>JAZDUA010000118.1:735000-1936250 GCA_038098605.1 Gryllus longicercus | reverse complement strand
GGGCCAGCAACCCGAGGGCCAGCAACCCGAGGGCCAGCAACTCGAGGGCCAGCAACCCGAGAGCAGGCAACCCGAGAGCCGACAACGTGAGGCCCGGCAATCTGAAAGACAGCAGCAACACCAGGAGTGTGAAAACGAGGGCCGTCACTATCACAATCGCCAGCCGGACAGTCGCCATCGCCACGTTTGGCAGTCTGGTGGTCGCTATCACCGAGGTTGGCAGTCGAACAGTCGTCATCCCCAGAGCCGGCAGTACGACGGTCGCCATCCCCAGGGCTGGCAGCCTGACGGCCGCCAAAATCAGGGCCGACAGTCTGTCGGTTACCATCCCCAGGGCTGGCAGTCTTACGGCCGCCATCCCCGGGGCCGGCAGTTTTACGGCCGCCATTACCAGGGCCGGCAGTCTGACAACCATCATCCCCAGGGCCGGCAGTATCACGATCATCATCCCCAGGGCCGGCAGCTTGCCATTCACCATCCCCGGGGCCGGCGGTCTGACGGTCACCAACCCCGGGGCCGCCAGTATGACGTTCACCATCCCCGGGGCCGGCAGTCTGACGGTCACTATCCCCGGGGCCGACGGTCTGACGGTCACCATCCCCAGGGCCGGCAGTATGACGACCATCCTCAGGGCCGGCAGTCTGACGTTCACCATCCCCGGGGCCGGCAGTCTAACGGTCACCATCCCCGGGGCCGGCAGTTTGGCAGACACCAACCCCAAGGCCGTCAATCTGACGGTCATCATTCCCAGAGCCGGCAGTCTGCGAGTCGCCAACCCCAAAGCCAGCAGCCCGAGGACGGTGCAGCGGCGGCTGCGGCGGTGGCGGCGCTGCCTTCGGGCGCGGCGGCGGCGGCGGCGCTGGCGGCGGCGCTGTTTGGGGCGTCGGCCAACGGCCACGTGGGGTGCGTGGAGCTGCTGCTGGCGCGCGGGGCGGACGCGACCGCCGCCGCCGGCCCCGAGCGCTCCACGCCGCTGCACGCGGCCGCCGCCTACGCGCGTGTGCGTTGCATGCGCCTGCTGCTCGACGCCGGCGCGTCCATCGACGCCCGCGACGCCGTCGGCCAGACGCCCCTGCACCACGCCGCCGACGGCCCGCCGCTCCGCCCGCCCGAGGAGGTACTGCCCTTGCCTACTAAGCCAATTTCTCGCATTTGAAACACATAAAATTGCAGTAATTGTTTAATAACACGTTATTGCTTGCTATAGCTTTCGATACAGAGCTCCACATACAGTGCATAACGTACGCGTAACGTAAGAGGATTGAGGTTACGAGGGATATATGAAAATAGTTGAATGATGCTACACGTTCTCGAGGGAATTATGGGAGGGAAACATAAAATGATTTTGTTGCTATATCATCAAATATATAATTGTACGAATTCATGGAAATCATGCCAAAGAGCAGATGAGAAGATGTGTGCATGTGAATAAAATAAGTTTATGATTGAACTCGAGATAGATTAATTTTTAATCAAAGAATTATCTATTATGTATTTATCATTTCGGGCTCGATTGTCCGACTGTGCTGGCAAGCTAACGGTGTTCATCATTGGGCCTAGTTTAAATCTCACGCGTGGAAGGCTGGTGTAAGAAATGTGGCGAACATATCGCATTACCTTCTTAGTCCCAGAAACTGAGACAAGTTTAAAGGAAAGCTACAACTTCATTTTTGTCCCAACCAGGAATTAAACCTGAAATCGCACCATGGACAGCGTACTAGCTTCTCGTGCGTCTTCTTATGGCGTTAATCAATGAATTATGCGTGCAAATAATATTTCTTAACTGGTGATGGTGAAGAATTAATTTGTTAACGTATAACAAAAACTCGAATGCAAGAAACGAACAAAGAAATATGGATTAATATACGAATTCTAACTTACGGAGTATCCAAAGACCTTTAAACATCTCTTAAATTACGTTCACGAAGCGCAGGAAATTAGAAGCGGGCGACTATGATTGCAAGTTACACAAAAAATTATCATATTTTCGAAATATTCAATGTGACATTATTTGAAGACCTGTTTTTGATGAACACATTTCATTAGGAACAAAATGATTCTTCTTAATGGTAGTTTTAGCAAGGCACCCAACAAATTTTGAATTTTTGCAATTTTCGAAAAAATCATAGTTTTCAACGAACGTGAGACCTGCTCTCTTAGACGTCCTTCACACTATGCAACAACAAAAATTAATCGAAAACAATGGAGTCATTTTTTGAAAATTTTGAAAATCCATGTAAAGTACTCTTCAAAATAATGTATCGGTTTCAAATTCAAGGAGCCACCACATCAGCCAGATCAATTGGAGAATATCAATTTTGAAAAAAAAAAACAGCTGAACGGTTTAGCCGCTAGCGTTGTTCACAGACGTTTTGTCGTCAATCGATTTTCGGTACAAATGACCCGAAAACGTGGAGTCTAGCTACAGCGCATGTTAGAAACTTTGTCCCTTTAATTTGGCAAGTGGATTTTGGAACTTCATGGTTACCAAGGCCGTGCAAAACGAGTTTGTATTCCGAAAATTCTCCGATTTTGCCCGCACCATTTTACATAACTTGTCTGTACTTCGTAAGCGGTAGCGAGCAAGAAGAAAGACAATTTTTAAGTTCACTTTTGTGCATTGTAGCTACGTAGTAATTAAAAGGCCGTTGATTGGGTGCCCAGACGAGCGAGCAGGAGCGCGCGCCGGGCGACTACGTGGCCGCGATCGTGGAGCTGGGGCGGCGCGGGGCGCTGCTGGACGCGCTCGACGAGGCGCGGCGCTCGCCGCTGCACCTGGCGGCGCGCAAGGGCCGCGTGGACCGCGTGCGCGCGCTGCTGCGCCGCGGCGCCAGCCCCGCCTCGCTCACCGCGCTCGGCCACTCGGCGCTGCACGAGGCCGCCTGCTCGTGGTCCGTCGAGTGCGTGGAAGAGGTGAGGCAGCCACCGGCGTCACCCCCTCCGGCACCACCACCGCCACCACCACCGCCACCACCACCACCACCACCACCACCACCACCGCCATCACCACCACCACCACCACCACCACCACCACCACCGCCATCACCACCGCCATCACCACCACATCCTCCGCCACCAATACCATCATCCATCACCACATTCATGTAAAGTATCCTCAAAAACTTTTAAATGAGTGCTTTTCAAAATCGCGCGGCTTCGACTCTTGCCAAATCTACAGCGGTTTCTCGAATTCGGAAAAAATCCTACGCATGGTTTAGGCGCTAGTGTTGTTCACATACACCAGACAGGTGAACGGACAGACAGACGGACGGACGTTTTGAAAAAAAACAACACTTTTTCGATATCGGGGACACCAAAACGTACATTTCCACCAAAATCTCAAAATCGATTTTCCGCATCATTTCATAACTTTCCCTATACTACGAATATTATTCCGAATTACGCATATATAGAGCAAAGTAAAAATCAATCAATTAATCGAAGTTTCCGAAATGTTCACAAAATACAACTGGGTGGAGGCGGCTCGAAGCTGAGGGGGCGGGGGCGTTTGTGGAAGAAGGTGAGTGCAGTGTCGGCGTTCGGCGTGTTGCAGCTGCTGCGCCAGGGGCTGGACGTGAACGCGCGCTCCTTCACCAGCCGCCGGCCGCTGCACTTCGCCGTGCAGCAGGCGCCGCTGCCCATGGTGGTGCTGCTGCTAGAGCACGGCGCCGACCCCAGGGCCCGCGACGGCGACGGCCACGAGCCGCTGCACCGCGCCGCCGCCGCGGGCTACGACGACGCCGTGCGCCTGCTGCTGCGACACGGCGCGCAGGTCAGCCCAGCACGAGCTGCGGTTTCCAATTTGAAGTTTAGCATCGGCGCTGTTATAACGGTTAGCGGTTAACGGTTAACGGTTGGGCTGTTAGGCCCAATTTTGCGGCTTCAAACCAGATTGAAGCCGTGGATTTTTAAGGGCGAAAAATTCTGCGGATGGGAAGTAAAGCCGTCTGTCCCATGGTGTAGATTTACTTACCTTCTTTCTCGCTAGATGATGTGTGACGGTCCATTCGGACGCATCACAATTATTACTAAAAAATTGCAAAAAACTGACTATTTAATAAAGAGAAACAGTCGAAGGTGCAAGGGTTGAAGTACAGAGTGTTTATTTCTAAAAAAATCCAAGGAATGCTGGTAACAGACCTGGGAAGAATAAAGAAATAACGAACCGTTTAGGAAGGATACACAGTCACTCGAACTCCAGGTTATTATATAATAATGAAACTCGTTTATTAAATGAATGAATTAATGTTCGTATGTTTGGAAAAGGCAAGTGAAGAATGTAAGAAATGGGCGATTGCACAAACGTTTAGACAATAAAATATTTGGAATTAGTGAAAGAGGAAGGGTAATTACATTTATTGTTTGAAGTTTAATTAGAAAGTATTACAATGAAGAAGTTGTGGAAACGAAAAGACATCTAAAATTGGAGTATAAAAATGTAGAGCGAGCTTGACAGAAGACAAGAGCTGTTCTTTGTTTTAAACTGTGCGGTGAGAAGGAAGGTATGCACCAATGCATATGGACAGACGGGTTGGTGATCTGGTAGTACTGACATTGTGGCAGAAATGAAATCTAGAGTTTTTCATGTAAAAGTTCCATGTAAAAGGTGGTAGGAAGTCGTGAAGGGGTGTTCCATAGTACGGAATATAGTTCGCGAGTGTTTCAATTTGAAGTTTGGAAAGAAAAGGATGGTACCCGCGACGAGAATCGCAGTAGCGGAGGCGGCGCCATTTTACGGGGTCCATGGAGATGACCCAATTTTGCAACAATCTTATAACAAGGCCAAGATTGTAACCAACCAAGTAATTATTAGTAATGACCATTAGAGTTAGTGTTTGTTTTTATTTTCAAAACGAGTGTACTCTCGTGAATAAATGCAGTTTAAATATGTATGACTGAGTGAGGGTTATTGAATTTGTTTTCTTCAAAATATGTCATTGTATTTAAAGGGTAAATTTTATGTGTCATGTTATGTTTTGGTTCTGTAGAAAGCTACGGTGGAGTGTAGAATTCGCCGTGTATTATTTCGAAATTTGGTGTTTGTCAACAAATAACTGCTGCTCATATTGATTGTTATTGCATTGTCAAAATTTGTGTGTATATATTAGCAGGTAATATAAATTCAACGATAGGAGAAAGGACATACAGAGCCGGGTTTCCAAATCAAACAAATGATATTTCAAAATCAAGTGATAATATTTCGATTTCCTGTACAGGGGCGACTTCGCGAATTCACACAAACTTTATAAATTTGTACTGTAGGAGCGTAAACTTGGCGTAACGTTGTTATTAGTTTACAGATTTTTGACACGCTCACGTTTTGGGTGAATCAGGAAAGAGGTTAATTATTAGAATTTTTAAATCACAAGTTTATGATCCATTACAGATGAAACAAGAGGTGCGAAATTTGCGTGGATTGCAGCGTTCCTGTTGGAACATCCATTTGCGCTAAGCTTAAATCGAAATTTACAGTTCGATGCGCTCTTGTCACGCGTTGTGGCATTCTCTGATCGGGAGGTCCTACGGTTTCCATGTCATAAGGTTTCAATAGCCTACTCCGAATTTCTTTCTACACAGAGAAACCTACATACGCCGTATACAAAGCGCTAACGTTAACATAATTGTGGTCGCTGATGGCATTTTTTCTTAAAAAGCAACCTTAAATAAATATTTTAAAAAAGCACTAAGCCTAACCACCTTTCGGCGATTTGAAAGCAGTATTAATTCGTTTTGAGCGAGTTGGTTACCAGATATTTTAGCAGTTCATTTCTGATTTTTGTCTAGATCGTGAATTTGGCCTAGTCGGAAGAGACCCCATTGTACGGCCACGTATTCTAAAAGGCGACTCCACCCATTCGCCGAATAGGGAGCCACTTCTCTTCCTATCCTGAGTAGCCGATTGGCTATGCGAATGAGCGCTCCTTTTCGTGTGTCCAAAACATACAAAACACCTGTTGGGTAGAGCGAGAACGAACAGTGGCGGCAAATAGCAAGCAACAGATCCACACCACTCCGTGCGTTGGCGTACGGTCGCTCGCTACTCGTCGAATGTGTGGAGCCGCCTGAAGCTAGGGCGCACGAGGTAAGCGCATGCGCGCGTTTTGACATTCCAATTTGCATGTGCGCACAGGCGCGCTGCACGACGTACGTGGGGCTGACGGCGACGCACTTCGCGGCGGCGTCGCGCAGCGTGGCCTGCCTGAGCGTGCTCCTGCGCAACGGCGCGTCGGCGACGGCGGCCGACCAGATGCGCAACACGCCGCTGCACATCGCGGCGGAGGAGGGCGACGTGCACATGGTGCGCGCGCTGCTGGTGGCCGGCGCCTGCCGCACCGCCCGCGACGCCAACGGCGCCCGCCCCGTCGACCTCGCCGCCACCGCGCCCGTGCGCCGCGAGCTGCAGCGCTGGGCGCTCGCCGGCTGACTTCCGCGCCCCACGCCCACCCTTGCGCCGCCTGCCGCCGGCCCGCGTCACAGCCCCGGCGGCATGGCGGTCCCGCAGCTGCGGCCTTCCAGCCGGGCCACAGCTTGCCGCGCTCAAGCCACGTTAGGCCACTCTAGACTAGGCTCCCCACGTGACAGCTCCGGCCACCATGTTGTGTCGCTGCTGCAGTTGCGGCCTATCATTCCGGCCGCTGTTGTCCGCTCTCAAGGTACGTTAGGCCACTGTGGTCTAGGATCCCCCCGTTACAGCTCAGCCCGCCTGGTGGTCCCGTTGCTGCAGCTGCGGCCTACCATTCCGGCCGCCGTTGTCCGCGCTCAAGGCACGTTAGGCCACTGTGAACTAGGTTTCTCACAAGACAGCCCCGGCCGCCTGGTTATCCAACTGCTGCAGCTGCGGCGTACCATTCAGGCCGCCGCTGACCGCGCTCAAGGCACGTTAGGTCACTCTAGACTAGGCTTCCCACGTGACAGCCCCAACCGCCATGTCTCGCTGCTGCAGCTGCGGCCTACCATTCCGGCCGCTGTTGTCCGCGCTCAAGGCACGTTAGGCCACTGTGGACTAGGCTCCCCACATGACAGCTCCGGCCGCAATGTTGTCTCGCTGCTGCAGCTACGGCCTACCATTCCGGCCACCGCTGGTCGCGCTCGTGGCACGTTAGGCCACTATGAACTAGGCATCCCACGTGACAGCCCAGGCCGCCTGGTTGTCCCGCTACTGCAGCCACGGCCTACCATTCTGGCCGCTGTTGTCCGCGCTCATAGCACGTTAGGCCACTGTGAACTAGGTTTCCCTCGTGACAGCCCAGACCGCGTGGTTGTCCCGCTGCTGCAGCTGCGGCGTACCATTCAGGCTGCCGTTATCCTTACTGAAGTCCCGTTAGGTCACTCTAGACTAGGCTCCCCACGTGACAGCCCTGGCCGCCTGGTTGTCTCGCTACTGCAGCCTCGGCCTACCATTCTGGCCGCTGTTGTCCGCGCTCATAGCACGTTAGGCCACTGTGAACTAGGTTTCCCTCGTGACAGCCCAGACCGCGTGGTTGTCCCGCTGCTGCAGCTGCGGCGTACCATTCAGGCTGCCGTTATCCTTACTGAAGTCCCGTTAGGTCACTCTAGACTAGGCTCCCCACGTGACAGCCCTGGCCGCCATGTTGTGCCGCTGCTGCAGCTACGGTCTATCATTCCGGCCGCTGTTGTTCGCGCTCAAGGCACGTTAGGCCACTGTGAACTAGGTTTTCCACATGACAGCCCAGGCCGCCAGGTGGTCCCGCTGCTTCAGCTACGGCGTACAATTCAGGCCGCCGTTATCCTTGCTGAAGTCCCGTTAGGTCACTCTAGACTAGGCTCCCCACGTGACAGCCCTGGCCGCCATGTTGTGCCGCTGCTGCAGCTACGGTCTATAATTCCGGCCGCTGTTGTCCGCGCTCAAGGCACGTTAGGCCACTGTGAACTAGGTTTCCCACATGACAGCCCAGGCCGCCTGGTGGTCCCGCTGCTGCAGCTACGGCGTACCATTTCGGCCGCCGTTGTCCATGCTCAAGGCACGTTAGGCCACTTTAGACTAGGCTCCCCACGTGACAGCCCCGGCCGCCTTGTTTCGCTGCTGCAGCTGCGGCGAACCATTCCGGCCGCCGTTGTCCGCGCTCAAGGCACTTTAGGCCACTCTAGACTAGGCACCCTACGCGACAGCCCCGACCGCCTGGCGGTTCTGCTGCTGCTGCTGCTGCGGCCTACCATTCTGGCCGCCGCTCTCAGTGCTCAAGGCACGTTGGGTCACTGTGTGCTAGCCTCCCGACACCCCGGTTTGAGGTTTGTGGGTAGGTTTTGTGATAGCGTTTCGGAGCTAGTCGTTTTGGCTTGCGTTAAGTGTACGTTTTCCAGCTCATTTGTGTTTATACTATATTCAACGAAAGATTGCCACCTTACCTGCAAGTTTAGTTAAATTAATTTGGCAATATTTTCATTCAAACTTGGGGCTACTTCAAAAACTAAACATGTCTCGAAGCATTGAACTTAGAAAATGAGAAAGTAGAACTTTATCCTGAGAAATCAGGGTCTTCAATAACATCTAGTAGTGATATTATAAAAATGAATGTCATTTTTATTATCGAAGTTGATTATTATGTCACAGTCAATCAAATAAAAGTTTGTGCCAATTTTTGTGTGAAAACCAAATTGTGTTTCGTTGTTCTGGGCAACTTTAACAATGATTTTATACTAAAAAAATAAAATAATTAATTTCTGAATATTTTACTGTACAGCTAAAAAAATTACACCGAAATGAATTAATTTGCATATGTGACCTTCGCAACAGTCTCATTACTTCAAGGATTGACGTGTACGTGGGAATACTTGCAGTATTGAGATATTTCATTTATACTTTCTCGCTTTACGTAATTGTAGTAGATAAATTATAAATGTCACTGGAGCTTAAATAGGTTTATTGACTAGTATCCCCACTTAATGTGTAGTCATAAACAGCTTACCTATTTCACTCAAGAATAAAATCTAGTTTAACTCTCTTGTACCATAAATTACTCACATCCATCGACTATTTTGAATGGAACGTTTATTTTTGTGACATATTTTGTGGATGGTGCTTAACTTCAAGAATTGAAGTATCACAAAAGAATATATTTTTAAATAAATGGATTTTGTAAACAACGTAATCTTAGAAAAAGGGATATTTTACCAAACAATTAACTAAATACCTCTAAAACTGCAGTTCGTCTAGTGAACATCTGTTAGAAGTTCCGACCGTTGACTCCCGGGATATCGACGGATTCTCTAGCTCAAGAAAACCTGCGCATATTACATTTCTCCCCCGTACGTCACATAGTGTTTGTAGAGAGAAAAAAGCAACCGAAATGCAGCCAATCGACGAGGCGAGGCAGCGCACTTTCCCCTCAACCGACGGCGCGGGCCGTTCTGGGGGGAGCAATCTGATTTTCTTTCTCGCTGCAACGTCCCAATATTTTTGAATGCGTATCACCTGCATTTTCTCTTCTCCCACCAAACTTTAAAAGGAACTAAAAGGAATATGTTCAATTTGAAAAATATAATATGCAATTGCCAATGACTTCCTTTGGAACAGAAGTAATTTTTTTATTTGATAGTTTTGTCAAATATCGAAATGTAAGAAAGGATCATAAAGTAATACAGATATTATTTGTGGTATCCGACTGGTGAGATGATATGCATCCCCCGATATTTTTTGTTGGTTTTTGAAGGACAGAGTACAAAAACAATCCAACCACAATAATGGAACTTTAAGAACACTATTGAGAGAGAATTGTAACATTAATATGGTTTTAATAAATGAGAGTCAGAACACGTGTCAAAGACAGTAAAAGGAAGCTGAGGTCATTTTCAACCGTTTCAAGGTGGCAAACAGCGTTAAACCGCGCCGACTGACTTGGGGTTGCCCTACACTCAGATCTCACAAAAACACGTCCCCATCAACCGGGGAGCCGACGAGTCGCAAACTTTAGTATAAATAAAGATTTATTTTCGTAAATACAAATGATAAATTTTTAAGAAAGTCCTATACCTTTATTTGATACACAGGTTTTGAATTAGTACTTTATAAATTATCTCTCTGACTTCTGTGTGTTTTATTATTTTGTTTTCAATTAGGAAAGTTCATTGATTTCTACGTGACGTTCCGCTTTTTTCGAAATCGCACTATTTTTTTTAAAGAGACTTGCAATGAAAATTTTGCCAACGTCCTTTGACTTAAACTTGCAGAAAATTGGGCCAACTTTTAATAAGGCACAGTGTATCCAAGAATCTGAAGGGAACAAACTCGACTCCTTTAAGAAGCAGCAATTACAATAAGATATTTTGAACTGGAAAAAAAAAGAAAAGAGCAGTTTCCCTAGCGCTCAAAAATTATCTTGTTCTTCCTCTGTAACCACCAGCGAAGACAGGCAGGGGAATTCAGGAAAAAGAGATATGGGTAGTAGACAAATGGGGTTCTATAATTTCAAATAGATTGCCCTATCTAATATAATTTTCATGTTTTTTGTAACTTTGTTAAATTATTTTATTTCTATCACTTAGAAAAATCAAACAAAGTCCCATTAGATCAGGGCCTGAGGCAAGTTGTCTCTCCTGTCTCTGGACGCCAATGAAGTAAGGCATTTAACACCCTGGGCCAACACCCAACGATCCTTTCGTCAGCCTTTACCAGAAGTTCTTTTCTTCTGTTGTCGCCTGGGCGAAGGTATCCTCCCATCTGTCCACGGGACTGTTACAAAGGGATGCCATCCCATCGCTGTCACTGTTTGCATGTGTATGTCACTCCCAAAATGCTTCTTCCCGCTGCAGCTGACTGTTCGCATTGCCTCTGCTTCAGCCACCCTCTTCGTAGTTTCTGCGACAACCTCTTTTGCATGTCCAAGTGTCTATTATTCCTCTTGGTCGGTTCTGACAGTGCATGCTGCTGAAAATGACCCTCATTAACCCTCAGGAAGCGCGTTCACACGTGACAGGAAAAAGTATGAAACATCTAAAACAGCACCCACGTGCAACCTAAGTACCCAAGCTCAAACTAAGTTTGCGAACACCATAAGCGGCCTTTACACACACTAGTGTAACAATGAAGTTCAGTGGACAAGTACTATCACCAAAGGATAATGGAGGGGAATGACGGACCTCTATATTGTTTTCATATACAAACATTAAACAGTGAAATTCTGAAATCAATAAGGAATTCCATGTGTTATGATCATAGAATTGCACTGAGCACAAGAGCGCAGGGCAGAATGAGCGCTCTCTTGAGGGCAATCAAGTAGGCTGAAAATGCGCCCCTGAAGGAGAACATGGTAGATGTTTTCGCGATTGACAAACTTCACACTCTAACAAGGAAATGATCAGATGAGTCGCTGAACCTGCCGTGAAATGTAGTTATAGAAATATATTTTCAAAGATTAGGCGGGCCACAAAATTGTATCTGAATAATATAGACCTTAAACATATTTATTTAATAAGTTTATTCACTTATTGAATTGAATTAATGGCTTATTTTACGTGGCGAGACTCGGGCCGGACACACATACAAATTAGGCCCGTTCTTCCATCTGGCCACGCAAATTTCGCTACGCTCCTTTCACCAACTAGCGGAGAAACGAGGTATTTCTTGGGCGAGAAACAGGCGATTTGAATTTAGCTCAGAGGCTTCATTTAGGCTTGAGGATCTGTTACATGCTGTAAATCTACTAACATGGAACAGCCGGCTTTACTTCCCCTCCGAAGGAAGACGTACGAAGGATTTTTTCGTCCTTCCACGGCTTCGATCGGGTTTGATCCCGCGAGCTTGGGTATAACAATCCGATACGCTAACCGTTACACCATCGCCGCAGCAAATATTTGCTTGTTTGCCGCACTTATTTGCTCACAAGATTTGCATCTGTAGAGCTTGGAAAAGGAGTAATGTTCATGGAAATAACTTGTAAACCCCCTGAAACACTGGAGAGAGAAACGTCGAATGGACTCCGCGACCACTAAATTTATTAAAGTAATTTTCCTTTACTGGTATTCAAAGTAATAGCAACACACTAAGAACAGCATGCAAAACACAGGTAGAAGACTTTTTTTACTTGAACCAATCCCAACTATGTTCACTACCCCACATGTCACAAAATAGTACATTTGTCTTTTTGCCGTGTCGGTTCTAATCTAGTAAAAGGCTGGTGGCACGCGGCAGCCTGGTCCCAATACTTGCATTTGAGAAGACCTGGTCTAGAGGATCTTTCTAGTAGGTGGGTCTATAATTTTCCCGTACAGAGCCTGAAATTGTAACTCTCGCTTCCTCCACCAAATGACGGTCGCAGCTAGTTTTGCGCGGACTTTCTGATAGGTAAAATGTAGGATCTCGTTGGGACTAAATAATGCTGTAGAAATTGAATTTTGTCGGGCAGGATTATTTGCATGAAAAGACATGGCGTGGCACACTGAAGATTATCCAGCCTTCGAAAGCTCATGCCGGGTTTGAGCCCGCGAATTCTGATTGGGAAGTGTGTGTGTTCGTAGTACTCACATCTTGGAACAAACATTTCGCGCTTGACCCATTCTTTACATGTTCTACCGAGTAAATTAGGTCAGATTTCCGTATTCCACTTTCGTCAATTCCTTCCTAGCCATGCGCCACGTTAGCTGCTCGTAAAGTCAATGGGAGCTCAAGAGCTCCCAAAGTTCTATGTGCGATAACTGTTGTGTTAATGTGCTCAAATTGATGTGTGCATGTAAGTGTAAACAACGTATCAGTGTTTTGAAATCACAGAAGACATTATTCATTATATGGAAAATTAACGGGAAAATATTTATAATTTTCTTCTGGTACGTGGAAATCTATAACCCGACTAAACAATTTAATGAGCGTAGTTTTCTCTATCACGAGCAATTTGTGATGACTCAAGATAACATGAATTTTGTATTCTCACTCTCGGCCCGCGGGTTAGAGTTTCGTATTATTCTATTCGTATGTAGTGTCCTCTCCTTTGACTATATATTTTAATATTTACACATCATTTTAATTTTGTGGTAAAATTAGCGTATTTTTATTTTTTGTCAGAAGCAGTTGGCTGACCTCTTTATTGACGAAAAACTATCTGAAGAAGAAATTTACATTTAATTTCCCTTAAAAAAGCATTTTATCTCCTTAACGAAACTGGGAGTATAATACGTACAAAACATATGGAAGGGATGTGAATAATATTCAGAAGTATTCTAACAACATTAGTAGAGAGTTTTGATTACTTTATAAAGCTGGACAGCAGAGATTGTACACGTGACAAGGACATACACAACGAAAATGAGGAATATGAAGTTTCAGAGTTAAGGAAGAAATGTGAAAAAAAAGTTGACGACACTCTGGGAAAGAAAAATATTGTTTAATAGATCAAGAACTGCTACATGTAAAATATTATTAAAAAATATTAAACCCGTGTTTAAACAAAATAAAACACACGACTCCAAAAAATCAGACCTTCTAACAATTAGAAAAAATGGCCAAATTTAAATAATAATGCTAACTTCCACAATTTCGATTTAAAATCGATAAATATTTTTGATACGAATGTGTTATATTTTTAACGGTTTAGGTGGAAATTAAATTGATGTCTTCCGCTCCCCCACGCCGTTACAAACACATGACAATTTTAAAATTTAAAAAATAATATCAAAGATTGCTATACTTTATTTCATTAAAAAGTATAAATGTGTTAACGACCTTTACAATTATGAACTATTTCCATCAATGGGAAAAAATCAAAATTAAATTAATGTTTTTACCGTGTGACATTTAAGAAGCAACTAATCAAAATGCATATTGCGGTAGAAAAAATTCAGTTTGATACGAAATCGTGTAGTTTTTAATACGTTGTACACGCTCCTGCTTTCAGATTTTTTCAAACCGCATTTTAACACATTGAATTAAATGCGTTATGCAGGGAATATAAATTTTTGCGCACTAAGTAAAGTTGGCAAAGTATCGAGTTAGGAAATAATTTAAGTAACAGTTATAAAACAATTGTGTACTATATTTAATGTATTGGTTTACTCCATTTCTTCTTTATCAACTTGCTACTGAAATACATTTTTAGGTAAAATACTATTGATACTTTCAATATAGGCGCACGTGACTCACATGGTAAAGAACTCACTTAAGAGAATGGTGCAAGTGTCATGTTTGTTGAAAAACCTGATTTTTCCAAAATAAAAAAAAAAGAAATATCGGCGTCTTCCTACAACTGCAATTGTGTAGATACATGTTTTCTTAATGAAATGTGTTCATCAAAAACACATCTTCAAATAAGATCATGTTGAACTTTTTGAAAATATGAGTATTTTTTGTGTAATTTTGCGACATAGACGCAGGCTCCGAATTAGTGCACTTCGTGAACGTAATTCCAGATAGTTGGCTGCTTCGTAAGTTATAATTTGTATATTATTTCTTTGTTCGTGTCTTACATTCGAACTTTTGTTATACATGTACAAATTAATCATTCAGAAATTATTTAAAACTGTTATTGAAATATATGAAACAATAATTGCTACCCATCAGGGACTATCAGTTTGAAATGCATCAATGACTCGGAAGTTAATTTCTGTGATTTACGCCTTGTTGTTGAGGCATGATTTACATGTATTAAAAACAGCTATAATGATCAAATTTGTGTTCACATTTGCTTGAAAATATTTAGTTTTTGCACAAAATGTACGATTTGCAATAAGTTTTACAGAAAATTATGACTGAAATGTGTTAATTCGGAGAGAAATTGTGGTATAAATAATGTTACATAACTATTACTAAAGGCGAAAAATTACGTGCAGCACCATTAATTTGATTTGTTAATATCTCAATGTTTTCGTATGTGTTAGAATAAAAGGAATTATTTCAGCAAATGTTGAAAATTTAAGAAAAAATAAAAATCGCAGTGTTTTCGCACAGCATTACATAACTAGCTTTCTACTAGAGAAAGTTATAATCAAGGTTACGTAATACTAAGCTAACAACCCTACCATTGGAACCAGCGTAACGTTGCCCTAAACCCCCTCCGCACTAAAGAGTGCGGTCCGTAATCAATGGACGACATCTTGTGACAAAAAGAAAAGAAATCCTTTTCATCTGGATAACATTCTTCGCCTTCTATTTCAAGATTCACGCCAAGTACCTGAATTCTTAAAGAATATGACTGCATTTTTTCCGTCATTTCATTTCCTTATTTTTTAACAGAACACTACAAATATATTTTAGATTGTATATTCTTCAGATAACTCATGAAAGTGATCAATGATTTTTAAAACAAATTATTTTTGTCTTAAATTGAAATCCACATCTACGCTTATTAAATGCTTATGTTAAAAAATTGGTACGTGTTAGGGCACAAAGATAGACATTTGAAATATATCAGATTTACCGGAAATTTACTAGTCACGTTTTTCAGAAAACTCCTGAAATATATTTTATTTATTGAGGCATAGTATAATTTTTCAATAATTTATCTAATCGTAGCCTCTATATTAGTGACATTGTAATCGTCCACATTTATTGCATCAATGTGCCATGTGTCATCCCCGTAATTTTCATATAATCTTAGTCATTGAACATTGTGTTTAGAATTAAGCTTGCTTTAAGCTCTCCCCTACACTTCTTGATTACTTACATCCCCTGAAATCCCATTTCCATAATTACTAATAATTTTTACAGAGACTAATCTTATTCCTTTTTCTGAAGAAAAAGATATATGTTAGATATATGTTTAATTGTTACGAGTTAAAATGTTACGTAATACTAGGGTTAGAGTATAAGTCATGGCAACTATTTTTTTTAAATACGAGCACGGGTGAAAAATGTTAAATTGCACGTAAAATGATAAGGTATTAACCAAGCGCATGGACATTTAACGGCACACCAACGTTGTTTGATTCGTGGCAGTCCGGGATGAGCAGCAGAAGCCTACGGATCCTCACCAAAATTGTGATTCTCAAATGTAGTTAAGAATTTGAAATGACTACTGCTTTCATGTTCCAAAGCATTTAAGTAGTACGAGTTCACAACATTCCAAATAGCATTGCATATTCACACTAAGGCCAGATAAGCAGATGCTGTGTTATACCGCGCGTACCACGTCGCTCCGCACCCTCACAGGTTGTCGCGTGCTTTGTTGAAGACTGGTTGCTCTGCGTCCTCTGAGAAACTCCCTTGTCCATCTCGCGGCTGCCCGGTGCCGGAAGGGCATTTTTCACCGGAGCCTTCACCAATTCCCTGTGACGTTCTCGGGCATTTCCCACATGGAGAACGACTATTTTTTGTGTATGAGCGCTACTCGAAACCGGTTGCATTCATCTCCGCACGGCGGCAGTCAGACAACTGATTTCACATTGCTCTCTGCTAATAGAGACACAGAGCCACATGTTGTGAACGCAGTAAACCATTTCTTTCTCGCGACTAATAAATTTGTGTGATCCGATAGCATTTCTTGTAGAAACAAATAGTTGCCGTGCCTTCTGCTCCAATCTTCGTACGTTATAAACATTGTGGTATGTGTTGTATATGTTATGGAAGTGTTATATGTTACATGTGTTATATATGTTCCAAATGTCATTTATGGATCGAAAATGTTACAGATAATTTGTGTTGAGCAAAAAATAAAATAACTACACCAAACTCTCTTACATTTCATTTGTATTTTTTAAAATTAATTTTTGGGAATGTAGTATTACACCTTTGTCATTTATCGCATCCTAACTTCCATTTACTACGATATTTCCAGTCGTTTTCTTAACGGTTTCTTCCTTCCAGTGCCTCCTCGGTTTCCCTCTTTTGCTTCTTTCATTAAAGATCCATTCGGTCGTGTTTTTTTTTCGGCCATCTTTCCTCAGTCATTCGACGCACATGATCGGCTTTTTGTAGGCTTTTTGTCTCCACCTATGTTTAGTCTTGCTAACACATCTTCATTTCTTATTTTGTCCTGGATTGTGAACTGACAACGTCGCCAATAACCCGTTTTCGGTTGCTCTATTTTTTTTAATTGCTCTGTTGTTGCCCACTCGTCTGCTCCATTGGCTACAATGGTCTCTACAATAGACGTACAAGTACTTGTATGTATCTTTATTTTCGTGTCAGGGTCTAATTTACTTGCCCCAGAACGTATCGTGTAGCTGTTTTGTAACTTGTTTCTCTTTTCTTCTTTCAATAATTTCAGCTTCACTTAAAACATTTTCTGGTAAACCATTACTCCAAGTAATAATTTTACAGTGTACCACCTTTCTGTTTACATTGTCAACTACCAATATAATCAGTTTGGGAGATATTTACCGTTAGCTTCCACTTCTTATATTATTCAAACATCTTCCTCAGCATGTATTGAATATCATCCTCTTTTGTATCTCATCTTGAATATCACCATCTTCAACTTGTCATCAGCAAAAAGGAAAGTGAAAAATTTGTCAATTCCGATTCGAATTCCCTTATTCGTACACTTCGCCTCGATCTCTGCAGGACAGATGTTAGGTATATTTGAAGAAAGTGAGAGCGGTTGCACATCCTTGACCCAGACGTTTAGTGACAGAGCAGATATTTTTCCGACTTATCTTCACCCTACTAGTGCAATTAACGTACAATACTTTCACTGCTCTTTTATATAGGTCGCTAACTCCATTTGCTTTCATTGCTGACCACAATTTACAGAGGTGAATTCTGTCGTACTCCTTTTCTAATTCTTTGAAGACTGAATTGTTTTCAAGGTCTCTTGCCAACCGTTTCTCCAGGAGCTGCTTTAAACAGAAAACACAATCCTTTCGTGATTTTCCAGCACGAAATCTGTTGTTCTTTTAGCTCGTGTATCTGATTTTTAATTCTTTGTTTTATAATTTTACTGTGTAGTCTTGAAAGAGAATTAGTCACATTGATTCCTCTGTAATTGGAGTAAACTCGCCTCTCTTCTTTCTTGTAAATGTTAGAAAGAGAAGCAGTTTTCCACTCAGGGGGCACAATTTCATTCCTCAAGAAACAGCTCCTGAAGCCAGATCGTTCCATATATAAAAAGTTTTATGTGGAGTCCGTTCGGTCCAGACGAACGTCCATTTTTCACGGATCCAAGAGCTTCACGTCATTTTCTGTAGATATCTGATCTGAGAAACTCATCTTATTGATTGAGTAATAAATTCTGGACGATCTTCTGTTAACAGCTTCTAATGACATATTCTCCACTCTTTTAAGGGAAAAAGAGTTATGGACATACTCTTTCGTCTGTTTGTTCTAAGAGATTTTAATATTTTCCACGCTTCAAAGGCTATAACCCGCATGCGCCTCAGTAGATTTACTTTTTTATTCCACCTTTCATTTTTGGCTTTCGATACTTTCTTTACTTCCCTACAACACTGCGAATGGTATTTGCTTTCCTCATGGTTCCTAGTTCTCAACCATACTTTATAATCTTTCTTTTTATTATTTACGATTTGCTCCGTATTGTCGTTCCACCAAGAATTATTAAATAGTTAATTTTTAGGTTTTGGCAACTCTCCAAGAGCCTCTAAGGCGGCTTCACTCACGCATCTTTCTAGATCATTGTACATATTTATTGCACAAGAATAGGTTACATCGTTCAGTTTGGTACACAATTTAGCTTTGAAGGAAAACAATCGAAACATCAAGGGATTGGAGATTATATTGAACGTTTTTTGGCATATCAACTCCATTATCATCTTCACAGCGCGCCTGGTTGACGGTTTCCAAGGGAGAACGATTTCTGCTTTAAGGAGGAATGCTGCATTGCGCATTCTGCGCTCTATACACTGTGACATCTTAAAAAGGTTAGTATTGCATTTTGCCTTCTAATGTTATAGTCAATAATTGATTGTAGATGAAGAGGAGGTTGAATCCAGGTAAAGGGTATAGCGAGATAAGGCGGTGAAAAGTGCCCCCTAATCAAATCGATATTCGCGATGCAAATACAAAATGAAAGAGAATACAAAATGTTGTAGATTCTCTAAAAATCTACAGAGACGGGGACAGCTGCAAAAAAATACAGAGACGAGGACTCCGTTATTATGTCGAAAATAAATTTCAATTTGGTTTTTGCTATTTGAAAATGCCGTCAAAATTGGTTGACAAAAAATTTTACCTTCAAATGCAACTTTTTGTCCCCGCCTCTGCAATTATTTCAGCCTGATACATGGAATAGACGCTGAGGTAAAAATAAAACACAAAAACACTTTTCTCGTATCTTTGCAACAGATTACCCTAAAGGCCGATATTTGTCGAAAATACATTTTGTATTCTCTTTTATATGAGTGTCGCGAATATCGATTTGATTTTGGAGCACTTTTTACCACCTTACCCGCCTATACTCTTTATAGATATTTTTATGCCGATAAAATCCATTCCGAATTTTTAGGGAACATTGTTGGCAGATGTCAATTATCATTCCCCGTTGCTATTTACATGGTATTCTTCGACAGGTCCTACATCACTTATTTTCGAACCAATCCTAGCATTAAAACCCCCAGCAAGATTATTCCCTTTCACCGGTAGAAGTGGCTCTGATCTCGCTGCCTCCGACCGGGAGGTCCTAGGTTTGAGTCCAGACGTGGCAGACTTTCGACCTAGCTTCTCCGATCATCGCCAAGTGAATGCCGGAGCACTACTCTAACATATGGGCCACAGACCGCGCGCGATCTTTTCTTCCCCATTTTGTCCTTTCCTCGCCCCTTACTTACTCTCTACACTACCACACATGCCCGGGAGACCAGTCGGGAGCTTAGAGCTTGTCCCAACGGAAGCGGTGGCCCGCTGGTGTGAGATATCTGGTTGGGGAAACCCCGCTAGTCGTTGATGTGCTGGCACCGGATCTCACCATCTAGCGGGGTAAAATCACCGCCACCTCCCGGGGGAAATGCACTATACTTACGGGACTAATAACCTTAGCAGTCGTCGCGCTCAAAATCACGATCAATCATTTTCTTTCAGCTACTGATGTTGTCCCCAATGATGAACAATGTTCATCCTTAATTGCAATGGTATCATCATTTGATGCTGCGTGTACCCCAATGACCGAGCGAAGTGGCTCAGTGCGTAGCGCGCTGACTTCGCGATCGTGAGAACCAGGTTCGAATGCTTGGGTCGTTAAAAAATGCCACGATCACCACCCCTCCAGCCACCTGCCCTCTTCATCCTAGTCCTTTGACCCCTCATCATCATCCTATCACTTCAGCGTTCCCTGCAAAAGACAGAAGGCCCTTGTCCTTAATGGAACATTAGCTGGCTAATAATAATTATAATAATACCGAAATGACTACAATATTGTATCCTTTCAGTGCGAGCTCTGGTTTAATAATTGTTTCATTTATAACCTTTAATCTTTACCTATAATCTTTGATATTTCTTGCCAATATACTTTTCAACAAAATTAAAACCCCTGTTTTCGCTGAACCAGTTATATCTCCTCTGTACAAATGTGCAAATTCATCTAAATGTTCGGTACCTTTTTCTTTGTTTTTTTTTGTTTATTTCAGAGCACAACATACATATCAGATCTTTTCATTATCTGCAAGACTCCGACCTTTCTAGATCGCAGTTCTTGAATATTCCATGTCTGTTCGTTCTCTATTGCCAAATCGTCGTCTAAAATGTGTCAGGCTTCTATTTCTAGGTTCGGAAACGGTGAGGTGTTTTTCCAGGAGCAGGGATTCTGGCCCTACGTCCCCCAACCTGAAGAGCCCCAACCCCCAACCTGGAGAGCCACGATTTACTTTCGGGGTTTTTCTCCTCTAGGGGGATTATCTCCTCTTTGGCTAAGAGCCCCCCTCCCCAGACTACTTTTTAGGGAATTTTTAATTCTCAAGGAGAGTGATCCAATCCAAAACCATTGTCCGCTCATCTGCTCTCTATTTTCGAGGCCGTTGGCGGACAGGAAATAAGGTACACATCCTACTAGGAAAAAATGAGAACAAAACAAAGAAGACAAAATAGGTAAGTAAGTTGAGTAATAGTGACTCAATTAGTTAGTTGAGTAATAGTTTTCTAGTTGAGCTAGTTCTCGAAACCTAATAGCGTCGGAGTCGAAAACACTAGGGGTCAAGAGAAACTAAATAGGAAAGAAAATAGAAAAGTGGCATAATCCAGCGAACACAGACGAAGTTTAAATTTTTGATTCATTAATATTTGCATTTTACTTTACAATAATGAGTATGTTGTGGGTGGAAATTAGTAAAATCCATTACGCATTCCTCCCTTGAATTTACATTTATTTATTTAACTTTAAAAAAGATGTATACTTTAAAACTGTTTCACGTACTACAGAGAGAATCGTACCTTGTGCAAGTTTTCTTGAATTTTGAGATCCCTATCCTACTCAATATACAAGTTAAATTCTGAATGCAGATGGAAATGAGCAAGTATTAATAAGTAAATATTGATTCCTGTGTAACAAAACTATTTGCTAAGGCAAATCAGTTGTTGATTAGGGCTTTTATCCTTCATCATGCCCATCGTGAACGAATCGTCTTCCTGCCGCAAGAACTCGGAGGACGATAATTTTAATAACTTTATTTCTCACAGAACTCTAGAAAACGTGCACAGATAATGAAGTTATGTTTATGTCCAGAAACAAGCAAGGGAACATCTCAGCGTTCGCTCGAAGGGTCAGAGAAACCGACCGAAAAAATTGATCAAGATAATGGGCACTGACCCACAAATTGAGGTACAATACGTGTTACAGACCTTTTGGAATCATACACTCCAAATGGTAATTAATCCATTAAAGATCGTTGCTAAAATTAATATTACTTTGCATTTTGATGCTCGGTTTACCTCTTTGATTGTATAGAAACAGTTATGAAGCAGAGAATATTTAATTGCATATCGATTTTCAGAATTTAATGTCATCTGGCAATGTGTTATAGAATAATGCACATGTGTGTCAATTTTTTGTAGTGAGCTGTTGATACTGACATCTCATGAATATGATTACTACGTCGAATGTTATACTTAAAGAACCTGTATTCTTACATAAATGTTTCCACCCTTGAGTAAGTATTTTTCAACAAAAAACATTGATTCGTAAATCGATAGGTAAAGATATTGTTAAAATTCCTAGATTTATTAAGTGATTCTTACATGAATCACATTGTTGGCATTTTATTATTATTATTATTATTATTATTATTATTATTATTATTATTATTATTATTCGTACAATTCTTTATTGGAATCTAAAAGTCTGGGAGCGATAGGTTGTGTTTGCCCAGAATATTATGCCGTATCTCAGACGGTAATGAACATTCGCGGAATATACACAACGAGCAGTATTAAGACTGACTAAAGAGTGAGTTGGAAAGATTTCTGAACAGGTCGCATAATGAACTTAATTTTATGATCAATTTATTTCAATGGACGTTCCATTCGAGGTTTGACTATATTGAGAGACTCAAAAATTGTGTTACCTTAACATCGGTTAATTGCACATCTTTCTTTATCAATGGAGTATGTAATTATTTTATTTGAAGTGGAAAACAACATAATTGGCCGTAATTTACTTTTGGGGAACAAAAGCACGTTTTGTTCATAAGATCAGAGAAGCTTCAGTTCCTGCCTTACAATATTGCCTCGCCTCATTTGAGTGCCTACCTAATCGTAATCTTGATTGTAAACTCTCACGTTTTGGTCTTCGGCCTCAGTACTTCTATGCTTGCTATGATAAGTCCTCATCAAGTTGATGCAAAACTTCCGCCAGAAGCTCGACGAGTGCGTCAGGCTAACCAATACTCCAGTTCAGAAGTCTAAGCATCCTCTCACATGTACAGAACCATGAGTTTCACTATTAGATACCTAATAAATAGCGCACGGAAGTTTGGCAAAATGCTTTTTTGCTATTGTTACTATATTACGCCTTTTAACAAAAGGAATCACTTAATTGTACTTCTGGAGATACCATAGTAGAATTTCATTTTACCCTATTTCCCTACTTTACCAATTAGTCTTATTTTTGCCTTTTACGTCATTATTTTTCTTTTTTCTTCTGGTGCAGTTCTCGATCAAGCAGGATAACATAAAGTCACGGCCGTGTTTTGTCTTTCTGGTGTTGCAGAGTCCGTGTTAAAAATCTAAATGAAAAAGGAAGACCATACAAGATATTTTTTTTATTTTTTCATTGATGCCGACACGCTTTGTTCGCCCAGAAGAAATCCCAACGTACTTTTGAGTATGGTCTCCAATTCCTTTTGAAGACAGCTCTCAGTGAATGATATGACATTCTCAGTGTTGGCGATTACACAAGTGTGCAGAATGAAAATAAAATCCGTTTCTACTGACGACATTTCAAGATTCAAAAGCGAGATAATATAATTTCGACGAGACAGCGTCGCGAATAAAACATATTCATAGCCATAATACCTAATGGTACAAGAAATCAATATTACAATGAAAATATAGGTTCCCTACCCGTTAATTTTATAGTTATAATAAAAATTTGACTCCTATTTTTTTACAATAATTCCTTTTAAATGTGATTGTACATTTTTGTCTTTTTCCACCCTCATTTTAGTTTGAGTAAATGTCTTTTTCATGCCTACTTTAGTAAAAATAAATGTATTTGCTAATTGTAGATCAAATAAATGCATGAAATTCCGGGCACTACTTATGACAAACATGGGTGTCCAAATCTAGCAATGTTGAAAGACATAACGGTTTCCAATTTCAAAATTACTAGACACTTGAGAATTGATGGGATGCGACATTTGGTACAGATGACAGCAAATGAATCAGTCAACAAAAACTTTTCAAACCAATCGCGAACAATGTGTCCCAGTGACAGCACATTGCCTTTCATAAAAATTCTATCTTTTTTTGGGAACAAAGTCAATGAATGGCTGCAAATGATCCCCCAAGTAGCTGAACATAACAATTACCAACCAATGATGGGTTCAATTGGACCAGAGAACCCAGTTAATTCCATCTAAAGACAACCCACACCATTATGGAATCACCACCAGCTTGCATAGCGTCTTATTGACAATTTAGGTCCATGGCTTCGCGGAGTCTGCGCACACCACCACCTCTTACTAACTGAAATAGGGATTCATCTGACCAAGCCAACGTTTTCCAGTCGACTAGGGTCCAATCGATATGGGCACGAGCCCAGAAGAGGCGTTGCTGGCGATGTGCTGGTAGCAAAGACACTGGCGTCTTGTCTTCTACTGCCATAGCCCAGAATTGACGGAGGATTTATTGTCTGTCGGACATTCAGCCAGTTTCTTCGCTACGCCTCAGATATGACATGACCACTCTGAATTTTCTGCCTTTCGAAAATTTACGTCAAGGCGGCCCCCAACACATTCGGCATTCACCGAGCAGCGAGTTACTGCTCGCCCAATTCCGAACATCTGAAGTGTTCAGGGAATGTTCGCTCCCTTTGATGTATCCTAAAGAGCGATAGGCAGAGGGTACTGCGAATACTGAACGTTCGGCGCTCGGCAAATCGCAAGCACCCCTTCGACACTACTCGGGATTCGCCGAGCGGTTGCTCGGGATTCGCCGAATGACGCATGAGTGGAGCCACGTTCAGGCGACAGCGCGCCCGCGCTCGGGGTATTGAGGACTCGGAAACATATTTCACATACTGAATGTGTGTTTTTAAATAGTGCAACGTTTAATTATTTTAAGGTACTTTTCATGAATAATCCATAAGCATTGTAAAATTAAGGATAAACAGTGCATATGAAGAATAAGAAAGAATAAATTAACTTTATTTCGTCCAAGTGATATAAATAGAACAATAAAGATCTTATCGTTTTACATTCCAAAGCCCAGCTGGCGCCTTCACGCGGCGACAGCCCACGAGCGCACGAGGCGCCGCATCGCAGGCGCCAAAGCCAGGTCGGCGGGCGCGTGGCCCTGCGCGTCGCGCGCCCGGCGGTCGGCGCCGCCCCGCAGCAGCGCCTGCGCCACGCGCTCGTCGCCGCCACGCGCCGCCTCGTGCAGCGGCGTGCGCCCCTGCTCGTCCCGCGCGTTCACCGGCGCGCGCAGCCGCACCAGCTCCTCCACGCAGCGCGCGTTGCCCTCCCGCACGGCCACGTGCAGTGGGGTCTCCCCCGCCGCCGTGCGCTCCTCCAGACCCAGGCCCCGCGCCAGCAGGTACCTGCAGCCGTCGGTCCAGCCCTCGCGCGCGGCCCAGTGCAGCGCCGTCCAGCCCTGCAGGTCTCTGGCGGACACGGCCGCCCCTTCGCTAAGCAGCTTCTCCGTGCAGCTCATGCTCCAGCCTTGAGCAGCGCAATGCAGCGGCGTGTTTCCTTCCGCAGTCTTTACGTTGATGTCCACGCCCATCTCTAGCAACATCGCCATGCACACCAGGTTGTTCCTTTTCGCGGACAGGTGGAGGGCCGTGTGGCCCTCGTTGGTCGTCGCCGTGACTCCGCAGCCGGCGTCGACGAGCGCACGCATCACGTCATGACGGCCTTCGGCGGCGGCGCAGTGCACCGCAGTCCACCCGTCTTCGTCTTGAGCTGACACATCCGCACCTAGAAGGATAAGCTCGCGCGCGCACTCGGATGTGTAGACGAAGTGCAGTGCGGTTCTTCCACTATTATCTCTGCAGTTAACATCAAAACCCGCCTTTACTAGGGCGCGAATGCATTCGATTTTCGAGTAGTTCGTTGCCATGTGCAAGGCATTATATCCATCACTGCACTTATACGAAAGATCCACAATCTTCTCATTGAGAAGGTACAGTACAATGTCTTCATAACCCATTTCAATGGCGACAACAAACGACTGGTGTATCTCCTTCTGAGGAACACAGGAAATATATTCAGAGTGACAGAGCAACTTCACGCATTGTAGGTAGTCAATAGATCGGTTTGGCTTAGCTGGACAATATGGGGAAGGAATATACCAACGAGAATGTCCATTGATGGCGCAGTATAGCGGCGTATGTCCATACTCATATCCGGTGGTGAAGTTGGCGCCCCGCTCCAGAAGCACCCGCACGCACTCCGCTGCGCCCTTGTCGGCCGCCCAGTGCAGCGCCGTGCTGCCGTAGGGGCCGGCGTGGTGCAGGTCCGCTCCGTGATCCAGCAGCACTTCCACGCACTGCACGTGGTTGTGCGCGGTTGCGTAAAGCAAGCCAGTAAAATTCCCTTCAAACTGAAAACAAAAAAGTGATGTTGCATCAATGTTCCACTTCACTTTTCGTACTTATGTTCCTGTACTTAGAACCTTGGAATAGAATCCTCACATTTAAAATCTCCCAGTCAAATGAAATAAAAAAAGTATTCACCCTGTCCATCTATTAGATAACGAAGCTACGAAAAAAAACAGACTGTGAGTTTAACAATTCGTATTTGCATATTTCAAAAATAAATTATTGACTTCATTATACTGAATTGTCAGCAACCATCGTACTACTGAACATTATTTCATTTTTATATGTACGATGAGACTAGTATATTTATACCCGTAGTAAAATTTTAAAAAAATATTTCTTTTACAAAATAGCTCCATTGTGTAAGCAATGGAAAATCACATAAGACGTGAAAAAATATTCAAGTAAACAAGTGAAAATTTAAAATAAGTGACACCTGCTTTAGGCAACCATTGATGGTTCCGTGAAAAAGTGTTTAAGGGATTATTGCTTAATAAGAGCATTTTTTTTTACAATCTACTGGTGCTTCAACGGCACATACTTTCTCACATGAATTGTAATGGTTCTTCGGAATATTATACTACATTAATCTGCAAACATGTATTCAAACAGCATTTTTTTGCGCTGTGAATCGAACTCAGGTCCACCGAGTTAACTTGATATTTTATTGTCACATCACACAGTCACTTGGGTGGATTCACTTGGGCCGACGCTTTAAAATGTTATTGTCTTTCCTATTATTCCCAATATGCATTTTCGAAAGTTCAAATATTTCAACGAAAATGAGACCTGATCCATTATTTAAAGGCCCTAATTTTATCCGAGAAACAAATTAAACAAAAAATTGATGTCTTTTTGAGAATTTTTATATACTGCATTAACTTTAGCAGAAATTACGCAAAAGCTTAGTTTTTTCCAATTACATGACCTTTTCTAAGGAGCTGATATTTTTAAGAACTGATTCCGTTCTTCAATGTTGTAAGAATTGTAAGAAGAGAAAGAATAATCGAGCCCCCCAAAAAACGGAACAGAAAAACTCTTATTGTAAGTCCGTGGTAACGAACAATTGGATAAATATTCTTCCTGTGTAGTAAATTACTTGCTCTAATACGTTGTGTTGTCAGAATCTATTTCGTGAGTTCTTGATATCAAAAAATCGATTGACAGCCTAACGTCTTTTTGTCCGTCAGTATGTCCGTAAGTCATTGCTAGGCTAAAATTTCTTCAATGCTGGCTCCAAATTTTTAAAATAATTTTGTCTTCGGATAATGTAAAGAACGCAAACTTGAGAAGAAATTAGAAGAAAAGCGCCCAAAATACGAAGCCACCCGGGCCCACCTCATTACCGTCGGTTACCACAGCGCTGAAATACTCCCGCTAGCGATAGGAACACTGGGAGAATGGTGTGCGGGTAGTGACGCCGCACTAAAGAAAGTTGCAGACGGCCACAAGCTAAAAGCTTTAAGGGAAAAAATAGTCACTGAGGCCATTGATGGCAGCGCGGCATGACACTACACGCACATCGGCAATATACACCTGTCCCCGCGTGAGTACTAACAGATAGCGTGGGACAGAGTCCGCTGAGACGCCCTCCTCCACCCCATGCGACAGGAAGCTAGCTGCGGAACAACAAAACAGATCTGCAACAACACCAGACGACAAGCGAGAGCCCCTGCCTAGATCTCGAATAGATTTATGTATTATAAAAAAAAATATATATAATAGTCATATAGAAGTAAGAATTTACACTAAGCCAGACGGCAACTGAAATGTATAAATGATAAATGTATATATATATATATATATATATATATATATATATATATAATTTATCATTTTATGTGAAATATATGCATTTTTTAAACAATTATTTTCTCAAAACTCTCACATTTTTTGTTTAAATTTTCTTCCTGTATGTATTAATGAACAGTAAGAAAGTGACGCTGGTCTTATTTCCGGTAAACTCCTCTATTTTTAAAAAAATGTAATTCGTTAATATTTCAAAAGTATAAAATTGATGATTGAGATGTTTGCCTTAATGTTTTAAAAGCTCAGCTCTTTACGAAAGATCACATTTTTTTAAAAAAAAAAGAGCAGGTTCAGCTTTATTTGTGTTGGAAATAAATGAAATTTAAAGAAAAAACATTTTCTTAAAAATCGCTCCAAACTTTTCTTAAAATTATTTCCTCGGATAGAACAAGGGGCCCTTGACACAGGTTGCATTTTTTATGAACTCTCTGAATTTTCGAAAATTGTGTGTTGGAAATAATGGGAAAGAGAGTTCAGTGGCAAGTTGGAAAACTAGTAGAAGACACAGGAGGTCAGAGAGAAGGTAATTCGGAAGAAGCAAAGGAAAAAGAGAAGTACAAGAGCAGAGTTGACGGAAATATAGAGCGTGCGATTTGAAGTTCACCTGAGCGTCGACGTTGACGCCGTGCGCCAGCAGGAGGCGCAGGAGGTCCGTGTAGCCGTAGACGCAGGAGTCCAGCAGCGCGCGCTCCTTGGCTGCGCGCGTGGTCTCCTTGTGGGAGGCGCATGCGCACTCGGTGGCTAGCAGCTTCTTCACCTCCGCCACGTCACCTTTCAATGATGCTCGCCGCAGCGCGCGCTTCCACTCCCGCCTTTGCTGCGTGCAACACTGCAGAAATTTAAAGAAGATGAGAAATCATAAAATAAGATGAATTTTATTTGAACTGCAAATGGGCATAACACGGTAGATGCTAGCTAACATTCAAATTATATAATAATAATAATAATAATAATAATAATAATAATAATAATAATAATAATAATAATGGGACAATAATAAGCATAGAAATAATAAACGATAATAATAAAAATATTTATAATAATAGCAATAATAATAAAAATAATCATGATATAAAAACCGTCTAATTCATAAAACATTAAATTACCTTAAAAAAAAGAAACATCTATAATCTAACTTCGCAATGTCATATTCTACCATAAATAGATAGATATTCTCTATTAATTTTTTTAATGTTGATACACTGTTAAAAATTTGGCTTAAAATTTTTCGGATGATTCTTCCTAGCCTGTTAATCTCTCCTCGAAAGTTTGATTTACATTTTACACTTATAACACTTCTCTCAAAAATACTCCTCAAATGCCTATCATATCGCATGTGTGAAAGTACAATAAACTTTTCAGTTGATTTAACTAATGCGAACTGACTTTCAGATTTAAAAAAGCACTTCAAAAATTAAATACTATTCTACAGGCTGAACATATACTGAAAAACTAGTAGTGCCTCAATATCTCATACATTCTCGTATTACTACTTTCTCGCACTTATTATTACTTCTCGCATAAGAAGAGAAAGTATTGTAGGCCGGAAAACGGCCAATTTTCGACACAACATGTCTTATTACCGGGCCCTGGTAACGAAAAAGTGGATAAATTCAGTTTCTAAATATAGAAAAAATCCACTAACACGTTGGTTAGCCAGAATCAATGTTTTGTGCGTCCTTCATACCGAAAAATCAATTGACGGCAAAACGTCTTTCTGTCCATGTGGGCACAACGCTAGCGCATAGATTTATTATTAATTTTGGGGTACTTTACATAAAGCCCCTCGGATATTTTCAATATTTTCAAAAAATTTACACCAAAGTTTTTGATTAAATTTTGTTGTTGAACGACGTTTAAGATAATGGTGTAGGTCTGATTTTCGTTAAAATCCCTGATTTTTCGAAAATTGCAAAACAAAATTGTAAAACTACAATACTGAATATAGAGATTTTTGCCTCAGACAATGTCTGTCGTTATAAATTAGCTCTTTAATAAAAGTAATGCACAATTTTTTGTAAAAGTTAGTAGTTGTCGCGTTATTTGAGCAAGAAAAATTGTAACAGATGACATAAACGCTTCTTTGCTGTATTCTTATATTTTTTAAAATTACACAAATTATTTTTTTTAATATGCCTCAGGCCATTAATATTTACATACCGGCGTTTTGTATACATTATTTCATTTGTAAGTTCAAGGGATTTAAACGACATCTTATAAATTTTCTTTAAAAATGAGCTCATATTTTCGAGTTTTCAGAAAAGCTTGAACAACGTTTTCTCAAAAACTGCTCCAAATTTTTTAAAACTTTTTTACCGACATCGCTAAATACACCGAATAAAATGACATTAACGCCATTTTGATTTTTTCATTGATTTTTTTAAAATTTTACAAATGTATTCTTATTTTAATTTTTTCACGTCGTTTTCATTACGGTCATTTACTTAATATTATTCCATTTGCGAACACAAATGCTTCAAATGATTTCGGATAAAGTTTCTCCAAAACCCAAAACTTCTCTGTGAAAATGAGTTCATAATTACGCATTTTCAGAACCAATTATACCATATTTATTCAAGAATGGCTCTAAATTTTCTTCTGTAATATTCTTAAAGATATATTTCGATTCTCCTATTAAGGAACATTGATAAAATGTGACAAAGTTTCGTTTTGGCGCCGATAGGAAGGAACTAGGACGAGAGTGTGCAATATCGGAAAGCTACGATAAACTAAGAAGATTAGAATGCTAACTAATGAGAGAAAGTGTGGTGCATTATACTACTAGTACTACTAGTTTTATATTTCATCATTTACTCTTTGCTGAACTGGAGTATTTGCAATATATTTCCAATCTGGATCCGGAAGATGGAGTGGGGGAAAAAGGAGGATGAGAAGAAAAAGATGAAGGAGAAGACTGAGAAGTGTATGTTCGTGAAATTTACTTTATAAGAATCACATCAAGGCTCTGAATTACCCCAAAAATTCAGTCGTCGCTGAGCTGCTCGTACTCAGAACTACATTTCTTATGTTAAGTCACTCACCTGTTTCTTCTCACTCATGTCATTCTCCTCCGTATCCGACCATAAATTCAAGAAAGTCATGTACTCGGAACAATCCCCGTCACCTAAAACAGAGGTAAGGTTTTAACGGTCAGGTTAGCCCAGACTTCGACAGCTGACAGATGTCTTTATAACAATCAAATTTCTGAATGACACTTCGAACGATAGGGCGTCCAGTGGTGATTCATGATCACCCGCTGCCCCCCCCCTCCTTCGCGAGAGAATATACTTCGATTTTTTAAGTGGCCGATGTGAATCGGTCATTCTCATACGTCTTGCCTAATACTCGTAAAATGAATATTTTTAATAAATTCGCCATCGTGGCTTGTGGCCTCAGACAACGACGCTCATGGCTTCAGATATATTCTTACCACTGTTAAAAAGACTCATTTTAAAAGGCCGGAGGTCCAACAATGACCTAATGGGCCACTTAGGTCCACTTAGTATTGACACCGCAATTAGGTGCTCGCGCTTTTGCAAACTCGGCTTCGCTTGTGAACGCCTCAAATAATATTGCTTTGTGTGTGTGTGTGTGTGTGTGTGTGTGTGTGTGTGTGTGTGTGTGTGTGAGTAAGTGAGTGAGTGAGTGAGTGAGTGAGTGAGTGAGTGAGTGAGCGAGAGAGAGAGAGAGAGAGACAGACAGACAGACAGACAGAGACAGAGAAGGGGATGAGAAGGTTGGGGAAGCAAATCTGCGCTGTCCGTGGCCCGTTTGTTATGACACTGCTCCGGCATTCAGCTGGGATTATTCGGATAAACAACGGAAACTACCGGAAAGACTAGCCGACTGCTAGAATTCTCCTCCAGTCAGTGGTTGAAAATGACCTAGTTATCTGGCTAGTGTCGAAAATCCTTCGGATCCGCAACCTTAGAACCTTCCTGTCAGAGACACTGCAGTAGGAATAGTTGTTGCCCTGAGCCATCTCAGCCGATCATGTCGATATCTTTGTTTCCTAGAGAGTAGCCTTCATTCTTTATTGTGGTACCAATCGGTACTTTTGCAAAAGAAAGGATAATGGAAGCCCATGAAATTGACACGTCAAATCAATATTGAACATCAAATGTCTGATATTCCTATATTTATATTCCAAAAAAATTACTTAGAATATCAGTAATACAATTCTTTTGCTGGATGGAATACGGAATGTAACAAAAACATCTGATGCTCTGGTGCTAGTGTTGGTAATATCAACGACACTCGTGAATGTGGCTTAACTCCCTCTCACGGAAATATTGTTGAAAATGGGCGCGTAACCTATTTTAAAAGATCGATATAATAGGTGAATGGATTATTATACAATTATGAAATTTACGGAATACATAAAAGATAAAAAGAGGATACAGAACATGTGAAAAAGTTTTATTGATTCTGTGAGTTCGCTCACTGGACGTCTCATTTTTACTTTCTCGCTACCGCTTACCCAGTAGAGAGAAAGGTATGAAATGCTGCGCGAACTGCGAATTTTTGGCAGAAAAACTCTTATTACAGAGCCCTGGTAATGAAAAAGAGAATAAATCCAGTTGCTAAATTTAAAAAAATTCCTCAAACATGTGGTGTAGCCAGAATCTATGTTTTGTGGGTCATTGATACCGAAAAATCGATTGGCGGCAAAAGTCTGTCCGTCTGTGAACAATGCTAGCGACTAAATAGTTCGGCGATTTTCTCCACAGTTGATATTCCCCAATCGACGTCACTGATGACGCGTCTCCTTAAATTTGAAACCGATAGTTGAATTTTGTGGGGTACTTTACTTGAGGCCCCTTGTACTTCTCAATTTTTTTTAAAAAAATTGCTCCAACGTTTTTGATTGAATTTTGTTAGTGTGGAAGACGTTTAAGAGTCCAGGTCTCATGTTAGTTGAAAACATTGATTTTTCGAAAATTGCAAAAATTCTCAATTTTTTCGCCGTCTTCCTATAATTATAATTATGAATATACAATTGTTTTCTTAATGAAATGTGTTCATCAAGAACAGACCTTTAAAAATGACATGTATTTTTTTAAATTAGTATTTTGGGCGAAATTTGGGGTAAAAATACTCCACTCGGGAAATCGAACCCGCCACTCCCCCTGTAGCGGAACAACACTGACATCGAGCCATCCAATAGCTGCCCTAGCTCTTCTTTTGCAACAACATGAATATAATAACGAAACTTTAAACCAACATTACGTATACAAAAATTAATGACAATTCAATTTCACGGGCAGGCATCATTTACGTCTATACTACTACTATTTAGCTCTCAATGGAAGTTAAAATATTTTATACGCTCTCCTATCAAATAAATTTAATATTTCGGTCTAGAGAACGTAGTTTTGATAATCACCGTTAGATATTACTGTCGGCAAACAGGGAAGTACATCGCCATCAACCTCGTGGGCCAAGACATTTTAGACGCGAAATTTAATGCTTATACGAGAGTTTATTTTTTTAAATATTTCCTAATAGTAGAACCGAAATATTACTTTAAAAATATTAAAGAAGAGTAAAACCATGCCATAAATGCAAATTTTCATTGAAAAATTTGGAGCCGTTCACTATGAAAATGGCGTTTAAGCGTTACTGTAAATGCGAAATTTGAATTTCTCTTTCAGAGAAAATTTTTGAGTTTTCGTTAAACTTTATTTAAAGTTATTTGAGACATATCAACTCACAAATGTAATAGTGTTTACAAATCACTGGAAATGTGCATGTTAACAGCGTGAAAGATTTCAAAAAATGCATTTGTGTAATTTTTGAAAAAACCTCAAGATGAACTTGATTTCATTTTAAACAATGCAATTAGCACTACATGTTGGAAAAGTTTGAAGAAAATATTTTGAGCAATTTTTGAGAAAATGGCATTTGAGCGTTTCAGAAAATGAATACAGTTTCAGAATTTTGAGCTCGTGTTTACAGAAAACTGTTGAGTTTTCGAGAAACTTTATATGACATTATTTAAGCACATGTATTCATAAATACAACGTAAACCAATTGCAGCAATGTAAATATTAACGACGTGAGAGACAAGTCAAAAAATTACAATTTTGTAATTTTTGAAAAATCAAAGGACTAGAGCAATATGGCGTTCATGTCATCTTATAGAGTGCATTTAGCACTATCCCTACCAAAAGTTTAAAGAAAAAAATTGAAGCCATTTTCAAGAAAATCATGTTTTTGTACCTTTTTAAAATTGCAAATATTGCGAGAAAAGTACCAAATGTTTAAAAAACTGTACATGATGTAAATGAAGGAACTACAATTATGAACAACAAATTTCATTTGAAGAAAAAATCTTCAAATTTGTAGTTGTTGGAAGACGCCCAAAAAAATCAAACTTTTGCCATTTTCTAAAATTCAGAGTTAAACGTGAAAATTGGACCTGTGACATCTTTATAGTATTTTAGTACATTGTTAAGAAACAATTTTTAGCCGTTTTGAGAAAATTTTGAGTGTCTGGGGGCTTCATGTAAAGTAGCCAAATTTTGAAGAAAGTTTTTGAAAATCGCAGAGCATCGATCCGAGCCTGATCGACTAGGGAAAATCCATTTTGGAAAAAGTCCTACGTATAGTTTAGGCGCTAGTGATATTAAGAGACGAAAGGACGTTTTGAAGAAAAAAAAAAGAAACACTTTTGCTGTATCAGGAGACCCCAAAAGTGAATTTCCGTTGAAATCTCGAAATCAATTTTCTACAGCTTTTCAAAACTTTTTCTGTTGTAGGTACATTATTCTGTATATACTCGTGCGTACTTGTACGAGAAAGTAATAAAAGAAAAGTTTTCACGAAGTTTAAAAAACGTCAATCACTACAATTGAAAATCGAATATAAAAAGACCAGAGCAAAAACTATAGTATTGATTCTTAACATTGTTAAAAGATAATGATATGAAATGTAATCAAAAATGTAAATTTTCTTATAATGTAAAATTGTAAAAGAGATTTTGATCGCTTATGATTGACCATGTAGTTGCATAGCGGTCTAAAATAAAATAAATTAATTTAAACAGATAAACGAACAGAAATTCCATGATTTTGCTAGTAAGTACTAAGTAAACTCAACATAGTATACGTATTATCCGCGCACGTTTTCCTGAGCCCTCGCTTCGCTAGATGCGAGAGGAGTGGGAAGTTTGGTTATTTTGACAAAAGGAATTTCACGTAGAATATGTAGTTCAGTTTTCCATGCAAAATGGTTTTTAATACACGGGAGCGAACATTCGTCGTCACCAGATTTTGTCTACAATGCTCATTGCTATAATTTATTCTTAATGCAACTAGTGTTGGGAAAGGAGTGGGGGTAGATATTCTGGGGCTCAAGAAAACGTGTGAATATAAAATATATGCATTTATATATTAATGTTAACACTTACATTCATAGAGTTTATACATACACACACTCTGAGAATCTTTTGGCATTCTGAGGGGCCTTTCCAAGAATAACTACATTGTTTAGATTCACTTACCTTCTACTGAATCCGGTTGCGGAGATCCTCTATCGAGAGATGCCATGCCGAAAGGCTGCTCCATACCGTGGTCGGGCCCGATTCCCGAATAACGCAGAATGTACGGAGTGCAAGGCAGCGCGCGACTTCGACGAACTCCGCCTCCCACTTCCGACTGCACGCCTCCGCGACGGACAGTACCGCGATTACAGCGCTCCCAGTGGTGCACACTCCAACTACTTGGTGCAGCGCCGTGAATATGACGATATGGGAACAATGTTGCGCAACCTGTGTAAGGTTAACATTAAATTGACTCCTTCGTGGCATGGATTTGAAGTTATCCGTTAAATAAAATAGTTCCTTCAGCAAACGTATCTTACAAAAGGCGTTGTCTTTGCACCACATGTAATTCAACAGGCGAGAGCACATGACGCTCACTCCGTTTTTGAGAGTAATTGGATTGTCGGTGACTACATTACAATATGTTGCGAGACATTGAGGTTACCGCTGGAAGAGGAGAAAAATTCCGTAACATCTGGTGATGTGCAGATACTGGAAAAATTATATTATTTTCGTAACTGTTAAATCAATACTTTCAAAAAAGGCTATAAATCCTTTTTGTTTATTTTATTGGTACGAAAGTATTCAGTGTTGTCCCAGTGATGATTTCACAATTATTGGAAGGGATTGAAAAGGAATGAATTCCAACGATAACAAAATATTGAAGTAAAGTTTTAAAAATAACACCAATTATGATAGTATTAAAATGATATGATGTATTAGTCAGAAACAATCAATTTCTCTCTAAACAGGAATTATTTTGTATTGCATTATATTTGAATATTTAATTCATTTTGTGAATGATTAATTACATCATCAGTTACGCTGTAACATATTTTGTGAATTAATAAAAGTTAATAGAATCGATGCGTATCATACCTTGAAAAATGTATACGAATCAAGATATTCAGTTTACAAATCAACATTTATAAATGTGAAAAATAATTGGCAACAATTATTTAGATTTAAAATCAAAAAAGTTAAATTTAAAATTAATGTATAAGAACGAAACACAAGGAAAAGACTTACCATTTTGAAGATGAGAATTAGCAGTATAGCATTCAGAATCTTTTTTATTTTATTTTTTTTTTTTTTGTTGAAAAATGTGTTGTAAGAAATCTGTTTCGAAAGAAAATGTGCACAAGAGTGAAATATCATATTTTCCAAAGACTGAAGTGGACGGTGTGCCGATAGTGAACTGAAGCCTGTCAATGGAGGGGAGCAGTAAATACTAATGCTGTAAGTGGAGTAAATACTGCTAACATCTAATATATCCACCTACGTATGTCATAATGTTCTTTCGGGATTCAATTGTTATCCAACCACCTCACGATAACCCTAAATAAAATGCATTTTCTTTTCTTATTCACAATCTATTTATTGTTGTTTAAAAAGTCTTCTACCGTTCCCTAGTTACCTCTTCTTCCATCTTTCTCCCAATGTATTTTATCCTCCTCCTCCTCTAACGTATCGCAATAATTCCTAAAATTATTTTGAATGAATTCCTTTGAAAGGTAATATGCCAGGCAGTAGCTAATAATATTACAATGTACACTGTTCTGCACTTATTGTACTGCAGTATGCAATCTTGTCAAATCGGGATGCTGGGAGGTCTGAAACGCATAATTGTCAGATGAGAAGCTTTTGAGTTGAAACTTGGTAAACACGTCGCGAGTAAGATCTAGTTGTGCCATGCTAGACATCGTTGAGCTATTTTAATCTTGGGGACAGTTTACATTAAGTCCCTAAAAAGGTATTCATTTACTTTTTTTTGTTTGGAAAATGGCTGCAATATTTTTCTTCTAGTTTTTGTCCTGGAATAGAAATGCAATTATAAAGTAGTGGTGCTACAATAGCACATACTTTCTCGCAATTTCACTATGTTATCGACGTATATCGACGACCTGTATATGAAGGTACGCCCATAATGCTTCATTTCAACCAGAAATTATGCAAAAACAAACAATTTTTTTTGTTTGTATTTTTCGAAAAAAATCGGGGATGTTAACGAAAATGAGGCCCTCTTAAACGTCCTTTGCACTATTCAAAACGAAATTTAATCAGAAAATTTGGAGTCATTTCTTTTTTTGAAATTTTGAAAAAGTTCAAGGGGCTTCATGTAAAATTGATATATCAGTTTCAAGATCCAGGGTTCGCGACATTAGCTCGAACGATTGGGGAATAAGAGTTTTGGAGAAAATTGATTTCTGCGCTAGCGTTGTGCACACACAGACAGACAGACGTTTTGCCGTCAATAGATAGATTCTAGTTACACCAGGTGTTAGAGGATTTTCCCCCCTATATTTAGCAACTGGATTTATCCACTTCTCCCTTACCAGGAAACGGCAATAAGAGTTTTTGTGCCGAAAATTCACCGTTTTCCGGTGCACGATTACAATACTTTCTCTTCTTACGTAAAAAGGGCGAGAAAGTAAAATGAGTTCTGATTTGAATTATAAACTTCGAAATTTTGAAAATTGAAAAGTTCAAGTATATTTTTGAATCTCTCCTACACCTCCGGAGATTTCTTTCTCAATGCAATTTATCCCTTAAATTAAGACATTTAAATGATATCATGCACTTAAATAATATGAGCAAGAGTTTAGAACTAACTAGGAATACTAAGGAGGAAAAGTATCGGTATGCCGTGCTTTGATGTTATTTTCTCATGAGAGAACAATATAGCAAAAAATACAAATGTATTAATCACGTTTGAAGTTTTGAGTTGGGTATTCTTTATATTTACTTCATAAAAATTAATATACAGAACGAAAGTATTTCCTATTAAAGAAACATCAAAGCGGAAACAGTCGAAAACAATTGTATGATTGTTTTGCATATAATATATATTTTCGACTCTTAAATCTATCGAATAATTTTCTAGTTTTTGGTTTCTCTAACGTAACGATATCAATAACGTTTTTCTGCATTATTGATCAGTGCTAAGAATCCTTCTGTATGCTCCTTCTGTATCCTTCTGCTTCCTTCTGTATCCTTCTGTATCCTCCTTCTGTATCCTTCATAGAACCGGAACAATAAAGAAAGTTCTTAATGAAATGAAACGAAGAAGAATATTGTGTTCGACTTTACAAAAACCCTTTCATTTCACCACCCTTCCATGTTCTCATAGTGATAATATTATTTTTAATTTAAATGAACTCAATCCTTGGTAAGGCTTAAATATCTGAAAATGAAAAACAAAGTACAGAACAGTTATGTTTCGTTTTATTTGGTCGTTATTCTCTGGGAATACCAGTAACGTTTCAGTTATAATGAGTGATACAAAATTCCTTCCGTCCAAAAATGAACCGCTGTATAATTAATTACACAAGGTGACCGCGATCAAGAATCAGTGTTACTCATTATTTGGTCGAAAATAATGGTGATTGCTCTTCAGAACTTGTTTTCGGTGAATAAACGTGGCTGATATTACCAAGTATGTTTTTCTGGTTCCTTTTCATCCCAATTGCGTTCATCGCACGAGGCGCGTTATGTTCCCCTTCCACCCTCACAAATTCCAACGGAAAAAGGATTATAATGAAGTAATAAGTAGGTTTTTGAAGGAAGAAGTGTACTAGTACAACATAAAGCCGAAGAAGAGTTGCAATTTCCACTGAAAGAAAAATAATATACTATTCCAAAAATAAGAGGAAATGTACATTATTTCAATTTTAAAGAAAAATATTGCTAGAAAGTGTCATTTGAGCATATCTAGCCCAGTATATTATAGAGCCATGCAAATTTGGGGAGCCATGAAAGGTTGATTTTACCATATAATTTAAACGATACTTATTACTACAGATCGGATTCCTAAGATTTTTGCATATTTTTGTCAGTTTCTTCACATAGCAAAGTGAAATATCTTGACAGTTGATTGGAAATGGATGCTAAATAGAATAATATGTTAATGCATTATTGGCAGATTTTTTCGTGTTTGTGAATATTCTGTAATTATGTGCATATTTTGCATATTTCATGAATATGAGAGAGACTTCTCTAAAAGAAGGAAGAAGATTTGCAGCCAAATACTCTGTGCTCAAGATGGCGCCTCTAACTTTGTTGGATGGAAAGATGCTTTTCGATGTTCACGACCTTGTGGGCAGGAAGTCGCCGGGCCTTTATGTGTGACAATATACGTACGATACTTGTAACATATTGCAATACAGGACTGAAGTTATAAAAATAGAGTGAAATTGTAAGATGAAAATTCATTGACTTTAGGCTAATGCGTTTTTTTTCTTCTAAAGATGATAAAATATTTTTGCAAATGGATATTTCTTGATATTATATTTTCTAAACCAGGCAGAAGAAATGCAGCACATCGTACTACATTGTACTTCATTATTTATGTGTGAATATTTACTTCAAGAATTTCTTTTGAATGTACAGAATATTATATCATGTTTGAAAAATAATTATACCTTTTAATTCCATGCACGACTCGCCTGATATTTTTTCAATAAAAGTTAATGGAGGAAATGAAACATTATTAATATTAAGTGCAATTCTTTACAATGTTTAGGTCATAAATGAATTTTTCTCAAAACATATTTCCAAAATTTTTAGGGCATAACAAGTCCTCTCGCTACTTATTACACACAATCCGTGTCTTGGTGAGTTGTCTTGAATCGAAATCACAGAAAATATCAGTCGCGAGATTTCTAGCGTGTTTGCCCACTGTGCGATCTGGCAAGGTGCCGATGACGTACTAGTGACGTCATGGCGGCAGGCCGGCTGGCGCCTGAGTCACAACCTTTCTGACGTCAGCGTCAGCGTGGGAGTGGGGATGGAAGAACCCAGGGCGGGAGGGGGGCTCTGGTCGCCGGTAACCTTGGCGCCATTGACCGCCATCGCGCGTGGATGCGTCGCTTTAATATCGATTGAAGGAGAAGCAACAAGAGAAGACGGTGGCCGAGTTGGCTCATAGGAACCACGAGATTCCAATGCACTTTGAAAAATTGAGTTCAGAATTAAAGAGCCTGGATAATATCTAGTTGCTTTTATTCCACTGCTTATTCATTTTTAGAACCAGTTGCACTTTGTCCAAAGGGGCCACGGCCCTCGAAAAGTTTGAAGGGGTCCACTTAGTCTTAAGTAAATAATTCGGGTTTTCTGTTTTTCGAATATATATGGAATATATATATATATATATATATATATATATATATATATATATATATATATATATATATATAATATGTATATATATATATATATATATATATATATATATATATATATATCCCATCCTGATTTCCCCTTTTAATCAGATAATTGGGGATTTGTTATACCAAGCCACCTGGCAACTCGTTGTTTCAACATAAAATCAAATGTATTTATTAATGTATCATACTTTCATTCTCCTTGTAGTATGTTTTTTTTTCATTTACCAGTAAAGTATGTCATATGCAAATAAGAAAGTTTGATGAAAAAGGGGAAGCCCGGAACTATATACTTAGTTGGTCCCCACCATGTTTTTGGCGGCGTATGCTTGCAACTTCTTCCACGATTTATTTCCCCATTACACTCGTTCTTTAAGAACAGACTAAATATACAAACATACACCACACAAGTTAGTGGGTGACGATTTCATTAAAATTTCTTCTTAACGAGAAATGAGGGAATACTCGATAAGCATCAACAACAAAAACCAACACATTTATTTTTATGAATATTTAACTTAGACTAACATAAGCCTTATTTATTTCTTCTCCGTTTGCGATTCAAGTGAAATGATTCATTCGCAAAATGCAGATGGAAATGGTCTGAGCGTCTCTTTGTTCTTAAGAAGTTCTTAAGAAAAGAAAGTTATGTATAATGCTGAGAAAGAAAAAAAATCAGGTAAAAAAAGAAAGAAAAAAAGATGAATCCAGTTGCTAAATTAGAAAAAAAAAATACTCCAACCCATGATGTAGCCAGAATCCCAGTTTTGTGGGTCCTTGTTACTGAAAAATCGATTGCCGGCCAAACCATCTGTGTCCGTCTGTGAACAACGCTAACGGCTAAACCGTTTCGCCGATTACCTCCAAACTTGATACTCTCCGACCGATGTCGCAGCCCTTTGATTTTGAAATCGATATATTAATTTTGGGTGGTACTGTACATGAAGCCCCTGGGATATTTTCAAAATGTTCAAAGTAAGGGTAAAACGTTTTTAATTAAATTTTGATGTTGGATAGTTGTTGGACGTTTAAAAGAATGGTGCAGGACTCATTTTCAATGAAAATGAATTGAAAATGAAATGCAATTGAAAAAATTAAAAAAAATTTCGGCAACTAAAATATCGAAGATAGAGATGTTTTCCTTTAATATAATCTGTTCCTTAAAGACATACTTTGAAATAAGCTCATGTACAAATTTTCCAAAATTTAAGTATTTTTCGAGTTATTTTTGTAGGCAATTTTTAATTTTGTTTAAACATTTTTTTCTCAAAACCGGCCCAATCATTTCTGATGAAATGTTGTTGGTCCGAAGGACGTTTAATATAATGGTGTATGTCTCATCTTGGTTGAAAACCCTGATTTTTTCGAATATTGAAAACATTTAAAATTGTTTTGGCGCCTTCCTACAATTACAATTATGAAGATTCAGATTTTTCCCTTAATGAAATCTGTACCTTTAAAATAGATTTTGAAATAAGGTCAAGTATAAACTTTCCAAAATTTGAGTACGTTTTGCGTGAAATCACGTAAGTTCTCCGGCGACGTGCTTTTTTAGCACTAGTTATTTTTCGTTTCTAGACTGACACTATCACGCATGCGTGTGTCAGCGTTCAGAAAAAGGATATTCATGTTTTCTATTCTAAATTAAAAAATAAACGATGCAACCAAGCAGATGTTAATCATCTGATAAAATAAATGACAAAAATGTTAAAAATTTACAAAAAGGAGGACAGGAAGACGAGAAGACTGTGCTCCCAAATGGAGGACCTTAGTTGGCATGCAACATACAGCCGATCTGTAACTAATTTGCTGTGCGAAGTGTAACTTCATTTTAGGATGCAAACTACGAATACCTGCAGCGCTGCAGTCATTAATGCCGCATCCTGTTGTGCAATGACGCTCGTGAAATCGACGTCCGGGAGGCCATTTGCCTTATCAACTTTGTTAGGAACGTGTCTGTCCTGAAGATGAAGATATGGAATCAAAATGATTCATGAACTTCCGATACGTGATGCGAAATGGGTGTAAAGATCAATAGCTTTTTATCTTTTCAAGGCCACCGGAAAATGGATGAGATAAGATCGCATTATGATTGGTTTAGAAAACTAAGATAATTTTGAGATTAATATTTAAGCCTACGGACCGTCTGTTTGCAATTAAAAAGAAATGAGGTCTAATCCATTCTTTTCAAAATGAGTTCAACAGAAATTTTAATACTTTTGCCACTAAACCACTGCAACGTCAATCGTCAACGTGTCACAAGAGTGACACGTGTCAAAAATTGCCATTTTGCAGGAGAATGGTTTTACCTATATCATCAACGGATCCGCTTGTTTTGCGACCCAAAGACATAAGTGTTTAGCAATCTAAATTAGCCGTCTTATGAACTGTAAGAAATGTTTACAAGTAAAAAGATTATTTACAAACATATTTATTTCCTTAATCGATAGGAGATATTTACATTAAGTGTCACTAACCCAGGTGAGTGTGTGACAAATGTGAAAGTGTGATTTTGATAAAACGTTCTTTCCTCGTTATATATATTATAGAAAAGACAACAAAACCATTTTGCTTATTCTCATGTTCTGTAAATTCTTCTTTCTACAATCAGGCAAGATATTTTAAAGCCAGAGTGGGAAGAATACTGATAATACTGATAAATAACCATTTGATTTATGTCGAACAATTTTCTTACATCGTTGCCAGATGATTTGGAGGGCATTTTCTCCAAATAGCGTACAACAATTTCCCGAATTGTCAGATTGAAAAAGGGAAAAATAACGAATTGGACTTATTTACGGATATAAAATGATTTATTACAACTGGCCCTCCTGTGCACACACCTGTGTCTACATTTTCTGACGAAATTTTGTTAGTGGATAGTCTAAAGAATATTTAAGAGAATGGTATAGGTCTCGTGTAGGTTAAAATCCCTGATGTTTAGAAAATTGAAAAAGTTAAAAATGTTTTCGGCGTCTTCCTACAACAACAATTACGAATATATAATTTTTCTTAGTGAAATGTGTTCATCAATAACATCTTCAAATAAGATCATGTTCAATTTTTTCAAAAACATGACAATTTTTTGCCAAACACAGGTGATTTTTATTTTCTTTAAACTATTTTTTCTTAAAAACCGCACATTTTTTTATTAAATTGGAATCTTAAATAGTATAAAGGGCACTTAAGAGAATGGTGCAGGTATCATTTTCGTTAAAATGCCTGAGTTTGCGAAAATTTAAAAAAAATTAAAAACATTTCCTACAACTGCTATTGTGAAGATACATTTTTTTCTTGATGAAATGTGTTCATTAAAAAACAGGGTGTGTTGGCAGGGAGTGAGAATAGGACAAGGAAAGATCACGCGCGATCCATGGCCTTGTTAGGGTATTATTCCTATATTGGTATTGATATACTATGCTGGTATTGATCGTTAAATAAGCGAAAAAATAACGATGAGAGCGACCGGACGCAAGACTCCTTAACACAGCTCCTGAATTCGACCTACTAGCTATTTACTTGCGTTGAAAATCCGTCACCGTCGGGACTAGAAGAGAAATCTGAATTATTTCAAGTACACGCGAAGTGTTATATGATAGCTTAATGCCTTTACGTTTTCACGTTGTCTTCGTTTTTAATAAATATAGATATAAAATAGTGTCCAATATTGCAATAAAGTTTAACTTCAATGCAAGAGAAAGTTTGCAGTAAAAGTTAATCTTCAAAATTATGAAAAAAAGTAATGATGGGTTCTTTCTTATATTTCCTATGAACGATATCATATTATAGTGAAGAATCGATGATTTAAACCTCACACTCGCAAGAATTGCCTCTTTTTAGATCCACTTCGGACTACACAGATTGCACAACATTGTTCCCTATTGTAGATTCGCTCGCACGTATCTTCGCCAAGTACCTACAGGGCGGGCCGCTAGGAGTGCTGCCAGCGCGGTGGCGGCTGTCTTTCCCACGTGCCGAGGCGTGCCGTTTATGTGTGCTGACGACGCGGAGCTCATCGACACAGCGTACCTTGGCTCCGCCCTCTCTGGTTTGCACGGTGTCGACTTTCGGCATGGCATCTACCGAAAGAGAATCTTCGCAACCTGATTCAACTGCAGGTGACTGATTTTTTGAACAATGTTTTTATTCTTACATGCGTGCATGCGTAAGCTAAATCATTTTCATGAAGAATGAATTTGTGTGTGTGTGTGTGTGTGTGTGTGTGTGTGTGTGTGTGTGACAGTGGCAGCTCCGTGGGGTAGGTAAGGTAGGCACTACCTAGCCTGATGAATATGTACGAGCATAATACATGCAAAACTGTTTTCAACAAAGCAAAAATTATTTTCCAATCCGAGACTCGAAATCAGGTTCTCTGAGTTAAGTCGACATCAGCCGTATCACTACACTGTAGAAACGCCGCGAGGTACCATCTCGGGCCGACGCTTAAAATGTAATTTTCTCAACCCAATATTTCCTATAGGCAATTTATGCCATTTTCGAAAATATGGAGAATTCGCCCAAATTTGGACCATCACTATAATTTTTACCGTCCGTTGTCACTTACGAGGAGAAAATTCAATAAAAAAACTAGAGACAAAACTTTTTTGAAAAAATAATTGTTTTAGAAATTACATAAATTTCATTCACAAATTACGTAAAATCTACTAGTTAAAAAAATGTAAATGACCTTTTTTAAAGAGTAGACTTTTGAGAACCGACTTCGTTTCAAGCAAAGATCTTTCTTTAATTTCATAGTTTTGAAATGTTAACTTTTTGTAATTTTTGAAAATACTGTTAGTTCCCCGAAAATGGGACTGTCACCATTTTCTTTACTGTACCTAAAAACATGGAGAATTAAAACTTGAAGCACTTTTTACGAAACAATTGTTTAAACAAATTAAATTTTCCTATTTTTACCTCAAAGTTAGAAGTAAACTACTCACATTATCGAAAAGTTTTACGTCAAGTTCAATTTTTCGAAAATGTGAGTAGTTTTTTCCTGATATGTATAAATGGATGGTAAAACAGTACACATAGTCTGTTGTAAATAATCATATCTTTAATAAAGGCCCTTTTTTTTTTTTTTTTTTGTAGATACTGTTAGTTTTCACGAACTTTGTGTTCGATATTAATGCGATTTATAAAAAAAGTATTTCCTTCATTCAAAACTTTTTTCCACTGTTAGAGGGGACAAATTGAAAAAGAATGCGGGAAAGTATGTTAATAATAATAGCAATCAAAATGTCTTAAATAAAGACGTGTATTGTAAACGGAGTCTTTCAACGATCACTACTGAGAAGGAACTCGAGAAACACTTAAGCTTTAAAATGTTTATGTAAGTAGTACTTGCATAAGCGTTTGTTCGTTGATACGGTCGATAAACAAGAAAGATTTTCTACTTTCATTGTTTTAGATGACTGGGACAATGCGGAATTTTTGTCTTCCATGAATTTATGTGATGAAACGGATAACGCTCGCAAACATGAACGGAAACAGGTGAGTGACTTATCAACATAAAAATTACGAGATATCGATAGAATATAATTGCTGTCCTTATCTTAACGTGGTTTCACATTCAACTAGTCTTTCTGCATTATTTCAAAACAACGTTAATTTTGTATGTTTATAAAGTTATTTATAAAATTATTATTTCATGATATAAAATCCTGCAGATTGTGTGTACAATTTTGTCTGTTTAATTGTTTGACTGAAATGACAGATCGTCCAAAACAATTACGATGTGACTTTCAGTAAAATATTGTTTTCAAAGGTATAATTAAGCCTCTTTCATTCATTCTCTTTTTATTGTCAAGTATAAGTATGGAAATTATATTTGAGTATAATTTTCATACTCTTGCAGCTTGTGCGTTATTTTGTCAATCACCATATATTAGTATCCTATTTTTGTTGAAATTTTGAAAATTGCAGAAGATTTACATGTCAAAATTACGATAAATTGTTTTTGCATTAATTTGAATCCGTTCTAAATAATCAGATCTTTAAAAAGCTCATGTACTATTTTTAAAGAAAAATGTAGTTTCGCGATTTTTGAGCTTGAAATTAATGCAAATTATAATTTTTTTAAAATTACTCGATTTTTTCCTTAAACTTTTTACACAGTAGAACAAAGGATACCCAAAAGAATGTCGCAGATCACATTTTCGTTGCACCCTCAGAGACCAAAGTTGCAAATTGAGAATACGAGAAAATATGTGCTGTTATAGAACCTGTATTGCTCTTTTCTAACGGTTCATGGTCCTCTGAACAACATTCTCCGAGGTACGGTAGGAACAGAAACTGTACGTCCTTTTTTAGATCACGACTTGAAGGTCAATTTGCGATATGGCATAAAGTCCAGTCACGTGCTCGAAGGGACTTGCTAAGTAATGGGTGTACGCAAGTGATGTGTGAGCGATTGTGAATGCGTTACTCGCCTGTCGTACTCCCCCCCCACACACACACACACTACGGCAAACCAACCAGCGTGGACACCTACTGCAGACTACATAATCACACAGCACACATTAGTCTCTGGTATCTCAGTGAAATAGCCAAGAAGGCGACTAAAAATTTGAGGAACACCTCCTTCGAGGAATTGATAAAAGGAGTGGATCGGTTGGGAAATAATTGAGATTTAACAACTGGTAAAATACTTGGCAACAGAGTGGACCAAACAAAATGAGGAAGGGAGCCAAACGAGAAAATGCGAGAGTTTGCTTAGTACTAATTTAATAAATGAAAAATAGAGTGCTTGATAATACATTTGAAATGTATAAATATACTCATGATCTAAACAAGTCAAATGAATGAACTATTATAAATATTATTTACTATTTACAGCTTGTATGCTGGGGCCAAGTGGTGAATTATTAACAAAAATCCTATCTCTAAATCTTAAAATTAGTAATGTACAGAGAACAACAAAGCGAAAGTTTATAAAATTAAGAGAACCAAAAGTGAGTAAAACAAAGGTTTGAAATGAATAAAATGAATGAAAACAAAAGGTAATACAATTAATTTTTCTATAGTGTTTGTGATAGATACTCTTCAATTTGAATGTCTTACGTAGCTCGGCACCCGAGACAGAAACCTGTAACTTGTAGTCGTAGGCGTTAGAAGTTCCAAGATAGTTGCACCCATACCGTTGTTGCAGGAGCTGGGGACTTACGAGATCCGCACTGTGTGCCGATGTCTAAGATTCACTATCGCACTGCAGTAGACATGAATTCGCGTCCAATGCAACGCCTTATTGTGCTCATGATTCAAATGTGGGAGTGATGACGTAAAAAATCGCCAGTAAGACATACGTTGATGAGCAACCTGTAGCCCTAATTAATGAGCCAAAAAAATTATTTGAACACCATACAGATTAGTGCATTTTTTGTGTGTTGGCGCCACTGCGGAGGTGCGTGAAGTTCGCACCTCACTTTCTCGAAAAACCAAATGACGTACAGCAAAGTTTTACCATGTTTGCCCAACCTGTAAAACGTTTTACACAATTCACAAAATGCCGGAAATTCCAAATCAAATTTTGGACTTAAAAGTGACTAGCACATTCACGAATGCGAATTTCGAAATTTTTAACACATTACCGTTTAGCCCAAATTTGCCCAACCTTTAAAAAGTGTTGTTCAAGTCCCACAAAATCAGATATGGCAATCAAAATATTGGACGTATACTTACTGTAGCTCTCCCAGTTGGTAAATTCAAAATTTCGCACAAACCATCGTTTTGCTCACGATTAGCTCAAGTTGACAGAGCCATTAAAAGGGTTTGCGCAAGTCACACAAATCCGAAGATCGAAAAACAACATTTTGGAAACTACACTCCAAATCCTGACAATACAAAATCTATTCCGAGAAGAATACAACAAAATCCAACTGTTATAAACGTAAATGGTGGCTCAACACATAAATAAACAAATATTTTATTAATGTCAGGTGTTCATATTATTATGTTTTACCCCTGTACTTAATAGTGTTAGTGCCGTTGCGGCGTGATGAATCATAACCGAGTGCGGCAAGGCTAAGCGGAAGTGCCGATTCCCAACGTAGAAGTGAAGTCTGGGTTTACATTGGAAGACACAGAGAGGAGATGAATCTGACGAATCTCGCTGTGAATCTCGCGGGGCGCGGTGATTTTCAAAACATATAGAAAACCGCCCCTCCCACGCCGCGAACATTCTCTTACTTGAACTGTTTTTTATGATCACATTTCATTGAGAAAAAATTATATCTTCATAATTGTAGATGTAGGAAGGCGCCAAAAAATGTTTGAATTTTTGTAATTTTCGAAAAAAATAGTATTTATAACCCACATGAGACCAGCGCCATTCTCTTAAACGTCCTTCAGATTATCCAAAAACAAAATTTAATCCAAATTGATGGGACTTTTTTGAAAATTTTGAAAATGTCCCAGGAGTCGTCATGTAAATCACTCTAAAATTAAAATATCGGTTTCAAATTCAAAGAGACGAGACACCAGCCAGATCGATTGTGGAATATCAGTTGTGGAGAAAATCGGCTGAACGGTTTGGTCGCTACCGTATTTCACAAACGGACACACGTTGTGCCGTCAATCGATTTTTCGGTATCAAGGACGCATAAAACATGGACTCTGACTACACCACGTGTTAGAGGATTTTCTAAATTTGGGAACTGGATTTATCCACATTTTCGTTACCAGTGTCCTGTAATAAGAGTTTTTCTGCCAAAAATTCGCCGTTTTCGCGCAGCATTATCTAAGAGTAAGTATGTTCTTAAGAGCGAGAAAGTAATAATACATATGTGGCCCAATTATCTTACTTTTGTTCACATATGTATTCTTCCCCACTACGAGAACTTTGTTAATTGTTGCAGAGTTGTACACACGACAGGCGCGGGTGGCGACACGCGATCAGCGCGGCCGCTCAGAAAGGTGATGTGGCGCATGCGAAGCGGCTTCTAGCTACCGAGTGCGCATGCGCTCCCCACGAGGCGTACGCGCTCACAGCCAAGGAGCGTGCGTTGCTGAACGCCTGCGTCTACGGCCACACTGACCTGCTGCGCCTCCTGCTGGCGCACGGCGTCAATGTCGACGCTCAGGTGAACTTCAAATCGCACGCTCTCTATCTCCGTCAGCTCTGCTCTTGTACTCCTCTTTTCCCTTTGCTTCTTCCAAATGATCTTCTCTCCGACCTCCTGCGCCTCCTGCTGGCGCACGGCGTTAACGTCAACGCTCAGGTGAACTTCAAATCGCACGCTCTCTATCCCTGTCAGCTCTGCTCTTGTATTTCTCTTTTCTCTTTGCTTCTTCCGAAAGATCTTCTCTCCGACCTCCTGCAGGCGCACGGCGTCAACGTCGACGCTCAGGTGAACTTCAAATCGCACGCTCTCTATCCTCGTCAACTCTTCTCTTCTACTTCTCTTTCTTCTTTGTTTCTTCCAAATGACCTTCTAATGGCACACGCTCATATTTTCCTTCGTCACTCCTTTTTCTGCGTTTTTCTTTTGCTTCTTCCATATGTGTGTCTTTCGGACCTTCTATCGGCGCTTCCCTCCGCACGGCGTCGATGTCGACTCTCCCTACGCATGTACATCTTCCCTTTTGGCTCTATTCATCTTCTTTCTCGCCCCTTTGCTTCTTCCTATTGACCATTTCTCAGACCCTCTGTGCCTCCTCCTGACGCACGGCTTCAACGACGACGCTGTGCTGATAATCCCCTCGCACGTTCTCCTCCCATTGACTCTCCACATCAGCTCCTCGTCCTTTTGTTTCTTTCCAGTGACCCTCTGTCGGATACCAATTCACTTCTACAGGCGCAAAGGCGTCCACGTCAACACTCCATGATCATTTCCACGCTCGTTCATCTTCTCTTTGGGAGTCTCATTAACGGCTTTCTCCTCCTTTTGCTTCTTGAAATTGACCCTCACGCGCACGTGTTGCGTCTGCTTCTGGACGCTGAGGTGAACATTCACGCACACACACACACGCGCACACCCCTCTTCGAGTCCCCTCTAGTGATCAACCCAAGCGCCTAAATCGTTCAGCCGATTTTCTCCAAAATTCATATTCGTCAATCGATCTGTGTGACATGGCGACCCTTGAATTTCAAATCTATGTTTTAATTTTGGGAGTACTTTACACGCAGCATCAAATATCATCTTTCGGATTATTAATTGCTCAAGAAAATTATTGACCCCGATGACTCAAACACGCTTGACTTATATCACCCAAGCAATTACTGCATATCGCGTAATATCTACAGGCTAACCTAGGAATAAAGTATTTTTTTTTACTTTTTTATTTTAAGTAGCACCTTATATAAAGCCTCAACATTTTCAAAAATTTCTTCAAAAATGCTCCAGATTTGTTAATCAAACTTTGTTTTAGGATAACGTAAAAGACGCTTACGGCAATTGAGCAGGTCTAATTTTCTTGGACATCCCTGGTTTTCTGAAAATTGCTCAAGTTCCATTTTTTTGTCGCCTTCCTACAAATACAATAAGGAAATAGATTTCTTTCCATAAAGAAAAGTGTTCTGTAAAGATATCCTGAAATAAGCTCATGTGCAATTTTTCAAAACGTGATTAGTTTTCGCGTAATTTGGGTAAAATATAAGCATTTTTTAAAACTTGTATAAAAAATGTCGTAAAACGTTTTTTTTTGTTAAAAATTTCCCTCCTGTGTTTCGAAGAACGGTAAGCAACAGCGCTAGTATCATTTGCTGACAACCTTTTTTTCGAAAATTAAAGAAATTAACATTTAGGAATTAAAAAAATGGGTAAAGAGATTCTTGTCCAAAAATTATTTTTTAGAAAATCAATTCTTTAAAAGCCTAATGTACAAGGTTTTAGAAAGAATGTAGTTTTGGAGTAATTTATGCTTGAAATTTATACAAGTAATAAAAACATTTTCTTCCACCCGCTTCAATTTTTTCCACTGATAGAACAAGGAACATAAAAGAATGGCGCAAATATAATTTTCGTTGAACTCTGAAATTTTGAAAATTGGTTATTTAGAAACAATACAAAGAAGTTTTGTGCTGTAGCACCACCATTTACTTCTTGCCTACGTTCTACAACTGTTGTAGCACAAAGGAGAACAAGGGGCCATAGTCTACTTGAAAATTTCAAGGGAAGACCCATAGCTTTCCATTATATAATAATTTATATTTCTAAACGTGTTATATTCATGATTTTATCGTTTTAACCTGGCAAGATGGAATATTGTTATGACATTTGGAGAAAGTTCTCTCTAATCATCTGGCAACTCTGTGTAAATGGTTCAACATAGAATCAAAGAAATGTATTTATTGCATCAAGTACGTCATAATTTCATTCTCATTAGAGTAAGTTTTATGTGTTTACTAGTAAAATATATAATATGTAATTTAAAAAGATGAGTGAAAAGGTCTCTCTGATTGGCAGTTTGCCTCATAGTTACATGACGAAACTGAGAAAATGCGTTTTTTAGAAGAGTAAAAAAAATATTCAGGGCCAGTGATATCGGAAATACGCATATGTCTTCCTCTTATTAGCAGTATCTGATTTTCTCATAGAATTCTACATTGACATAAACCAGTTTTGTTTTTGTTTTTAATATCTAAAATTTTTTTAAAACTTTTGTCCGTTTGTGGACAGCACTACACGTTCACGTGATTTTATTTTAAATCCCAATTTCTCTACTGATCTGGTAGAATTTAGGTCCCGAAAATGTGATCTTTTTTTTAACATCAAATCTGTCATTTTCGAAATTGTCTTATATTTGAAAAAAATATATTTTCCTTAAATATGTTCTCCCCAAAGAGGAAAGTAATCCAGTTGAAATAGGCGACTATCGAAATTTCATTAAAATAGATATATTTTTTGAAAATAAATCCATATTTTCATTTTTTAAATTTTTGGGCCCCCTCCTAGAATTAAACTTAACTTAGGGATTATTTCTTAATGGAATTTCCACTTCAAAATTACTACTATTGTAAATGGCATGATCTTTTTTCGTAAGTACGAGTAGATAATTTGCGTAATTTTGAGTAAACGAATTTGTAAAATAGGGAGTTTTAGCGCCAGGCGTAAGGAGATATCCTTAAACTCTATTGATCACGTGACTAACGCCTTCATAAGGTCGTAATGAACAACGTTCATAAGAGTTTTAGCAATGCGACATTGCGTTATGCATTATAACAAAGGAAGCATTTCAAGCGTTGAACAGAGAAATTGCATAATTTATCAAAGAGTGTAGGCTAGTGGTGAGACATTTAAAACACGTTACGAGTCAACAGACCAGCAAATACACATTTTGCATGGAGTTTTAGATTTTGAATCTGCTTTTCTTGAAAATATAGGAAGTACCTTAAAACAGCGTTCGTTATGAGCTTAAGACATAACCTATCCCGAAGATATGATTTGAACTTCTTTTTCGCGAATTTCTTTCCTGTCTCCTCTCCTACATATCCCGTTAATTTTTGCCAGCTTTGTGGACTGCGTAAGGAATAATTGTAACTGCCTTACATACGAGAAATGGTTTATTATAGTTGGAAAAAAACTTTTCCTGTTTTTCGGCGGCCATTTTGCCGCTTGTAAGGTGACCGTAGAGACTCCCACAGGCGTGCACTATTTATGAAGGTATAAGGTCGTACCTTAGGCCTAAGGTAAGACGTTATGACTTCAAGGTCTGTCACGTGACTGTTAGTGCATAACGCCGCTACCTTACGCGTGGCGCTAAAACTCCCTAATATGTATTTGTCAAGAGCGCTTCCAAAAATTCCTCAATTTTTGTGGTCGAATATTGCAAGATTTGCTTAATAAGATTTTCAATGCTTCGGTTTTCAGTGAATCTGGTGAAATTCAGCAAATAGTAATTCTAAGTCTTTTATATTTTTAAATGATTTCATATACACTTTTTTCAAAATACGAAAGTCATATATTTGCATTCGCGAGTTCGTGACTATTATTTTTTCAAATCTACTTTTACTCCTTCAATATTTAAGATTTATTTTCTTAAGCCCATGCTCCTGTATTAGATATTAAAATCATTTCAAGATATTTTTCAAAATTTAAAATGTAATCGCTTACTTTAATATTAGGTTACTGCTTTTAGATACTCAACCGATGGCTAAAATGTTTACAGAATAGAAGTTTCTACGTTTCAATATTACGGATCTTTTACCAATAAGACAGATACACTTTGCAGATACGTATGTACAATAAAAGCATATGTTCACAAATTCCTACTAATAAAGAAAAGTATTTTTATCGCCTTTATATGTGCCTTATTAATAATTGGTAAAATTGGAGGTTCCAATGTTAATCTTAAAAACCTTATCACAAGAAACGTCCTATTTTCTTCCTTTCAGTTAGAAAACGGTATGACTGGCTTGCTTTACGCAGCCGCACGCAACCGCGTGCAGTGCGTGGAAGTGCTGCTGGATCACGGAGCGGACCTGCACCACGTCGGCCCCTACGGCAGCACGGCGCTGCACTGGGCGGCCGACAAGGGCGCAGCGGAGTGCGTGCGGGTGCTTCTGGAGCGAGGCGCCAACTCTACCTTGCCAGCCTACTACAGGGACACGCCGTTGTACTGCGCAGCAAGAGGATACCCGTTGTTCGATTTGCACCGCCCCTATTCGCAGGTCAGACGAAATCCATCCATCGACTACTTGGAATGCGTGCGCATTTTCTGCCGACATGAATATATTACAAGCGTGCCAGAGAAAGAAAAAAACGACGCTCTGCGCGCAGCTATTGAGAAAGGCAATGTAGAAATTACACAGTTTCTTCTCGATGAAAATATTGCCGATCTTTCATACAAGACGATTGATGGTGAGACTGTCTTGCACGTAGCAGCGCTGTGCGGCAGTGTGGAAATTATTCGGGCTCTTCTAAAGGCGGGAGCTGATGTTAACTGTCGAGAAAACAAAGGTAAAACACCCCTACACCTCGTAGGGTCATCTATTTGCGCGCACGAACTCATTCGTTGGGGCGCAGATGTTCGAGCCCAAGATTTCGACGGCTGGGCTGCGGTGCACGTCTCTGCTTCCTGCGGGAGTGATGATGAGATCCGTGTCCTCTTGGAGGCTGGTGCCGACGTAGGGGTGAAGACGCACGCTGGAGAATCCGCCCTCCATCTTTCTGCGGAAAGGGACAAAGTGGCTTGTGTAACGTTGTTGCTAGACTTGGGCGTGGACGTCAACGTAACGACTGCAGCAGGGAAGACGCCGCTGCATTGCGCTGCTCAGGGCTGGAGCATGAGCTGCACGGAGAAGCTGGTTAGCGAAGGGGCGGACGTGTCCGCCAGAGACCTGCAGGGCTGGACGGCGCTGCACTGGGCCGCGCGCGAGGGCTGGACCGACGGCTGCAGGTACCTGCTGGCGCGGGGCCTGGGCCTGGAGGAGCGCACGGCGGCGGGGGAGACGCCGCTGCACGTGGCCGTGCGGGAGGGCAACGCGCGCTGCGTGGAGGAGCTGGTGCGGCTGCGCGCGCCGGTGAACGCGCGGGACGAGCAGGGGCGCACGCCGCTGCACGTGGCGGCGCGTGGCGGCGACGAGCGCGTGGCGGAGGCGCTGCTGCGGGGCGGCGCCGACCGCCGGGCGCGCGACGCGCAGGGCCACGCGCCCGCGGACCTGGCTTTGGCGCCCTTCATGGAGCGCCTGCTGCGGCCGTGTCCCGCGCAGGCCGCGTGAAGACGCTAGCGCCGCTTCTCAACACCTGCTGTTTCGGATCAGTCATCCCAGGACTGCTTGGATGGGCTGCCCGCCTGTGGTGCACTGGCACAGCGATGATCTGTGGGGCGTGGTCCGCTGTTTGTTAAAGCAGGGGATGGGAGGCACTCGGGACCATCCGCTTGTTCGTGCGCGAAGCTTATGCCCCGATTGCCACTGCAGAAACTGTGAGCAGTCTGTATTATATACTGAATTTGAGAAACACTGCTGTGGCCTACTCTCTGAACTTTCTGCCCAACGTGGTACACCACATCAAGGATTTTGAATGTGTGTTCCGTAAAGCGTGTGATTATGTAGTATGCATTCAGAGCAGATGCCGCATCTGGGCTAGGGACCCAGTTGTTACCAGTTCTCTTTTCAAGTGTTTCTGTGTAATGATTGTGTACTATTTTGGTAATTAATTTATACAAAATATATCTATATTACGCCTCGATCTCTGCAGGAGAGATGTTAGGTATATTTGAAGAAAGTGAGAGCGGTTGCACATCCTTGACCCAGACGTTTAGTGACAGAGCAGATATTTTTCCGACTTATCTTCACCCTACTAGTGCAATTAACGTACAATACTTTCACTGCTCTTTTATATAGGTCGCTAACTCCATTTGCTTTCATTGCTGACCACAATTTACAGAGGTGAATTCTGTCGTACTCCTTTTCTAATTCTTTGAAGACTGAATTGTTTTCAAGGTCTCTTGCCAACCGTTTCTCCAGGAGCTGCTTTAAACAGAAAACACAATCCTTTCGTGATTTTCCAGCACGAAATCTGTTGTTCTTTTAGCTCGTGTATCTGATTTTTAATTCTTTTATTTTATAATTTTACTGTGTAGTCTTGAAAGAGAATTAGTCACATTGATTCCTCTGTAATTGGAGTAAACTCGCCTCTCTTCTTTCTTGTAAATGTTAGAAAGAGAAGCAGTTTTCCTCTCAGGGGACACAATTTCATCCGTCAAGGAACAGCTCCTGAAGCCAGTTCGTTCCATATATAAAAAGTTTTATGTGGAGTCCGTTCGGTCCAGACGAACGTCCATTTTTCACGGATCCAAGAGCTTCACGTCATTTTCTGTAGATATCTGATCTGAGAAACTCATCTTATTGATTGAGTAATAAATTCTGGACGATCTTCTGTTAACAGCTTCTAATGATATATTCTCCACTCTTTTAAGGGAAAAAGAGTTATGGACATACTCTTTCGTCTGTTTGTTCTAAGAGATTTTAATATTTTCCACGCTTCAAAGGCTATAACCCGCATGCGCCTCAGTAGATTTACTTTTTTATTCCACCTTTCATTTTTGGCTATCGATACTTTCTTTACTTCCCTACAACACTGCGAATGATATTTGCTTTCCTCATGGTTCCTAGTTTTCAACCATACTTTATAATCTTTCTTTTTATTATTTACGATTTGCTCCGTATTGTCATTCCACCAAGAATTATTAAATAGTTAATTTTTAGGTTTTGGCAACTCTCCAAGAGCCTCTAAGGTGGCTTCACTCACGCATCTTTCTAGATCATTGTACGTATTTATTGCACAAGAATAGGTTACATCGTTCAGTTTGGTACACAATTTAGCTTTGAAGGAAAACAATCGAAACATCAAGGGATTGGAGATTATATTGAACGTTTTTTGGCATATCAACTCCATTATCATCTTCACAGCGCGCCTGGTTGACGGTTTCCAAGGGAGAACGATTTCTGCTTTAAGGAGGAATGCTGCATTGCGCATTCTGCGCTCTATACACTGTGACATCTTAAAAAGGTTAGTATTGCATTTTACCTTCTAATCTTATAGTCAATAATTGATTGTAGATGAAGAGGAGGTTGAATCCAGGTAAAGGGTATAGCGAGATAAGGCGGTGAAAAGTGCCCCCTAATCAAATCGATATTCGCGATGCAAATACAAAATGAAAGAGAATACAAAATGTTGTAGATTCTCTAAAAATCTACAGAGACGGGGACAGCTGCAAAAAAATACAGAGACGAGGACTCCGTTATTATGTCGAAAATAAATTTCAATTTGGTTTTTGCTATTTGAAAATGCCGTCAAAATTGGTTGACAAAAAATTTTACCTTCAAATGCAACTTTTTGTCCCCGCCTCTGCAATTATTTCAGCCTGATACATGGAATAGACGCTGAGGTAAAAATAAAACACAAAAACACTTTTCTCGTATCTTTGCAACAGATTACCCTAAAGGCCGATATTTGTCGAAAATACATTTTGTATTCTCTTTTATATGAGTGTCGCGAATATCGATTTGATTTTGGAGCACTTTTTACCACATTACACGCCTATACTCTTTATAGATATTTTTATGCCGATAAAATCCATTCCGAATTTTTAGGGAACATTGTTGGCAGATGTCAATTATCATTCCCCGTTGCTATTTACATGGTATTCTTCGACAGGTCCTACATCACTTATTTTCGAACCAATCCTAGCATTAAAACCCCCAGCAAGATTATTCCCTTTCACCGGTAGAAGTGGCTCTGATCTCGCTGCCTCCGACCGGGAGGTCCTAGGTTTGAGTCCGGACGTGGCAGACTTTCGACCTAGCTTCTCCGATCATCGCCAAGTGAATGCCGGAGCACTACTCTAACATACGGGCCACAGACCGCGCGCGATCTTTTCTTCCTCATTTTGTCCTTTCCTCGCCCCTTACTTACTCTCTACACTACCACACATGCCCGGGAGACCAGTCCGGAGCTTAGAGCTTGTCCCAACGGAAGCGGTGGCCCGCTGGTGTGAGATATCTGGTTGGGGAAACCCCGCTAGTCGTTGATGTGCTGGCACCGGATCTCACCATCTAGCGGGGTAAAATCACCGCCACCTCCCGGGGGAAATGCACTATACTTACGGGACTAATAACCTTAGCAGTCGTCGCGCTCAAAATCACGATCAATCATTTTCTTTCAGCTACTGATGTCCCCAATGATGAACAATGTTCATCCTTAATTGCAATGGTATCATCATTTGATGCTGCGTGTACCCCAATGACCGAGCGAAGTGGCTCAGTGCGTAGCGCGCTGACTTCGCGATCGTGAGAACCAGGTTCGAATGCTTGGGTCGTTAAAAAATGCCACGATCACCACCCCTCCAGCCACCTGCCCTCTTCATCCTAGTCCTTTGACCCCTCATCATCATCCTATCACTTCAGCGTTCCCTGCAAAAGACAGAAGGCCCTTGTCCTTAATGGAACATTAGCTGGCTAATAATAATTATAATAATACCGAAATGACTACAATATTGTATCCTTTCAGTGCGAGCTCTGGTTTAATAATTGTTTCATTTATAACCTTTAATCTTTACCTATAATCTTTGATATTTCTTGCCAATATACTTTTCAACAAAATTAAAACCCCCGTTTTCGCTGAACCAGTTATATCTCCTCTGTACAAATGTGCAAATTCATCTAAATGTTCGGTACCTTTTTCTTTGTTTTTTTTTTGTTTATTTCAGAGCACAACATACATATCAGATCTTTTCATTATCTGCAAGACTCCGACCTTTCTAGATCGCAGTTCTTGAATATTCCATGTCTGTTCGTTCTCTATTGCCAAATCGTCGTCTAAAATGTGTCAGGCTTCTATTTCTAGGTTCGGAAACGGTGAGGTGTTTTTCCAGGAGCAGGGATTCTGGCCCTACGTCCCCCAACCTGAAGAGCCCCAACCCCCAACCTGGAGAGCCACGATTTACTTTCGGGGTTTTTCTCCTCTAGGGGGATTATCTCCTCTTTGGCTAAGAGCCCCCCTCCCCAGACTACTTTTTAGGGAATTTTTAATTCTCAAGGAGAGTGATCCAATCCAAAACCATTGTCCGCTCATCTGCTCTCTATTTTCGAGACCGTTGGCGGACAGGAAATAAGGTACACATCCTACTAGGAAAAAATGAGAACAAAACAAAGAAGACAAAATAGGTAAGTAAGTTGAGTAATAGTGACTCAACTAGTTAGTTGAGTAATAGTTTTCTAGTTGAGCTAGTTCTCGAAACCTAATAGCGTCGGAGTCGAAAACACTAGGGGTCAAGAGAAACTAAATAGGAAAGAAAATAGAAAAGTGGCATAATCCAGCGAACACAGACGAAGTTTAAATTTTTGATTCATTAATATTTGCATTTTACTTTACAATAATGAGTATGTTGTGGGTGGAAATTAGTAAAATCCATTACGCATTCCTCCCTTGAATGTACATTTATTTATTTAACTTTAAAAAAGATGTATACTTTAAAACTGTTTCACGTACTACAGAGAGAATCGTACCTTGTGCAAGTTTTCTTGAATTTTGAGATCCCTATCCTACTCAATATACAAGTTAAATTCTGAATGCAGATGGAAATGAGCAAGAATTAATAAGAAAATATTGATTCCTGTGTAACAAAACTATTTGCTAAGGCAAATCAGTTGTTGATTAGGGCTTTTATCCTTCATCATGCCCATCGTGAACGAATCGTCTTCCTGCCGCAAGAACTCGGAGGACGATAATTTTAATAACTTTATTTCTCACAGAACTCTAGAAAACGTGCACAGATAATGAAGTTATGTTTATGTCCAGAAACAAGCAAGGGAACATCTCAGCGTTCGCTCGAAGGGTCAGAGAAACCGACCGAAAAAATTGATCAAGATAATGGGCACTGACCCACAAATTGAGGTACAATACGTGTTACAGACCTTTTGGAATCATACACTCCAAATGGTAATTAATCCATTAAAGATCGTTGCTAAAATTAATATTACTTTGCATTTTGATGCTCGGTTTACCTCTTTGATTGTATAGAAACAGTTATGAAGCAGAGAATATTTAATTGCATATCGATTTTCAGAATTTAATGTCATCTGGCAATGTGTTATAGAATAATGCACATGTGTGTCAATTTTTTGTAGTGAGCTGTTGATACTGACATCTCATGAATATGATTACTACGTCGAATGTTATACTTAAAGAACCTGTATTCTTACATAAATGTTTCCACCCTTGAGTAAGTATTTTTCAACAAAAAACATTGATTCGTAAATCGATAGGTAAAGATATTGTTAAAATTCCTAGATTTATTAAGTGATTCTTACATGAATCACATTGTTGGCATTTTATTATTATTATTATTATTATTATTATTATTATTATTATTATTATTATTATTATTATTATTATTCGTACAATTCTTTATTGGAATCTATAAGTCTGGGAGCGATAGGTTGTGTTTGCCCAGAATATTATGCCATATCTCAGACGGTAATGAACATTCGCGGAATATACACAACGAGCAGTATTAAGACTGACTAAAGAGTGAGTTGGAAAGATTTCTGAACAGGTCGCATAATGAACTTAATTTTATGATCAATTTATTTCAATGGACGTTCCATTCGAGGTTTGACTATGTTGAGAGACTCAAAAATTGTGTTACCTTAACATCGGTTAATTGCACATCTTTCTTTATCAATGGAGTATGTAATTATTTTATTTGAAGTGGAAAACAACATAATTGGCCGTAATTTACTTTTGGGGAACAAAAGCACGTTTTGTTCATAAGATCAGAGAAGCTTCAGTTCCTGCCTTACAATATTGCCTTGCCTCATTTGAGTGCCTACCTAATCGTAATCTTGATTGTAAACTCTCACGTTTTGGTCTTCGGCCTCAGTACTTCTATGCTTGCTATGATAAGTCCTCATCAAGTTGATGCAAAACTTCCGCCAGAAGCTCGACGAGTGCGTCAGGCTAACCAATACTCCAGTTCAGAAGTCTAAGCATCCTCTCACATGTACAGAACCATGAGTTTCACTATTAGATACCTAATAAATAGCGCACGGAAGTTTGGCAAAATGCTTTTTTGCTATTGTTACTATATTACGCCTTTTAACAAAAGGAATCACTTAATTGTACTTCTGGAGATACCATAGTAGAATTTCATTTTACCCTATTTCCCTACTTTACCAATTAGTCTTATTTTTGCCTTTTACGTCATTATTTTTCTTTTTTCTTCTGGTGCAGTTCTCGATCAAGCAGGATAACATAAAGTCACGGCCGTGTTTTGTCTTTCTGGTGTTGCAGAGTCCGTGTTAAAAATCTAAATGAAAAAGGAAGACCATACAAGATATTTTTTTTATTTTTTCATTGATGCCGACACGCTTTGTTCGCCCAGAAGAAATCCCAACGTACTTTTGAGTATGGTCTCCAATTCCTTTTGAAGACAGCTCTCAGTGAATGATATGACATTCTCAGTGTTGGCGATTACACAAGTGTGCAGAATGAAAATAAAATCCGTTTCTACTGACGACATTTCAAGATTCAAAAGCGAGATAATATAATTTCGACGAGACAGCGTCGCGAATAAAACATATTCATAGCCATAATACCTAATGGTACAAGAAATCAATATTACAATGAAAATATAGGTTCCCTACCCGTTAATTTTATAGTTATAATAAAAATTTGACTCCTATTTTTTTTTACAATAATTCCTTTTAAATGTGATTGTACATTTTTGTCTTTTTCCACCCTCATTTTAGTTTGAGTAAATGTCTTTTTCATGCCTACTTTAGTAAAAATAAATGTATTTGCTAATTGTAGATCAAATAAATGCATGAAATTCCGGGCACTACTTATGACAAACATGGGTGTCCAAATCTAGCAATGTTGAAAGACATAACGGTTTCCAATTTCAAAATTACTAGACACTTGAGAATTGATGGGATGCGACATTTGGTACAGATGACAGCAAATGAATCAGTCAACAAAAACTTTTCAAACCAATCGCGAACAATGTGTCCCAGTGACAGCACATTGCCTTTCATAAAAATTCTATCTTTTTTTGGGAACAAAGTCAATGAATGGCTGCAAATGATCCCCCAAGTAGCTGAACATAACAATTACCAACCAATGATGGGTTCAATTGGACCAGAGAACCCAGTTAATTCCATCTAAAGACAACCCACACCATTATGGAATCACCACCAGCTTGCATAGCGTCTTATTGACAATTTAGGTCCATGGCTTCGCGGAGTCTGCGCACACCACCACCTCTTACTAACTGAAATAGGGATTCATCTGACCAAGCCAACGTTTTCCAGTCGTCTAGGGTCCAATCGATATGGGCACGAGCCCAGAAGAGGCGTTGCTGGCGATGTGCTGGTAGCAAAGACACTGGCGTCTTGTCTTCTACTGCCATAGCCCAGAATTGACGGAGGATTTATTGTCTGTCGGACATTCAGCCAGTTTCTTCGCTACGCCTCAGATATGACATGACCACCGTGATTCTCTGCCTTTCGAAAATTTACGTCAAGGCGGCCCCCAACACATTCGGCATTCACCGAGCAGCGAGTTACTGCTCGCCCAATTCCGAACATCTGAAGTGTTCAGGGAATGTTCGCTCCCTTTGATGTATCCTAAGAGCGATAGGCAGAGGGTACTGCGAATACTGAACGTTCGGCGCTCGGCAAATCGCAAGCACCCCTTCGACACTACTCGGGATTCGCCGAATGACGCATGAGTGGAGCCACCTTCAGGCGACAGCGCGCCCGCGCTCGGGGTATTGAGGACTCGGAAACATATTTCACATACTGAATGTGTGTTTTTAAATAGTGAACGTTTAATTATTTTAAGGTACTTTTCATGAATAATCCATAAGCATTGTAAAATTAAGGATAAACAGTGCATATGAAGAATAAGAAAGAATAAATTAACTTTATTTCGTCCAAGTGATATAAATAGAACAATAAAGATCTTATCGTTTTACATTCCAAAGCCCAGCTGGCGCCTTCACGCGGCGACAGCCCAGGAGCGCACGAGGCGCCGCATCGCAGGCGCCAAAGCCAGGTCGGCGGGCGCGTGGCCCTGCGCGTCGCGCGCCCGGCGGTCGGCGCCGCCCCGCAGCAGCGCCTGCGCCACGCGCTCGTCGCCGCCACGCGCCGCCACGTGCAGCGGCGTGCGCCCCTGCTCGTCCCGCGCGTTCACCGGCGCGCGCAGCCGCACCAGCTCCTCCACGCAGCGCGCGTTGCCCTCCCGCACGGCCACGTGCAGCGGCGTCTCCCCCGCCGCCGTGCGCTCCTCCAGGCCCAGGCCCTGCGCCAGCAGGTACCTGCAGACGTCGGTCCAGCCCTTGCGCGCGGCCCAGTGCAGCGCCGTCCACCCCTGCAGGTCTCTGGCGGACACGTCCGCCCCTTCGCTAACCAGCTCCTCCACGCAGCGCGCGTTGCCCTCCCGCACGGCCACGTGCAGCGGCGTCTCCCCCGCCGCCGTGCGCTCCTCCAGACCCAGGCCCCTCGCCAGCAGGTACCTGCAGCCGTCGGTCCAGCCCTCGCGCGCGGCCCAGTGCAGCGCCGTCCAGCCCTGCAGGTCTCTGGCGGACACGGCCGCCCCTTCGCTAAGCAGCTTCTCCGTGCAGCTCATGCTCCAGCCTTGAGCAGCGCAATGCAGCGGCGTGTTTCCTTCCGCAGTCTTTACGTTGATGTCCACGCCCATCTCTAGCAACATCGCCATGCACGCCAGGTTGTTCCTTTTTGCGGACAGGTGGAGGGCCGTGTGGCCCTCGTTGGTCGTCGCCGTGACTCCGCAGCCGGCGTCGACGAGCGCACGCATCACGTCATGACGGCCTTCGGCGGCGGCGCAGTGCACCGCAGTCCACCCGTCTTCGTCTTGAGCTGACACATCCGCACCTAGAAGGATAAGCTCGCGCGCGCACTCGGATGTGTAGACGAAGTGCAGTGCGGTTCTTCCACTATTATCTCTGCAGTTAACATCAAAACCCGCCTTTACTAGGGCGCGAATGCATTCGATTTTCGAGTAGTTCGTTGCCATGTGCAAGGCATTATATCCATCACTGCACTTATACGAAAGATCCACAATCTTCTCATTGAGAAGGTACAGTACAATGTCTTCATAACCCATTTCAATGGCGACAACAAACGACTGGTGTATCTCCTTCTGAGGTACACAGGAAATATATTCAGAGTGACAGAGCAACTTCACGCATTGTAGGTAGTCAATAGATCGGTTTGGCTTAGCTGGACAATATGGGGAAGGAATATACCAACGAGAATGTCCATTGATGGCGCAGTATAGCGGCGTATGTCCATACTCATATCCGGTGGTGAAGTTGGCGCCCCGCTCCAGAAGCACCCGCACGCACTCCGCTGCGCCCTTGTCGGCCGCCCAGTGCAGCGCCGTGCTGCCGTAGGGGCCGACGTGGTGCAGGTCCGCTCCGTGATCCAGCAGCACTTCCACGCACTGCACGTGGTTGTGCGCGGTTGCGTAAAGCAAGCCAGTAAAATTCCCTTCAAACTGAAAACAAAAAAGTGATGTTGCATCAATGTTCCACTTCACTTTTCGTACTTATGTTCCTGTACTTAGAACCTTGGAATAGAATCCTCACATTTAAAATCTCCCAGTCAAATGAAATAAAAAAAGTATTCACCCTGTCCATCTATTAGATAACGAAGCTACGAAAAAAAACAGACTGTGAGTTTAACAATTCGTATTTGCATATTTCAAAAATAAATTATTGACTTCATTATACTGAATTGTCAGCAACCATCGTACTACTGAACATTATTTCATTTTTATATGTACGATGAGACTAGTATATTTATACCCGTAGTAAAATTTTAAAAAAATATTTCTTTTACAAAATAGCTCCATTGTGTAAGCAATGGAAAATCACATAAGACGTGAAAAAATATTCAAGTAAACAAGTGAAAATTTAAAATAAGTGACACCTGCTTTAGGCAACCATTGATGGTTCCGTGAAAAAGTGTTTAAGGGATTATTGCTTAATAAGAGCATTTTTTTTTACAATCTACTGGTGCTTCAACGGCACATACTTTCTCACATGAATTGTAATGGTTCTTCGGAATATTATACTACATTAATCTGCAAACATGTATTCAAACAGCATTTTTTTGCGCTGTGAATCGAACTCAGGTCCACCGAGTTAACTTGATATTTTATTGTCACATCACACAGTCACTTGGGTGGATTCACTTGGGCCGACGCTTTAAAATGTTATTGTCTTTCCTATTATTCCCAATATGCATTTTCGAAAGTTCAAATATTTCAACGAAAATGAGACCTGATCCATCATTTAAAGGCCCTAATTTTATCCGAGACAAATTAAACAAAAAATTGATGTCTTTTTGAGAATTTTTATATACTGCATTAACTTTAGCAGAAATTACGCAAAAGCTTAGTTTTTTCCAATTACATGACCTTTTCTAAGGAGCTGATATTTTTAAGAACTGATTCCGTTCTTCAATGTTGTAAGAATTGTAAGAAGAGAAAGAATAATCGAGCCCCCCAAAAAACGGAACAGAAAAACTCTTATTGTAAGTCCGTGGTAACGAACAATTGGATAAATATTCTTCCTGTGTAGTAAATTACTTGCTCTAATACGTTGTGTTGTCAGAATCTATTTCGTGAGTTCTTGATATCAAAAAATCGATTGACAGCCTAACGTCTTTTTGTCCGTCAGTATGTCCGTAAGTCATTGCTAGGCTAAAATTTCTTCAATGCTGGCTCCAAATTTTTAAAATAATTTTGTCTTCGGATAATGTAAAGAACGCAAACTTGAGAAGAAATTAGAAGAAAAGCGCCCAAAATACGAAGCCACCCGGGCCCACCTCATTACCGTCGGTTACCACAGCGCTGAAATACTCCCGCTTGCGATAGGAACACTGGGAGAATGGTGTGCGGGTAGTGACGCCGCACTAAAGAAAGTTGCAGACGGCCACAAGCTAAAAGCTTTAAGGGAAAAAATAGTCACTGAGGCCATTGATGGCAGCGCGGCATGACACTACACGCACATCGGCAATATACACCTGTCCCCGCGTGAGTACTAACAGATAGCGTGGGACAGAGTCCGCTGAGACGCCCTCCTCCACCCCATGCGACAGGAAGCTAGCTGCGGAACAACAAAACAGATCTGCAACAACACCAGACGACAAGCGGGAGCCCCTGCCTAGATCTCGAATAGATTTATGTATTATAAAAAAATATATATATATAATAGTCATATAGAAGTAAGAATTTACACTAAGCCAGACGGCAACTGAAATGTATAAATGATAAATGTATATATATATATATATATATATATATATATATATATATATATATATATATATATACTAGCTGACCCGGCCACGCGTTGCTGTGGCTAAAGTTTTTGTTATATTACATTATAGTAAACAATCTAAGAGGAACAATAAGAGAACATCAGTCACGGAGTCCACTATGCTTTTTCACACAGATGGTATTTGTAAAAAAATATGGTGATCTCCTTATTTGACTTTCTACTACTATAACCCTTTAGTACAATGAAATTATTTACCAATAAAGACGAAAATATTGATGTTGGTATACAAATTCACTGGATTGAGATTTGAAGGGGAAGTACGTTGAACACAATTAATTAAAATGTTCTTACACTTGATATTAAGCAGAAATCAATAGGTACAAAATAAAAATTTATCAGATTTATTATTTCCATTTAATTTGTATAACAAATATAAGTACTATTCAATTATAAATACTTTCAAATTCAATTTAATTTAACACCAATCGGTGCACAATGTTTTTGGTTAACCTGTCTTTAGCTAACACAAATATATTAGACGGTTTCCCAACACGTGAACACGCAACATATAGTTGCCCATGAGAAAAACATGGATTTTCCAAATCTAAACCACAAATGGACATTGTTTGACCTTGAGATTTATTTATAGAAATGGCGAAAGCTAAACGAATTGGAAACTGTAGCCTTTTGAAGGGTATGGTAGAATCTGATGGTATCATCGGAATACGTGGCAGCAGGACCACTTTTCCTTTAAACTTCCCAGCCAAAATGGTTGCTTCAAGAATGTTTCCGGTGATCTTTTTGATGACCAAACGCGTACCGTTACATAATTGAGGTGGATTCAAATTACGGAGGAGAATAATAGTGGAACCAATCTTTAATCGAAGATTATGTGGTGGCATTCCAGGGATATCTAATGAATTTAAAAATTCAATCGGAAAATTTACACTTTCATTTTCATCAACAACAGTATCGATTGATTTAAAAGACATCATATCGCCTGGTAATAACTGTAGTATCTGGAAGTTAATTTCGTCAACATCAACGTTTTTGGCTGCCAAAATCGCCCGTTGACTAAGCCATTCATGATTCAAATAATTATTCTGTATATCCGGGAAAATACTCTGAATCAATTCATTTTTATCCTGAACAACAGTGCAAAAATTGTCTGGTAGTTTAATGCATTGCGTATTTGGTTGCAGTTCTATTTTACCGTTCCCAATATCTGCAGTCCTGATTCTTTGAGCTGCATTTCTTGTTTCGATTTGTTCTGGTAATTGCTGAGCTCTTTCAACACGTTTGCGTCGTGACCCTTTGCTGCTCGCGTTGTTGAGGTTAGATTTTTTCGGTGGCATTTGACTGAAAATAATAATAATAGTTTAAATATTAGAAAGAGGAACTGAAAAACATGTTATCATAGCACATTGAAATAATAAGTGCAAAATAATTTTAAATGGAGGTTAAATAATCTTAATATATATAAATCTCGTGTCACAGTGTTCTTATGATATTCTCTTGAATACGTTCGTTACACTGTTATTGAGATTCTTGTGCATGACCTTCTGCTGTCCTGATTCTTGGAGCTGATTTTTTACCATAGCAGCGCCATCTATTGATTACTTACTCAACCCAGTCGAAAGGTGTCGACATCTGTTAGAATCATTTGGAGTTAACAGATAATTGCTTCATTGTACATCTCTGGTGTATAATCTATGTTTTGGCATTGATTTGTTTGTCTAATTCGGTGCAATATGTCTTCTGTCATACAATTTTTATATTTTTCCCACAAAGTTTGTGCTTGCGAAAGTTTGTGCTTGAAATTATTTACCAATAAAGACGAAAATATTGATGTTGGTATACAAATTCACTGGATTGAGATTTGAAGGGGAAGTACGTTGAACACAATTAATTAAAATGTTCTTACACTTGATATTAAGCAGAAATCAATAGGTACAAAATAAAAATTTATCAGATTTATTATTTCCATTTAATTTGTATAACAAATATAAGTACTATTCAATTATAAATACTTTCGAATTCAATTTAATTTAACACCAATCGGTGCACAATGTTTTTGGTTAACCTGTCTTTAGCTAACACAAATAGATTAGACGTTTTCCCAACACGTGAACACGCAACATATAGTTGCCCATGAGAAAAACATGGATTTTCCAAATCTAAACCACAAATGGACATTGTTTGACCTTGAGATTTATTTATAGAAATGACGAAAGCTAAACGAATTGGAAACTGTAGCCTTTTGAAGGGTATGGTAGAATCTGATGGTATCATCGGAATACGTGGCAGCAGGACCACTTTTCCTTTAAACTTCCCAGCCAAAATGGTTGCTTCAAGAATGTTTCCGGTGATCTTTTTGATGACCAAACGCGTACCGTTACATAATTGAGGTGGATTCAAATTACGGAGGAGAATAATAGTGGAACCAATCTTTAATCGAAGATTATGTGGTGGCATTCCAGGGATATCTAATGAATTTAAAAATTCAATCGGAAAATTTACACTTTCATTTTCATCAACAACAGTATCGATTGATTTAAAAGACATCATATCGCTTGGTAATAACTGTTGTATCTGGAAGTTAATTTCGTCAACATCAACGATTTTGGCTGCCAAAATCGCCCGTTGACTAAGCCATTCATGATTCAAATAATTATTCTATATATCCGGGAAAATACTCTGAATCAATTCATTTTTATCCTGAACAACAGTGCAAAAATTGTCTGGTAGTTTAATGCATTGCGTATTTGGTTGCAGTTCTATTTTACCGTTCCCAATATCTAGTAGTTGTTCGGAAAATATTTGTGCTGATGGATCATTTTGCAATTGTACTCGCATATTTATGGTCAATCGAAGTGTTTCAACACTTCGCCATAAGAATGATTGTTTCAAACATGCATTAATCTCATCCGCGAAAGTAGAGCGAGGTATAACCGGTAAGGTCTGCCGGAAGTCACCAGACAAAAGTAAGATAGCACCACCGAAAAGTTTATTATTGCTGTTTAAATCTTGCATAGTTCTGTTTAATGCTTCAAGTGAATATTTGTGTGCCATTGTGCACTCATCCCAAATTATTATAGAACTCTTCCGCAACACTGCAGCTATTCCACTATTCTTTTTGATGTTACACATTGCATCTGGTTTATTATGAACGTCCAATGGCAGCTTGAATGGTGAATGTGCTGTTCGCCCACCATCCAGTAAAGTAGCCGCAATGCCTGACGATGCTACTGCTAATGCGATTTTTTGTTGCGACCGTATTTTGGCAAGAATCAACGATATTAAAAATGTCTTACCGGTTCCACCGGGTGCATCCAAGAAAAAAAAACGCCTTGTTCAGCAGCAACAGCCAGCGTAATCCGATCATAAATAATTTTTTGTTCTGCTGCCAGTAATGGTTCACTGTTCATGATAATTGTTGCTAAACTTTCATGGTCATATTGATTTTCTCGTTGTAAATCGGTATTGACTAAGTAGGTGGCTGGACGATTAGGTGATGGCATACCATAATGATTAATTGGTAAATTTGAAATAAGAACACATAAATCCTCGATCAAGACCAATGCTTCATTGTACATCTCTGGTGTATATTCTATGTTTTGCCATTGATTTGTTTGTCTAATTCGGTGCAATATGTCTTCTGTCATACAATTTTTATATTTTTCCCACAAAGTTTGTGCTTGCGAGGGATAACATGTCGTCAAAATAATTGCAAACAACTGACGAATGTTATTCGGTGTTGATGTCAACGCAGCATCAGCAAGCGTTAAGTCCCAATGTCGTCTTCTAGCAATTTCAGTTCACGACATGCATCCTGGTATGTATTGAATACTCGACCATTAACTGTTCGTGAAAATTCAAAAGACGTTGGTCCGGAAACATTCACCAATAACAAACGTAAATAGAAGCACTCACGTTGCTTTGGATGTACCGTGTAAAGTCTCCCCAATGTCTTAGCTTTGAATATGCCTGTAATGGAAGGATGTGTTTTTCCTTGTTTCCGTGGCAGCACAACGCGTGCAACGCGTGGCCGGGTCAGCTAGCTGATTGTTGTATTCTTAATATATATAAATCTCGTCTCGTGTCACAATTTTTGTCCTCAATGGACTCCTAAACCACTTAACCGATTATAATAAAATTCGCACACCATGTGCAGTTCGATCCAACTTGAAAGATAGGATAGTTTAAATCTCAAATTATAGTCGCAATTTTAATTTATTGCTAATTATTTCTGTTATTATTTGACAGTCACAATTATCTACAATTATTACAACAATCAAATTTGTAATAAATTAGCAATAAATTAAAATTGCGACTATAATTTGAGATTTAAACTATCCTATCTTTCAAGTTGGATCGAACTGCACATGGTGTGCGAATTTTATTATAATCGGTTAAGTGGTTTAGGAGTTCTTTGAGGACAAACATTGTGACACGAGATTTATATATATTAAGATATATATATATATATAATTTATCATTTTATGTGAAATATATGCATTTTTTAAACAATTATTTTCTCAAAACTCTCACATTTTTTGTTTAAATTTTCTTCCTGTATGTATTAATGAACAGTAAGAAAGTGACGCTGGTCTTATTTCCGGTAAACTCCTCTATTTTTCAAAAAATGTAATTCGTTAATATTTCAAAAGTATAAAATTGATGATTGAGATGTTTGCCTTAATGTTTTAAAAGCTCAGCTCTTTACGAAAGATCACATTTTTTTTAAAAAAAAGAGCAGGTTCAGCTTTATTAGTGTTGGAAATAAATGAAATTTAAAGAAAAAACATTTTCTTAAAAATCGCTCCAAACTTTTCTTAAAATTATTTCCTCGGATAGAACAAGGGGCCCTTGACACAGGTTGCATTTTTTATGAACTCTCTGAATTTTCGAAAATTGCGTGTTGGAAATAATGGGAAAGAGAGTTCAGTGGCAAGTTGGAAAACTAGTAGAAGACACAGGAGGTCAGAGAGAAGGTAATTCGGAAGAAGCAAAGGAAAAAGAGAAGTACAAGAGCAGAGTTGACGGAAATATAGAGCGTGCGATTTGAAGTTCACCTGAGCGTCGACGTTGACGCCGTGCGCCAGCAGGAGGCGCAGGAGGTCCGTGTAGCCGTAGACGCAGGAGTCCAGCAGCGCGCGCTCCTTGGCTGCGCGCGTGGTCTCCTTGTGGGAGGCGCATGCGCACTCGGTGGCTAGCAGCTTCTTCACCTCCGCCACGTCACCTTTCAATGATGCTCGCCGCAGCGCGCGCTTCCACTCCCGCCTTTGCTGCGTGCAACACTGCAGAAATTTAAAGAAGATGAGAAATCATAAAATAAGATGAATTTATTTGAACTGCAAATGGGCATAACACGGTAGATGCTAGCTAACATTCAAATTATATAATAATATTAATAATAATAATAATAATAATAATAATAATAATAATAATGGGACAATAATAAGCATAGAAATAATAAACGATAATAATAAAAATATTTATAATAATAGCAATAATAATAAAAATAATCATGATATAAAAACCGTCTAATTCATAAAACATTAAATTACCTTAAAAAAAAGAAACATCTATAATCTAACTTCGCAATGTCATATTCTACCATAAATAGATAGATATTCTCTATTAATTTTTTTAATGTTGATACACTGTTAAAAATTTGGCTTAAAATTTTTCGGATGATTCTTCCTAGCCTGTTAATCTCTCCTCGAAAGTTTGATTTACATTTTACACTTATAACACTTCTCTCAAAAATACTCCTCAAATGCCTATCATATCGCATGTGTGAAAGTACAATAAACTTTTCAGTTGATTTAACTAATGCGAACTGACTTTCAGATTTAAAAAAGCACTTCAAAAATTAAATACTATTCTACAGGCTGAACATATACTGAAAAACTAGTAGTGCCTCAATATCTCATACATTCTCGTATTACTACTTTCTCGCACTTATTATTACTTCTCGCATAAGAAGAGAAAGTATTGTAGGCCGGAAAACGGCCAATTTTCGACACAACATGTCTTATTACCGGGCCCTGGTAACGAAAAAGTGGATAAATTCAGTTTCTAAATATAGAAAAAATCCACTAACACGTTGGTTAGCCAGAATCAATGTTTTGTGCGTCCTTCATACCGAAAAATCAATTGACGGCAAAACGTCTTTCTGTCCATGTGGGCACAACGCTAGCGCATAGATTTATTATTAATTTTGGGGTACTTTACATAAAGCCCCTCGGATATTTTCAATATTTTCAAAAAATTTACACCAAAGTTTTTGATTAAATTTTGTTGTTGAACGACGTTTAAGATAATGGTGTAGGTCTGATTTTCGTTAAAATCCCTGATTTTTCGAAAATTGCAAAACAAAATTGTAAAACTACAATACTGAATATAGAGATTTTTGCCTCAGACAATGTCTGTCGTTATAAATTAGCTCTTTAATAAAAGTAATGCACAATTTTTTGTAAAAGTTAGTAGTTGTCGCGTTATTTGAGCAAGAAAAATTGTAACAGATGACATAAACGCTTCTTTGCTGTATTCTTATATTTTCTAAAATTACACAAATTATTTTTTTTTAATATGCCTCAGGCCATTAATATTTACATACCGGCGTTTTGTATACATTATTTCATTTGTAAGTACAAGGGATTTAAACGACATCTTATAAATTTTCTTTAAAAATGAGCTCATATTTTCGAGTTTTCAGAAAAGCTTGAACAACGTTTTCTCAAAAACTGCTCCAAATTTTTTAAAACTTTTTTTACCGACATCGCTAAATACACCGAATAAAATGACATTAACGCCATTTTGATTTTTTCATTGATTTTTTTAAAATTTTACAAATGTATTCTTATTTTAATTTTTTCACGTCGTTTTCATTACGGTCATTTACTTAATATTATTCCATTTGCGAACACAAATGCTTCAAGTGATTTCGGATAAAGTTTCTCCAAAACCCAAAACTTCTCTGTGAAAATGAGTTCATAATTACGCATTTTCAGAACCAATTATACCATATTTATTCAAGAATGGCTCTAAATTTTCTTCTGTAATATTCTTAAAGATATATTTCGATTCTCCTATTAAGGAACATTGATAAAATGTGACAAAGTTTCGTTTTGGCGCCGATAGGAAGGAACTAGGACGAGAGTGTGCAATATCGGAAAGCTACGATAAACTAAGAAGATTAGAATGCTAACTAATGAGAGAAAGTGTGGTGCATTATACTACTAGTACTACTAGTTTTATATTTCATCATTTACTCTTTGCTGAACTGGAGTATTTGCAATATATTTCCAATCTGGATCCGGAAGATGGAGTGGGGGAAAAAGGAGGATGAGAAGAAAAAGATGAAGGAGAAGACTGAGAAGTGTATGTTCGTGAAATTTACTTTATAAGAATCACATCAAGGCTCTGAATTACCCCAAAAATTCAGTCGTCGCTGAGCTGCTCGTACTCAGAACTACATTTCTTATGTTAAGTCACTCACCTGTTTCTTCTCACTCATGTCATTCTCCTCCGTATCCGACCATAAATTCAAGAAAGTCATGTACTCGGAACAATCCCCGTCACCTAAAACAGAGGTAAGGTTTTAACGGTCAGGTTAGCCCAGACTTCGACAGCTGACAGATGTCTTTATAACAATCAAATTTCTGAATGACACTTCGAACGATAGGGTGTCCAGTGGTGATTCATGATCACCCGCTGCCCCCCCCCTCCTTCGCGAGAGAATATACTTCGATTTTTTAAGTGGCCGATGTGAATCGGTCATTCTCATACGTCTTGCCTAATACTCGTAAAATGAATATTTTTAATAAATTCGCCATCGTGGCTTGTGGCCTCAGACAACGACGCTCATGGCTTCAGATATATTCTTACCACTGTTAAAAAGACTCATTTTAAAAGGCCGGAGGTCCAACAATGACCTAATGGGCCACTTAGGTCCACTTAGTATTGACACCGCAATTAGGTGCTCGCGCTTTTGCAAACTCGGCTTCGCTTGTGAACGCCTCAAATAATATTGCTTTGTGTGTGTGTGTGTGTGTGTGTGTGTGTGTGTGTGTGTGTGAGTAAGTGAGTGAGTGAGTGAGTGAGTGAGTGAGTGAGCGAGAGAGAGAGAGAGAGAGACAGACAGACAGACAGACAAACAGAGACAGAGAAGGGGATGAGACAAGGTTGGGGAAGCAAATCTGCGCTGTCCGTGGCCCGTTTGTTATGACACTGCTCCGGCATTCAGCTGGGATTATTCGGATAAACAACGGTAACTACCGGAAAGACTAGCCGACTGCTAGAATTCTCCTCCAGTCAGTGGTTGAAAATGACCTAGTTATCTGGCTAGTGTCGAAAATCCTTCGGATCCGCAACCTTAGAACCTTCCTGTCAGAGACACTGCAGTAGGAATAGTTGTTGCCCTGAGCCATCTCAGCCGATCATGTCGATATCTTTGTTTCCTAGAGAGTAGCCTTCATTCTTTATTGTGGTACCAATCGGTACTTTTGCAAAAGAAAGGATAATGGAAGCCCATGAAATTGACACGTCAAATCAATATTGAACATCAAATGTCTGATATTCCTATATTTATATTCCAAAAAAATTACTTAGAATATCAGTAATACAATTCTTTTGCTGGATGGAATACGGAATGTAACAAAAACATCTGATGCTCTGGTGCTAGTGTTGGTAATATCAACGACACTCGTGAATGTGGCTTAACTCCCTCTCACGGAAATATTGTTGAAAATGGGCGCGTAACCTATTTTAAAAGATCGATATAATAGGTGAATGGATTATTATACAATTATGAAATTTACGGAATACATAAAAGATAAAAAGAGGATACAGAACATGTGAAAAAGTCAGTTTTATTGATTCTGTGAGTTCGCTCACTGGACGTCTCATTTTTACTTTCTCGCTACCGCTTACCCAGTAGAGAGAAAGGTATGAAATGCTGCGCGAACTGCGAATTTTTGGCAGAAAAACTCTTATTACAGAGCCCTGGTAATGAAAAAGAGAATAAATCCAGTTGCTAAATTTAAAAAATTTCCTCAAACATGTGGTGTAGCCAGAATCTATGTTTTGTGGGTCATTGATACCGAAAAATCGATTGGCGGCAAAAGTCTGTCCGTCTGTGAACAATGCTAGCGACTAAATAGTTCGGCGATTTTCTCCACAGTTGATATTCCCCAATCGACGTCACTGATGACGCGTCTCCTTAAATTTGAAACCGATAGTTGAATTTTGTGGGGTACTTTACTTGAGGCCCCTTGTACTTCTCAATTTTTTTTAAAAAAATTGCTCCAACGTTTTTGATTGAATTTTGTTAGTGTGGAAGACGTTTAAGAGTCCAGGTCTCATGTTAGTTGAAAACATTGATTTTTCGAAAATTGCAAAAATTCTCAATTTTTTCGCCGTCTTCCTATAATTATAATTATGAATATACAATTGTTTTCTTAATGAAATGTGTTCATCAAGAACAGACCTTTAAAAATGACATGTATTTTTTTAAATTAGTATTTTGGGCGAAATTTGGGGTAAAAATACTCCACTCGGGAAATCGAACCCGCCACTCCCCCTGTAGCGGAACAACACTGACATCAAGCCATCCAATAGCTGCCCTAGCTCTTCTTTTGCAACAACATGAATATAATAACGAAACTTTAAACCAACATTACGTATACAAAAATTAATGACAATTCAATTTCACGGGCAGGCATCATTTACGTCTATACTACTACTATTTAGCTCTCAATGGAAGTTAAAATATTTTATACGCTCTCCTATCAAATAAATTTAATATTTCGGTCTAGAGAACGTAGTTTTGATAATCACCGTTAGATATTACTGTCGGCAAACAGGGAAGTACATCGCCATCAACCTCGTGGGCCAAGACATTTTAGACGCGAAATTTAATGCTTATACGAGAGTATATTTTTTTAAATATTTCCTAATAGTAGAACCGAAATATTACTTTAAAAATATTAAAGAAGAGAAAAACCATGCCATAAATGCAAATTTTCATTGAAAAATTTGGAGCCGTTCACTATGAAAATGGCGTTTAAGCGTTACTGTAAATGCGAAATTTGAATTTCTCTTTCAGAGAAAATTTTTGAGTTTTCGTTAAACTTTATTTAAAGTTATTTGAGACATATCAACTCACAAATGTAATAGTGTTTACAAATCACTGGAAATGTGCATGTTAACAGCGTGAAAGATTTCAAAAAATGCGTTTGTGTAATTTTTAAAAAAACCTCAAGATGAACTTGATTTCATTTTAAACAATGCAATTAGCACTACATGTTGGAAAAGTTTGAAGGAAATTTTTTTGAGCAATTTTTGAGAAAATGGCATTTGAGCGTTTCAGAAAATGAATACAGTTTCAGAATTTTGAGCTCGTGTTTACAGAAAACTGTTGAGTTTTCGAGAAACTTTATATGACATTATTTAAGCACATGTATTCATAAATACAACGTAAACCAATTGCAGCAATGTAAATATTAACGACGTGAGAGACAAGTCAAAAAATTACAATTTTGTAATTTTTGAAAAATCAAAGGACTAGAGCAATATGGCGTTCATGTCATCTTATAGAGTGCATTTAGCACTATCCCTACCAAAAGTTTAAAGAAAAAAATTGAAGCCATTTTCAAGAAAATCATGTTTTTGTACCTTTTTAAAATTGCAAATATTGCGAGAAAAGTACCAAATGTTTAAAAAACTGTACATGATGTAAATGAAGGAACTACAATTATGAACAACAAATTTCATTTGAAGAAAAAATCTTCAAATTTGTAGTTGTTGGAAGACGCCCAAAAAAATCAAACTTTTGCCATTTTCTAAAATTCAGAGTTAAACGTGAAAATTGGACCTGTGACATCTTTATAGTATTTTAGTACATTGTTAAGAAACAATTTTTAGCCGTTTTGAGAAAATTTTGAGTGTCTGGGGGCTTCATGTAAAGTAGCCAAATTTTGAAGAAAGTTTTTGAAAATCGCAGCGCATCGATCCGAGCCTGATCGACTAGGGAAAATCCATTTTGGAAAAAGTCCTACGTATAGTTTAGGCGCTAGTGATATTAAGAGACGAAAGGACGTTTTGAAGAAAAAAAAAGAAACACTTTTGCTGTATCAAGAGACCCCAAAAGTGAATTTCCGTTGAAATCTCGAAATCAATTTTCTACAGCTTTTCAAAACTTTCTCTGTTGTAGGTACATTATTCTGTATATACTCGTGCGTACTTGTACGAGAAAGTAATAAAAGAAAAGTTTTCACGAAGTTTAAAAAACGTCAATCACTACAATTGAAAATCGAATATAAAAAGACCAGAGCAAAAACTATAGTATTGATTCTTAACATTGTTAAAAGATAATGATATGAAATGTAATCAAAAATGTAAATTTTCTTATAATGTAAAATTGTAAAAGAGATTTTGATCGCTTATGATTGACCATGTAGTTGCATAGCGGTCTAAAATAAAATAAATTAATTTAAACAGATAAACGAACAGAAATTCCATGATTTTGCTAGTAAGTACTAAGTAAACTCAACATAGTATACGTATTATCCGCGCACGTTTTCCTGAGCCCTCGCTTCGCTAGATGCGAGAGGAGTGGGAAGTTTGGTTATTTTGACAAAAGGAATTTCACGTAGAATATGTAGTTCAGTTTTCCATGCAAAATGGTTTTTAATACACGGGAGCGAACATTCGTCGTCACCAGATTTTGTCTACAATGCTCATTGCTATAATTTATTCTTAATGCAACTAGTGTTGGGAAAGGAGTGGGGGTAGATATTCTGGGGCTCAAGAAAACGTGTGAATATAAAATATATGCATTTATATATTAATGTTAACACTTACATTCATAGAGTTTATACATACACACACTCTGAGAATCTTTTGGCATTCTGAGGGGCCTTTCCAAGAATAACTACATTGTTTAGATTCACTTACCTTCTACTGAATCCGGTTGCGGAGATCCTCTATCGAGAGATGCCATGCCGAAAGGCTGCTCCATACCGTGGTCGGGCCCGATTCCCGAATAACGCAGAATGTACGGAGTGCAAGGCAGCGCGCGACTTCGACGAACTCCGCCTCCCACTTCCGACTGCACGCCTCCGCGACGGACAGTACCGCGATTACAGCGCTCCCAGTGGTGCACACTCCAACTACTTGGTGCAGCGCCGTGAATATGACGATATGGGAACAATGTTGCGCAACCTGTGTAAGGTTAACATTAAATTGACTCCTTCGTGGCATGGATTTGAAGTTATCCGTTAAATAAAATAGTTCCTTCAGCAAACGTATCTTACAAAAGGCGTTGTCTTTGCACCACATGTAATTCAACAGGCGAGAGCACATGACGCTCACTCCGTTTTTGAGAGTAATTGGATTGTGGGTGACTACATTACAATATGTTGCGAGACATTGAGGTTACCGCTGGAAGAGGAGAAAAATTCCGTAACATCTGGTGATGTGCAGATACTGGAAAAATTATATCATTTTCGTAACTGTTAAATCAATACTTTCAAAAAAGACTATAAATCCTTTTTGTTTATTTTATTGGTACGAAAGTATTCAGTGTTGTCCCAGTGATGATTTCACAATTATTGGAAGGGATTGAAAAGGAATGAATTCCAACGATAACAAAATATTGAAGTAAAGTTTTAAAAATAACACCAATTATGATAGTAATAAAATGATATGATGTATTAGTCAGAAACAATCAATTTCTCTCTAAACAGGAATTATTTTGTATTGCATTATATTTGAATATTTAATTCATTTTGTGAATGATTAATTACATCATCAGTTACGCTGTAACATATTTTGTGAATTAATAAAAGTTAATAGAATCGATGCGTATCATACCTTGAAAAATGTATACGAATCAAGATATTCAGTTTACAAATCAACATTTATAAATGTGAAAAATAATTGGCAACCATTATTTAGATTTAAAATCAAAAAAGTTAAATTTAAAATTAATGTATAAGAACGAAACACAAAGAAAAGACTTACCATTTTGAAGATGAGAATTAGCAGTATAGCATTCAGAATCTTTTTTATTTTATTTTTTTTTTTTTTGTTGAAAAATGTGTTGTAAGAAATCTGTTTCGAAAGAAAATGTGCACAAGAGTGAAATATCATATTTTCCAAAGACTGAAGTGGACGGTGTGCCGATAGTGAACTGAAGCCTGTCAATGGAGGGGAGCAGTAAATACTAATGCTGTAAGTGGAGTAAATACTGCTAACATCTAATATATCCACCTACGTATGTCATAATGTTCTTTCGGGATTCAATTGTTATCCAACCACCTCACGATAACCCTAAATAAAATGCATTTTCTTTTCTTATTCACAATCTATTTATTGTTGTTTAAAAAGTCTTCTACCGTTCCCTAGTTACCTCTTCTTCCATCTTTCTCCCAATGTATTTTATCCTCCTCCTCCTCTAACGTATCGCAATAATTCCTAAAATTATTTTGAATGAATTCCTTTGAAAGGTAATATGCCAGGCAGTAGCTAATAATATTACAATGTACACTGTTCTGCACTTATTGTACTGCAGTATGCAATCTTGTCAAATCGGGATGCTGGGAGGTCTGAAACGCATAATTGTCAGATGAGAAGCTTTTGAGTTGAAACTTGGTAAACACGTCGCGAGTAAGATCTAGTTGTGCCATGCTAGACATCGTTGAGCTATTTTAATCTTGGGGACAGTTTACATTAAGTCCCTAAAAAGGTATTCATTTACTTTTTTTTGTTTGGAAAATGGCTGCAATATTTTTCTTCTAGTTTTTGTCCTGGAATAGAAATGCAATTATAAAGTAGTGGTGCTACAATAGCACATACTTTCTCGCAATTTCACTATGTTATCGACGTATATCGACGACCTGTATATGAAGGTACGCCCATAATGCTTCATTTCAACCAGAAATTATGCAAAAACAAACAATTTTTTTTGTTTGTATTTTTCGAAAAAAATCGGGGATGTTAACGAAAATGAGGCCCTCTTAAACGTCCTTTGCACTATTCAAAACGAAATTTAATCAGAAAATTTGGAGTCATTTCTTTTTTTGAAATTTTGAAAAAGTTCAAGGGGCTTCATGTAAAATTGATATATCAGTTTCAAGATCCAGGGTTCGCGACATTAGCTCGAACGATTGGGGAATAAGAGTTTTGGAGAAAATTGATTTCTGCGCTAGCGTTGTGCACACACAGACAGACAGACGTTTTGCCGTCAATAGATAGATTCTAGTTACACCAGGTGTTAGAGGATTTTCCCCCCTATATTTAGCAACTGGATTTATCCACTTCTCCCTTACCAGGAAACGGCAATAAGAGTTTTTGTGCCGAAAATTCACCGTTTTCCGGTGCACGATTACAATACTTTCTCTTCTTACGTAAAAAGGGCGAGAAAGTAAAATGAGTTCTGATTTGAATTATAAACTTCGAAATTTTGAAAATTGAAAAGTTCAAGTATATTTTTGAATCTCTCCTACACCTCCGGAGATTTCTTTCTCAATGCAATTTATCCCTTAAATTAAGACATTTAAATGATATCATGCACTTAAATAATATGAGCAAGAGTTTAGAACTAACTAGGAATACTAAGGAGGAAAAGTATCGGTATGCCGTGCTTTGATGTTATTTTCTCATGAGAGAACAATATAGCAAAAAATACAAATGTATTAATCACGTTTGAAGTTTTGAGTTGGGTATTCTTTATATTTACTTCATAAAAATTAATATACAGAACGAAAGTATTTCCTATTAAAGAAACATCAAAGCGGAAACAGTCGAAAACAATTGTATGATTGTTTTGCATATAATATATATTTTCGACTCTTAAATCTATCGAATAATTTTCTAGTTTTTGGTTTCTCTAACGTAACGATATCAATAACGTTTTTCTGCATTATTGATCAGTGCTAAGAATCCTTCTGTATGAAATATTCATAGAACCGGAACAATAAAGAAAGTTCTTAATGAAATGAAACGAAGAAGAATATTGTGTTCGACTTTACAAAAACCCTTTCATTTCACCACCCTTCCATGTTCTCATAGTGATAATGTTATTTTTAATTTAAATGAACTCAATCCTTGGTAAGGCTTAAATATCTGAAAATGAAAAACAAAGTACAGAACAGTTATGTTTCGTTTTATTTGGTCGTTATTCTCTGGGAATACCAGTAACGTTTCAGTTATAATGAGTGATACAAAATTCCTTCCGTCCAAAAATGAACCGCTGTATAATTAATTACACAAGGTGACCGCGATCAAGAATCAGTGTTACTCATTATTTGGTCGAAAATAATGGTGATTGCTCTTCAGAACTTGTTTTCGGTGAATAAACGTGGCTGATATTACCAAGTATGTTTTTCTGGTTCCTTTTCATCCCAATTGCGTTCATCGCACGAGGCGCGTTATGTTCCCCTTCCACCCTCACAAATTCCAACGGAAAAAGGATTATAATGAAGTAATAAGTAGGTTTTTGAAGGAAGAAGTGTACTAGTACAACATAAAGCCGAAGAAGAGTTGCAATTTCCACTGAAGGAAAAAGAATATACTATTCCAAAAATAAGAGGAAATGTACATTATTTCAATTTTAAAGAAAAATATTGCTAGAAAGTGTCATTTGAGCATATCTAGCCCAGTATATTATAGAGCCATGCAAATTTGGGGAGCCATGAAAGGTTGATTTTACCATATAATTTAAACGATACTTATTACTACAGATCGGATTCCTAAGATTTTTGCATATTTTTGTCAGTTTCTTCACATAGCAAAGTGAAATATCTTGACAGTTGATTGGAAATGGATGCTAAATAGAATAATATGTTAATGCATTATTGGCAGATTTTTTCGTGTTTGTGAATATTCTGTAATTATGTGCATATTTTGCATATTTCATGAATATGAGAGAGACTTCTCTAAAAGAAGGAAGAAGATTTGCAGCCAAATACTCTGTGCTCAAGATGGCGCCTCTAACTTTGTTGGATGGAAAGATGCTTTTCGATGTTCACGACCTTGTGGGCAGGAAGTCGCCGGGCCTTTATGTGTGACAATATACGTACGATACTTGTAACATATTGCAATACAGGACTGAAGTTATAAAAATAGAGTGAAATTGTAAGATGAAAATTCATTGACTTTAGGCTAATGCGTTTTTTTTCTTCTAAAGATGATAAAATATTTTTGCAAATGGATATTTCTTGATATTATATTTTCTAAACCAGGCAGAAGAAATGCAGCACATCGTACTACATTGTACTTCATTATTTATGTGTGAATATTTACTTCAAGAATTTCTTTTGAATGTACAGAATATTATATCATGTTTGAAAAATAATTATACCTTTTAATTCCATGCACGACTCGCCTGATATTTTTTCAATAAAAGTTAATGGAGGAAATGAAACATTATTAATATTAAGTGCAATTCTTTACAATGTTTAGGTCATAAATGAATTTTTCTCAAAACATATTTCCAAAATTTTTAGGGCATAACAAGTCCTCTCGCTACTTATTACACACAATCCGTGTCTTGGTGAGTTGTCTTGAATCGAAATCACAGAAAATATCAGTCGCGAGATTTCTAGCGTGTTTGCCCATTGTGCGATCTGGCAAGGTGCCGATGACGTACTAGTGACGTCATGGCGGCCGGCCGGCTGGCGCCTGAGTCACAAGCTTTCTGACGTCAGCGTCAGCGTGGGAGTGGGGATGGAAGAACCCAGGGCGGGAGGGGGGCTCTGGTCGCCGGTAACCTTGGCGCCATTGACCGCCATCGCGCGTGGATGCGTCGCTTTAATATCGATTGAAGGAGAAGCAACAAGAGAAGACGGTGGCCGAGTTGGCTCATAGGAACCACGAGATTCCAATGCACTTTGAAAAATTGAGTTCAGAATTAAAGAGCCTGGATAATATCTAGTTGCTTTTATTCCACTGCTTATTCATTTTTAGAACCAGTTGCACTTTGTCCAAAGGGGCCACGGCCCTCGAAAAGTTTGAAGGGGTCCACTTAGTCTTAAGTAAATAATTCGGGTTTTCTGTTTTTCGAATATATATGGAATATATATATATATATATATATATATATATATTATATATATATAATATATATATATATATATATATATATATATATATATATATATATATCCCATCCTGATTTCCCCTTTTAATCAGATAATTGGGGATTTGTTATACCAAGCCACCTGGCAACTCGTTGTTTCAACATAAAATCAAATGTATTTATTAATGTATCATACTTTCATTCTCCTTGTAGTATGTTTTTTTTCATTTACCAGTAAAGTATGTCATATGCAAATAAGAAAGTTTGATGAAAAAGGGGAAGCCCGGAACTATATACTTAGTTGGTCCCCACCATGTTTTTGGCGGCGTATGCTTGCAACTTCTTCCACGATTTATTTCCCCATTACACTCGTTCTTTAAGAACAGACTAAATATACAAACATACACCACACAAGTTAGTGGGTGACGATTTCATTAAAATTTCTTCTTAACGAGAAATGAGGGAATACTCGATAAGCATCAACAACAACAAAAACCAACACATTTATTTTTATGAATATTTAACTTAGACTAACATAAGCCTTATTTATTTCTTCTCCGTTTGCGATTCAAGTGAAATGATTCATTCGCAAAATGCAGATGGAAATGGTCTGAGCGTCTCTTTGTTCTTAAGAAGTTCTTAAGAAAAGAAAGTTATGTATAATGCTGAGAAAGAAAAAAAATCAGGTAAAAAAAGAAAGAAAAAAGATGAATCCAGTTGCTAAATTAGAAAAAAAAAAATACTCCAACCCATGATGTAGCCAGAATCCCAGTTTTGTGGGTCCTTGTTACTGAAAAATCGATTGCCGGCCAAACCATCTGGGTCACTTTCTAAGAGGGGGTCTAAAACGCCGTTTCAAACCGTAGTTCTGAAACCCCGGTCGTAGGCACAACTCGCGTTGACTTACAAAGACGGAGTTTCAACGCCGTCTGGCGAGACCCCGTTTTCAAGCCATGGTTTCCTCAATCGGTCTGGCAACGCTGCCTTTGTGTATGCGCATTTCGCTCGTCCTCTGTTTTCCTCGCGGATTTTTTCTTCAGTCGTATTGCAGTCGTTGTTGCGTGTGGTTGTGTGCTAGTGTTTGTTCAGTTCGTGGCGTCCACGTGCAGAAGTAGCGGAGTGTAAGTGAGAAGAGGAAGTGTTGTTGCAAGGTAAATGTTCCGACAGAGTTTAATTATTCAATATTATCATTCTTTATTGTAATGTAATAGAATAAATATTAAAGCTGGCGTGTTTGTTTAGTTCGTGGTGTCCACGTGCAGAAGTAGCGGAGTGTGAGAAGAGGAAGTGTTGTAGCAAGGTAAATGTTCCGACAGAGTTTAATTATTCAATATTATCATTCTTTATTGTAATGTAATAGAATAAATATTAAAGCTGGCGTGTTTGTTTAGTTCGTGGCGTCCACGTGCAGAAGTAGCGGAGTGTGAGAAGAGGAAGTGTTGTAGCAAGGTAAATGTTCCGACAGAGTTTAATTATTCAATATTATCATTCTTTATTGTAATGTAATAGAATAAATATTAAAGCTGGCGTGTTTGTTTAGTTCGTGGCGTCCACGTGCAGAAGTAGCGGAGTGTGAGAAGAGGAAGTGTTGTAGCAAGGTAAATGTTCCGACAGAGTTTAATTATTCAATATTATCATTCTTTATTGTAATGTAATAGAATAAATATTAAAGCTGGCGTGTTTGTTTAGTTCGTGGTGTCCACGTGCAGAAGTAGCGGAGTGTGAGAAGAGGAAGTGTTGTAGCAAGGTAAATGTTCCGACAGAGTTTAATTATTCAATATTATCATTCTTTATTGTAATGTAATAGAATAAATATTAAAGCTGGCGTGTTTGTTTAGTTCGTGGCGTCCACGTGCAGAAGTAGCGGAGTGTGAGAAGAGGAAGTGTTGTAGCAAGGTAAATGTTCCGACAGAGTTTAATTATTCAATATTATCATTCTTTATTGTAATGTAATAGAATAAATATTAAAGCTGGCGTGTTTGTTTAGTTGAAAATGGCTCGATATGAGAAAAGCGAGAGGGGGTTACTGGCAGAAATTTGCCAGAAATACCCCATTATAGGTGACAAGGGGTACGGAGGGGATATTTTAAAAAAAAAGAAAGTAGCCTGGCAGAAAATTGCCAGCGAGTTCAACAGTTCGACTCCAGGGAGAGCTCCTCGTACAGAGGAGCAGATTCGTGGTGAGTAAAAAAGATTTGAGATAATTTTACAAATCTTGGATCCGTGCGCATTAACCATAAAATAATAACAGCCGAGAACTACTGAATAAGTTCAAGTGGAGAAAGAATTAATGCAAAATTTATTCCATGCAGCATGCCTATTCTAGTACAGCAAATTTATATTGCTCAAGCATTTGAGAAGTGTGCGCACGTTTATGCAAGTATAGTTCATATTTAATACTTTGAAGTGATGTCTATTATGTACTTATATTACTGTTTAGGTTTGTGGAAGCGACTAAAAATTTCAACGAAAGAAAAAATAGATGCAATGAGGAGCGAGGCAAGGAAGACTGGCGGAGGACCTTCCTCCAACCTGAATTTGGATCCAGAGGAAGAAATAGTTTCTGGGATGCTGGGGTCATCAGTAGATCCATTACCAATGGATCATGATAATGATGCCGTAGGCTTTCAGGTACTATTTTGGTAAAGCTTTGTTGGTGATATGTTTTCTCTACATAAAATACAATTTCCAAATTCTCATTCATGGTTTCTTAATTCATGTGGTACAGGAAGGGCAAATTCTTGTGGAAATGGTGGAGGAGGCTGTGCCAGAAATGGTAGTGGAGGATGTGCCTCCTGAAAATAAAAGGAGGTCAGCCCCAGTCCCACAAAAGAAGTAAGTAAAACTTTGTTTTGATGGACAATTATGAAATATGAATGTTTTAATGAATTGTATGATGAATTCAACACTTGAAGAAATAACTATAAATCTAAAGTTAATGGCTGGCTTTTTTTTTTTTTTTTTTTTTTTCAGTAAACAATCATTGTATGATGAGCGGCTGCTCCAGATTGCAGAAAAGGAGCACCTGCAAAAGATGCAGATGGCAGCCGAAAAACATGAGTTGGAAATGCAGATTTTGCAATTAGAAAAAAAAATTAAAATGAAAATATTAGAGCAAATGCAAATGTAAATTAATAAAAAATAAAAAAAAAAAATTAATTTGCATTAACCATTGTATTTTTATGAAATGAACCGTGCCTTGGTCCTTCAACATCTACCTCTTTTCATATTCCAGAATCCTAATCACTTGTAATGTTGTGTATACTCTGAAATTACAATCTTCTTTAAAGTAGTAGCACTTGTAAATTATTCCCCACTGCTCTATAACTAGTTGTAAGGTTTATGCAATATAATTGCCAGGAAAAGGAATGTTGCAAATTTCACTTAATGGAATTGATATTTTAAGTGTGTACTGTGATTTCCACAACTTTGCCTCTGGCAGGTATCAGCTGTTGAGTTTCATTCAGATGACTATGATTCTATGACTATGGTGATGTTTAAGCTCCCGATTGGATGAAACTCAACAGGTGATACTGCCAGCGCCAGAATTGCATAAATCGCAGTATAGTATTGAACTGTTTTTTTTCTCCTTTTGATATTTATGTCATCAGTTGAAGATCTGTAATAAATATATTAATTCGTATCAGTGTGTGTTAGACCTTCGAACAAGGTATACAAACGGAACAGTTGTGACAGTATATGGAGATGGAGGGCTATTGTTCCCTATGTAAGATAGGTATGTACAAACATCAAGCACTGGGATGTGCATCATTTACTCTATTTCAAGATTTTGAAATATATTAGAATTTAAGAAATCATGATTGTCCTGTTTACTTGAATACGACCTGAAAGAGGGCCATGAATATTCAGTCAATTAGTTATTTCATGCGAGTTTAGGATTATCTGATACTCTATATTAAAGTTGATACCTAATGACCAATTTATAGCCTGTATTCAAATTAATAGGATTTGAGGGGGAGGCCCTTTTCCCGCAAAGCAGGAAACATGTCAATAGGCTTCAGTAGTAATGTTCTGTGAATATCTTCAGTTTTGCATAATTCATTTGCAAGTGAGCAACATATTAAAGGGAATGACAGAAGTAAAAAGAGAATATCAACTCCTTTTTTAATTCAAGTCTCACTTGCATGAAGGGAAATAATACCAACCCTAAAATATGCAGGTCATTACATTATCGTTAAGTATACAATGAAATTTAGCATAACTATGAAATTACATTGAATGGGAATTTCAAACATGCAAAATAAAACTTTGAAACTGGCATTATGAACATGATTTTACATAACAATTCAAGCCCAACCTCTTAACTTTCATGTAACATAGACATATGTAACCATGTTATACATACCTAGATATGTTATGAACTGCATATCTAAAGTATATGGATCAGAAAAATCACTTGCAAGACTAAAATTAGAGAATTTAATTTTTCCTGGCAAAAATGAACAATTTCAAGGATTGTAAAAGAAAAACTATGTAGTCATCTGTTCAAGTTTTTTTTATTTAGGTAAAATGAGTTCTAATAAAATGTTCTCTCCACCTTAGACCTTCAGGACGATCAGCTTCGTCTGCTTCTATTACTACTTCCCCCTCTTCTAAAGCCTCATTGAATTCTTCCTCTGCTCTCTCAACAGCAATATTGTGAAGAATAGCTGAAGCTACAATAATTTTTAACGTGGTTGACACCTTAGTGCGCAACGTGTAGTGGAGGCAGGGGAATCTCTTCTTCCAGCTGCCAAAAACTCTCTCTATTACATTTCTGGCACTTTTATGTGCCACATTATACCTTCTCTCAGCAGGTGTTCTTTCATTTACAACAGGTGTCAGTAGGTACCTAGAGCATGCATAACCACTGTCCCCAATTAGGTGTCCAGAGAAGGTGCCACTCTCCAACACCTCTTTTATTACCGAATTTCGAAAAATTCTACTGTCATGGCATGAGCCAGGCCATCTTGCCACAATATTTGTGATTTTCATATTAGCATCACAAATTACCTGGAAATACAAAATTCATGTTTTTCTCAATCCAGTTGTAAAAGCACTCTCAATGAAATGATAAAATAAGAAAACTTTTTACTTTACCTGGCAGTTGATTGAGTAGTATCTTTTTCTATTGCAGTATCGTTCTGCTTCCTCCTTCCTTGGACACACTATCCTGATATGGGTGCAATCTATTGCTCCAATGATCCCAGGAAAATTATCACTGCATTAACAGAATTTCATAATAAATATATACATTTTCTTTCTCCTCCAATTGGAGTATCGTATTACAAAGAAACAGTTAAAAGGTTTTAAAAACTGCATTTTAAGAAAATAGAATAAATAAACGTTTAAATATATTAGGAATATGGTGGTGAATTTCTTTTTGTGATATGAACTAGGAGTTAAAATTGCTTTTACCACAAATTTATTTCACAAAACATTTCAACTAATGGGCTGTTTTCAAGCCTGAGGATATTCATTTTATCTTTTATAAGAGCTGATGATTAAATTGTAAGTGAATTCAGAAACAAATTCTAAAAAATATAAATAAAAGTGAAAACAATGTTTTTGTTAATAGTCTTTTAAGTGTGTAAGAAATGTAATTGTTTATGAAGAAACAATTCATATACAAATCTATGCCTATTGAAAGAGAGTACAATAAGGAAATCAGTGAAATAAAATATACATTCATTTTGCCCAAGTATGCTCCTTGGGTACTATGTGCAAGGAAAAATATAAGTTAGTATAATATACCGTGATAGCTCTGAGAACTGTTGCTTCACTCTGGGGTGATCACGTCTGTGGGGGAAATATATGTATTGGCGAATCCATGAACATATAACTCCAGAGACATTCTGAATTAAGCGGCACACTTGACTTTCATGTATGCCCACTAGGTCTCCTATTACAATTTGGAATGCTCCAGTGGCGTAAAATCTGTGAAAGGAGGCCAAACAATTTATTTCTTTTGATGTGATTTTATTGCAAAGCAACATATTTGTAATATAATAAATAATAATTATTGAGTCACATATACAATTACAATAGTGTATCCCAAGCCAAATCTATGATATATAAAGAGGGAGTACAATTGCATACATCTTCTTGAGTACAGCCAGTGAAGTTACATTTATTGTCCAGAATTAAAACAAGGGGCCATCTCAGCATTTGCTGAAAGGACCGGGGAAACTTGACAAAAAACCTGATCAAGATGGGGTCATTGGCCTAGAGATTATGCTACAATACTTGTTAAAGATATATCAAGATATTACATAGTAGATAATTATTTTTAGTAGCAAAATAGTTGAACATTTAACTTACTTTAATTTAATTTAAAATACTTATTTCAAGATTTGTACAGTTTCATTTTGGTATACTGATTTTACTGCTACTACTTAATAATAATAATAATAATAATAATAATAATAATAATAATAATAATAATAATAATATAGATAACATTACTTATAAAATAATAATAGTAATGACACTACTAGTAGTAATACTAGCAGTACATGACAACAATTATGGTAACAGCTACATATGATTTAACAGTATTAGCATATTCCTTAATTAAATTTTGAAATGGTGAGGGCGAGGCGGCAGTTTATGGCCAGTTTTTTTCTTCTTCTCTCTATACATAACAACTCGCACCACACGTTTCATGCGTTGGCTTGTATTGTTGGGTGGCTGGTTATCTACATCCGCAGTCAATTAGCATGTAAAAATGTAATATAGAAAATACATGTGAAACGGCAATTACTAACCTCAAAACTATCAGGAGCTGGAGTATCACTGGTAACCCCACTATTAACCCCAAGCCTCTTCTGTCTTGGTGTTGTAGGTTAGGTCGCAGCATCTCCGCCAAGTAAATCGTCGTTTCTTTTGAAAAACGATACCTTCTTCGAAATTCTTTTTCTGTATAATTTTCGAGAGGGTTGCTACGATCCCGCAAGACCCTCGTTCGCGGGTGCAGTGCTCTATGGAGGTTTATTCTCCGCCGAAACTCCTCAACTCGCTGAATATACTCCATTTTCCCAGTCACTTTTCTGCTACAGACGTGGTTTCAAACCTCCCTTTGACGCGGTCTGTAATTGAGAACCACGTCTCGAGACACGGTCTGGAAATGGCGCACGAACTTCGTTTTAGCAGGCGAAATCCTGGTTTGAAACCACGTCTCGAAGAAACCGCGTCCAGACCCCCTCTTAGAAAGTGACCCTCTGTGTCCGTCTGTGAACAACGCTAACGGCTAAACCGTTTCGCCGATTACCTCCAAACTTGATACTCTCCGACCGATGTCGCAGCCCTTTGATTTTGAAATCGATATATTAATTTTGGGTGGTACTGTACATGAAGCCCCTGGGATATTTTCAAAATGTTCAAAGTAAGGGTAAAACGTTTTTAATTAAATTTTGATGTTGGATAGTTGTTGGACGTTTAAAAGAATGGTGCAGGACTCATTTTCAATGAAAATGAATTGAAAATGAAATGCAATTGAAAAAATTAAAAAAAATTTCGGCAACTAAAATATCGAAGATAGAGATGTTTTCCTTTAATATAATCTGTTCCTTAAAGACATACTTTGAAATAAGCTCATGTACAAATTTTCCAAAATTTAAGTATTTTTCGAGTTATTTTTGTAGGCAATTTTTAATTTTGTTTAAACAATTTTTTCTCAAAACCGGCCCAATCATTTCTGATGAAATGTTGTTGGTCCGAAGGACGTTTAATATAATGGTGTATGTCTCATCTTGGTTGAAAACCCTGATTTTTTCGAATATTGAAAACATTTAAAATTGTTTCGGCGCCTTCCTACAATTACAATTATGAAGATTCAGATTTTTCCCTTAATGAAATCTGTACCTTTAAAATAGATTTTGAAATAAGGTCAAGTATAAACTTTCCAAAATTTGAGTACGTTTTGCGTGAAATCACGTAAGTTCTCCGGCGACGTGCTTTTTTAGCACTAGTTATTTTTCGTTTCTAGACTGACACTATCACGCATGCGTGTGTCAGCGTTCAGAAAAAGGATATTCATGTTTTCTATTCTAAATTAAAAAATAAACGATGCAACCAAGCAGATGTTAATCATCTGATAAAATAAATGACAAAAATGTTAAAAATTTACAAAAAGGAGGACAGGAAGACGAGAAGACTGTGCTCCCAAATGGAGGACCTTAGTTGGCATGCAACATACAGCCGATCTGTAACTAATTTGCTGTGCGAAGTGTAACTTCATTTTAGGATGCAAACTACGAATACCTGCAGCGCTGCAGTCATTAATGCCGCATCCTGTTGTGCAATGACGCTCGTGAAATCGACGTCCGGGAGGCCATTTGCCTTATCAACTTTGTTAGGAACGTGTCTGTCCTGAAGATGAAGATATGGAATCAAAATGATTCATGAACTTCCGATACGTGATGCGAAATGGGTGTAAAGATCAATAGCTTTTTATCTTTTCAAGGCCACCGGAAAATGGATGAGATAAGATCGCATTATGATTGGTTTAGAAAACTAAGATAATTTTGAGATTAATATTTAAGCCTACGGACCGTCTGTTTGCAATTAAAAAGAAATGAGGTCTAATCCATTCTTTTCAAAATGAGTTCAACAGAAATTTTAATACTTTTGCCACTAAACCACTGCAACGTCAATCGTCAACGTGTCACAAGAGTGACACGTGTCAAAAATTGCCATTTTGCAGGAGAATGGTTTTACCTATATCATCAACGGATCCGCTTGTTTTGCGACCCAAAGACATAAGTGTTTAGCAATCTAAATTAGCCGTCTTATGAACTGTAAGAAATGTTTACAAGTAAAAAGATTATTTACAAACATATTTATTTCCTTAATCGATAGGAGATATTTACATTAAGTGTCACTAACCCAGGTGAGTGTGTGACAAATGTGAAAGTGTGATTTTGATAAAACGTTCTTTCCTCGTTATATATATTATAGAAAAGACAACAAAACCATTTTGCTTATTCACATGTTCTGTAAATTCTTCTTTCTACAATCAGGCAAGATATTTTAAAGCCAGAGTGGGAAGAATACTGATAATACTGATAAATAACCATTTGATTTATGTCGAACAATTTTCTTACATCGTTGCCAGATGATTTGGAGGGCATTTTCTCCAAATAGCGTACAACAATTTCCCGAATTGTCAGATTGAAAAAGGGAAAAATAACGAATTGGACTTATTTACGGATATAAAATGATTTATTACAACTGGCCCTCCTGTGCACACACCTGTGTCTACATTTTCTGACGAAATTTTGTTAGTGGATAGTCTAAAGAATATTTAAGAGAATGGTATAGGTCTCGTGTAGGTTAAAATCCCTGATGTTTAGAAAATTGAAAAAGTTAAAAATGTTTTCGGCGTCTTCCTACAACAACAATTACGAATATATAATTTTTCTTAGTGAAATGTGTTCATCAATAACATCTTCAAATAAGATCATGTTCAATTTTTTCAAAAACATGACAATTTTTTGCCAAACACAGGTGATTTTTATTTTCTTTAAACTATTTTTTCTTAAAAACCGCACATTTTTTTATTAAATTGGAATCTTAAATAGTATAAAGGGCACTTAAGAGAATGGTGCAGGTATCATTTTCGTTAAAATGCCTGAGTTTGCGAAAATTTAAAAAAAATTAAAAACATTTCCTACAACTGCTATTGTGAAGATACATTTTTTTCTTGATGAAATGTGTTCATTAAAAAACAGGGTGTGTTGGCAGGGAGTGAGAATAGGACAAGGAAAGATCACGCGCGATCCATGGCCTTGTTAGGGTATTATTCCTATATTGGTATTGATATACTATGCTGGTATTGATCGTTAAATAAGCGAAAAAATAACGATGAGAGCGACCGGACGCAAGACTCCTTAACACAGCTCCTGAATTCGACCTACTAGCTATTTACTTGCGTTGAAAATCCGTCACCGTCGGGACTAGAAGAGAAATCTGAATTATTTTAAGTACACGCGAAGTGTTATATGATAGCTTAATGCCTTTACGTTTTCACGTTGTCTTCGTTTTTAATAAATATAGATATAAAATAGTGTCCAATATTGCAATAAAGTTTAACTTCAATGCAAGAGAAAGTTTGCAGTAAAAGTTAATCTTCAAAATTATGAAAAAAAGTAATGATGGGTTCTTTCTTATATTTCCTATGAACGATATCATATTATAGTGAAGAATCGATGATTTAAACCTCACACTCGCAAGAATTGCCTCTTTTTAGATCCACTTCGGACTACACAGATTGCACAACATTGTTCCCTATTGTAGATTCGCTCGCACGTATCTTCGCCAAGTACCTACAGGGCGGGCCGCTAGGAGTGCTGCCAGCGCGGTGGCGGCTGTCATTCCCACGTGCCGAGGCGTGCCGTTTATGTGTGCTGACGACGCGGAGCTCATCGACACAGCGTACCTTGGCTCCGTCCTCTCTGGTTTGCACGGTGTCGACTTTAGGCATGGCATCTACCGAAAGAGAATCTTCGCAACCTGATTCAACTGCAGGTGACTGATTTTTTGAACAATGTTTTTATTCTTACATGCGTGCATGCGTAAGCTAAATCATTTTCATGAAGAATGAATTTGTGTGTGTGTGTGTGTGTGTGTGTGTGTGACAGTGGCAGCTCCGTGGGGTAGGTAAGGTAGGCACTACCTAGCCTGATGAATATGTACGAGCATAATACATGCAAAACTGTTTTCAACAAAGCAAAAATTATTTTCCAATCCGAGACTCGAAATCAGGTTCTCTGAGTTAAGTCGACATCAGCCGTATCACTACACTGTAGAATCGCCGCGAGGTACCATCTCGGGCCGACGCTTAAAATGTAATTTTCTCAACCCAATATTTCCTATAGGCAATTTATGCCATTTTCGAAAATATGGAGAATTCGCCCAAATTTGGACCATCACTATAATTTTTACCGTCCGTTGTCACTTACGAGGAGAAAATTCAATAAAAAAACTAGAGACAAAACTTTTTTGAAAAAATAATTGTTTTAGAAATTACATAAATTTCATTCACAAATTACGTAAAATCTACTAGTTAAAAAAATGTAAATGACCTTTTTTAAAGAGTAGACTTTTGAGAACCGACTTCGTTTCAAGCAAAGATCTTTCTTTAATTTCATAGTTTTGAAATGTTAACTTTTTGTAATTTTTGAAAATACTGTTAGTTCCCCGAAAATGGGACTGTCACCATTTTCTTTACTGTACCTAAAAACATGGAGAATTAAAACTTGAAGCACTTTTTACGAAACAATTGTTTAAACAAATTAAATTTTCCTATTTTTACCTCAAAGTTAGAAGTAAACTACTCACATTATCGAAAAGTTTTACGTCAAGTTCAATTTTTCGAAAATGTGAGTAGTTTTTTCCTGATATGTATAAATGGATGGTAAAACAGTACACATAGTCTGTTGTAAATAATCATATCTTTAATAAAGGCCCTTTTTTTTTTTTTTTTTTTTTTTGTAGATACTGTTAGTTTTCACGAACTTTGTGTTCGATATTAATGCGATTTATAAAAAAAGTATTTCCTTCATTCAAAACTTTTTTCCACTGTTAGAGGGGACAAATTGAAAAAGAATGCGGGAAAGTATGTTAATAATAATAGCAATCAAAATGTCTTAAATAAAGACGTGTATTGTAAACGGAGTCTTTCAACGATCACTACTGAGAAGGAACTCGAGAAACACTTAAGCTTTAAAATGTTTATGTAAGTAGTACTTGCATAAGCGTTTGTTCGTTGATACGGTCGATAAACAAGAAAGATTTTCTACTTTCATTGTTTTAGATGACTGGGACAATGCGGAATTTTTGTCTTCCATGAATTTATGTGATGAAACGGATAACGCTCGCAAACATGAACGGAAACAGGTGAGTGACTTATCAACATAAAAATTACGAGATATCGATAGAATATAATTGCTGTCCTTATCTTAACGTGGTTTCACATTCAACTAGTCTTTCTGCATTATTTCAAAACAACGTTAATTTTGTATGTTTATAAAGTTATTTATAAGATTATTATTTCATGATATAAAATCCTGCAGATTGTGTGTACAATTTTGTCTGTTTAATTGTTTGACTGAAATGACAGATCGTCCAAAACAATTACGATGTGACTTTCAGTAAAATATTGTTTTCAAAGGTATAATTAAGCCTCTTTCATTCATTCTCTTTTTATTGTCAAGTATAAGTATGGAAATTATATTTGAGTATAATTTTCATACTCTTGCAGCTTGTGCGTTATTTTGTCAATCACAATATATTAGTATCCTATTTTTGTTGAAATTTTGAAAATTGCAGAAGATTTACATGTCAAAATTACGATAAATTGTTTTTGCATTAATTTGAATCCGTTCTAAATAATCAGATCTTTAAAAAGCTCATGTACTATTTTTAAAGAAAAATGTAGTTTCGCGATTTTTGAGCTTGAAATTAATGCAAATTATAATTTTTTTAAAATTACTCGATTTTTTCCTTAAACTTTTTACACAGTAGAACAAAGGATACCCAAAAGAATGTCGCAGATCACATTTTCGTTGCACCCTCAGAGACCAAAGTTGCAAATTGAGAATACGAGAAAATATGTGCTGTTATAGAACCTGTATTGCTCTTTTCTAACGGTTCATGGTCCTCTGAACAACATTCTCCGAGGTACGGTAGGAACAGAAACTGTACGTCCTTTTTTAGATCACGACTTGAAGGTCAATTTGCGATATGGCATAAAGTCCAGTCACGTGCTCGAAGGGACTTGCTAAGTAATGGGTGTACGCAAGTGATGTGTGAGCGATTGTGAATGCGTTACTCGCCTGTCGTACTCCCCCCCCACACACACACACACACTACGCCAAACCAACCAGCGTGGACACCTACTGCAGACTACATAATCACACAGCACACATTAGTCTCTGGTATCTCAGTGAAATAGCCAAGAAGGCGACTAAAAATTTGAGGAACACCTCCTTCGAGGAATTGATAAAAGGAGTGGATCGGTTGGGAAATAATTGAGATTTAACAACTGGTAAAATACTTGGCAACAGAGTGGACCAAACAAAATGAGGAAGGGAGCCAAACGAGAAAATGCGAGAGTTTGCTTAGTACTAATTTAATAAATGAAAAATAGAGTGCTTGATAATACATTTGAAATGTATAAATATACTCATGATCTAAACAAGTCAAATGAATGAACTATTATAAATATTATTTACTATTTACAGCTTGTATGCTGGGGCCAAGTGGTGAATTATTAACAAAAATCCTATCTCTAAATCTTAAAATTAGTAATGTACAGAGAACAACAAAGCGAAAGTTTATAAAATTAAGAGAACCAAAAGTGAGTAAAACAAAGGTTTGAAATGAATAAAATGAATGAAAACAAAAGGTAATACAATTAATTTTTCTATAGTGTTTTTGATAGATACTCTTCAATTTGAATGTCTTACGTAGCTCGGCACCCGAGACAGAAACCTGTAACTTGTAGTCGTAGGCGTTAGAAGTTCCAAGATAGTTGCACCCATACCGTTGTTGCAGGAGCTGGGGACTTACGAGATCCGCACTGTGTGCCGATGTCTAAGATTCACTATCGCACTGCAGTAGACATGAATTCGCGTCCAATGCAACGCCTTATTGTGCTCATGATTCAAATGTGGGAGTGATGACGTAAAAAATCGCCAGTAAGACATACGTTGATGAGCAACCTGTAGCCCTAATTAATGAGCCAAAAAAAATATTTGAACACCATACAGATTAGTGCATTTTTTGTGTGTTGGCGCCACTGCGGAGGTGCGTGAAGTTCGCACCTCACTTTCTCGAAAAACCAAATGACGTACAGCAAAGTTTTACCATGTTTGCCCAACCTGTAAAACGTTTTACACAATTCACAAAATGCCGGAAATTCCAAATCAAATTTTGGACTTAAAAGTGACTAGCACATTCACGAATGCGAATTTCGAAATTTTTAACACATTACCGTTTAGCCCAAATTTGCCCAACCTTTAAAAAGTGTTGTTCAAGTCCCACAAAATCAGATATGGCAATCAAAATATTGGACGTATACTTACTGTAGCTCTCCCAGTTGGTAAATTCAAAATTTCGCACAAACCATCGTTTTGCTCACGATTAGCTCAAGTTGACAGAGCCATTAAAAGGGTTTGCGCAAGTCACACAAATCCGAAGATCGAAAAACAACATTTTGGAAACTACACTCCAAATCCTGACAATACAAAATCTATTCCGAGAAGAATACAACAAAATCCAACTGTTATAAACGTAAATGGTGGCTCAACACATAAATAAACAAATATTTTATTAATGTCAGGTGTTCATATTATTATGTTTTACCCCTGTACTTAATAGTGTTAGTGCCGTTGCGGCGTGATGAATCATAACCGAGTGCGGCAAGGCTAAGCGGAAGTGCCGATTCCCAACGTAGAAGTGAAGTCTGGGTTTACATTGGAAGACACAGAGAGGAGATGAATCTGACGAATCTCGCTGTGAATCTCGCGGGGCGCGGTGATTTTCAAAACATATAGAAAACCGCCCCTCCCACGCCGCGAACATTCTCTTACTTGAACTGTTTTTTATGAACACATTTCATTGAGAAAAAATTATATCTTCATAATTGTAGATGTAGGAAGGCGCCAAAAAATGTTTGAATTTTTGTAATTTTCGAAAAAAATAGTATTTATAACCCACATGAGACCAGCGCCATTCTCTTAAACGTCCTTCAGATTATCCAAAAACAAAATTTAATCCAAATTGATGGGACTTTTTTTGAAAATTTTGAAAATGTCCCAGGAGTCGTCATGTAAATCACTCTAAAATTAAAATATCGGTTTCAAATTCAAAGAGACGAGACACCAGCCAGATCGATTGTGGAATATCAGTTGTGGAGAAAATCGGCTGAACGGTTTGGTCGCTACCGTTTTTCACAAACGGACACACGTTGTGCCGTCAATCGATTTTTCGGTATCAAGGACGCATAAAACATGGACTCTGACTACACCACGTGTTAGAGGATTTTCTAAATTTGGGAACTGGATTTATCCACATTTTCGTTACCAGTGCCCTGTAATAAGAGTATTTCTGCCAAAAATTCGCCGTTTTCGCGCAGCATTATCTAAGAGTAAGTATGTTCTTAAGAGCGAGAAAGTAATAATACATATGTGGCCCAATTATCTTACTTTTGTTCACATATGTATTCTTCCCCACTACGAGAACTTTGTTAATTGTTGCAGAGTTGTACACACGACAGGCGCGGGTGGCGACACGCGATCAGCGCGGCCGCTCAGAAAGGTGATGTGGCGCATGCGAAGCGGCTTCTAGCTACCGAGTGCGCATGCGCTCCCCACGAGGCGTACGCGCGCACAGCCAAGGAGCGAGCGTTGCTGAACGCCTGCGTCTACGGCCACACTGACCTGCTGCGCCTCCTGCTGGCGCACGGCGTCAATGTCGACGCTCAGGTGAACTTCAAATCGCACGCTCTCTATCCCCGTCAGCTCTGCTCTTGTACTCCTCTTTTCCCTTTGCTTCTTCCAAATGATCTTCTCTCCGACCTCCTGCGCCTCCTGCTGGCGCACGGCGTTAACGTCAACGCTCAGGTGAACTTCAAATCGCACGCTCTCTATCCCTGTCAGCTCTGCTCTTGTACTTCTCTTTTCTCTTTGCTTCTTCCAAATGATCTTCTCTCCGACCTCCTGCGCCTCCTGCTGGCGCACGGCGTTAACGTCAACGCTCAGGTGAACTTCAAATCGCACGCTCTCTATCCCTGTCAGCTCTGCTCTTGTACTTCTCTTTTCTCTTTGCTTCTTCCGAAAGATCTTCTCTCCGACCTCCTGCAGGCGCACGGCGTCAACGTCGACGCTCAGGTGAACTTCAAATCGCACGCTCTCTATCCTCGTCAACTCTTCTCTTCTACTTCTCTTTCTTCTTTGTTTCTTCCAAATGACCTTCTAATGGCACACGCTCATATTTCCCTTCGTCACTCCTTTTTCTGCGTTTTTCTTTTGCTTCTTCCATATGTGTGTCTTTCGGACCTTCTATCGGCGCTTCCCTCCGCACGGCGTCGATGTCGACTCTCCCTACGCATGTACATCTTCCCTTTTGGCTCTATTCATCTTCTTTCTCGCCCCTTTGCTTCTTCCTATTGACCATTTCTCAGACCCTCTGTGCCTCCTCCTGACGCACGGCTTCAACGACGACGCTGTGCTGATAATCCCCTCGCACGTTCTCCTCCCATTGACTCTCCACATCAGCTCCTCGTCCTTTTGTTTCTTTCCAGTGACCCTCTGTCGGATACCAATTCACTTCTACAGGCGCAAAGGCGTCCACGTCAACACTCCATGATCATTTCCACGCTCGTTCATCTTCTCTTTGGGAGTCTCATTAACGGCTTTCTCCTCCTTTTGCTTCTTGAAATTCACCCTCACGCGCACGTGTTGCGTCTGCTTCTGGACGCTGAGGTGAACATTCACGCACACACACACACGCTCCCACCCCTCTTCGAGTCCCCTCTAGTGATCAACCCAAGCGCCTAAATCGTTCAGCCGATTTTCTCCAAAATTCATATTCGTCAATCGATCTGCGTGACATGGCGACCCTTGAATTTCAAATCTATGTTTTAATTTTGGGAGTACTTTACACGCAGCATCAAATATCATCTTTCGGATTATTAATTGCTCAAGAAAATTATTGACCCCGATGACTCAAACACGCTTGACTTATATCACCCAAGCAATTACTGCATATCGCGTAATATCTACAGGCTAACCTAGGAATAAAGTATTTTTTTTTACTTTTTTATTTTAAGTAGCACCTTATATAAAGCCTCAACATTTTCAAAAATTTCTTCAAAAATGCTCCAGATTTGTTAATCAAACTTTGTTTTAGGATAACGTAAAAGACGCTTACGGCAATTGAGCAGGTCTAATTTTCTTGGACATCCCTGGTTTTCTGAAAATTGCTCAAGTTCCATTTTTTTGTCGCCTTCCTACAAATACAATAATGAAAATAGATTTCTTTCCATAAAGAAAAGTGTTCTGTAAAGATATCCTGAAATAAGCTCATGTGCAATTTTTCAAAACGTGATTAGTTTTCGCGTAATTTGGGTAAAATATAAGCATTTTTTAAAACTTGTATAAAAAATGTCGTAAAACGTTTTTTTGTTAAAAATTTCCCTCCTGTGTTTCGAAGAACGGTAAGCAACAGCGCTAGTATCATTTGCTGACAACCTTTTTTTCGAAAATTAAAGAAATTAACATTTAGGAATTAAAAAAATGGGTAAAGAGATTCTTGTCCAAAAATTATTTTTTAGAAAATCAATTCTTTAAAAGCCTAATGTACAAGGTTTTAGAAAGAATGTAGTTTTGGAGTAATTTATGCTTGAAATTTATACAAGTAATAAAAACATTTTCTTCCACCCGCTTCAATTTTTTCCACTGATAGAACAAGGAACATAAAAGAATGGCGCAAATATAATTTTCGTTGAACTCTGAAATTTTGAAAATTGGTTATTTAGAAACAATACAAAGAAGTTTTGTGCTGTAGCACCACCATTTACTTCTTGCCTACGTTCTACAACTGTTGTAGCACAAAGGAGAACAAGGGGCCATAGTCTACTTGAAAATTTCAAGGGAAGACCCATAGCTTTCCATTATATAATAATTTATATTTCTAAACGTGTTATATTCATGATTTTATCGTTTTAACCTGGCAAGATGGAATATTGTTATGACATTTGGAGAAAGTTCTCTCTAATCATCTGGCAACTCTGTGTAAATGGTTCAACATAGAATCAAAGAAATGTATTTATTGCATCAAGTACGTCATAATTTCATTCTCATTAGAGTAAGTTTTATGTGTTTACTAGTAAAATATATAATATGTAATTTAAAAAGATGAGTGAAAAGGTCTCTCTGATTGGCAGTTTGCCTCATAGTTACATGACGAAACTGAGAAAATGCGTTTTTTAGAAGAGTAAAAAAAATATTCAGGGCCAGTGATATCGGAAATACGCATATGTCTTCCTCTTATTAGCAGTATCTGATTTTCTCATAGAATTCTACATTGACATAAACCAGTTTTGTTTTTGTTTTTAATATCTAAAATTTTTTTTAAAACTTTTGTCCGTTTGTGGACAGCACTACACGTTCACGTGATTTTATTTTAAATCCCAATTTCTCTACTGATCTGGTAGAATTTAGGTCCCGAAAATGTGATCTTTTTTTTAACATCAAATCTGTCATTTTCGAAATTGTCTTATATTTGAAAAAATATATTTTCCTTAAATATGTTCTCCCCAAAGAGGAAAGTAATCCAGTTGAAATAGGCGACTATCGAAATTTCATTAAAATAGATATATTTTTTGAAAATAAATCCATATTTTCATTTTTTAAATTTTTGGGCCCCCTCCTAGAATTAAACTTAACTTAGGGATTATTTCTTAATGGAATTTCCACTTCAAAATTACTACTATTGTAAATGGCATGATCTTTTTTCGTAAGTACGAGTAGATAATTTGCGTAATTTTGAGTAAACGAATTTGTAAAATAGGGAGTTTTAGCGCCAGGCGTAAGGAGATATCCTTAAACTCTATTGATCACGTGACTAACGCCTTCATAAGGTCGTAATGAACAACGTTCATAAGAGTTTTAGCAATGCGACATTGCGTTATGCATTATAACAAAGGAAGCATTTCAAGCGTTGAACAGAGAAATTGCATAATTTATCAAAGAGTGTAGGCTAGTGGTGAGACATTTAAAACACGTTACGAGTCAACAGACCAGCAAATACACATTTTGCATGGAGTTTTAGATTTTGAATCTGCTTTTCTTGAAAATATAGGAAGTACCTTAAAACAGCGTTCGTTATGAGCTTAAGACATAACCTATCCCGAAGATATGATTTGAACTTCTTTTTCGCGAATTTCTTTCCTGTCTCCTCTCCTACATATCCCGTTAATTTTTGCCAGCTTTGTGGACTGCGTAAGGAATAATTGTAACTGCCTTACATACGAGAAATGGTTTATTATAGTTGGAAAAAAACTTTTCCTGTTTTTCGGCGGCCATTTTGCCGCTTGTAAGGTGACCGTAGAGACTCCCACAGGCGTGCACTATTTATGAAGGTATAAGGTCGTACCTTAGGCCTAAGGTAAGACGTTATGACTTCAAGGTCTGTCACGTGACTGTTAGTGCATAACGCCGCTACCTTACGCGTGGCGCTAAATCTCCCTAATATGTATTTGTCAAGAGCGCTTCCAAAAATTCCTCAATTTTTGTGGTCGAATATTGCAAGATTTGCTTAATAAGATTTTCAATGCTTCGGTTTTCAGTGAATCTGGTGAAATTCAGCAAATAGTAATTCTAAGTCTTTTATATTTTTAAATGATTTCATATACACTTTTTTCAAAATACGAAAGTCATATATTTCCATTCGCGAGTTCGTGACTATTATTTTTTCAAATCTACTTTTACTCCTTCAATATTTAAGATTTATTTTCTTAAGCCCATGCTCCTGTATTAGATATTAAAATCATTTCAAGATATTTTTCAAAATTTAAAATGTAATCGCTTACTTTAATATTAGGTTACTGCTTTTAGATACTCAACCGATGGCTAAAATGTTTACAGAATAGAAGTTTCTACGTTTCAATATTACGGATCTTTTACCAATAAGACAGATACACTTTGCAGATACGTATGTACAATAAAAGCATATGTTCACAAATTCCTACTAATAAAGAAAAGTATTTTTATCGCCTTTATATGTGCCTTATTAATACTTGGTAAAATTGGAGGTTTCAATGTTAATCTTTAAAACCTTATCACAAGAAACGTCTTATTTTCTTCCTTTCAGTTAGAAAACGGTATGACTGGCTTGCTTTACGCAGCCGCACGCAACCGCGTGCAGTGCGTGGAAGTGCTGCTGGATCACGGAGCGGACCTGCACCACGTCGGCCCCTACGGCAGCACGGCGCTGCACTGGGCGGCCGACAAGGGCGCAGCGGAGTGCGTGCGGGTGCTTCTGGAGCGAGGCGCCAACTCTACCTTGCCAGCCTACTACAGGGACACGCCGTTGTACTGCGCAGCAAGAGGATACCCGTTGTTCGATTTGCACCGCCCCTATTCGCAGGTCAGACGAAATCCATCCATCGACTACTTGGAATGCGTGCGCATTTTCTGCCGACATGAATATATTACAAGCGTGACAGAGAAAGAAAAAAACGACGCTCTGCGCGCAGCTATTGAGAAAGGGAATGTAGAAATTACACAGTTTCTTCTCGATGAAAATATTGCCGATCTTTCATACAAGACGATTGATGGTAAGACTGTCTTGCACGTAGCAGCGCTGTACTGTAATGTGGAAATTATTCGGGCTCTCCTAAAGGCGGGAGGTGATGTTAACTGTCGAGAAAACAATGGTAAAACACCCCTACACTTCGTATGGTCATCTATTTGTGCACAAGAACTCATTCGTTGGGGCGCAGATGTTCGAGCCCAAGATTTCAACGGCTGGGCTGCGGTGCACGTCTCTGCTTTCGACGGGAGTGACGATGAGATCCGCGTCCTCGTGGAGGCTGGTGCCGACGTAGGGGTGAAGACGAACGCTGGAGAATCCGCCCTCCATCTTTCTGCGCAAAGGAACAACCTGGCGTGCATGGCGATGTTGCTAGAGATGGGCGTGGACGTCAACGTAAAGACTGCGGAAGGAAACACGCCGCTGCATTGCGCTGCTCAAGGCTGGAGCTTGAGCTGCACGGAGAAGCTGGTTAGCGAAGGAGCGGACTTGTCCGCCAGAGACCTGCAGGGCTGGACGGCGCTGCACTGGGCCGCGCGCAAGGGCTGGACCGACGGCTGCAGGTACCTGCTGGCGCAGGGCCTGGGCCTGGAGGAGCGCACGGCGGCGGGGGAGACGCCGCTGCACGTGGCCGTGCGGGAGGGCAACGCGCGCTGCGTGGAGGAGCTGGTTAGCGAAGGGGCGGACGTGTCCGCCAGAGACCTGCAGGGGTGGACGGCGCTGCACTGGGCCGCGCGCGAGGGCTGGACCGACGTCTGCAGGTACCTGCTGGCGCGGGGCCTGGGTCTGGAGGAGCGCACGGCGGCGGGGGAGACGCCGCTGCACGTGGCCGTGCGGGAGGGCAACGCGCGCTGCGTGGAGGAGCTGGTTAGCGAAGGGGCGGACGTGTCCGCCAGAGACCTGCAGGGGTGGACGGCGCTGCACTGGGCCGCGCGCGAGGGCTGGACCGACGTCTGCAGGTACCTGCTGGCGCGGGGCCTGGGTCTGGAGGAGCGCACGGCGGCGGGGGAGACGCCGCTGCACATGGCCGCGCGGGAGGGTTACGCACTCTGCGTGGAGGAGCTGGTTAGTGAAGGGGCGGACGTGTCCGCCAGAGACCTGCAGGGGTGGACGTCGCTGCATTGGGCCGCGCGCAAGGGCTGGACCGACGTCTGCAGGTACCTGCTGGCGCAGGGCCTGGGCCTGGAGGAGCGCACGGCGGCGGGGGAGACGCCGCTGCACGTGGCCGCGCGGGAGGGTTACGCGCGCTGCGTGGAGGAGCTGGTTAGCGAAGGGGCGGACGTGTCCGCCAGAGACCTGCAGGGGTGGACGGCGCTGCACTGGGCCGCGCGCAAGGGCTGGACCGACGTCTGCAGGTACCTGCTGGCGCAGGGCCTGGGCCTGGAGGAGCGCACGGCGGCGGGGGAGACGCCGCTGCACGTGGCCGTGCGGGAGGGCAACGCGCGCTGCGTGGAGGAGCTGGTGCGGCTGCACGCGCCGGTGAACGCGCGGGTTGAGCAGGGGCGCACGCCGCTGCACGTGGCGGCGCGTGGCGGCGACGAGCGCGTGGCGGAGGCGCTGCTGCGGGGCGGCGCCGACCGCCGGGCGCGCGACGCGCAGGGCCACGCGCCCGCCGACCTGGCTTTGGCGCCCTTCATGGAGCGCCTGCTGCGGCCGTGTCCCCTGCAGGCCGCGTGAAGACGCTAGCGCCGCTTCTCAACACCTGCTGTTTCGGATCAGTCATCCCAGGACTGCTTGGATGGGCTGCCCGCCTGTGGTGCACTGGCACAGCGATGATCTGTGGGGGTGTCCGCTCTTTGTTAAAGCAGGGGATGGGAGGCACTCGGGACCATCCGCTTGTTCGTGCGCGAAGCTTATGCCCCGATTGCCACCGCAGAAACTGTGAGCAGTCTGTATTATATACTGAATTTGAGAAACACTGCTGTGGCCTACTCTCTGAACTTTCTGCCCAACGTGGTACACCACATCAAGGATTTTGAATGTGTGTTCCGTAAAGCGTGTGATTATGTAGTATGCATTCAGAGCAGATGCCGCATCTGGGCTAGGGACCCAGTTGTTACCAGTTCTCATTTCAAGTGTTTCTGTGCAATGATTGTGTACTATTTTGGTAATTAATTTATACAAAATATATCTATATATTTAAAAAATTGGAGCCATTTTTGTAAAACTTTGAATCCTAGAATAGGGAATTTCCAATCCTTTCCTCCCAAATAATTCAATTGCCAAAATAGCTCAATATTCTAAAAGAATCCGCCAAATCTATGGGTAACTCCAGGCCTCGGAAGTATTTGAACGCCTTAGCATTGGACAGTCGCATTATTTAGCGTAAAAATAAAATAACCTTAAATGGAATCCGTCCATTTACATTTTATTGAGAAAAAAAATAGAAAAAATAAAACAATTTAAAGTACAATTTCAATTATATGCTTTGTTGAATGATTTCTAAAAATTAGTTTTAAAAAAAAGATATACATTATTTTCATATGTGTAGTTTGGCATAATTTTGCAAATTAAATTTCTCGTTCTCCACTTCCCAACCTTCAGGAAATATCAGTTTGGAATGTGACAATAACGTGCCGCTCCGCGGCAGTATTAGTTCTGTGAATTCCGTCTCATTGTGGGGACATGATTTAGCTGTACGAAACGCAGTTTTCATCGTCGAATTTGTGTAATAATGACTTTTTTCTGAATTACCTTTTCGATTATAACAAATATAAGAATATTTGTGTCTTATAGAAAATTATTTATTTATAAAGGTTAAGGAATATATATATTCTTCTTTTTAGACATTTAAGAAACATTTTTTAACTTCGCATTTTCAGGGGTTGACGTGAACTTCGAGTTAGGTTGTATTGTAACATCGCGTAGTGGCAACGTTGTGCCCAAGAACAGGCGAGCTTTCTCCGAGCTGGCGTCGCTGTAAGAACGCTCTAGGCTGCATAAGAGTTTCCTGGATTGGCCAAAAATAGTTCCCCATACGGATTGGGTTCGCGCGTGGCCCATCGCTGAGTTACTGTAGCGGCCGCGGAAGACGGCATGACCAAACGCTGAGGCGTGCGACAGGACGAAGGCGTGGCACTTCGATATAGCAAACCTGTGATCGGTACTTTCTGCTTTCCAGCAGCCTTCTAACGGCATGGCATCTCCAGAAATAGAATCTCAGCAACCGGGTTCAGACGAAGGTAAGCGATTTTGACAATACATTAGTTACTCTTGCACATTCTCCAGTGCCAATGCGAAAAGATTTTCGAGAGGAATGTATCAGTGCGTCATATGCGGGGTTGTGTGTGTGTGTGAAAGTGAGCTAATATATTATTTTCTTTTTCTTCACGAATATTCATCATGACAACAGATAAATGTATCGATGAACACGATGGTAAATTTTAATCTGTTGATGCTTTCACAAATGTTATTCCAATTATAAAACGGAAAACAAGTGACAAGAAATTTTGACTCCTTCAAAAGTTCAACCAACTATCCAGTAATATATTTCTTTCTTTGGAATTATCTAACCATCAACTATGAAACTAGAGGTGCTACAACAGCATATACTTTCTTTCATTATTGAAAATAGTTACTTAATATTAAAATATTGTAATTTCCTTCATACTGAAAACTCTGTTATAACAGGAAAATAACAAATTCAAACGAAGCGCCTCTCGTTCATATCTGCATTTATTTCGATTGCCAGGAAAAGTAATAATTTATTTCTTTTGGAAATGAAACAAAAATAAATAAATTTAACTTTTATATGATAAAAAAATAAACGGTTTTTGAAACATCTTTATCACGTCAGAACTGTTTTTATTTACACTTAACTATGATCGATTAAAAAACATCTTAAAGAAGATGTTTTATGTAAATGGAGATGAATCGAATGTGGCTGTACGCATACTGTAGGAGTAATAATATTAAAAGATGTTCAAGAATGAGAAAAGAACTTATGAACATTGTAAACGAACATCAACACAAAAATACATTTCTTTTTCATAATAAATTTTCGATAAGATAAGTAATAAGATATCTAGAAATGAAATAAACGTTTATAAAGTTAAAGGAGCATGGAATAAGACAATTTTCGATTGGAGATTTAGTTTAAATAATAACCATCATTATTTAGAAAATAATTAAAAATTATAGTATGACATGTTCAATGAAAAATTAATGAAAACAAAAATACTCATATTCATGTCGCATTAGTAGCAACGGAACAATACGTAGAAGTAGAATTATCTGGAGAAATAAAACATTTTAAACATCATTTTCAATCTCTTGAACATACTATTCATAATCAAAATCAGTATTTAAAAAGGTTCATGACATTAAACAAGATATTATATTTAAATTTGATAATTATATTGCAAACAATTCTAAATATCGATTTGATAAAGTCTTCTTATGTTGATTTACAATCTGATAAATATGACCCATTAAAAGTAGGTAGTTATATTACATTACCAGATTAGGTAAAACTTAAAAAAAATGTTGTATAAACGTAAAAAATAACAAAACAAATAAATTCAAATGTGAAAAACAATACTTTAAATGATTTGAATATGCATTAGAGAGTATATTATATCCTCCATCTCATGTTGATAGACCTAATATATATGATATTACAACATACGAATCTTTAAACATGCAATATCCTGTAGATATAACACCATTGAATATCTATATATATATGAAGAATTTTTGAAAGTATCAAATTAAAGATTTATTGAATTAAATTAGAGTGAAAATTATAAAAGATTAGAAAATCATGTTAATTTTTTAATGTTTCAAAATCATTGTGTAGATATAAAAAATATAAGTGCTTTATTAAAAGGTCAAATTCATCGTATGCATACAAAACATTATTGCTTAAAATGTAATAAAAATTATGATAATGAAGAAGCTTTACATTAACATATTAATCAATGTACAAGGAGTGTTCCGAAAGTAATGCAATTGAATTTCCTGCGTCGCTCCTATTGGGCGGAGTGGAATCGGACCACTTGCAGTAGGTGGGGGGGACGCTTAGCTTTGCTATGAAACCGGCCTCAGTGCTCTGCAAGCTGTGCAAGCGGCAAGACGTCGGTTATTGTGAATCTCTGCGCGCCGAACGTGTCACGGATGGAAATAGAATCGACGACCGAGCAACGTTACGCGATTAAGTTTTGTGCTAAACTGAAAAAGTCTCTTGGGGAGACTTACAAAATGATTCGTGAGGTTTATGAGGACTCTGCTCTGTCCTACTCTCAATTTTCGAAGGGGTTAAAGGCCTTTAAGGAGGGCCGGGAAGAGGTTCACGATGAACAACGTTCTGGGCGTCCGTCAACCAGCAAAACCGAATACAATGTCTTTTTCGACAGCAAAGGAATGATCCATATGGAGTTCGTTCCTCAAGGACAAACAGTTAACGCTGTCTACTACGTGGATGTGCTGGAAAGACTCCGAAAAAGGGTCGTCAGGACGAGAAAAGACATCTCCACTACCTGGCAACTCCATCACGACAACGCGCCTTGCCATAACGCGCTACGAGTCCGCGAGTTCCTGGTCAAACATCGGGTGCCAACGCTTCCCCATCCTCCCAACAGTCCTGCCCTCGTCCCAGCAGACTTCTTTTTGGTCCCTCGGGTTAAGGCGGCCCTGAAAGGAACCCGTTTTTCGTCCATAGAAGAGATCCAATCAGCCGTGACGAAGACCTTGCAAGAGGTCCCCGAAAACGCCTTCCAGAGCGCCTACCGTTCATGGCAGAGTCGCTGGAAAAAATGTGTAGAGGCCCAAGGACAGTATTTTGAAGAATTTTAAGTGTTTGTGAAAATATGTTCAATAAATTAATTTAAAAAATAATAATTGAATTACTTTCGGAACGATCCTTGTATTCATGATAAAATAAGTGTTAAAATGCCTTAATATCCTGTGAGTATAATTCTTTTGGAGCAGAGCAATATCATCCTTATGTGGTAACATGTGATTTTGAATGTACATTAAACAAACTTCTACAAAAAATTATAAATTCATAATATATTCACGAACACCTACGTCTCTCAATTTTTAATGTAATACATTTGATAATAATTCTCCATTATTTACATACAAAAATACAATTTCAAGTACTTATGTGAATATTAAAGATTGTAAATTAAGGAGTTTACATACTCAAAAAGATCTGTAATTTTTCAAATGTGGATTTTTTATGTTCTAAATAATTTTAAAAATATGCTTACATTTATCATGCAATAAAGGTGAAATCCAAGCAGTAATAGGAAGAATAAAATATCTAGATACTATTCTCCATATACATCATTGTCGTATACAGGATATGAAAATTCAACCCTTTTAGTACAAATTCCAGCATTGTTTTTCCAATCTTCTAATCGTTTACCATAACTTCACAACACCGCGTTGCACTGTAATAACCAGTTGTACTATCAACAATGAGTCTCAAATCGTAATAATAACAATTATAATACTAACTTTTAATTGATACATTGCTTACATCCATTTATTAGAATTATTTTTATTACACTATTTCTTTATCGATCATATTTGATTTTTTAATCCATGAATTATGAGATTGATCAAATCATAACCATTTTACATATACTTCATTTCATTTTGTTTTTACTTTTTTTCATTTAAATAGATATCAGGATATTTGGTTTTTTGTAATTCATATTCCTGAAACGAACCTTGAATATGTTTAAGATTATAAGCAATAGGGTTAGAAAGAATGATATTATCGATTTCAAATACTTCTGTAGACCAATAACATGTATATGATTTATCAAAAACTGATTTTAATTTACTTATCCTTTATCACTAATTTCTTTTGAATTTCGGTAAAACAAATGTATTATCTCTTTTATAAACAGTTTGTAATAATATTTTTTCACAATATGTGGTGACATCTATAGGTTTCATTTGAATTGTATGATGTGTAGTACGATTATATTCATCAATTAGATTTGCAAGTATATTCTACAATTTATAATTTCCTTGATATCATACTATTTTCACTTTCGTCTTTTAATGTACGATGTAATCGTTCTTCTACAGATGCTTAAATTCTGAAAAACTGGAATAATCGTGAATATTATACTGTTTCATAAGATGTTGAAAATGTATTATCAAATAAAGTGAATTATAAAATTCTTTACCACGTTCTGTTTGTAAATATGTAGTCTCTTGGAGAGTATACTATTCATAGCTGTACTTACATTTAACCCTGATTTACTTTTAACTGGTATGCATATTTTGCCCATGCATATTTTCAAAATACGTCAATAAGTATTAAAATATAAGCATATTGTGACGTAGTGAAAAGAGAATAAATTCACATAAACAAAATAAAAATAGTATATTGAAAAGTTACAGACTAGATACAATAAATTGCATAAATAAAACACTCCGGCAACCTTTTCTTCCCAACACCCTGCTTTACCGCAGAAAAACAAGCTACGCGTGATGCGAGCCTCCGGACAATTACCGTCCCGTGACAATTTACCGTCACATGGCCTGATGCCAAAATTAAAACCGGTCGCCGTCTGGCGATCCACGTGCACGAAGCACCCGAGATTGTCTGACCCTTACTCTCCGGACATCTCGCCCCCACTCTTACACTCCCTGTACCTACACGTACTAGACCCTCCGAAGTAAACTGAATGAGAACGCGGGCGCAGCAGGCGCCGCGTTAAATAGCTGATGGCTACACCCCCCACCTCACAAGTTCCCTAGATAGGCTCGCCCGCTGTCATAGAGAGGGCTCGTTTGCCATGGTCTTAGGGGGGAGATACGCCCCCACCACTCAAGATTCCCAGGTATGCTCGCTTACAGCCTATGGTTATTTTTGGCTCTGCCACGCTTGTCTGCGTCAGCTGCCCGAGCGCCAAATCCCGGATGTACAGGCTCAACCCCTTCCTCCCCCGCAGAGCACTTTCACCGCCTAACGGTTTTGTTTGGCCCTCGTGTTAACGACGCCACAATATCCATTATTTTTGAAATACCTTTAATTGTCCTGAATTTTTTGTACTAAATCTACTTGCCGTAATTAATCAATTCATTGTGTTACAACTTCACGTCGTGGAAAATTTTTCGCATAGGTTTATATAATCCATCCATAATAGTTTCTCGAATATTGAGTTGTTTTTTAACAAATGTACTTTTATTCTTTCCACAATCAGCACGTACACCGGCTATTGTATATCTTCCATTTTGTATTGTTTCCTGTTTAATTTGAAACGTATCAGTATTTTTTACATTTCAAGAGATAAGTATTCATTTATATAACTTATACTTGTAAATGAATTATTGTTTCAATGAATAATTCAAGAGAATGAGGTATATTCTTAACGTACTTACTGAATTGCAATACTATTTTATTTCCTTTATTGAATCGTTATGGTTGCGTATTCGTATGGATATTGATGTATTTATGTTTTTAATATATTTATTTCTTTTCTCTAAGTCCTGTTCCTTTTTTTCTATCTCCAAAGTATGACGGTTAATTTCTTCTAATTCAGCTTTATTTTTTGTGATTGAACACCATCATATATCGCTTTAACACCACTTATTAATAATGGTCGTAATGTTGCTAAAAGAGCTCCAATAAATCCACCATATGTTCCAGATTGTATTTTTTTTTATTGATGGACGGGATAAATTTAATGACATACCAGATCCTTTCTTTATACTATCATTTTTACCTTTTATTTGTTTAGATGATAAAATATCATCAAAATTAATATTTTAACACCATAACGTTTAATGTAAATGTGATAGATAACGTAACGTGATAACGTAAATGTGATAGATTTCACACTCGATATTCATTAAATTCCCCAATTCGGCTGTAAATCCATACCTCTTTTAGCAGACATTGTTCTAGTAACTGCAGTAGAAAATATTCGTTCTTTTAAATCACCATCTTTACTAAATATTCGTTTTTAGCTTATTTTTGTAATATTTTATCAGCTTGATGTCTAGATCTTTATGATCTCTATATGCAGTATCAAGACATTTACAAGCTTCATCAACAGGATTTATACCTTTATCTCCACATTCTAAATGTTTTTGTGAAAACTGTAACTGTTAAAAAACTGTACCACGTCCACAGTAATTATAATGTGGAAGATGTATTTCTAATGGTAATTGAGTAATTGCTCAATTTATAATGCCAGCACCATGATTTTCAGATTACCAAAATGTATGTGGTATATTACATAAAAATCGAATCAGATATTGAATTCGTCGTGGATTTTGAGTAATAAAATCTTGAAATGTACCAGTTAACCTAACCTGTTACCTTTCTCGTTGTAATAATTATCATTTCCAGCTTTTCTTCACCATGAATTACTAATAATCTATCAATGAGTTCCTATACATCATTCATCCAAACACATTCAACAATTTTTTTTTTGTTTTCTTAAACCACCCATTCCAGTTTTTTGTGATATAACTGATTTTGTGCTTTATTTTTTTCACCCCATAATCCTTTAAATATTCTATTTCATTTTTCTGCAACATTTGATCGAAATTGATTACTTTCTGGATCATAATATTTAAATATAAGATTGTTTTAATTGATATTTCTTTAAAATTTTTTATATGTTCTTCTGTATATTCTATACTTGATAATGATTTAGTTGTTAGTAGACCTAATAATCCACCAGTACCTTCATATTTTTCCCTTGTATAATAAAATCATCGTTATTAAATTCTACCTTTTTATCACCAATATATTTGTATTTATCTACAGGTCTGAACCAAATGCAGTATCAGCAACATTATTAAGATGTTCAGTTAATTTTAGTCCTAAATGTGTATTTTTTTCCATTTCTTCGTCTTCTATTGCTTTCAATTGTTTTTCTAATTCTATTCTTTTTGAAGTATCTAGTGATTCATATAATTGTTTTTCAAAGGTTCATGCGGATGATGTTGATGGTATTGGAAATAAACTATCATAATCATCATCAAAATAATGTTTTTTGGTACTATTGGTTTATCATGTCCACGTTCAATAGATTGAATAACATGTTTCCAATATGGTCTACTTTACCCACCAAATCATCTAATTTATCTATAACAGGTTGAACCTGATATAGATATCCGATTCTTTATTTACATATATATCTGATTTACTTGATAAATACATATATTAGAAAAAATGTAGATGCTGCACAAAAAAATCTATGAAATTATGTGCATTATTTCATAGTGCTATTCAAAATAACACGATTGGATACGTTATCATATATGGTAAAAAGAGTTTAACATATGACTTCCAACATAGTACAATTCAAGAAAATTTTAAAATAAGGATATAAGAATATAAATTAAGAAAAAACAATGTTATCAATGTATTCATAGTTTTATGAAATGGATGACTAGAATATTTCGAGCAATGAAAATTATTCAAGTTACTAAATTACAATATAACTTTGAATTTACAACTTAAATTTAGACAAAAAATCCTCTAACACGTGGTGCAGTCAGAATCCTTGTTTTGTGGGTCTTTGATATCGAAAAATTGATTGACGGCAAAAAGTCCGTACGCATGATTTTTTCTAAAATTAATATTCCCCTGTCGATCTGACTCCACTTAAAACGCCCCGATTTTGAAAAAATTTCTTCAAAACGTGGGGTATTTTATATGAAGCCCTCCGGACATTTAAATTTTTTTCTCGAAAACGACTCTAAACTATTTCTTTAAATTTATTGTAAGAATACAATATTACACACTTATAAAAGTGGCATAGGTCCCACTTTCACGGTTTTTGAAAATTACAAAAGTTTGATTTTTTTGCGGCGTTTTCCTACAACTATAAAATTGAAGATAGATTTTTCCTTTAAATGAAATTGTTGTCCGTAATTGGTTCTTTCATTAAGATCATGTATTTTTTAAATGGTTGTTTTCGCTCAATATTGCGAGCAATGTGTTATTTTAAAAAAATACAAAAACTAGATTTTCTCAAATAACTCCAAACTTTCTTCTCCAAACATAAACTTCTCCAAACTTTCATTAAAAACTTTTGTTATGGATAGTACTACATGCACTCTATAAGATGACATAAAGGCCATATTGTTCTATTCTTTTTTTTTCAAAAATTACAAAATGTATTTTTTACATGTCTCTCACATTATTAATGTTTATATTAGCGCCAATTTGTTCCCAATATTATATTTATGAGTACATGTGCGTTAAATAATGTCAAATAAAGTTTCTAAAAAACTCAAACTTGTTCTGTTAAAACTAGTTCAAAATTCCCCATTTTTGAAACAAACGTCATTTTCTCAAAAACAGAATTTTGCCTTTAAACGTTTTGAACGTACAGTGCTAACGGCATTGTTAAGGATGACAGAGTTAATTTTGCTGTATCCTTTTGTTCTTTCAAAAATGACACAAATGTAATTTTTTTTAAATTTATGCCTTTAATATGCATATTTCCAGCGATTTATAAACAACTTTTTCAATGAAAAGTGCCAAATAGGATAAGGTTTTACACTCCTTTAATATTAATAGTGCGGTTCTAATATTAGAAAACCGAAAAATTGAGAATTTAAAAAATGACAGTATATGGAAGTTGGCAAGAGAATGGGGCAAGACAGAATAACTAACCCAGACCAAAGAAAATAGAAAACTAATTCGAGAAAGTCTGTGCCATTTTGTAGCGCCACTAGTTTCTTTCTCGCTACCGCTGCGGAAGAGAAAGCTATGTAATGCTACGCGAAAACACGGCGAATTTCGGAACAATAAGTCTTCCTTTAGGACCCAGGTAACGAATATGTGGTAAACGTGATTGCTTAATTTAGAAAAAGTCCTCTGATACGTGGTGTCACTAGAATCCACGTTTTGTTGATGCTTGATACCGAAAAATAGATTGACGGCAAAACGTCTGACCGACTGTCAATGAACAACGCTAGCGGCTAAACCGTTCAGTCGATTTCCTCCAAAATCGATATTTCCAGATCGATCTCGCTTGTGTTGCGGCCGCTTGAATTTGAATCTGAAATTTTAGTTTTGGGGGGTACTTTATGTGAAGTAATGGGGGTGATGGGACATTTTCAAAACTTTCAAAAAAATAGCCCCATTGTTTTTTATTTTTTCGGCGCAAATCTAAAAGAAAAATATTAAAGATAGGTATGTTTCCATCTCTTAAAATCTATTCCTGTAAGACAGATATTAAAGAAAGGTCATGTGCAATTATTCGAAATAAAATTTATATTTTAATTTTGTGTGAAATATAGGAAACTTTTAATTTTGCATCAACAATTTTTCTCAAAAACGTCTGAATGCTTTTTGTTGAAATTTGTTTTTTGGATAGTCTGAAGTACGTTTAAGAAACTTTCAAATGCGAGTTTAACCTCAGTAAGTATTAAAAACATTAGTATTTAATCGCTTTTTATCTATAATGACCTTAGGAGTTAAAAAAATACTTCATTAGAGAAACCTTTAGTTTTTCGGAGAAACTTCAGAAAAAAATGACAATTTGGTAAACTTTTAAAATCTCTAATATTAACATATTTGCTTGAAAAAAATAATGTATGTAATAGATTTGTAGAGACTTTTATGACTTTTAAAATTATTCATAACTATTTTTGCATTAAGATCAACCATTAAAAAGTTACGCAAAAACAAAACACATTCAAACAAAAACATTAAAAAGTTACAAAAAAAAAATACCTCAACTTTTTTGTTTGATTTTTTGCTACCAAAACTTTTCCCGAAGTATTTCGTAGTGGTAAACATAGTGTTTTCTTACTAATAACAATATAAAGAAATAAAAAATTAAATATTCTACCTCGCCTTTTGCAAGGTGGACCCCCTTTTGGCACCCCATCGACTGCACTAAAGAAAGAGTAAGTACATTAATTGTGTTTTAAGGTATTTGCATTCAGCCTAAATGTAAATTGAACTAGTTTCTGAGAAAAGGTATAAGGTGGATTTAGTACTTATACAATTGTGTTTGTACGTAACAAACACTAAATAATTTCTATCTTTTTTATTTCAGATGACTGGAATAATTATGAGCTCTTGTTTTGTAATGATATATGGGAAGAATCAGACGTAACTCTGACACATAAAGGAAAACAGGTAATTGTCTTGTCAACATTAAAAGTTCTTGAGGTAGTGATGTATTGTGCCTATCATCTTGTTGTGGTTTACACATAAAATTGTCTGTGATTTCAAAATAATTTTAATTTTAAATGTCCATATGGTTATTTTTGTGACCATAATATATAACCATCATATGGTTATTTCTGTGACTCATACGATTATGTGAACAATTTTTGCTTGTATATTGTGACGTACCTGGTGATGCCGGTACTTTCACTGTAAGAAATTACTAAAGGAGGGTATCTTTTTCGTGAATGGGTCCCTATGAGGAGTCGATTTAGCATTGGGAAATTTAATCAATAAATGTGGTACAATCATAAACAGGATTTATTCACAAACCAAATCTGTTAATTACATTATTTATAATACCTCTACGCTTTGCCTTGGTACCAAGATCAAATTTAACATGAGTTTTGTCATACCTTTGGGGCCCCAACAAATACCTTCGATGCTTGGGTTACGGTTCGCATCGGCCGGAGTCGCCGACCTTCGCAGCAGCTGGGCGCAGTCGGCGGCTGGTGGAGTAGCGGTCGCCTTGGCTGGCGGCCTCTGGAATCCCTCCTGACTCGGCTCCTGGTACTTCGGCGTCGCACTTCCCTCTAATTGTCTTTCGTCATTTGATATAGCTACTAACCACGCGGCCACTGCACGTGTCGGCGTCAGCTTCGCAATACACACAGTTCTGGAATTATACACACCGCGACAAATAGCATAAGCGCAATTTACTGTTTTCTAGCACTGATCTTTTATATTGATCACTTTCCCGATATCAACCTAACACGCCTATTGTTCTTGCGTGGGCTAAATTCTATAACACACGCCGCGTGCTCCCTTTTCCCGTGCAAAGCGGCGAGCTTCTCGCCACACGTCTGCAGCTACCGACGACTTCTCCGCAACTTTCGCCGGCCGGCAGCATGCCGGCCACGTCCTTCGGCGACGGCCGACTCGACCCAACTGACTCGTAACGGCCAAAGCTCCCTGTCGCTCCGTGCTCGGTTCTCAACCGTCGATTACGTTCCCACGGACGCCTCGCAGCGGCAACGGTGGCGGCGGCGGCGGCTGGCCCTCCTCACCGCTGTCCGTCGCGCTGGTCGTGCGTACCGCGCAGTCCAAAATAGATTCTAATTACTTATGCTAATGTTCTAATTAGTATAAGGAAACACAATGTGTTTCAATATATTTTTGCCCAAGCTGCGCAATCTAAGGAAAGGCCGAAAAAATTTTATTTTATTTATTTTATTTTGAAATATTTCGATCCAGCGTCGTAGAACACGTTTTTATTGAAAAACTAACTTCAAATTTGATTTTTTACTTTAGGAAAAGTATATTTTGACTAGGAAATGTATTGGGATCACCTGAGCAATATGATCTCGAATATAGGTCGTATAATCCGTGTTGACGTTCATTTCAGCTGTAATTTCGCACGAACGCCATGATTAGAATCTATTAGTGGTTGGGGTGGGCGGAGAGAAGATGCAAGAAATTTTGTATCCGAAAATCAATTTGTGTACATTGAAACGATTTTAAAATATCAATATTTAATATAATCTGAAGCATGCTTGTCGTAGCCAATTTGAAATGAATGTAAAATCTTTAGTTTATTAACACAATGTGCCCGATTTTGTCCTATCTGAAATATGTTTGCAATTGTGAACTTGTCAGTGCAATTGTAATCGAAACTATTGATCTTAGTAATTTATTGATCCCCGACTCCTATGTTCTTTACAATTAAATATTACTTTCGTTGGCCGACGTTCCATCCAGTACAGAGTAGGTAAATGCTGAAAATTTATATATTTTAAGATGAACACCAGATCGTTTCTCTGCGGAGTCTGTCTATTAATAAAAACTAGCCTTCATGTTTCGATATTACAAGTTATTTAATGCTGCTATTGCATGTATTGTTTACAACGTTTTACTTTATACGTTATTCGGTATGCCATCAAATTTAATATGTATTTTTCTAATTAAATGCCTTTACTTTAATGAAAAAATCATATAACTTCTTTGAAAGCACGATTTGGCTATCTTGCAAGATGTCCTCGTATCCCGCGCTGCCGAAGTCCAGAACCTTCCCCGAGGAATCTCCTTGATCACCAGAAATCTTGTCTTGATATGGAAGGTATGTTCAATTTTATGTCCTAAATCTGATATTAAACAATTTACATCGTTCATATAGAAAATTCGCGTTGTACATCCCTACTCGAGACTGCTTTCATTCACAAAAAAATACACGTCCTATCCGACGAACTATTAAAACGACTAGCCAGCGTTACATGTGTTTGCGACGATGACTGTATCTTCTGATGTACTCGCAACGGCGATCAATGTCACTTTCGTTTTTGTTTTGTTTTTGTTTTTGCCATATTTGTGTAAGTAATTTTGTTATTTGCTCTAACTCATTCCACAATGGTCAATTATCTCGACTAGACGCTAATGCCTTTACTCAAATCTGCCACTATTGGCTGTCCACACATTTCGTTCGGTAAGGCTTCCAAAATAAAAATCTGTATTCTATAAATGTCCACCACCCAAATCACAGCTATGTTTATTTTGTCCTAGAAATCTTCAATGACCCATATTTATTGTTTATTTTGGCCTCGAACATTTCTAAGTCCTAGTATTTGCATCACAATATTTGCATCTACTATATTCCAATATCCAATATGGCTACCCAATGTCCTCTTCGTAAATGTATCAAACTACTGTAATACTTTCGCACCCGGGTACCAATACTTCGAAGCGGTACCAATACTTCGTCACTAATCCAACAATATTTCCCTTGAGATAGCCAGGTATCTCTTAAAAGAGAAGCTTATAGGCTGAAACTTGGTAAGAATGCCAGGAGTAACACCTGGTTATGCCGTTCCTGATATCATTCAGATAGTTTAGTTTTTATGTGTACTTTATACGATCCTCCTACGTAAGTTTTAACATTTAATGAAAAATGGATAAAACTTTTTCTTGATTTAGTTTTACTCGAATAGGAGAATGTACATTTATAAGTATGGTATAGTTCCAATTTTCATCAATAAAGTTCATTTAGAAAACGGCAAAAATCTTCATATTCAAAACACTATGTTTTTCATTTAGAAAGAAGTTTGAGCTTTCACTCAACCAATTTTCATAATTTGTGTTTTAAACTTAAGGTAGTAAGCTACATATGTTTTACCACTTTATATTATAAAAACAATTGATAATAACACAGTTTAATAAAAATAATAAAATTAATAGAATAAATGATGTTTGGTCGTCATTTATTCAGTGTTTAATGAGTCAGTTTTGATTGATCTATTGAAATAGTTCTACATTTCCTTTACGAGAAAGCATGTGAGATTAAGATTGTTACTAGAGAAACTAATGCGAGTTTTCTTGAGCTCGAAGAGGGTTTTTAAATACAAAAAATATTATTGAACTATTGTAGAGGTGTATGTAAACACATGCCCAGCAATTGTCAGACACATCTATCCTTTCGCTCAAAATTCAGTGGTTATAATTATACGTGGTGTATTACGTTTTTAAGGTAATAGAGCAGTCAATGGAGGGCCAGAAGGAGGTCCTCCTTGCAAGAGGTGATGTTGAAGTTTTTTAAAATTTTGTTTATGTTGCTATTAGTAAGAAAACCCTAAGTTTTCACATAGAATTACTTCGGGAAAAGTTTTGCTAGCCAAAAAACCAAAAATGTTTCGGGAATTTTTGTTTTTTGCGTAATATCTTTTTAATGTTTGATCTTAGTACAAAAATTGTTATGTAAAATTTTAAAGGTCATAAAAGTCTGTACACAATTTCTACATAAATTATTTTTCTCAAGCAAATAGTAACAGAGGTACAAGATTTTAAAATTTCACCTAAAATTCCTTTTTATTCTAAAGTTGCCCCAAATTACTAATGGTCTCGAATGTAGTATTTTTGGATACCTAAGGTAATTATAAATAAAATGTAATTATATACTAATGTTGGGTACAATCTAAAAAATAAGAAAGATTGTTTATCGTAACTTCTAGTCTGCAAGATGCCTCGAACCTCATTGTCCAGATATTCCTGTACCATCACCGCCAGATAAACTAGAAAATGTACCTGATGCCACTGACAACGAATCCGAAAATTGTGATGAAGAATTCGTAGTTACAGACGGTGCAGAACACAAACTATTTTGACAACTAGCAGTAAATGACTTCGTTAGAGACTTAGGTCTTTCTAAAGATTCAGCAGAACTTTTGGGTTCTAGGTTAAAGAAAATAACTTTATTGGCTCCTGGTACCTCTTTCTCTTGGTTTAGCCATAGAGAAAGAAATTTTATACCTTACTTTCACAAGAAAATGATCTGGTTTACTGCAATAATATTAACGAACCGATTGATGAGGTTAAAGTGCAGTATTGCGTTGATCTGAAAGTAATAACCATGCTTCTTGAACAGCAGGGAGGGTACACTCATTTCCCCAGCATCTTGTGTTCATGGAATAGCAGAGATATGGTTCACCACTGGATCAAAAAATATCATAAATGTACCTTCACTATGCGAACGTTTTGTTGAACTTTCCTTTTGCTTGTAGTGTTAGGAGTAGAGCTTGTTTGGGGGGTGTTGTGGTAGGTAGGAGTTTGCTTGTTAGTAGGGATGAGTTTCTATTTTGTTAGCAATGCAGCAAAATCAAATCTGGAGTTCGTTTACCGATGCAAATAGGTTTTTTACAACTCGGGAACGAAAATGTCCTATTGCCACAAATGTTGCTAATCTCGCGCTTTTAAAATATTATTATTTATTTATTGTTTAAGTTTTATTCATCTTTCAACTATCTATAGTTAAATTGTTGGGAAGGGATTTTGGAATTCAAGAAAACGCGTGCAGATCTTCTGCTCCATACGTCACATAGATTAGTTACTGTGGTTTTTACCATATAAATCAATGATCGCAGCGAACTTAAGGGATGGGGACAGGGAGCAGCAAGAAGGATGGAAGGGAGCAGGTCGGAGTCTGGGAATTGGGGCGCTCCGGAAATTCATTATTCATAGATAGAAATTATTCGTTTTACAATCTAATTTTTACTTTCCTGTATAAACGGAGTAATACGTATGTATGCCACAAAACAGAAGATAAAGATTTTCCCTTCATTTTTTTCCATAGTGAGTTCTTATTTTAAGATCAGGTATATTTTTTGAAAAATTTAGTACTTTTCGCGCAATATTGGTGCAACATGTACAATTTTAAAAAATTATAAAAACAGGATTTTCTCAAAAAGGCTCCAATTTTTTTCTTTAAACATTTGGTAGGGATAGTGCTAAATGCACTCTATAAGATGACATAAACGCCATGTTGCTCTATTCTTTTGTTGTTGTTTTCATAAATTACAAAAAAAAAATTTGACTTGTGTCACGTCGTTAATATTTCTATAAGTGGCAATTTGTTCACAGTATTATATTTATTAGTATAAGTGCTTTAAATAATGTCACAAAGTTTTTCCAAAGCTGAACCTATTCTGTGAAAACTTGCTCAAAATTCTGCATTCTAAGAAACGCACAAACGTCATTTTCTAGAAAGGGGCTTCAAATTTTTTCCTCAATCTTTTCGAACGGATAGTGCTAATTGCACTCTTTAATATGACGTAAAGTTTATTTTGTTTTCTTTATTAAAAAAATACACGAATGTATTTATTATAATATCTCTCAATTAATCCGTTAATATGTACATTTCCAGGAATATGTAAAGTTTGTTGTATTTGTGAGTGAATGTGCTTCAAATGACTTGTAATGATGTTTTTCAAAACCTCAAAAATTTCCTGTAAAAAAGAGCTTTAAATTTCGAATTTACTATAGCGCTTAAGCTCCATTTCTTTTAAACGAGACTAAATTTTTCAAAGAAAATTGCCATGAAGGACGAATTTTACTGTTCTTTAATATTCTTAAAATTATATTTTCGTTCTACTATTAGAAAAACGAAAAATTAAGAAATTTTCAAAAAAAATTGGGCGGTGGTAGGTAGAGAGAATGTGGCAAGCCCGAATGGATGGCGGAGGCCAAAGGAAATAGAAAACTAATACAGGAAAGTCTGTGCCATTCTGTAACACTACAATTTTTTTTATTTGTTGCGTTTTTGTTGACCTTGTTGAGTATTGAGCGCTTGCCATGAGGTAATTCTTCGTTTTTATCTTTGTCAAGTCTCGTCACGTCGCAGTCAGTGTCTTTTATCTCTTCGGCATGGGTCGCGGCGTTGTTAGATCCCGGGGTTCCTAAGCGGCCACTCAACCAGGAACACGCAAAGTCTCGAATTCCCTTGACTTCCTCTGTGGCTACACAGAGCGTAGAAAACGAATACGGCTAGCGACGCCGGCGTTTACTCATTCGTATAGATGAAAGGAATAAATATGTTGAATTGAAATAAAAATTTAGACTCATTTTTACACATAAAATAACAAAACAAAATAGAAAGTTTTATTAGTACTATTGTTATAACACACTAGACAACAGACCTATGAAATAGAGCATATTTACCAAGGCAATGATAACTTCCCATTCTAATGTTACGTGGGTCCTCGTATTGATGTCAATTAAGGTTGAAGATAGAGTATTCTCCCTTTCGAAATCGTGGAAACTATGAGGCACGAGACTGTAGTGTTCCACAAGCCCACTTCAGTTATTGATAGGCAATACCATTCTAGAATAAACAATTGTTAAACTCAGACATAACAGTGTACGCTTCAGATAGATTTATATAATTCACATCCCCAAGATTTATTATCCTTCCGCTCCAACGTAAACAAAATACACTACCCAACACAAGTAGCACAAATTGTCACGCGCTAAAGGAAAATAAATTACTAAAAATTAAACGTGTTTTCAACAAATCTCTCCCAGCCATCACGGCTACAACGTTCCCCCTCCACAGGACAACTTGGTATTGCAGGGCTGCGTGCACGATGAACGCGAGTGGCGGCGCAAGATGCGGGGGGTGGCGCTGGGCGGAGAGGTGGCGGAGGCGGAGCGGCTGCTGGCCAGCGAGTGCGCGTGCGCACCGCACACGGCGTTCGCGCGCAGGCTGAAAGAGTCCGTGTTGCTGGTCGCCAGCGTCCGCGGCCACGCGGACCTCGTGCGGTTTCTGCTGCAGCTCGGCGTCCACGTCGACGCTCAGGTAAATTTCCACTCGCATGTTAACTGTCCCCGTTAGCGCTCTTCTGCTTTCTGTCTTGTAACTTCTGGTCGCGCACATGTCGACGCTGAGAAGAGCATCCTTCCTCGTGTTAATTTTCTCGGCCAGTTCCCCTCTTATTTTCACCTCCGTAATTTTCCGCTTCTTTGCATTGACATTCGCTTAGTCATCTCTTCTTCTTTTCTTTCTTCTCATTAATGTTCGCTTGGACCCCCTGCACGTCGCTGCTGGAGGCCACGTCGATGCTCAAAGTAAATTTCCCCTCGTACACTCACTTTCTCCATCAGCTTTCTTCTTCTGCTTCCTCCCTTTGATACTCGCTTGAAACGCCTGAAGCGTGTCTACAACGGTTTCCTGAGATGTTCAACATCTAATTCGGAATATCTCTTTTGCGTTTCTTCTTATTTGATTGCCATTGACTTTTTCGCGTACCTCCTGCTTCTGTTGTTAGCCCACGATGTTACCGGCAACATTTAGGTGCGCAAACCTGAAAATACTCATCTTCTCTTTCGGTACTCTTATTTCCTTTCTTCTGCTTATCCTTCTGTTATTATCATATTCCCATTTAACTTTCGTCTTTCGAGTAGTTTTTACTACGTATACGTACGTATATACGGAGTAATATACATAGTATAGAGAAATTTATGTAATGCTGCGGAAAATCGATTTCGATATTTCATCAAAAATACAGGTCTTAGGTCCCATGAATACAGAAAAAATGGGTATTTTTCTAACCGTCTTTTCGTCTGTGAACAACACCAGCGCCGAAATTATTCATAGGATTTTTTCAGTAAAGAATACTCCCCGGTCCCAACTCGTCCTTTGGTATTTTGAAAATCATTCTTTAAACTTTGGGGTACTTTACATGAAGCCCTTGATGCATTTTCAATTTTTTTCAAAACTGTCTCCAAATATTTCCTTTAACGTTTTGTAAGAAGAAAACAAAAGACACACATAAGATGGTCTAGGTCCAAATTTCACTGTTAACTCTGAATTTTCGAAAATTGTAAAAGTTAAAACTTTTTTCGGTGCCTTCCTACAACTTCCTATATCAAAACTTAAGATGGAGATTTTTCGATGAAATTTGTTTCCCATTATTAGTTTTTTCAAGGTATGCTCATTTTTTTAAAAAAAAAATATTTTTCACAATATTAAAAAATATTAAATCAGAATTTATCAAAAACAGCTTCATTTTTTACTTTCTAACTACTGCTGACGCAGTTTAGAGAAAATATTGTGATACTGCGGACAATTTCGACACACAAACTCTTGTTGCCTGGCCCAGGAAACAAAAAAATGATATAAATCGTGACCCTATATAAAGTAAATTACTTCTTCTAACATGTTGTGCACTCAGAATCCATGTTTTGTGGAGCCATGATAACGGAAAACGTCTGTGCGTCTGTGTGTGATCAACGTTAGCGCTTAAACCGTAAGCAGTCTTTCCACCAAAACTGATATTCCTCAATTGGGCTGGCTGGTGTAGCGGCTCCTTCACTTTTATACTGATATTTTAATTTTTGAATTGATGATTGTGTGATATGTTCTTACGAAAGGAAATATATTGAAGGAAGGTTATAAATCTAACTTAGAACTATCAAACAAACATACTTTACAAAATTTTGATCGCTGATTATGGTATTAAAAAATTGAAACCTCACTTCAATGATATCAAGGCAGGCTTGTGTGAAATTATTCTTACTTTTTCTGTATTTTACTTTAACTGCTGCAAATACTGTAAGAGAAATTTATTCATGTTTCTTCCATTTGTAAAAGTAAGAACTGACTTTTGTATATATGCACTAGAGGCACTTCATTTGAGTTTGTTGAATTGGACTTCAAGTTGTTAGTAGTTGTTAGCCAAGATGTTAGTACACTAGTTTAATGAAGAGGTCCAATTATTGACGGATATATTCTTATTTTCCCGCATTCCTTTTAATTACCAAAAGCGTGAGGTCTTCATCTTACAATTTTATCAAAAAGTTGTAAGTATGTAATCTGAGATAGAGATATTGAGATTCTACATTGCGATCATTGTTGTTTCAAATACAGTTTTAATCGAAAAGCATTGTTGTTTCGAATACACTTTTAATCGTTAGGAAGTTTTATTTGATTCACTATCCTGACGTCACATTTTCTCACTTTCAGTCGGACCGTGTGACTGGGTTACTTTACGCAGCAGCGTTCAACCGCGTGCAGTGCGTGGAAGTGCTGCTGGATCACGGAGCGGACCTGCACCACGTCGGCCCCTACGGCAGCACGGCGCTGCACTGGGCGGCCGACAAGGGCGCAGCGGAGTGCGTGCGGGTGCTTCTGGAGCGAGGCGCCAACTCTACCTTGCCAGCCTACTACGGGTACACGCCGTTGTACTGCGCATGCGCAACTAAAGGATACGGATGGGCGTTCGAGAGGCGCCATTTGCGCGACACGTACACTCGGAGCAGGCGAAATCCATCCTGCGACCACTTGGAAAGCGTGCGCGTTCTCTGCCGACCTGAGTATATTACACGTGTGCCGCAGCGAACAAAAAACTTCGCTCTGTGCGCCGCTATTGAGAAAGGGAATGTAGAAATTACACAGTATCTTCTCGATGAAAATATTGCCGATCTTTCGTACACAACGATTGAAGGAGAGACTGTCATGCATATAGCAGCGTTTTATTCAAATGTCGAAAATATTCGGGCCCTCGTAATGGCGGGAGCTGATGTTAACTGTCGTGAAAACAAGGGGAGAACTCCTCTCCACTTCGTGCGCTCATCGTCTTGTGCGGAAGAACTCATCCGTTGGGGCGCGGATGTTCTAGCCCAAGACTTCGAAGGCCTCGCGGCGGTGCACTACGCCTCCCGAAGACAAAGCGAAGACCTGATCCGCATTCTCGTGGCGGCCGGTGCTGACGTCGCGGCCGAATGCATCGATGGAGAAACCGCCCTGCACATTTGCGCAAATTTGGGCCATCTCGCTTGCATGACGTTGTTGTTGGATCTGGGCGCGGACATAAACGCAAAAACGGTGGAAGGGAAGACGCCGCTGCACTGCGCTGCTCAAGGCTGGAGCATGAGCTGCACGGAGAAGCTGCTTAGCGAAGGGGCGGCCGTGTCCGCCAGGGACCTGCAGGGCTGGACGGCGCTGCACTGGGCCGCGCGCGAGGGCTGGACCGACGGCTGCAGGTACCTGCTGGCGCGGGGCCTGGGCCTGGAGGAGCGCACGGCGGCGGGGGAGACGCCGCTGCACGTGGCCGCGCGGGAGGGTTACGCGCGCTGCGTGGAGGAGCTGGTTAGCGAAGGGGCGGACGTGTCCGCCAGAGACCTGCAGGGCTGGACGGCGCTGCACTGGGCCGCGCGCAAGGGCTGGACCGACGTCTGCAGGTACCTGCTGGCGCAGGGCCTGGGCCTGGAGGAGCGCACGGCGGCGGGGGAGACGCCGCTGCACGTGGCCGCGCGGGAGGGTTACGCGCGCTGCGTGGAGGAGCTGGTTAGCGAAGGGGCGGACGTGTCCGCCAGAGACCTGCAGGGCTGGACGGCGCTGCACTGGGCCGCGCGCGAGGGCTGGACCGACGTCTGCAGGTACCTGCTGGCGCGGGGCCTGGGCCTGGAGGAGCGCACGGCGGCGGGGGAGACGCCGCTGCACGTGGCCGTGCGGGAGGGCAACGCGCGCTGCGTGGAGGAGCTGGTTAGCGAAGGGGCGGACGTGTCCGCCAGAGACCTGCAGGGGTGGACGGCGCTGCACTGGGCCGCGCGCGAGGGCTGGACCGACGGCTGCAGGTACCTGCTGGCGCGGGGCCTGGGCCTGGAGGAGCGCACGGCGGCGGGGGAGACGCCGCTGCACGTGGCCGTGCGGGAGGGCAACGCGCGCTGCGTGGAGGAGCTGGTTAGCGAAGGGGCGGACGTGTCCGCCAGAGACCTGCAGGGGTGGACGGCGCTGCACTGGGCCGCGCGCGAGGGCTGGACCGACGTCTGCAGGTACCTGCTGGCGCGGGGCCTGGGCCTGGAGGAGCGCACGGCGGCGGGGGAGACGCCGCTGCACGTGGCCGCGCGGGAGGGTTACGCGCGCTGCGTGGAGGAGCTGGTTAGCGAAGGGGCGGACGTGTCCGCCAGAGACCTGCAGGGCTGGACGGCGCTGCACTGGGCCGCGCGCGAGGGCTGGACCGACGTCTGCAGGTACCTGCTGGCGCGGGGCCTGGGCCTGGAGGAGCGCACGGCGGCGGGGGAGACGCCGCTGCACGTGGCCGTGCGGGAGGGCAACGCGCGCTGCGTGGAGGAGCTGGTTAGCGAAGGGGCGGACGTGTCCGCCAGAGACCTGCAGGGGTGGACGGCGCTGCACTGGGCCGCGCGCGAGGGCTGGACCGACGGCTGCAGGTACCTGCTGGCGCGGGGCCTGGGCCTGGAGGAGCGCACGGCGGCGGGGGAGACGCCGCTGCACGTGGCCGCGCGGGAGGGTTACGCGCGCTGCGTGGAGGAGCTGGTTAGCGAAGGGGCGGACGTGTCCGCCAGAGACCTGCAGGGCTGGACGGCGCTGCACTGGGCCGCGCGCAAGGGCTGGACCGACGGCTGCAGGTACCTGCTGGCGCAGGGCCTGGGCCTGGAGGAGCGCACGGCGGCGGGGGAGACGCCGCTGCACGTGGCCGTGCGGGAGGGCAACGCGCGCTGCGTGGAGGAGCTGGTGCGGCTGCACGCGCCGGTGAACGCGCGGGACGAGCAGGGGCGCACGCCGCTGCACGAGGCGGCGCGTGGCGGCGACGAGCGCGTGGCGCAGGCGCTGCTGCGGGGCGGCGCCGACCGCCGGGCGCGCGACGCGCAGGGCCACGCGCCCGCCGACCTGGCTTTGGCTCCTGCGATGCGGCGCCTCGTGCGCTCCTGGGCTGTCGCCGCGTGAAGGCGCCAGCTGGGCTTTGGAATGTAACAAATGGTGCTACAACAGCTCATACTTTCTCATATTATTGGTAACGATTTGGTTTCATTAAAGGGACACGAAATTGATTTTCAGCCACAAAACAGTTTTTTGGTATTTTATGTTTTTGGTCTTTATAATTTCCTTTTAAATTGGCGTTTCATTGTGTTGATATCACTCTTGTAAGAATTTTTTTATTATTTATATATAAAGGAGTAATCTCATTGGACTTCCATACTGCCGCCAACACTTTCAGGTAGTGTTATACAATGCAGTGGATAAATACTGAACGACGGAGCCATGCAGAAAGTAAATTGAAACCTTTATGTTGTGAAGCTAACTCATAAAAAAGTCTCGAATCGAAGTTATTGGAAATGTGTCATGAGGCAAGTTATCGAGCTGGTGTGTTCGAAGGGTTGCATCTTTAAAGCCTATTTCCAAAAGTTTATATTTTTAACACTACTTTATCTTTTTTCCACTTACATTTGTAATAGCAAACTTAATTTTTCAGGAGTTGTTAAGAAAGGTCTCCATTATTGAAACAACGTTTTTTCTGATTGCCCCAGTATTATCGAATCTGCAAAACTTTATTTACTAGAAAACGCGGTAAAAATTGCATTATAATAAAATACTTTTATCTTCAAACATAGTAAACAAGTTTCAAAGCCAGTGTTCATTGTTATTGTGAATGATACATCTCTAACCTGTAAAAGTACTAGCCTAACATCAATAGCTTTTCAGAATTAGACTCAAAACATTTAACATTGCCATGATAGAGCATTCCGTGTCCCTTTAATATATTGCACCTTCTATCCTACTAACACTTGAGTAATCAATCAGGGATATTTTTGTTTTTACTCCACCAATGACAAAAGTGGGAATGGTCGTGAGTTATACAGGAGGCCTGTTTATGACAACAGAGCCGTTTATATTTCTCGCGATACGAGATCTAAAATGTTACAACTCCAGCACTTAAAATAACATTATACCGCAATTTCTGTCTGCGCGTGCCAACAATGGGCATGTGTTTCCTAATCCATTTTTCTAAAAAAGCCATTCTTGCCAATAATGAAATTGTTTTTCAGTGTACATTGTGGTGGCTTTTAAGGATCTTAAAAGGCGTTTTTTATGCTAGACAAGTGCTTCTTTTTCGAATATATACGTTTATTTTTCTCCCTGGTTCCCATTGTATTCTAAGTTTATTCTTAAATGTTTCATTTTCTTTTAATTAAATACTTACAACCAAACAAAACCATAAGTGGTCTCCTCATAATTAATTAAGAAATTAAACAATTATAGATGCCTCGGAAAGCAGAAAGCCTCCTAAAACGTGTCATTTTTGCTGCCAACTCGCTTTCAGAAACTCTTCCAACTTCGTACGTTAGTTCTTGAAAAAAATGAAATAATATGAAACAGTAAATGAACAAATATTATTATAAACAAGTTTTATTTCCAGTACATCGTGCAGACAAGCACGGATAATTACCCAAATAAATTGAGTATCCAAATAATGCCATCCAATATAGTCCATTATGAATGGATACGAAATTACGATATCATTTTCTTACGCATATCTGTATGTATATTCTTCCCGACTTTAATAAACCATTTTACCATAATACCATTTAATACCATACCATAATAATACCATGTTATTGAACGTAGAGACATTGTAACAGTAACGTTGACAAAGTAACGTAAACAACCTCACTTTAGTATGTTATCTCTCCCCATTCATGTCGCCAACAATGAACTGGAAAAGACATCTCAAATACCCATCACTGCGTAAGATTATAATACCAAATTACTGTAATAAATTAATGTACCAAATTATGGTAATCAATTGTTTACATTTTTCTTTCATACTACATTTAAGTAGTATTTTTAAGAGAGAAAACTTAATTAGGATAATTTCAAATAACTCAATGAGACTCGAAGAAGAAACGCTCGTATCCATCTGCATTCAGAATTCATGTGTATAGGTTAAGGAGTAGGGATCCCAGAATTTAAGAAAACGGTTCCATGTCCATCTCCGACAATGAGAAGAATTCAAAAGAATTTCAAAATGACAGCTCGTCAAACGGCGTGGGCGTACCATCCATACCATAAATCTTGAAGAATAAAAATTAGAATCGTCTCTAGGCCTTAAATTAAACTCTCAAACAATAACGATTCCAAATAATAACTTCGTGTGAGTGTAATATTACACTCTTCAAATGAGAAAGCACGTACATTTTTGCAATATTTATAACGCTCTCATGCATTTACATTGCAACTTAATAAATATATACATTTTCGTACCTGTTCTATGATTTTAAGTTCATGAATATTTAGTTAAACAATGAGAAGGGATTATCAAAATATCCAAGGGCCTCCAAGCACTTCTCAAATTATGTTCAAAAAGCGAGAGAAATTCGAAGTTGGCGACTATGTTGGCCCCAATTTTCACACAAAAAATATTCATATTTTCGAAACATTGCACATGACTTTATTTGAAGAAGAAGATGATGATGATGATAATGATGATGATGATGATGAAAAATATTAAGTTGCAATGAAAATGCATATTATGTAAACCTTACAAAAATTGCGAGAAAGAACATGATTTCTCGCAATCATTTGCTCGAAGAGCAAAGTAATATCGTGGTGAATCGAGGAGCGTTTCATTCAAGTTGGTATTGTGATGAGTTTCCTATGAAATAATTATGAGTCGTCACTGCCAAGAATATTGTGTATTACAAAAGCAGCTTTCGATGGTTTAGCCATCATCATCAGTTTTCTCCTGTATGGAAGGGCCCCCCAGCCGGGTTAGTGCGGTTTTTATAACACCGTCTCTCAAGGCCCTACTACACTGTGGCATTATGTTACTGTTTTTCGCATATTTCTCGGTTGGGCCGCTAGATGTCACATGATCGTGACCATATAGCAATGCTGGATGCGGTAAGCAGAGAGGCTCGAGTCGATGCAGGAAGAGAGAAAACCAGGCGAATCGCGCTAACTTGTATTATGAAATGTTTATTCTTAGATTAGAGCTCTTACCACAATATTGTAACAAATTAAATTTTTAATGAGAAGTTCATTTTATATTATCAGGCAAAAAAATGCTTCGTGTCTAGAAACCGGAGGCTTGCGTTTAGACCATGAAAATCAACTACGAGGAAGGGATGTATTATACGCGCACGTGTCCTTGAGCCTCCTAATACTACCTACCCCTCGATTCCGTGAAATAGTAACTATTCAGTATCGAAAAATGAGCCACAATTTTCAATAATAGTTCTATCGACAAAATAATCACCCCCCCCCACACACACACACACACACATTCAAGCTCGCATCTAGCGAAATGAGGGCTCAAGAAAATGTGCGAGATCATATCAACATCAGATCTATTGTCATCGTAAATGTTCTTCATCGTATCAATAACACTGATACTGTCACTTTCTTCGTCGATTTCTTCAACACAGTGAATCATATTCACAAATATACGCCTTAATTTCGTCATCAGTCAGTCTTGATCGGTCCATTGTCATGAGCTGGCGAGAATATTTACAAATCAAGTACTTTTTTTTTTTCGTTAATCGGCCGACTAGGACCACGCATGCAAGCATCCTGCATTTACCGTGGCTCAGTTTTTATTTATTATCGCGGTGGCAGGTGCTTGCAACAACTTTTTGGGGGGGACCAGCATCTTTAGCTGGATCCGATTTTTATCCCCCACGGTTGTTAGCCCTGGGGGTATGGAAGATGAAATGATGATATGATGATAATGGTGGTGAAAGGACAACACATACAGACATACACAAACACAAATACACCCATGCCCGAGGCGGGACTCGAACCCGCGATCTTCTGGTCCGAAACCACTCCGGCACTACTGCCTTAGCGATCTCGGCCATCTGATCGGCAAATCAAGCACATGTATTATGAAAAAAGAAACAAGTACTGCCAACTCCTAATAATAGTTATTTATACACTAAGGGCGTTATAAGGATTCTAATGACCGAGCATCGACAAAAAGCCCGGGCTTTGTGTCGCCCGAGATCATCAGAATCATCGTTCAGCTGTTTTCATATTTTCCTCGTAACCATGATCCTCTCTAACCAGGTAAACTATTCAGTGCATGTCGAGTATCAAAGGCAATAACAAGAAAAAAAGGAACAGCAAAAAAACAAACAAAATTTTGTTACAAGTGGGGTATTTTGTACTCCAAGTAAGAAACTATTTATAAAACAATGTATGCACTCTTATTTGACATAAATCATTAGCTCTTGTTTTCCTCAAGCACTAAAAATCGCTATAAAAAGAACTGGTATCCAGAATTCAATACTGTACAAAATATTTCAGAAAAATACCACTGGGGGAAAGATATACCCAGCTTGGCCCTCCTGGCTAGATTAATATTATTTCCATAACTAAAAAGCAACATTGTGCATTATGTCCCGTTCTGCGATAATATGCACCACGGGAAAGCTTACCAAGAGCTTGTGAATAGATGAAAGCCGAATAATTTGTCCTACCTAAGTATAACACTAATTGTAAGAAATATAATACACAAATTGAGGTCAAAGGAATTTTGTGTAAAGGCCTACATACTACCTTCTATGAACCACGGCTCGGATTTTAGGCGGCGACCTTAGCCGATTTTGTGGCGCCTGACGGTGGATCACTACGGCCAAGGACTGTTTTTGTTGCTTCTCCTTCCCTCGACATTGAAACGGCGGTCAATGGCGCCAAGGCCAACCGCGCCTCGGGAATCTCTCCCCACTCTGCGCGGCCAGTGACGTCAGGAGGCTTGTGTCTCGGGCGCCAGCCAGTCGGCCGCCGTGACGTCACCGGGGCGTCATACGTAACGTGCCAGCCCGTTGCCAATATTCTTGCCAGTCGGGAACCAGACGGTGATCCAGTCCGCCGGAGAGGAATCACGCCCCGACATTCCCTAGCCAACTTCAGTACCGGCAGCGTATAAGCGTCTCTGACAGTTCGATGCGCTGTTACTACATACATGGGACCACATAGACGACGGATAAACGAAATCTCAAAATATTTAATGATTACCAACAGGCGATTACACGTATTGACATGATAATATCCTTCGTCACAACCGAACCTTATAGACTCCGTGTGAGTCAGATGAGCGGAAACGCTGAACCCTGGCTGAGAGAAAGTAAACAAATCCTCGCAAGCTGATTGCCTCAGAGCAGGTCACATGACGTACCACAGCACGTGGCGTGAGAACTGTCAAGAGTCGCTCACACGCTGTCGGTACTGTAGGACGGGTGTGTCTTTGGCGTCTCCGTCACCTTTATTAATCACATATCCTTACCATATATAGAACGCCCATGGGGGGAGGGGGTGTCGAAATCCAGAATAAATTCCAATATTATTAAAGGAAAATTGTGTGGAATATATGAAAATTGTACGGAGTATTAATGGAAAATTGTTCTCATACAGAAGTATGCAGCCTGCATACGACCCGGATGGCCAAGATGGTTAAGGCGAGGATTTAACACTCCCCCCCCCATGGATTTAGCACTTCGGGTCAAAATAAACCGGATTCAAATCCCAGGCAGGTGTTTTAATTTGATGAATGTGTTGTTGCAGAAAACTATTGAGGATTGAAGAATTTTTATTGAAAATAATTTAAAGTACTTCAACTCACAAATAGAATTGATACAGTTAAATGAACATATGGAGGCGACATATGCGCTTTTCCAATTTGCAACTTTTAAACATTGTTCCAACTCTCTCATTCGATTATTAAAACGTATGTCACATCAACTCAATTGTTGTGTAGGAAACTTGTTGTTGTGTAGGAAAATTGTAGTGTAGAAAGTGTAGGAAAGGTTCTTATTATACAATTTCTAAACAATGAAATAGTAATTGCTTACCTTAACACAGAAACAGGAAAAACTACGCTGTATGCGTCATTGACCCCTACCATTGGAATGCTACTGTTCAGGTTTTTTGTAAAGAGTAAATCAAAAGGAGTTTTTTAAATGCTAAGAGGGGAGATCGAGGCTAATAGAAAAAAAAATATATATGTATTCTCTATGAATTGACACAAGTCGCCGATAGGGAGTCAAACGGGAAACAAATGAATTGCGCCGTTCCGAGTGTAATACATTCACGGGCGGTATTTTTCAGCATGCGATCTTTAATAAGTATTAATTAATCATGGGATGATTAAAGAAGAAAAATAGAAACGTGAGTAAAATTGTGTCTGAGGTATTCAAGGCAATCGCCCGTAAATTGATACCTCTCTCTATAAAGGTAAATTATTTATGAACATTGTAATTTTTAATTCACCACAACTTTACATTTGTGACATTGTGATGTAAGTTAAACAGAGACACGGACTTTTTATTCCGATTTATTTACATTGCTGTGTAATATTTACTACCGTTGCACTCGACAGCTCTGCAAATCCCTGAGGCAAGCCGCCTCAGTCCCACACAGACCCAGCGTGCTTAGATCCCAGCGTCGCCCCTGGCCTCTAGACCCAAGACGAACCGCCACACCTCACAAGCCACGATTCTTCCTTGACAAGTCCCACGCATCGAATGCCCACAAATTCCTCTAACAGCGTCTCGCGCGAGGAATCACGTGACCGTTCCGTCGCTAGCCGCTTTTGCGAGGAATCACGTGACCGACCTCCCACGCAGTCAACCCGCGGGCGGCGTCACCTCATCAGGGCCTCGCCGCACACTAGGTCCAGACAGGGGAAAAGGTAGAAAAAGCTATTTTTAAGCGTTTTTCGGGATTTTTGGAAATATAAAACACGTGTTATAATTAAATAATAACGTATTCAATTGTTTAACCACCAAATACTTAATTATATAACCTCAGAATCAGAACTTTCATCACATGACTCTTCTTCCAGAAGTGAATTTCTACTTGAAGCCATTATAATTGATCAAATGCATTTGTTACAATTTTTGTGATCCATTTCCGAAATCAGAGCCAGATGCCTCTGCAAAGCTGTTCCTTGTTATCCAGTCTGGATATTTTTCTGGTGAAACTTTCTCTATATTTTTTCTTCTATTTTTTTTATTTTCAGTATGTTAAATAACGTCTCACAGATCCCTCCTTGTTAATAAACAGCTCTAAGTACCAGACTATGAACGAAAAACAAAAAAATGAATATTGTAGGCAGAAATTCAAACAAAACTAGGTGTACATCGTTATAAACAAAGTACCTTAACGCAAAATGGGGCAAACATGGGCAAACTTTGATTCATGTTTTGAAAACTAGGTGAATTCCAGAATCAGATTCAGTTAATATCATACCCCGAAAATGCCCGGAAGGTAACTAAAAGACAATTTGATATACCGTATTGAAAAATTTCATTTCGTTATGACACGTGAAGCTTCTACTTAGAATTAACAAATTATTAGTTAAGGAATATGTTTTTACTAATACCGATTTAAAGACTTAAATACTCGATAAACTCGAAGTATCGTATCCATAACACATACGATTCTGCTGCTCGAGAGAGCAAAAGTATTTACTGCGAAAAGCACACCTGTGTTCTTAGTGCGAGAGCGAAGTGAGCCGCGCGACACTTGTGCAAGTTCAAATTCGCACTGCAAGGAGCGACGTCATACCCCATTCCTTTCCTGACCGGGAACGACGAAGGAGACATCTTGCTACCCCTTTGATGTGGAATGAAGCATATTTTGATTTTGGACTTTTTGCCATCTTTCCCCCCACTGTGTGCCGCCAGCTTGCTGCCGCGACTGTCGCCACACAACATCCCCGTAGCTGTAGTTGGGAGCCGACTTGATTGCGAGGCTGAGGAATCCGCTCAGTGTTCTTGGAAGCTGCCCTCCCCCCGCATCATCTGTAATTACTAGCTGTCCCAAATATATTACTCCAAGTGTCCATAGGCAAAAATTAAAACATCAGACGAGAATAAAGAAAACAAATTAGCCAATAAGTCAAAGTCATCAATGTGGAATTTTGTTTCTTCACAATATGGCCTTTTCTTACCGGGAGCACTCAAGGCTGCCCCGCCGGCTTTAAATCCTTCTTTTGTAATTGATGTCTCAGTTCGAACAGATACTCCACTATAGTGTACTAACCGAAAATTGCAGTTATGCAGCGTGTGTTGAAGAACTCCCGAATTATTTTCTTCGTCACATTTCTTAATAGCGAACAGAAGTCATAGCGTTCCACCAAAAACCACAAACAAAATTAAAATTAATACGCTCTATACTTGTGTTACGAACAATCAGCAAACACTCACAACAGAAAACACGTGGGGTAGAACCGTGGACCGAGCCTGGACTGTGATTCACGAAGCAAGCGTGCCGAAACCCGGCCGATGTCAGCAGTACGAATAGTTGCTCGGTTGTCGTAGTAATGATGACGTATGCCCGAGATAAGGCGGCAGACACCCAGCTCCCCGCGTACCCCCCGCGTGCAAACAAGTCAGCCCCCAACTATACCTAGAGCCCGCGCTCCAAGCACACGCCCCGGCGGGCGGCGGGCGGCGGGCGGCGGGCGGCGGGCGGGCACATTTCTCCTAATTTCTCCGAGAGCGAGAGGAGGGGAAAAGGTTCTAGTTTCTATTTCATTGAATTGATTGACAGCTTAAACACACCGAACTTTTTCTCATTTTTTTGTTTTATTTTGAAATTTCAGAAACAAAAAAGAGATTTTCGAGATTTGCAAGTGTGTCAAGTTCCATCGTGACTATTTAAAGGACAAATCGACGCTGCCATGCGAGTATAATTAATGAGTCATGATAAGCGTATCATAAATGCGATGTACAATTAAAGGAAGAATTTTGTAGTCAAAGCCACGGGATTGAAAAAAATTGTCGATATTGTTAAACATTGCGCCTCGTAAACTACATGCAGGAAATTTTATTTCATCGCAGATGTCTCCGTCGCAAAGCTTCAGTGAGAAAATATTGCTAAGCATAATGCACATGAGCTAAATGTAGGGGAAATTTTCGTTTGATTGGTATTTCACCAGGGTAATTGAATTTCATTGACTATTAAGAGATTATTGCCTCTAGGGTAGATTCGTAGTACCTACAACCGAACATGAAACATGACGCAATGTGATGTGCAGCTCCAGGACACGACGCGTGCCATGCGACGGTTGCTGTTGCCGCCCCCATGTCGCATTAGGACCTCTAATTTGACATACAAAATTGTGGGAGTGTCACCTCCCTCTTCATTCGAATCGGAGTATCCGGTCATCGCAACAACCATTTGTCTTCACGTGCAATAGAGGCCTCGTTCAGGAAGGTCAGGAGGATCTCTCTCCCATAAGGGTCATAAGAATCTGCCTGGGGAGCCTGTTCTGAAGGGTCCTCTACATGGCCAAACCATACTTGACACGCCCGCGACGTGGCGATTATAAAATTCTTCCTTCGCACAATGAATCACAGCCGAAACTTTACGACCAGCGCGGCGCAGGCTCTTTTAGCCTGGCTTGAGCGTGGATGGGGCACTTAAAGTTCGTCTCTGTCCATCCTTATGTTTATTCACATCGGTTGTATAAGGAAATAAATCGATACACCCACTTGGCAAACACCTTCCAACTATTTCCAAAATTCTTCCAACATTGGATGCACTATCGTTCGCTCTCATCGCCGGAAGTAGTACGTAAGCAGTGGTTTCAGGTTTAACAGTAGCATTTGAGGAATTAATGATGAAGTTTTATCAATTTTTCTTCTCTTCTCCAAGCAAAAATTCGAGTTTAAGTATAGTAAGTTTGTCACCTATGTACGAAGGTGACATGACTGCGATGCAAAACCGGCGAAGACAACTTTTGGTAATTTCGAGAAAATTACTAAAATGCTCAACACTTTTAACTGTACAGAAAAAATTCCAATAACTAGTAACATACGAGGTTCATGTGAATAACTTTCTACATGTACAATATGAGTGTTTTTACCTAACAGTGAAAAAAGTGGAGATGTCCGTCTCTGAAATTGAGGCGTTAAACTTGCCCTGGTTTTAAAACTAACTATACTGTTACAAACAGTGACTCAGGTATTGTTATAAACAGTACTGAACTCAGACAGTTACAAACAAAAGAATTAAGCTATCGGCTTGGAAATAAATGAACTGAATTTGAACTCTTATGAAACTTTGTGATACTGAACTATTTTTAGTGGAAGCAACCAAAAGCATGATAATTTATAAATTGTTTTATAAATATGTTATACTATTACGTTGGACACCTCTCTATCACGGATGTGAAAGAATGTTGGACACGGCCTCTACTTGAGTTTGTACACCCTATATCAAATTTCAAAATTTCGCTGTATTAAATAGTTTTAAAATAACGATCCGTGTTCCGTTTCGTTAATAAAACCTTTCGGTTTAAGTTCGTTCCGGTTTTGTAACGGTTCTAAACTAATTTCCTATCTTTTTATTCATGTGTTGTGTATATTTTTTCTATTTATTACTTTCTTAGAAATTATATATTGCTAAAGTAAGTGTCTTAAGACTATTCTTCAGGTTCGAAAAGAATTCTTGGGTATTTTTAAAACTTCATTTTCTAACCGTTCGAACCTTCAAACCTTTCGGAAGTTATTATTTACAATATGAACATTGCATTGAAGACACATCAGTCTACTCCAGTCACACCAGGAGTCCCCATCACACCACAAATACTCTTACTTGAGCTTTTATTTATATCTATATTAATTTCCTTTTTACTTTTAATACTTATAATGTACATTGAGGCATTACCACACTTGTGAACAACTTGTGAAGAAACTTGTGAACACATGGGCATTTGAAGCGTAAATTAGTGGTACTACAACAGCACATACTTTCGAGCATTATTTATAACTGCTCGCGTTATTTCCAGCACATCATACAGGTAAGCAAAGATAATTTTATATATAAACTGAACATCCAAAAGTAAAGACCATGCAATATATCGCATTATGAACGCATTCGAAACGACGATATCATTATCTTATGCGTATCAGTATGTACATTCTTCCCGACGAATGTACCATTATATTCATTCAAAACAATGTAACATAAACGTTAAGTAAATAAAACCCACTTAGTTTATCTTTTCCATTATGTCGCCGTTCAACAATGATATTCTCAAATATCCATCGATGCAGTTTTGTACAAATTTTTCAATTTTTCATTTGTGGCGTCATATCAGTCGCCTTGTACAAACGTACCAAATATCAGTCACGTCCATTTCATGGACAGCGCTGGCGGAAGAGACGCTAGGCTGAACAAAGGCTAGGGAGCGGAAGGGAAGGGGTGCCGTGTCGTGGGTGGCAAACTTGGGAACCCCGTAGGCGGCGGAATCGCGTCGGCGGAAACAGCGAGATGACGCAGTTCCGTCAGCCGGCCCAGAAGGTAATATAAACGGACCCCGGACCTAAACTCCTGCTTCTGATTCTTGGGCGCGTCGGTAGGAAGTCATGTGGGTTGTGCGCGGCACTGCATTTTAATGCATAGGCTACTGAGGCAGGGGACTGAAGCCGGCGTGCTATGTCGAGACGGGAGGTGCGGCATACTCGCTTGTATGCTCACGTAGGCTACTGGTGCATCACACCGAATATGATATTTAATTATCAGGCCAGCGGTGGTGGTAACCAGGGAACATTCCTTCTAGTAACGGGTCAATATTGTTATTTGTAAATATTGTACATAGTATTCAGGTGTCGGAGCATTTTTTCAAATAAATACTTAATATTTACAAACCGTTCACGTCTGTGATTTATTGCCCCGGCAAAGACGCCACACATTCATGTAGGTAGATTTAAATTGTATTTTCAACATGGAAAACCTAATTCGGTTAATTTCAATTAAGGTTTGCAAATTAATTGAAAGAAAAACATCGGTACATTGAAAACAGATGTTTTCAACGTACAAAATGTTTAAGGGGTTGCATGTAAAGTACTCCCCCAAATTAAAATATGGGTTTCTAACTCTAGGGTCCGTAACATCAACCAGATCGATAAGGAAATTTCCATTTTGGTGAAAATTGGATTAGGCGCTACCATGGGCGTTGACCACAGACGGACAGACAGTAGTTTTGCTGTCAATTTTTCGATTCAAAGGACCCACAAAACATGGATTAGGACTAACACAACATGTTATAGGAAGTATTTTACTACATATAAGGACAAGATTTATCCACATTTTCGTTACCAAGGCCCGGCAATAAGGGTTTTGTATCGAAAATTCGCCGTTTTTTCCCCCGCAGAAATGCAATATTTTTCTATGATGCTTAAGCAGTAGCGAGCGAGTAAAGAGAAAGTCCCTTTTCCATCTGGAATATGCGATAAAACAAAAATTATCTTATCTTTAGGAGATATTGAAAACGCCTGAATACTCAGATATTTACTAAGTCAGTCACTTCATACACGTGAACCGAACGTATCAAGTTTCACGGAATTATGAATATCTTAAAAAACAAAACCGAAATCGTTTTAGTAGGGTATGGTTGAACTATCGAAACGTGTGTCTCAATATCTAAATTATTTTTAACACTTCTATTTCGGTTTGCTCTTTTGAAACTTTTATAATGAAAACGAGTCGAAAATATACAGGACCTTAAGCTCACGTATGCCCTAGAATTATCTAGTTATTATCTGTGAATAACTACCTTAGCTATGCAAAGTTGTTTACTGACGTAAGGAGGAAGAATGTGCAATCAGAAGTTAATTGAGTTAAAAATATGGATAAAAAAAGATGTGCATGACCTTTTGGTCGCAGTTGCTAAAAAGCTACGATAGAATTCGGTAAAATTTATAAACCAACGGTATAATATTTAATAACAATAATTTTGACATGACATTAATTATGTAACATAAGCAACAATACTATCATTTATTATATTTTCACGGTGACGTCACACTGCGAAACTAGAGGAGCCTCTAAGGCATATACCTTCCCTCAATATTATGTTATTATATCGTTATGTAATATTATGTCCCAAATTCTGCCCTTCTTACACGTCAAATATCACTTTATCTCGTAAATAAACGAAGTGAGACAAATTGATTTTTTTCAAATCTTTGAATAAAAATATATTCTGGCATTCAATTTAGTGTATAAGGTATTCGGTGTAATCACGAACATATCTCAGACGTATTTAGCGAATAGCCTTACCATATTGTGCGTAAGCAGAATGTGAGAAAGTAAAATAATGAAAAGTAAATAAATAATACGCCCATCAGCGGCGGCGGCGGCATTGGCTTACGCTACAGCGCGTTGTTGCCAGCGCTGCTTTAAGGAACAATGGACGAAAGGATATACATTTTACAACGCAATTACACTGATGGCTTTGTCAAACAAATACAAATAGATCGACAGAAATATATAAAAAAGTAATTATTAAATACTATGGTATTGTAATATTCTCCAAATTTGCTCGTTTTAACACGAATTGCACATTACATTCAAAAACACAGTTTCAAAAATGATAACATTACGCTAAACCAATCATATCTTCAAACAATTTGTAGAGGGCATGTTTTAAAGACCTGATCATCAATTATGTACTTTTTCCATTTTAATTCTGTTTCACAAAAATTTGACAAAATACTCATATTTTCGAAAAATTCAACAATACCTTATTTGAAGATCTGTTTTTGACGAACATATTTCATTAGGAAAACAATTGTATCTTCACAATATTGTAGTAGTAGTGAGACGCCGAAAAAAGTTTTATTTTTTTAAAATTTTTGACAAATCAGGCATTTTGTCGAACATGAGACCTCTACCATTCTCTTAAGCGTCCTTTACGATATCGAAGGTCCCAATTTAATCAAGTTTGAGCCGTTTGTAAGAAAAAATGGTTTAAACAAAATACAAATAATTATGTTGACACATAATTTCACAAAAAATACTCATATATTCGGAAAATTCAACATGACATTATTTGAAGATGTTTTTGATGAAAATATTTCATTAAGAAAAAAGTTTATCTTCATAATTGTAGTTGTAGGAAGACGCTGAAAAACATTTGAATTTTTGCTATTTTCGAAAAATCAGGGTTTTTAACGAACAGGAGACCAATAACATTCTTTTAAACGTCCTTCACGCTATCTAATAGCAAAGTCAATCAAAAACGTTGGAGCCATTGAAAATTTTTTGAAAATTTTGGAAATGTCCCAAGGACTTCATGTAAAGTACCCCCAAAATTAAATTTCGGTTTCAAATTAAAAGGGCGGGGTATCAGCCAGATCGATAAGAGAATATCAACTTTGGAGAAAATGGGCTACATGGTTCAGCCGCTAGCGTTGTTCAGAGACAGACGGACAGAGGCGTTTTGCCGTCAATCGATTTTTCAGTATCAAGGACCCACAAAACATGGATTCAGGCTACACCACGTGTTAGAGGATTTCTTTTTCAAAATGGAGCAACTGGACCACTTTTCCGTTTCCGCGGCCCAGTAATAAGAGTTTTTCTGCCGAAAATTCGTGGTTTTTCGCGCAGCATTACAAAACTTTCTCTCTACTGCGTAAGCAGTAGCATGAAAGTAAAAGGTTTCAAGCACTGTGGGAAGCTTACAAGTGAGAAAATAAAGCATACATCAATGGCAAAACAACTTTAATTTCACTATTATAAACACTTCCCAATAGCTATTAACTTATAATTAGAAACCGGAAAAACATGTACATTTCAAAGTCAAAATATGTTCAAAAAATGTTAAGAAAACAGTAAGAATATGTAATAAACATGTAAAATTGGATATAATCTGTAATATTAAAGTATACTAATTATAAAACACATTTACATAACACAAAATTATATTTGTATAAAATTTCTTAAACAATTGTTTGAAAATTACAAACGTTTTCAACGCAGCGTCAGCGTCATTATAATTTTCACACCTAAAGGTAAAAATTATCTGTCGGCGACGCGCACCTCCCCCCACTACTGAGATAACCGAAGCAGGCGCACCGGACTGAGAACATTCGACCGCGTCTTACGTAGCTCACCTGGAGTAGACAGCACGCAGTGAAGAAAAAAAATTGATTTTTTAAAAATACTCTTACATCTTTTAATAAAAATGTAAGAAAATTGAATGGGTGAAAACCAGAACGGTATTAGTGACATTTTATAAATCCTGAGAATTCTGTTTATTTAAGTCAATATCATTGTAAAGTTGTGGTGCTTTGTTTCGTCATTAAAACCATGGCATTTCAGTTCATTATAACCACGGAAAAGCATTGCCACTGACATAAAATAAACACGATTTCCTCAGACTTTATTAAATGGCACTTATACCGTGGTTCCCCCCCATTCAATTAATAGAATAAAATAATATTTTGTGAAAATAGCAAAATATGTAATATAGTCCTAAATATGTCAAAAATATGTAATGAAAAAATTGATATTGTGTTAGGACTGCGACGATTCGCCAAGATTATAATTTTGAGAATGGTAATTAGAATGACAAAAGATACGTAATTACATAAAAATACGGCTCTACTTATAATGAACTATTAGCACGTAATATATTATGAATCTCGTAGCAATTTGATGTACAATAAATTTCTTAACTGATGGTAATTTTTTTCGTAAATACTTTAATAATTTAGATTGTATAATAATATATTAGGGTAATAAATTAGATACTCCAGCGTTCTCAGATTGAACAACTCCTGTGGAATGTCAACATTTCTTTTAACCTTTGTAAATTCAGTAATTGTAACCAGTTATACAATAGAAACTAGAATGAAACATCAATGCCTCACAACCTTATGTCGCGAAACCAGAACCTCTTGTTATACGTTAACGAAGGTGGGGATTCAAATAGAGTAGAGATGAAACAAATTATGATTCGTAATAGAAATATTTCCATATAAATGTAGAAAAATGTTTATATTTCGCGGGTGATACTATTGTTTTTTGTTCGATTTGGGTTGTGCAAAAAACAATAGCTTCTCGCACTTCATATATTAATAACTATTTTACTTTTAGTATAATGGAGAAATTTGAGGATCTACAAGTCAGGCGTAGGTATTTTGAACTAAAACACCAAGAGAAAACTTCACAATGCCGCGAAACTATTGCGCCACATCGCATAACGTTGTTTCAGAAGTTCCTTGCTCCCACCAGCCATTCGTAGTTATCGTTTCCGTCGCTGGGAGCGTTCCTGTCGCGTGCACAGGCGCTGCTGATGGAGGAAGCGGGTGGGGGTCGCGGTAGGGCAGTGTCACACTATGGCTACAGGTTCTGCTGTGCGCGGCCGTGCCGTGCGGAGCTGTGGGACGACTGTGACGTAATGTTACACGTGCGCAGGGGCTCACTTCTTGGACTAACGCAGTTGTAAGCTATTTCAACATCAATCTGCACAGGTAAGTTGAATGTATTAGGTGTAACTTACACCTTCATTCACCAAATATTATGGTCTACTGCTTATCAGAAAGCTAGTTTTGCAATATCCTGAATATTATATTAATTGAACATAATAAGAATTTGAATACTTTTAAGAAACTGTTATAGATTTTCTTCTATTTCATTCGCGAAATTCAAACCAAAAGTGTTTAACTATACATACAAAATGCCCAAATGAGGGCGGTGTTTTAAAAAGTTCATCGCTTTTTCTATCCGATTTTTCTTATTGCTTCTCCCTATTGGCCAATAATAAACTATGACTCATCCGCCTGAGGAGGCGGTATACATCGACCGCAATGTCGATGCCCAATAAACCGAGTATGACATAACATCTTTGAACTTAACATAGCTTTCGGTTATTTGCAATATTTATAAAATCCCCTCGCTTCGCGAGTTGGGGATTTATCGACAATTTCCAAAGCACCCTATGATATGTATGATCTACACTACCTATGATACCTATGATATATATGATCAGACACTTCGTGGACTTAAACTAAAATTCAAATTTTTGTAGTAATGATCATACGCTCTTTCACTCTTGTTTTTCTTCTATTTTTTCTTATTTTTTATAATAATTTGCTTCGATATTCGTGAATATGAACACGGTGCACGAGGGTGCGATTTGATAGAACGGAATGTCGGCAATCTATTCTCGAAAGGTTGGTTATAGGAATATAATTGTTAAAAAAAATAGTATTGTCTAAGTTTCGTATAAAATAATGGTTCTCAATTTTTCTTTCATTTTACCTTTAAATCGTATTTTTAAGATAGAAAACCTAAACGAGGTAATTTAAATTAAGGTTTGCGGATTACTTGGAAGAAAATACATCAATACATTGAGAACAAATACATTCCTCGCAATACGGACAAAAATATGGATCATGACATGGTACAGGTATAGCTGTATGAAGCGCAAGTTTTAATTCTCGAATGTGTTTTGATATTTGTTTGAAAATAATTAGTTTTCGCACATAATGTTTTACGATTTGTAATGAGTTTTACAAAAATTGATGACTTGCGATGTTTAATTCGGACGAAACAGATGTATAATAATATTACGTAGCCGTTACTAAGGTCTAGAAAGTATGTGCTGTTGCAGCATTACTAGTTTGCCACGGATAGAAAAATAATCGCTTAAAAGAATGGCACCTAAGTCATTTTCGTTGGAAGTCTCTGAATTTTAGAAAATCTTAAATTAAGAAATAACGCGAGAAATTATATGCTGTTGTAGTACCACTAGTTAAATATTTGAATGCCCCTTCCGCAGGAGAAAAGTGCCTATTTTCACCTCCTGTTCAGGGCTCGTCTCTCTCATTCGTCCTATGTTTTAGCTATCCTGAAAACGATGAGTTTGAGATGGTCTGATTTTTGCATCTTAACAGTTCATATGGCATACTCTCCTCGTCACAAAAAGTGTAAATTGCTTATTGAAATAAAATAGTATTATTATTGCTGTTGTTATTGTGCAAAAAGCAGAAGTGCAGGTATATATTTTTGAATAACCCAAGTTTTTTTTAGGTTTTATCTTCCATGGATCCCCTAGAAAGCTTGGCTCATCTCGATTTGTGGGATGATTTGGAGGAAAATGATCAGACAAAGGTAAGCATGCTAAACATTTACTTTTCACTTAAGGTATTATTGTTCGTAACGTGGTAGTCATCCGCATGAGAGAAACTGTTAATGTATGAAAATTTATTGTTGTTGAAAAATTGCCCTTTCTCGTGTTGCTTGACGTGAAAACATGAAGTGAGTCGTTTGTGAACGGAAGATGATGTGATGAGAGTTGTATGCGTAGGGGTTGGGGCGGTGCCAGCGCGGGGGAAGATAGGAGGAAACCCACCAGTGGACATGGGTAGTCCAGTCAATGTAGACCAAAACCTGGTGATCGCAGGAAAATAATCCCGGAGTTTTGAAACTTGTCATGATTGTTTGGTGGTACCTACTCCAGATTATACTAAACATTTTGAAGTGTGGGGGTGAGCCGTACTGACACAAAGGTTTTTTTTTCTACATTTTTTGCATATATCTCCGTAACTATCAGTCCTACCGAAACTTACGTTCTATACAAAATTGAAGTAGATAAAATGTCCTTCAAAAACGTTCCTATAAGGGTTTGTCGTAAAATTGACCCTTTGAAAGTTATAGGCTCGAAAACGTCTTGCTTATTTTTACGGCAGGCCTCTTCCTTAGATTTTTCACTTAAATGCTTATACTTAAAGTAGGTGTGCTGTAGGTATCAACAAACAATCATGCAAATTTTCAAAACTCTGGGATCTTTTTCACTCGTTTGTGCAATTTGACTGGGCTAGTGTCAGTACGGCACCAACGGACGGACGGCAGTTAATGTGTGGCGCGCGCACTAGGTCGGGACGGCAAGGACGGACGGGATGTAACGGGACGGACACTTCGGGCAGTTTTTGAGTCAGTTTAGCTCATCGCTCCTTGTCTTGTATCGTGCGCGACGGCTTCGTAATTTATAAAAGTAATGAAGCAATCGCACTGTTTCATTTTTAACTGCGGAAGAAGAAAATGAGGCAAGGAGTCGAACAACGCCCAGATTATCATCTCTTCCAAACAGGACGAGAAATAAAAATTTCACATATTACATCCTGACCTGGTGGAAGATGAAAAAACAATTTTAATACTTTAGGATGTCTCACGAAAAATTTGAACCTAATTTGGATCTTTTAAAAAATATACTATATAAATGAATATTTTGGTATTGATATTCTATACAATTAGGTTTAACTAAGGAACGAAATCATAATTACTTTACTTTATTTAGAAACTTAAGAAAATAATCAGGACAGATAAGAAACAATAATTTACGCAGAACAGTCACATATAAATCATTTTCATTTATTAATGAAGTAATGTATCATTTCAAAATATGGCATAATTTATTGACCGTGCACAAATGTACCATGTTTGACTAATACTGCACAGCTTCTTATAAATATATACTAGAGACAATACATGTACTGTATTGATTCCATTTAACATACTGGATTGTAGTCGTCTCAAAGAGATTTTTCATATCTCCTAATTGTTATCTAATTTCTTACAATTTTGTTGTTGTTATAATTATTGCCTATCTTTTTTATAAACATATACGTATGTGAATTAGGAGGGTAAGCTACATGGAAGGAGGAAAAGAAAGCATAGAAAACACCAGATGCGAAGGAAGTGTTAGATTAATTTTGTCAGCTTTTGTACCAAGGTGAACCGCATCTATAAAATTTATTTAATAACTTTAGCAAATAGAATTATCTGCACGGGGTGCCAAAGGTGAACTGGTGAATTGTGAATGTGTTTTAAAAGTATATTTTCAATACAATGGTTATTTAAACAGCGGAAATATTTTGAAGGTGTCGAAAATGCAACTAAAAATTGTTTAAGTCATATTTATGGTCTTATTTTTTAGGTCGTAAATGTTTGCATATTTCTAACATTTTTAGGTCATGAGCATCCGGGTCCTAACAATTAACTTTTACGCTTTAATGATCGCTGCAAACGCTTCACATAACCTCACAACTGAAAAGGCGGAAAGACAGTCCGGACCGTGCCGATGACGTTATCAGCTCGCCACGCGGAATATCCAGAAGAACTTTCCTTTTCACATTTTGCACACTGCGAAAGGTGCGAATCGTTCCGTCCCGACCGTGACGGCCTAGTGCGCGCCCTCTTATGGGAAATTATGCAATGAACTTATGACAATAACATTAATAATTAAATTTGTTCAAAGAATTGGTTGTTCTGACCGGGAATGGGCTTTCTGGTTTACGCCCAGGTGCTCTAACCATTAAGCTACCGAGACAACCAATCCTTTGAACAGTTTTCATGAGCGCGATTATCACTCCTTGTATGTATGTACAGAATGTCCCATTTAACTTGACAACTTGAAAGAACTCAAAAAATACGCGATATACGAAAAATTGAGCCGAGACCAAATCTTAACAGTTTTGAAGGGGGAATCATTCTATTCTAAAATCAGCACCCCCCTGCCCCCAACGGGGGGGGGGCGGTGGGCAACATTGAAATCTTAAAAGGGAACCCCGTCGATTATTTCTGAGTGGTTAATAAAAATCAGTATTTTCTACGAAAGTCAATAAACTACTTTTAGCGTAACCCAGGAACAACGACGTGGACGTAGTAGTTTTCTGTGCCCTTCGGGGTGCTAGTTTTCAGTGAGTCCCCTTGCCTCTCACTATATGAGTGCTGGTTTTAGATGATTCTACAAATACCTCAGCATTTATTTAAAGGAGTGCTCAAAATGATGGCCCTGAACCTCAATGCATTTATTGATTCGTCCTACAAATGAACGAACACATGGCATAAGTATATTTGGTGTAATCGCGGCACAAGCGTCCCTTATTCGTTGCTTCATGTTTTCACGAGAAGTAGGTGTTTCTTTATAAACGACATCTTTTAGTTCCCCACAAAAACAAATCTGGTGAGGTAAGGTATGGTGATCTGGCTGGCCAGTGCACTGGTCCTTCTCTACCGATTCAAATATTATTGTAATCCCGATCCAATACCTCGCGTGGTACTGAGTAATGTGCTGGGCAACCATAATGTTGAAACCACATGTTTTGTCGCACTTACAAACTTACGTCTTCGAGCATTATCGGTAGTTCTTTATCAAGAAGGTTTCGGTACTTGTCACTATTTAGATTACCGTGAATAAAGTATGGTCCGATAAGTTTATCGCCAATTATTCCACACCAGACGTTAACCGAACAAGGTCGCTGATAATTTACTTGACGAATCCAGTGTGTGCTTTCTACACTCCAAAAATGCATGTTATGGTGGTTAACTTCACCGTGGTTTGTAAATTTCGATCCATCAGAGAATAGTACTTGAGTAAAAAAGTTCGGATTCGTTTGTATTCTCTGAACTGCCCATTGACAAAACTGTAGTCGATTTTGAAAGTCATTGTCAGTTAATTCCTGATGCAAGGATACATGATACGGATGAAATTTATGTATCTTCAGTATCCTCCAAACACTCATACGAGGAATCCCTGATTGTTGAGATATTTCTCGAACACTCGCATGTGGATTAAGAGCTACTGCAGCCAGTACTGATATTTGATTATTTTCTCCAGTATCAGAAACTACGTGTTCTTTTCTTCGGTTGTACACTTCCGTCAATAGATATTTGTAGAACAATTCTTACGAAAGAACGCGATCGTACTCTGTCAGGAAAACCTGCATACAAATTAACAGCAGCGTCGAAATTTCTCCCAGCTTCGCCATAAATGAAATTCATTTCAAATTTTTCTTGCACGTTTACATAATCTATGATGCAACGAGGAGGCATGTTAGTTCAGAAAGGTAAATGTTTAATAAATATCGGATTGATTCTGAAGTACTGTAGGCACGGACCATTGAGAGACGCTACCAAACAAATTGACGGGTGTGCTCTGAGGCCACACTCAAATTACAGTCGGAAATCTTCGGAAATTAAATTTTTGCAATTACAGCTCCACCTATCACAAATTAGAAAAAGTTTTTCTTATTTAAGGGGTTCTTATTTAAGATTTCAATCCATCCACTGGGAGCAGGGGGGTGCTGATTTCAGCATAGAATAATGCCCCCTTCAAAACTGTTAAGATTTGGTCTCGGCTCAATTTTTCGTATATCGCGTATTTTTTGAGTTATTTCATGTTGTCAAGTTAAATGGAAACCTGTATATAATTGTCACCATTCCCGTCACCTTGTCGGACACAATTACGCTCGGAGAATATATTCCGCAGTCGTAAAGAATCCAAATTGTGACCATGTTACTGAGTAACAATGCATTTTAATAATTAAATTTGTTCAAAGAATTGGTTTAATTATTAAATTGCATCGTTTCCGGCGTGCAGCGCAGGCAGCGCGCGAAGGCCGATTTCGGCGCGTGCGGGCGCGCGGACCAGCGCCGGCTCAAGAGCGCGCTGGAGAGGGCGTCTCGCGACGGCCAGTCGGAGGAGGTGCAGCGGCTGCTGGCCGGGTGGCGCTGGTGGCCAGACGCCTTCCTGCTGGACGCACTCCAGGTACGTACCCGCTCTCAAAACATCCATCTAATCGGGGGTTAAACCGGCAAACGTGGCTCAGGGCATCAACTGATGTGCCTGCAGTGCCTTTGACCAGGAGATCCTTGGGTTCCAGTCCCGATGGTGGCAGGATTTTCGACACTAGCCAGACAGCTAGAGCTGTCTGAGCCAGAGAAGATCACCGCCAGTTCCCGCGATGCATGCAGTACACTTGCTGGACTAATGGTCCGGAATGACTTATCAATCCATGGTTTAAAAATCAAAATATTAAAGACGATATTTTTAGTATCGATGTTTCGTGCCCTTCGTTTTTACGATTTCGATGTTTTGTTTATGAATGAAAAAATCCCATAATTAGTTTTGTGAACGTAAAATTATCAAATAAATAACTGATGGTACTGACACTGCAAGTTTGTGCTTGTACCTAACGAACCCTGTTTGTACTGTCTTCAACCACCGTTCCTTTGTGTTTACGTTTTAACGTTGTTTCCAGTTAAATCTTCATTATAAATTAGTTAGCACTGTCACTGAATTTTTTTCGCTTACATTTATTGTTAGATATCACTAATCCACCTTTAAAGTATCACTATTTAAAAACATAGATGTTTTTTGGTCGATGTATTATTTATCATCAGTGTTTTAAGGGGTGAATGTGGGAGGTGTCGAACCAGAACAAGGGGATGCAATTGTGACTTCACGTAAAATTCCAAAACACAGAAAATAGTTTTGTTTTAATGCTACTACTTTTTTTGAGTGAGTGAGTGTGTGAGTGAGAGAGAGAGAGAGAGAGAGAGAGAGAGAGAGAGAGAGAGAGAGAGAGAGAGAGAGAGAGAGAGAGAGAAAGTAAGGGATAGCTATTATAAATCAGTTGGTGAGGTACACTAACATGTGTATAAGAAACGATTCAATACAACGGTTTAACTTTCGAATAGAGGTTACTGTAAGTCGTAGAAAAAGTACCGTATGAAACTCGATGTAATGGTATTAATACACGAGTGTGTTATAACGATTCGAGCGAGTATTGCAAACTTCACACGCGTGTGTATTAACACCATCATTGCATCATCGTTTCGTACTGTCCTGTCGTGGCTGCAGGTGGCGGCGAGCGAGGCGGTGGTGCGCGCCGTCGCCGCGGCCGCGCCCGCCCTCCTCCGCGGCGGCAGAGGGGCGTCCGCGCTGCACTCCGCCGCCAGCGAGGGCCGCGAGAGGGCTCTGGCCGCGCTGCTCGCCGTGGGGCTGGACCCCAACGCGCGGGCGCCCTGGGCGCGCGTGCTGCCGCTGCACGCCGCCTGCTCGCGGCGACGCGTGTCCTGCGTCCGCCTGCTGCTGGAGCATGGCGCGGACGCCAAAGCGCAGGTACTACATTCTCGCTCGACCGCAAGCCTGCCCAACCCGCGGCACGCGTGTAGTTCGCCACGTGAATTTGTGCGACCCGGTCGACGATTTTATATTACAAATATTGAAACTTTTATTTATTTTTATTTATGAACAAAAGAAATTATTAAAGAAATTGCAATTTGTTTGTGCTTCCATTAGCTAAATGCCTCACAGCAAAGTTGTTAAAACTTCCAATAGCTTGTTTAGAATTTTTCGGGAGAGCATTGACGGCAATACAATGGTGATATAATACGACTCGCGTACTTGCAGCAACTGACTCTCACCTTTTAATGAAGCTCGCGGAATTCGGCTTCTAAAATACAATAAAGCACAATGTTGTCAGCACATGAAAGTATTGTCAGTATTGTCAGAAGAACTAAAAACATCGAGAATTTGCTTAGATGTGTGTTTTTACCTCAAACGACCCTTTTTTTTAAAGAATCATAAGTATTTTCCCTAAGTATTTTCAGAAGCTGTTCCAATATTCTTTCATGGAAGGGAAGACACTGCATTTTTCTTGTGGATATTTTGTGTACTATCCACCTTGAAAATAGTCACAACAACTTATCTAACAAGAATATTTTTCCGTTCTCACATTCTACGTACATAACATACATAAAGTTTGTAACATTGCAGTGAAAGCGGCGATTTTCAGACCGAAAATTATTATAGATCCATGACAGAAAAATAGGATAATTCTTGTTAGATAAAATTTTAATTTTAGTTAATTAATAAGTTATTTTTTGTACACGTAGTAAATAACGTCCTCTAATACACTAAGCAGTCGGATATTACGGTTTGTGGGTCTCTGTTACCGAAAATATTTGAAGTGACACTTCCGTCCGGCCGTGAAGGCTAGTGACTAAATCGTTGGCAGGATTTTCACTGAAATTGACATTCCGTGATCATTCTGCCTGATATTACAAACACTTGAAATTAAAAAAAATATTTTTGGATTTTTGGAGGTACTTTTCATAAAACCCTAATCAAATTTTCATTTTCTATTTTCAAAATTTTCTGAGAAATAGCTCCGTTTCAATTTTTTCTAGGATCGAACAAAGTTCATTTTGAAACATTGCAAATGTATACATTTTTTCAGCTTTTTCCTACACTACAATATTGAAGACAAAGAAGTTCTTACTGATATCTATTATAAAAAAATCATATTTAAATAAAGTCATCCACTTTTGTTTCAAAATATAAGTCGTTTTAGCGTATTTTTACGTGAAATAATGGCAATTGAATAAAAAATATTTTCTCAAAACTGCTTCAAACATTTTCTTTCAATTGTTCCAATGGCTGGAGGTAGATGCTACGAATAACATGAATTAAACGTTGTTTTAATGGAATCTTTTAATTTTAAAAAATTTCACAGAAGTGTGTTTTCAAGTAGTACTATAATATTAACTAAAAGTTTCAAGTAATGCCAGAAAGTACGTTATGATGTAGCACTACTAGTTTCTGTCTTCGAAATTTAATAAGCTTCTCTTTACTACTCAGGTGGCACATTCCATCACAGCCCTGCACTTCGCAGCAGCTGTCAACAGCGTGGAGTGCGTGGAGTTGCTGCTGCAGCACGGAGTGGACATTAGCGCCAGCGATTCCATGGGCCGAACGCCTCTCTGCTACGCCGCAGAGACGGGCGCTGCGGAAAGCGTGCGGGTTCTCGGGGCGAGAGGTGCCGATCCCAACATCACGTTCTCAGGACAAGTCACCCCACTCTTGTTGGCCGCTAAGGGCCGCACGGAACTAAACCTGCCCTACCACACCTCTGCTCCCGAACCGCCCGCGGACTACCGGGCGTGTGTAAGAGAACTGATTCGGTTGGGATCAGACCCGCAAGTCGCAGACGAAGACGGTTACAACGTTCTCTATTACGCTATTAAAAGTGGAAGTAAGGACCTATTCGTCTATCTTACTGATGAGTTAATCAATGTTTCAAGCAAATCGATTAAAGGGGAGACTCCTTTACATTGGGCGGCGCTTTGGGCGAAGACGGAATTCATGAGTGATCTGGTAAGGGCTGGGATCGATATCAACAGCCGACGGAACGATGGACAAACTCCTCTGCATTTAGCAGTTGACTCTTATAAAAAAGACTGTGTTGGCCTCCAAGAAATTCTCGATCTAGGTGCGGACGTTCACGCCAAAGACAACGAAGGATGGACGGCTCTTCACCTCGCCTGTAGCAATAACGTTAAAGAAATGATCCCCGTTCTCCTGTGCGCCGGAGCAGACGTAGCGTCGACCACCAACGCGGGCAAAACGCCGCTGCACGTGGCCTCCTCGAGCGCGCACGCCGAGTGCGTGTCGCAGTTGCTGGACGAGGGCGCGGCCGTCGACGCGGCGGCGGCCGACGGCAAGACGGCGGTGCACTTCGCCGCGCAGTCGTGGAGCACGTGCTGCCTGGAGGAGCTGGCGAAGCGCGGCGCCGACCTGTCGGCCAGGGACCAGCAGGGCTGGACGGCGATGCACTGTGCGGCGGACGCGGGCGCCGCGGAAGCGGTGGCGTGGCTCGCGGGGCGGGGCACGGGCGTGGACGAGCGCACGGCGGCGGGCGACACGCCGCTGCACCTGAGCGTGGGGGCGGGGCAGGAGGAGTGCGCGGAGCAGCTGCTGCGGCTGGGCGCGGCCGTGGACGCGCGCAACGCCCAGGGCCGCACGGCGCTGCACGTGGCGGCGGCCGGCCCCGGCGATCACGTGGTGCGCACGTTGCTGCGGCTGGGCGCGGCCGTGGACGCGCGCGACGCCCAGGGCCGCACGGCGCTGCACGTGGCGGCGGCCGGCCCCGACGAGCACGTGGCGCGCGCGCTGCTGGAGGCTGGCGCCGACCGCGCGGCGCGCGACGACCAGGGCCACGCGCCGCCCGACCACGCGCTCGACCCCGACATGCGCCGCCTCATTCGCTTCTGGGCCGTCGCCGCGTAGGAGCCTTCGTCGGCATTGCGCCTGTAACGTTGCTTAAGGCCCCTTTCCACGCCCCCGCCACTGCAGCACGCTTTTGATAAGCGACAGGGCCCTTCCCACGCCCCCAACGCCGCGCGCCATGGAAGGGGGACGAGAATCTATTTCTGGAGACATGCGAGCGATAAGGGCGTCGTGTTGAAAGAAAACACTGGGCAAACATTTCACAAATTTATCTAGTGTCAGACTAGACTGACAACACTGAGGGAAAGGTACGGCAAAGAAAAATTACAGGAAATGGCTCAAGAAGTGAGGCTGGACCATCCCAAAAGAAAAAATGGCATTTGATGGAAGCCATGTCATTTCTTGATGACCATATTAAGCCACGAAAGACTTACAGTAATTTTAACTCAAAGGATTGTAAAGCTGACACGATTCTCTCAGACAGTGAAGTGCACTTTGTTACAATAGGAGAGGCTAACAACGGCAATGACGAACTGACCTCTCTTATTCCAGGGGTAATTATCTCACTTCCTGTAGCTCTACGCAAAAGAAAACACCGTAGTTCATCAATAGATGATGAATCAACTCTTCTGTCGTTGCAGGCTGTTGCGGAAGCTAGTAAGGTTTCCAAAACTCTTCTAAAAAAAGAACAGACTAGAGGAGAGGAGCCATTTGCCCAATTTATTTGCGAAAACTTGGCTTAATTGCCTGAAGAGATAAAAGGATGAAGTGATGGTGGAAATGAAGCAATTAATAATGAGAATGAAAAGGATACGGAGCGAGGAAAATGTGTAATTAACATAAATAAAAATACAACGTGATATATACTTTCATTTTTTTTTAAATATGCATTTACCCTTAATACATAATTCAACTGACCCTCCAAGCTCCCAGCAGGTAAAATTAAATACTCAGCCACTTGGTCGCGCACTTGAGTTGTATGCCGTGTAGCATTACGTGCTCCAATTCTAAAATTTAAATTCGGTAATTCCCCGTCATCCTGTGGCACATCCATCCTTCATTTTCCTTCTACAACCTACCCATCCACCTCTGTCTGCATACAAAAATGGACAATCGGTTTTGTTTCTGCCATTATTTTCAGAATACTACAGAAAATTGTGGAGACACACTGTCGCTTTGATAATGTTATCAACATTTTCTGGTTTTGCATTGAGAACTCGATGAAATATTCTACACTGTGAAACCATTATTCCAAAGGTATTTTCAACGACACGCCGAGCACGTGATAGGCGATAATTGAAAATTTTGCTACTCACATTGGCCAGTGATGCTTTGAAAAGTAGTTTCATTAGATTGTTTTTAAGGGGGAAGTCTGCATCACCTACAAAATAATGAGGCATAACATCTGCTGTATTAGGAAATGTAGCAGGTGGAGGGACTGGAAGCAAATTATTATTCAATTTTTGGCCAAATTTAAATCGTGTGAAAATGCCAATGTCACTCTGTGATCCGTAGAAGCCAATATCCACATGTGTAAAACGATAATTGGCATCACAAACAGCCATGGAAACTATACTAAAATGTTTCTTATAATTAAAAATTTGTGATCCACTATTTGCTGGGGATTTAATGATGACATGCTTGCCATCAATCGCACCAATACAATTAGGCAAATTCCAGGTTCCACCAAACTGTTCTGCAATTCGAGTGTAATCTTCCTCAGTTGGAATTGGCAGGTATTTCTCATACACTGCATTCCATACTACACATGTGGGTTCGTTGAATAGATTTTCCAATGTGGGAATTCAACGCAAGAGAGGGAATGGAATTTCCAGTTGCCAAGAATCTGCATGACAAATAAAATATATTGTAAATAAAATATGTATATATGCACTGTATTTAACACACGGGCAACTAATATTGCTTGCAAGCAAAATGAAGTGCAGGATAATATTGCCAGGGAAGAAACATTGCCACAACTTCAAGAAATTTAAGTAGCGCCGTGGATATCGTAAATATATTTGCTGTCTGTCCCCACAGTTAGCAACCTCTCTTAGAAACTTTATATACAATCATTGGTTACAGTTGTAACCTTAAAGGACTCAAAGTGCGTATGGTGTATTGTAACGTAGCCAAATCTTGTAATAGAGTTGAAATAAGTTATACAGATTTAAACATCAGACTTGGAAACAAATAGAGATGGCAATGTTTGAGTCCTGCAGGATAACATTGCTAATTTGCTTGCTTTTTTAAAAAATTATAAAATATTTCATGTTATGGATGCTGTGACTTCAATATTTTGACAAAACATTCTAGTTTTGTGACTGATTAAATTGTCAAAATTAATGTGGAGATTGATGTAACAAAGCACAACTATAAAAGAAACAAATATGTGGCAATGATACACTCCCTTCCCGTACCTTATCTAAGAAATTCAGCTCAGAGTTATGGCCAAGCGCATGCCAGCTGGTCGAGATTCACGAAAGCTTCTCTTTTGAAAAAATGGAGAAGCTAACTCTAAAAAGATGTCAAACAACGTTGGCATCATCCTCATGTACGTGAAAATTGGTACGGCCCTTCCCTCATTTCCCTTATCGAAATACTGTAGTCCCCTTGTTCTTCCCGTCTTGCATTCAAGGGATGAACCCACCAACGCCTTTCACTGCGCCTACTTTTTAAATAAAGTGCCCCTAAAAGTATAGCTGTAGAAAAGTTTGCAACAGCACAAAGAGCACGCCCACATCTCCATGGCAAGTGGCGTTTAAAATAGTTTAGGCAGACTTGATTTATACATCAGAATACACAGCTATTCGCATATAACCACAACAGGTAGGTACAACAGCACAGCTGATCTCACATACGAAAGGCTTAGATTAGGAAAGTCGAAGAAAAGGGTAGAAGGAAATCGATCAATACGTCGAATTCTGATGCTGCAGGCAAAACTTACGTTCCAGTTTACGTTCGTCATTGCGAATGCTTGTTTTTCGTGAAAAGCTTACGGCATTGCGTTATGGTTAAATTTGCATTGTAAATGAGTCATCAGATGGCCGACAAAGACCAGGGGTGGCGAACATACGCGGCAGCAGGCCAAGACAGGTTCAGTGGCGCGTTTCGTGTGAACGCTGCAATTAGATCTGTGTTCTGCTAGCGGTGGCGCGATCGCGCTTGTGCGCTGTCCGTCACCGAGCACTACGGAGCGCGTCTCCGTCACTCGTGTGATTTATTATTATTATTATTATTATTATTATTATTATTATTATTATTATTATTATTATTATTATTATTATTATCATCATTATTATGGCCATGTTACAAACCCTTAAGGACCAGGGCCTACTGGTTTTCCAGGAAAGTTCTCCACGGGCTTGTGCCTGTGCAGTTTGGTTGAGTACAACTATGCAAATGAATGAGTTTTACACATATTAAGCGGGTATTCACTACTATTTAAACAATTGTCATGTAATTTGTCTGTTGATACAATCTATCTTTTAATATTGATATTGTTTGCACAACACTTCACTGGTTTCTTCTTTCTTCATTTCCACGAATCAGCTTGTTTGAAGGGACCTCGATGACCCTCTGCATGCAGCCAATCTAATGTAATTTCTATTAGCTGACTCCATTGTCCTCCCATCTTTTTCGTTGTCTTCTTGGATTACGCCATCCGATTCTTGGTTCCCAAGTTGTAGCATAGGTCTACCTGTTATCCTGTTGTCTTAAGACGTAACCTACCCATTTCCATTTTTGAGTCAAGGCTTGATCTGTTACATCTCTCTTCAAGACCACGTTACATGCATGGAAATAAATAGAACAGGAAAAACAAATAATAGTAGATTATGCAATTAGTTTATAATGATAAGCTTTATTGCATGAGTACATGTATTAAAAACGACCGACTTTAGGAGCGAGTTTTCAAATTTGTACGAATGTAATAAAGCAGCATTATAAACGAATTGCATACTATATTTTTTTGTTTAACAGCATTATACATTTTAAAGAGAATCAAACTTAATTTTGCGAAACAACTTCCTTGTGACGACTCGGGTATTTGACATCGTGCGAGTAAATGGTGGCCGGCAGTTCCGTTTAGCTCTACCTCCCCCCCGATTCTCGCGCTACGATTGTAATTATGCAATCATTCGTGACATAAAATCTAATACGTCATCATGTGGCAATAAAATGTCCGATTATGAACGATTTTTTGCAACAGAAAAGGTTCTTTTATAATGCTGGGATGCAAAAAAAGATATAGGACTCGTGTGAACAGTAAAACCACCACTTTGCTAGCTGACGCGCCACTCGGAAGCACTGGAAGCTGAGTGGCGGCGTATAAGGGGTCCCCACGCCGACTCCCACTTCCATTGTTCCATTTTTTCCGTCAATTTACACCCTGAAGGACACCCCAACCTACCAGGGGCACACAGCAGCCCACGCCAACTTGCCACATAGGAACGTGCACACCCTAATGTTTACCCGAAATCATTCTCCACCTGAAACGACTCAGAGGCAGCAACTGTTTGCGTTGCATCTCTGACTGATAGACCCTAGTTTTAGCCATGAAGGTGGCGGATTATTGACACTAGCTACACTGGGAGTCTTTCCACTACTGTCTGAAGGTGAATTCTAATGGACGGCTGCTTTGAAAGGTAGTTTTGTGTGGTTTCTCCTATCAGTCCCATATGAATGCCGGAGCAGTACCCTAACAAACGGGCCACGGAGCGCGCGCGATTTTTCCTTCCTCATCCCTGTCCCCTTCTCTCCTCTATCACATACATGCTCCACACCCAGGCATTTGGGAATATCAGTCGTGGTCTGAGAGATCGGTCAGTGATACCTGCGGGGAACCAGCACGCCGTCATGTAGGTCGTCGACGGATCTCACACTCCAACGGGAGAGGAACACGAGGCTATAACGTACGGCACGTCCATGGGACCAAGTTCACTCACTCTCTATGATAAATAGCTTTGGGGGATGGGTAGATCATGATAGCGCACAGTAGAGTTGCTTCAGTTAGTGTCACCCGTGGTCAAACTAATGGTCCAACTCCTCCCATAAATTGAATTTAAAAATATATATTGCTGAATAGTCCATACATTTTGTGGCATTTATTTATAATGACGTGACATTTACAAACTCTAAAATTTTCTAATTGATGTCACCCCTACAATGGTCTCCTCCTCCTTGCTTCCCCTGACTACGCCTCTGATAATGGAGCGATGGTGGAATGAACCGGGGAGACAGAAAAACCCTTGAGAGAGGGAAGAAGAAAAAAAACAACAACCGGCGAACCCGCTTCATTCACCACAAAACCCAAGAATTCAAGCCGGTGCAAGTGGAATGCGAGGGGTGACGCCCTCTTTAACAAGGCGAGTTTTACCAAGAACGCTACGATAGTTTCCGTTGAGCATTTGAGGCAATTCTGAGCATTGGTTAGAAGTTACGGTGATTGCACTGGTAAATGTTTTCACTTTACACAGATGTAACGACTCCTCCAAACAAGCGTGAAAATGCTTATCATAATACAAACAATTGAACAAAACTGACTTAAAGATACCCACTAGACAAATAATATGAAAAAGTTTGGAAAAATAGTTATATTAAAAAAAATATTAGATTCATTCCTGATTTTAAACTTATAGATATAAGTAAGTTTCCCAAAACAAAATTACAGATTATAATTGCGTTACAATTTTATTTTATTAATGCAAAATTAAAAAAAATGAGCAAATTTGTAATTTTTTAGGTCTTATGTAGTTTTATATACAGGTAAAAATTATATATATATATATATATTCTAATCAATACGGTCTTGATCTTTATTATACCGATCATTGACAGTGCGTATTTGCATATGGACTTCCAGTCGTCCCCCTGATAAATATCGCTCCCCTTTAAAATGTGATAGACCCCCTGAGAGTCTATACTGACCCCTTGGGAATTCCTGGTATGAACTATATTTTAATAAGCTGCGTTGTAACTGCATTGTTCATTGTCGTGACTGTGTCATTCATTTTTTCTCTTGAAGGTTAAAAGTTGCTTCTGACACAATATGACCGCGAATGAACTTCGAAGCTCACGCCTGTAGTAAGGGAACTCGATCCTCACTACAGGTGTAAGCCTCGAAGATTACATTTTAAATATCAATTTTTGGAAAGAAACAGTATTTTCCGTTAGTTTATACTTACTGTCAATTTATTGTTCTGATAGAAAATATATTTACAGTAAATTCTATCAACATTTTTCAAATTATGTTATGTATCTTTTGTAATAAAGTTTTATAATGAACAAATCAGATGTTTGTACTGTACGTGGATGCATATGCATTACTTTGCCAGATACGTTTTTTCTGTTGTACCTGAAAATTTAATATGTTTACTGGTAACTTAATAATACCATTTCAATGTATTTTTGGAGAGTAGATGAAATGTTTTGCCAGAGAGTAGAAAAAATTGTCTTGCCAGAAGCTTCATCTTTAATTCTTAGGTTTAATAGTGTATCCCGTGCAAATAACGTGACTTGAAAAAACCTGGCTTATGCATTTACCTACAAACAAAACAAGTGGTCGCTTAGAGGCAGTCATCAAGTGAAGGAACTGCAATTTAAAAATAATTTCTTGATCTTTTGGAAAAAAAATTAAATATGTTTTCATCTGTAAAATAATTTTAATCAAATAGGCTATTAACTGTTCTAAACAGTTTGTACTAAATGTTCTAAACAGTTTGAGTATTTTAAATCAACCGAATAATTGGCTTACTATTTATATAAACAGTTAATACACAATTTGAGTGATTTTTAGTAAATCTAAAGATATTGTCCGGAGAGGGGGCCCACACACAGTTTGTCTAAATTCGGACCTGGATGGATGTAACAAGTCAGCATTCATTATTTGCTGACTGGGTCCCGTGCTGTCGTGCTGCCTTGTGCAGAATTGGATGAATGCATAAGTAAGCAGCATTTAATAAGAGGATCTGTTGCTTATGGGGCGCAATAATTGTTGAACAAAATGTTATTTCTAGTAATTTAGGATTTTATTAATTCATTCGTCAGTGATGTTATATCATAAGAGTTTCCCGGCAATTTGATTTGAGAAAACTGACATAGGTGTATATTTGTCCGGTAAAATAATTTAAACAAGATGGGCAAAAATGGAAATTCGAAAATCTTATTTTTTCTCAAATCCCAGGGAAATGTAAGAAATCTTGAAATTTGAAAACAAAAAATGTTTGAAAGCCCTACAATTTACGAGACTTTTCACATTATTTTATATGTTAAATTATCTGTAAAATAAAAATCGACCTGGGAGCAATTCTCACACACTTAGCCGGTTATATTGAATTTCTTTCTTTTATTATTGATGTTTTTTATTACATGGAAGCTAAAATGAAGAGGAGACATACAGTTATCACCGAAGTATCCAATCCAGCACTTCACCATCGCCCTATAAGCCAACATTTTGGAATTTCTTCTCGGAAGTATTCCCCAAAAAAATTCCAATTTTTTTTTCCAAGGGTCTTCGTAGCGTAAATTCTATATTAAATGAGAATCAAATGCTGCTTACTGATAGATTGCCATTAATAGAACCATTTGTTCAGACGTAATTTTCAGAAGTAATTTTGACTTATTTTAGTGCTGCAATGTGGTGGCGACAAATTAAACAAATGTCGGCACATTTAGCCTTAAATAAAAGTAGCCCAATTAGGTTTTCTCTGTTAAAAATACTATTTAAATGTAATGAAAGAAAAAATTGAAAAATATTAAGTATCAATCTGCGCCTTCCTACAACCACAATTATGAAGATAAAACATTTCCCCTTAATTAAACCTGTTCCTTAAAGATAGATATTGATAAAGTCATGTACAATTTTTTGAATATTTGAGATTTTCCCCCGTAATTTTGCGCGAAATATAGACAATTTAAAATATTATTTAAACATTTTTTCTAAAAAACAGCTTCACTGTTTTTGATTAAATTTTGTTGTTGAATAGTGTAAAGAACGTTTTAGAGAATGGTACGAGTCTTATGCTCATTGAAAACCCTGATTTTTCAAAACTTAAAAAAAATGGCGTCTTCCTACAACTACAATTATGAAGATAACATTTTTTGTTACTGAAAAATGTTGATGAAAAATAGATCTAAAAAGGATGTCATGATCAAGTTTTCAAAGACATGTGTATTTTGTGCGAAATTGTACAATTTTTATTTTCTTTAAAACGGCACACAATATTTTGATTTCTTAGCGTAAGAGACACTTATAAGAATGGTCCAGGTTTCAAGTTCGTTGAAATGCCTGATAATTGGAAAATGATCAAGAAATACAATTTTTAAGTGTATTCCTACAACTACAATTGTGAAGATACAACTGTCTTTCTACATGAAATTTGTTCATCAAAAATAGGTCTTCAAATAAATTCACGTTGAATGTTTCGAAAATATGAGTATGTTTTGTTGACGACGAGTCGCCTGCTCCGAAAATCCTACGCTTCGTGAACGTACATAAGAAGTGATTCCAGGCAATTGGATGCTACGTAAGTTAGAATTTGTATATTATTTCATATTTCTTTGTTCGTTTCCTACATTCGAGCTTTTGTTATACGTTTACAAATTAATCTTTTACAAATTACTCATTTATTTAAAACCTATTTTAAATTGCTTCCTTTAATTGAGTAAAATGTGAAAAATAATATATGATTTCGCTTTGAATAATCTATATTTTTAGAGGGACCCATAGTTTGGCCACGCTTCAGAACTCTTTAAAATATTATTCGGACCCTCGCCCCAACGACCTCTCTCAGTAATATTCTCATTGACCTACTTGCACGAAATGTTTAGCAACATTTTTAGTTTGAAGGTCATTATTTTGTGTTAAAATGTATTTTAACTCGTACAAAAATACTTTATTTTTTGGCCTTATTATTCCTCATTTGGATGGTAAAGTCCATTTTGAGGACCTCTCCGAAACTAGTCACTCATAGTACACCACAGCGAAACACTTGCCACCATTTATTATTATTATTATTATTATTATTATTATTATTATTATTATTATTATAATTTGATTCTTCACTGTTTCTAGTGGTGCGCATGTCAACCACTCTCAGGTACGATGACCAGGTGTGCGGTTGATTTATTGAAGATTCATGTGGCTTCTAATAATACGGCATGCATTCAAGATAACTGCCTTCTGCGTATATGTACTCCTGGCATCCAAGTGAAGACACTTTAGTGTTCGAAGTGTCATTTTCGGTATCACTTCAGTGGCTGATATTATAATTGGCACAGTTGACACTTTGCTGAAGTTCCACTGAGCTGCGACTTCATGGGTGAGATCGGAATACTTCTGAATCTTCTCTTGATCTTTGGCCGATATGTTGTGGGTTTGGGTCTTGACATATCGATAAGTAAAGACTGCTGAAGGTTTTGTATCGATGTAAGTTATATCGGGTATATTGCCGCCGACTTGCCAGTCAGTGATATTGGAACGATCCCAGTAGAAAGTGTGCTCACGAGAAGGGATAACGATGAAGGGGTCGACTATCACAAATACGACCATGTCTATGCTGGACTCGAACATGCAGCCTCCTCGGCACAGACGACGGCTGCCTTAACCGTCTGGGACCGACTTATTATTATTATTATTATTATTATTATTATTATTATTATTATTATTATTATCCTACTAAGATCCCATTAAGGGCAAGGGCCTCCTGCCTTTGCAGGGAATGCAGAATGAAGTGAGGGGTCAGAATGGGGGGTGAAAGGACTAGGAGGGTGCGAGGTGGCAGGTGGGGTGGGGGGAGGTGATCGTGGCATTTTTTAACCATCCCATAATTCATTTCATGACCGAGGGAAACAGCGAAAAGCCTGGTCAGGATGGCTGGTCCGGGATTCGAACCCGGACCTCCCGATTGCTAAGTTAGCGCGCTACGCTCTGAGCCACCAAGTGGCTTCAGGCTGCAACCAGCTGACCCTCGATATTTTTAGAATATGGCTGGCGCAAATAATTTAAAATAATTATAATTAATAAGTAATGAAGAAGTACTAAATGTTGGAATCTGTTTCGTTGTGGTCAGCTAAGGGTGTCTAGACAGCTTCAGAGAGTTGCTTTGAGGGTCCCGGAGACAAAAAAAATTTTTACCTTGATGTCTCTAAGAATGTGTTTTTAAACGTAATTCTTAGTTTATAAGTTTTTCAGCCTCAAACGTAAGGCCTTTTAGTGGCGTTCCAAAATTGTTTACGTCTGATGGAGAATGTGGAGCATGTCATTGAACATTGCAATTGCCAAAACGCTCCAGCAGATTATGAACAATCCTACCGACAACAAAAGAAAACGTTGATTAAAAATAGAATAGTTAATTATGCTTCAGAATGAAAGTCAGACGCTCAGGAGCATTTGTGATCAGTGTTAAAAGCCTCGTAGTTACGAGTTTGTTAGTATTATAGGCCTTAATTTTATAATTTTTCAAAATACTTTTCTTTCATTTATATTTATACTAGTTTAGGAATTCGACAATGCATGTAACCAAAAACAGCAAACCCAAGTATAAGAAGTAGAAATATTAGTGATTGATTTGCTGTTCCAAGCAGAAACTGTTATTTTCATTTCAAAATACAGAATTTATTTTTATTTTCTGTGTTGTCTGAATAAACAAGAACATTAGAGAATGCATTGAATCTATTACATTCCACTGATGTAACATTATTTACTGAATATTTAAAATTTAAGGTCGTACACGCAATATATTCAATTGCATAATTATTTCTTCCTTCGTGTGTTTCTACCTCTAAACAGATGCTTCCACTGTTTCTTTGTTACTTTCCGGTATACATACGTATATATGAAGTAATATACGTAGTATAAAGTTGTGTAATGCTACCGAAAATTGATTACGAGATTTCAACGAAAATACATGTTTTGGGGCCCACTAAGTGATCTTTTTTTTTTTTTTTTTTTTTTTTTGGAAACGTCCGTCCGTCTGTCTGGCGTATGTAAACAATACTTGCGCCTAAACCGTGCGTAGGATTATTTCCAAATTAAAGAATCCCCTGTCAATTTGGCCTGAGTGGAAGCTTCACGATTTTGAAAATCATTCATTAGTTTTTGGGGGTACTTTACATGAAAACCCTGTGACATTTTCAATTTTTTCTCAAAATTGGCTCCAAATTTTCCCTTTAAATTTTTCCTAAGATTAGATTAAAATACACTTATAAAGGTGGCATAGGTCCGTTTGTGTTCGAAAATTTCAAAAGTTTGAATTTCTTCGGGGTCTTCCTACAACTACAAAATTAAAAAAAGAGATTTGTCCTTGAATTGAAATTTGTTATCTATATTTTTCTTTTATTTTTTTATTCAATATATTAATCGTTTTTGCCCAATACTTTGTGCAATTAAAAAAAATTACGGAAACAAGATATTCTCAAAAAGTCTCATAATTTCTTCTTTAACCTTTTGGAAGAGATTGTGTTGTCCACACTTGATAAGACGACTTAAACGTCCATCATTTGATTTTTCAAAAATTGTAATTTTCTTTACTTGTCTCTCCGTCGTTAATATTTACACTAGCGGCAATTTGTTCACATTGCATTTACAAGTACGTGTGCTTTAGATAATGTCATATAAAGTGTGTGGAAAACTCAACCGTTTTCTATCAAAACTAGCTCCAAATTTTGCATTTTCAAAAACACCCCATCGCTTTTTTCTCAAAACTGCTACAATTTTTCTTCAAACGTTTCTAAGAGATAGTGCTAATTGCACTCTTTAACATGGCGTAAAATGCATTTCGGATTATTTCTTTATTTTAAAAATTACTCAAATGTAATTTTTTTTAATCTGTCAAGCCATTTATATACACATATTTAGCGATTTTTAAACACTATTGTATTTGTAAGATTAATTGTTTCAAATGACTTCATGAAGTTTTTCGAAAAATTAAAAAATTTATGTGAAAATGTGTGTTTAAATTTCGCATGTACTGTAGAGCTTAAGCGCCATTTTCTTAAAACCGACTCCAAATGTTTCAACGAAAATTGCATTTAGGTCGAGGTTTTACTGTTTTTTAATATTCTTAAAATAATCTTCCGTCCCACTACTAGGAAACAGAAAAGTTAAGAACATTTCAAACTAGTGGTGCTGCCAAAGAGGCGCGGATCCACGGCGGGGGAGGGGGGAGGGAGATTTCCACCCCCCCAAACATTTTCAATATATATTAATTTTAACTTCTCACAAAACGCAAAATTACGCGGAAAGTACTCAAATTGTCGAGAAATTGTACATGAGCGTACGCCAAAATTTATCTTTAATGAACAGATTTCAATAAGGGAAAAAATCTCGATCTTTAACATTTTAGTAGTTTGCAAGAAGGCACCGAAAAAATTTTCAACTTTTGCAATTTTCTAAAAATTATGTTTTTCAACGAACATGAGACTTCTCTTAAACGTCGTTCACACTATCTAACAATAATATTTAATCAAAAATGATGGAGCCTTTTCTTTTGAAAATTTCAAAAATGTCCCAGGGGATTCATGTAAAGTACCCCCCCCCCCCCCAAAAAAAAAAAATTGGTTTCGAGTTCCAGAGGCCGTGACACCAGCCAGATCGAATGGGGAATATCAATTCTGGAGAAAATCAACGAAACGGTTTAGCCACTAGCGTTGTTCACAGACTGACAGGCGTTTTGACGTCATTCGATTTTTCGGTTTCAAGGACCCACAAAACATAGTTTCTGGGCACACCACGTGTTAGAGGATTTTTTATTAATTTAGCATCTGGGTTTTTCCGGTTTTTCTTTACAAGAGCCCTGTAATAAGAGCTTTTCTGCCGAAAATTCGTCATTTTTTCGCGCAGCATTACATAACTTTCTCTCCTCCGTAAAAATATTTTTGGATAATCATTAAAACGAATAAAATCATTTCGCAGCACGAAATAAGTTTAGCCTTCGTCTTTCTACATCTACTCTGTAATATGGCCCGTACGTCCAAAAAATTTGGAATAAAAATCTGTCTTAAATGTACAGATCACTGTACTCACAGTCGGGCATTATATAGTATCCCTTGGATGTTGAAATGTAATACCTGAATACCGGATTTTGATGACCTAAAACATTAATTATCAATAAAATTATCAAAAATACTGTGCCCTATCTATAAATATAAAAATTCCCTAAAAGCAAAGAAAAAATACGTATTTTTTTTATCAAAACAAATTCAGATGCGTAACTCAAGCAGTTGGATATGTTACTGAACGAAGTGCCGGATCGAAGATGGGATGAATGCCCCTCCCCCACAGAAAAACAAGTACAGAGAAAAAAAAACATTAAAAGCGCAGGGGGAAAATAGGAAACAAAGAAAATTTGTAGAAACGTCTAAAATGTGTCGAAAACATAACCGCGTGTTCTGTCATTAGCCTTTTAGTTATGAATGGGAATCCTGAATCTCGCTGTATTTTAGCTCAGTGGTACGTCTGGAAAATGTCTTCGACTGTTCTCTGGAGGCGTTTGACAGTTCATATCTCTTTCTTACTCCGTTTGACATGCGGTATTTTTCACTATAGGAGTGTGGCCGACGCAACCGGACACAGTGATGACGGAGTAAGATCTCTCTCTAGGTTCCAAGCGAGTGATCTTGGGCATTGTGACATTTCGCGCAATTACAGTGTGTCCGAAACATGTATCGCTTATATACGCCTGGAGTCGCCGCGGTTAATTAGTAGACTACTAAAGTAGAGAAATAAAATATCTAAAAAGAATAAGAAAAGAGAACGAAATCTAATTAAAAGAAAACGTATAAGAGGCTTGAGACATTTTTGTGAAATCCTGTCGACTTGCTTCAGTCCTGGACAGTATTTGTTTGTATGTAATCGAATGTTTAATTTGTAAATCGATATCATGCGTTTTTATTTTTAAAAAATCTATCTGTTCATATCTGTATCACAGAATTAAAAACTATATAATACCCTACTCATTAGTCGGTTTGCAGCTCTGAATTCAGCGATTTTAATAACAAATTATTTCTCATTTTTAGTTTATCATCATAAAGTATTCATCAAATGTGAAATTTAATCTTTTAATTTTGTTAAAAGCATTTTATGATAAATAATATACCTTACAGGGATCATGCGGATGGCATTTTTTTATTCGAATAATTTTCTTTTGCAATCTAAAGGTCTGGGTACTACATGATGAGCATCCCCAGAATAGTATGCCACATCTCAGGCGGGAATGAACATTTGCAAAATACACACAACGAACTGCATGTCGGCTGCCAGAATTTGAAAGAATTTTGAATGCGTAACATAATGAACTTAATTTAATGTTTAATTCTGTTATATGTAATTTCCTCTGATTGTGTCACTGTTGCACAACAACGCATCACTGTCTCGCTCCAACATTCCTGGCTCCCCCACCTTCCTCACCAAGGCGTTGTAGTTCCAAAGCACATCGCTGGAGGCGCTTTCATCGCGTCCGCGAGCTCTATTGGCCGAGAGCGGGGGAAAGCGTCAGTTTCGTGGCTCCCGCCGCCGCGCGGTGACGTATCCGGGACGTAGTCTGCTGCCTCGTCGATACTAGCGCCTGGCAGCAGTGTGCTCTCTGTTGGTTCGTATCTCGAATTTGAGTAAAATACGAAAGTGGTTGACAGATGGTTGTGGAGGGGAACGGCATTGCCGCGTGTTACTGCTCTACCGCAATTTAGCAACTATGACACTATCTTTGATTAATATTATAATTCGAATTAAGTAGACTGGCTTCTGGCATATCGGTAGTAGTGACGCATTTATCCAAACGGGAGCTGCGTTGTTATAATTTATGGTATTGAAGCTCCCATTTGGATCAACGCGTTACAGCTGCTGATCAGTCAAGTCACTATTTAAAACGGAGTATAACAACAAAGCTAACCGCACACGCTGTTCACATTTCCAGTTCGCAGTTGTTTAGGTGACAGCACAAGTTAAAACACGTTATATCACGTGATAACGAACTGTCAACCATATAATTTTATTGGTGTATGCGCAAAACCCACGAGCCGTATTGGTAAGCAATACGTTCCGTTTGTGTTTCAGAAGCCATGGAGTGCTTAGTTGCTCCGGACTGTTTAAGTGCTTTCGATTTATGGGATGATTCAGAAGAAACATGCGAGAGTCTTGATCACACAGAGGTAAGAATTATGTCAGACATTTTGTTGTAGTGACTTGAGATGGTTTACATTGAGGACATTAGTGCTAATGTTAACACGGCGTTACTTCTACTTACTCGCCTTACTTCGTAAAGAGAGAAATCTGGGAACGGAAATCAGCCATTTTCGGCAGAAAAACGTAAATATGAAAAGGGGATAAATCTTGATACTACATGTAGTTTGGTTGATGGCAAGAAGCCAGTCCAAAATTGATATTCTCCGATCGATCTGAACGAACTCGAGAACCTGGGGGTTTTAAACTGGTGTTTTGAGTATACAGGGTACCTTGGAGAAAGCAACATTTTCAATTTCTTCTGGAAAACGGCTCCAATTTTTTTTTTTTTTATCGTACATTCTCCTAGGATAATATATATGACGCTTAAACGCCATCTCTCAGATAAAATGTGCAGTACACCATCGGGACTAGTGATGAAAGTAGTTGAAGAGCCCAGAAACGGCTATCGAAAGCTAGCAACACCCAAACAAAACCTTAAACAACAAAAAATTAAAGGTCAATTGTAGGCTAATTAGGTGTATTCCTGAATTTTACGCTCTCTTAGATTTTCCGGCACGGTTCTGCTACCATTACTCTAAACCAAGCAGCACCTTCCTAGAAAATTCAGCTTGCTTTAATGAAAGTCAACGAAATTCGATCCAAAATTAAAGACTCTAGAAAACACATATTCCAGGCCATATTTTCAAAAATTCAGGGTTGTACAATTTAAAATCGTAACTTGCGTTTTTGCTGGGTAACGTACATAAAATTTTAAATGTGTGAAAAAATACTCCACCTTGCCCCAAATTTAAGACTAATGTTAAGCTCGGGGAAAAAAACAAAAAAAACAAAGACCCTTATTTTTCAAAGTTTAGTGTTGCTAAAATTAAAATCAATAACTACGCTCTTATATACGAGTAATGTATACAAGACCTTAAAAACATTTTTAAAAATTAATAATAATAATAATAATAATAATAATATCAATACTAGTTGAATGAACCTCAGTGTATAGAAACATAAAATGACATTGCGAGGTTAGAACAATGTTACGCAACACATCCGGCGCTCAATAAACTGTCACCCATGCTTCTACTAGGCAACTTAATCTCACCCGATATTGTATTATCTTGAGATACACCTCATTGTTAGAACAATGCAAAATACTGAAAAACACACATTCAGTCTTTTATCCAGAAGTGTGTAGTGCTGAACTCTCCCATGCCTGTGACAATTGGGCCATTATTTTCGAAAACAGGGAAAAGTTACTTAAATACCAATATAACATTAGCAAGAAGTTTAATTTAGATTCAAAATATATAATAGATAAAGTAAGGAAAGATTTTTTGTATTTTGTATACGTCTAGCTGAAGTACATCACGTTTCTTGGGTATTAACGCAATAATTTAAGAGACCGGAAGAGGTATTCCATCCATTCCTGCCCTGCCCCGGAGCCTACTTGCATCTATTCTACTGTATCCCCGCTTCGTCTTGCCCAACCCGTCTCTGCCTCGCTCCCCCGTGGAAATACCATCTTTCTCATTCATTTTTTTTCACTAAAAAATGTTTTGTTTTTTTTAATTGTGGTTCCCGCCCCAAACTTCACTCAGTTTTTGACTAAAAATAATTAACAAATGTAAACTAAAAAAGTATACACATATACTCATATATTATTTTTGTGAAATTTTAAATATTATTCCCATACTTTCTATCTGTTGCCACGTTGTCAAAGTTATTCCTTTTGATATTTTTTTCTCATGTGTTTATGAAGAGAAGTTTGAAAATGATCGTTGGCCCTCGCGCCGAGACAATTAACATAAATATAAATAAAGTGCTTTTAATTGTATTCGAGTACGCGGTTTAGGGTCTTTGATAAATCGTGACTGATGGAAACCGCTTAGAAAATTATAAAATTTCCAAAAATTCCTTTATACGCAATGGATCCTGGCTGGACCAAAGTTTTCCGGTCATCTAAAGAAATATCGTTTGTTCTATTTTCAACAACCTTGACTTTGTTGTTGAATTGTTGACACACATCCAATTCCTTCTATTTCACACTACTCTTTTACTTCAACTATACTTCTTCTTGCCGACCTTACTCTAATCAATTTAAATACTCTTTCACCACATTAATTATTATTGAATATTAATGATTCCTTCACAAAAAGGTACGCTTTCTTCACTATAATAAAACACTTCCCTACAAAAAGTCATCCATCAGTCACAGTTTGATGACACCTAAATCATTCATGAGTTTCACAATCACTCTTGCAACCTGCAAATACGTAATAATCACGATGAATGTACTACAACTAAACCAATAACTATTTCATATAGAACAGGTGTGCATTCATACCTTTCTATGACTATATCAAACATCTGTCAGCGAAATGTCGCTTTCCAAACATTACATCTATAAATCAGTATATTCTCTCTTATATCATTCACGCCCTGACGCAATTAAAATCAATATCCAAGTAACTTTCATAAATATGGTGAAGAAATATTTCTTAAATATAAACATTTTAGAATAGACAATTGACGGGAAAAATCAACAAACAGTCCTTACATATCCTACTGATACATAATTCTGTGCATTGGTGAACTCAATCGTAGACCTCAGTCGTCATCCTATGGTGGGGCTCAGCTAAACTATTGCTTATTGATGCACTCTTGAATCTGTGATGTAATGTTAGGCGAAAAACTGCGCGTTTACAATTTTTGAAAAAGTGAGAAAGTGAAAATATACGAATGACGTTGAATAAAACTCTTTAGTTTTTTTGTAAGTATGTTTTTCCATTATAATGTAAGATATATTGTAACTAATACATGATATTTGTTTAATGCGAAGAGAGAGAAACACTGAGAAAAAAGGAAAATGTTTTCTTCACTGAATATTTTCTGTAATATTCAATGTTGAGAATAATTTCACTTTTCTTTTATTATAAAAGCGAATCTGTTGTTTTAATCATAATGTCGGTTTCATTATCAAACTAGTGGTGCTACAACAGCACATACATCCTCCGTTATTGGAAACAGCTACCTCATATTCACGAATTGCATTTTCTGCGCCATTAACTCCTTAGCTGTTGTTGAAAACGGCCAATTTAACCAATTTAAACAAAGCGCCAGGGATGCAATCTTCATTCGTTTCGATAGTCATGTGCAGAAATCATTCTTTACTTTGACAAATGAAACAAACAGGAATAAATATGAATGTAAGTTAATTTCAGTAGCGAACAAATTAATCTGAACACACATAGTTCTTTAGAACAATTTGTTTTTACACTGGAAAAACATGCCAAACTAAACTTTTCTTTTAATTAATAATTTATATGCCCTCCTTTATCGTTAAGTTCATTTATTCTCTTAGGCATTGACTCTACTAAAATTAAACAATATTATATGATTTGTAGGTACTAGAAGTACTATTCTTCTCTCCAATATTTTTAATTTATTAATCAGTTTTCATCATTCACCCCAACAATAAAGATGAAGATAGCGCAACAATGAGTCAGTGGAATTTCGTAGCAAGCCAGCTGCGACCTAGCGAGTCTTTCCAAATAATGAAAATATTAGGATAATTCTCTCTGTTAATTTGTTCGCTACTGTAATTTACATTTACACAGTTAAGAATATTCAAGCAACCACGCTCTTTAAATAGCCAATACATGCGCTTAAGACTGAGAATATGCGTGGAACAAAAATGTATTTAGCATCAGTTAACATTTACTTACAAATAATCTTCATTTTACACTGTAGTACAAAACAGTTCTTTCGCACGAATTACATGAGGTGATTCTATTCAAGCGAAAACAATCTTATCAGAAGACTATCGGAAATATTATTTGGTATTGTACATTAGCATGATTTAATTAACTTTTCTTTTGAAGAGGAATATGTTTTAAATAATTTCTAAAAGGTTAATGTGTAAATGTATTACAAAAGGTCCAATGTAAGAAACGAATGAAGAAATATGAAGTAATATACAAAATCTAACGAAATAAATTCGCAGCAGCAATTTATTTTTGTCGCTAAATTACACAAAAAATACTCACACTTTTTAAAATTTCATTTAAAAAATTCCATTAAGGAAAAAATATGCATGTAAATGTGCTTTTAAAATAGCCAATGTGTGGGTTTAAAACTAAGAATATGCGTTAAACCAAAATGTACTTAGCAATAATTAACATTCATTTATAGGTTATCGTCATTTTACACTGCAGTACAAAACAGTTCCTGCGCACGAAGAAGTTATAGGAATTAAATCGATTCTAACGAAAATAATCTTATCAAAAGAATATCGGAAATAATATGTTGCTATTGTAGCATTGGCATGGTTTAATTCATTTTTCTTTTGAGAAAAATATCTGACTTAGACCCACCGAATTGAACTCTACACAAAATCGCAAACATTTTCATTTTAAGAGAATTCTCGCGACAATATGAAATAAAGAACAAATAGAAGTCATTGTAAAGACGGATGTATAATGTAGACATTTCACTAATTGCTAATGCACTTATTCACGAGGTACCTAGAATACATATAGGACATATTATACATAGAGGAGAGATACAGAGGAGATATATCTCTACTCTATGGGTACCTACCATCCATTCTTACAGGCTTGATGTGTACCAATAGGTGATGTGCACCACTCACTGATCTCTCTATACGAGATCTCTATATATAGAGATCAGTAGCTCCACTAGGTACTGCAATGCAATGGACAAATTTCAAATATGGCGAACTTGCGCCGTCCTACGGTTTTCAAATCGCATATCTCTAGAGCACCACTATTAGAGAATAGGATTCTACGCGATTAATATAATGGTTAAATATAGTAATTTATAAAAAAGTGTTTGTTAAATTTTCTTTGCAACTTTAAAACAAAAAGTACGAACAATTCTTGCGGATTCTTTCATAATCAAGGGGGAGGGGGAGTAACATCTCATTGGCGGAATACCAACATTTCAACCTAGAAACATTGAGATAAAGACAGGTACAAATTACATAGAAATTATTTAAAACCATGTATGAAATAAACATTTGCTAATAATTATAAAAAATGTCTAACAGAGAAATGGAATGTACTTTTAAAACGACTGAATTTTTAAACAATCATCAGAAAATAAACCCCTAGCTGCCGAACTATAAAATCTGCAAAGTTATGTGTAGTAGGTTATAAGGAATAAACGCTTGTTTTAGTGTTCGTCTTCATCTTCGTCTATATTTGAAGTATTTTAAGTACTTCTTTTTTTAAATACACCTACACTATGAATTTAAATACGTCTCTACAACATGCGCCCGAATTCAGTTTTTTAGATACAAAATGTATTTAAAATACGAATTTCAAATATAAGTATTTAAATACTGCCCAACCCTGCTCATTACAAATCGTATAACATTTAGTGCAAAAACTAAATGAAACATTATACAAATTCTAATTTACGAATCATGCAACTGTCTAAATAGTTACCTCCAAGAACCACAGTAAATTTTTAGCGAGCGATTATATACATTTTCTAGGTGCTGTTGCTTGTACTACACTGTTCTATGATATCTTAAACTGAACAATATTATTCTTTTATGAATAATGGGCACATATCTTTAAGAATTATTTGCCTCCGGTATGAAGGAATGATGAAAACCATTATGCCGTCGGCAGACTGTCAACTTTATGTACTCGTATATAAATACATTGACAATATTAATTGTACTATGATTAAGAAAGTAAAAGTAAGAGAAAGCATAAATTAAATTAATATTGCCATTTTCAATAGGAAATTAAATTAAATAATTATCTTTCATATCATTCATTCTTCTTGTGGCCCATAGTTGGTGAGAAATCTGTATATATTTCATTAATTTCTAGCAGAAATTATGCAAAAACTACTCATTTTTTCAAAGAATTGAACATTGGCAGGGGTTTCTTTAATTTGAAAAAAACCCTACGCATGGATAAGGCTCAGGATATATAATACCGAAAAAAATCAAAATACTATTCCTGTGGAACCACAAAGCACAAAAAAGTGTCAGTCCTGCTACAAGAAAAAAAAAGATAGTTGCACAAAATATGCTTGTGTAAAGTGTAATAATTTCTTATGTTTACACAAACATGCAAAAAGTATTTGTTATAACTACCTTAATGTATTAATTACCACTACTAATATTTGTAATTCAGACTGAGAAATAATTGTGACTTACTGTTTAGTATTGATTTATACAATATCCTGTTTCTTCTTCCATAGTATTTTGTAAAATTAATCATTCACAATATACACAATAAAAACTGAAATTGATTCCTCAATAAATATCATCGTAACACTTCCTCACACAATAAGTACATAATAAATTTTCTCCTAAAGACCTATAGAATGTTCTAGAAAAAAAAGTAGCATGCGTCTACGGTACCCAGCGCGCCTTAAAAAGTGCGAACAATAAATGCATTAAAAATAGAAAACAATATGCGTTTTTCGTCGATGTAGGGGACACGAACAAATTTAAAATTTATTTTGGATCAAATAATGTACTACAAAATGTTCTTGATTTGGCCTTTTTACTGCATTATACTTCTAGAATCTTTTTTGTTATGAACAATGCTTAAATAGCTAATGAAATTTGTGTGTTTTTTGTACATGTTAAATAATACGAAACAGTTTCTGTGATTAAGAAAGTAACGATGACAGACCGAAGCGTGTGTTGAGCCCAATTCGCATCTTTTCCTCACTGGGAATATTTTGTCATCGAGTCCGCGATACATGATGCGTTTCTGAAAGTTATTCGCTTGCCCTTTCGCCAAAGGCGCTGCTGCCCAGTACTCACTCCACGCCTCCCCTTCTCGCCGCAAGTGACACTCTTTCTGCTTTCTCCCATCCCAGCTGGGAGCGGAGATCCGCGCACTTGCGCATGTCAGAAGCCAGTTGAACCGGCATTTATTATTTTAGAGCGAGCCGCAGGTTAACGCATTGAACAACAAGATAAAGATTAACTTGACTCCGATATTTGAACTTATTACAATAAAGCAGTGAACTTGATATTTTTACCAATAAATAAATAAATATAATTCTTGAATGGTGTGTTTATTTTTAATATTTTGGGGCTCCCTAAGAGACGGAGGCCCCCGGCGGCCGCCGTGTTCGCCCATGCAGCACTCATGTGCTGTGAGGAGCATTGCATGATGAAGCCTGATTATCGCTGTTAATGCCACTCAATTGCAGACAATCACCTGTTTTGTTTTCTGACGAATTTCTTTGTTTAGGTTATTTTCGCATGTTTTTAAAGATGTGAAGGATACACTGGAAAAATGCTCGGGACATCTCGTTCTCTGTCTTCTGTTCTGTCCGGATAGGTCTATATCTTCTGAGCGAAAATGTAAGGAACACCGACTGAACAGACATCGACACAGACGCAGCTGTTGGTTGCCAGTTTTCCTTTCTAATGGCAATATCACATGCTTTTCTGTAATATTCTCGCGTTGGAAATCTAATAATAAATCAGAACAAAACAAAAAGGCATTAGAGGTTAGATGGAACTTTACCAATCACTCCTTACGCTCATTAATACCCACAAATTTATTATTTTTCTGCCAAATTTGTAACTAGTTGTTTAATCATACAATCTTAACCCTAAAAATCGTCAACAGTCTATAACTGAACTACCAGTTTCACGAGTGCAGACCACGAAAAGGTAACTTACCGGTGTATTGAAATCCCAATTTCGTTTCGCCTGTGTCGCTTCCCAATTCAAAAAATTGCATCTTATTCAGAAATAAGAAAAGAAGCTTATTAATATAACACACACAGCATAGGCGGCGAACAAATCTGTAGTGACAAAAGATGGCGACGAGCTCAAGATTTTGCCTTCAGTAGCGCCAATGTTATTTTAATACAAGATAAGACGTTGCCAGTCTAGTACTATACGTCAATGCATTTAATGCTCGATGCCGATATTAATATAACTACCGGAATTGAGCAAATACTATTTAATAAGACACAACCAAGTGTTCATTATTTAATTTTAGCAATAATTATTATAATAATAATTAACTATGTGACTGCAAAAAAATATTATAGATCAAATAATACAATTGAAATAAAGTAATAGAATGTATCGATGAAACAAAATATTAATAGAATATAAATGAAAAATATAAAATATTATAACATCAGCGATAGTATGAACTAATCAACAAAGTTGTAACGGATTCAAAGAAACGCATCATCTAACAACACGATCCAGACCGAAAAAGTGTTTTTTTAAATTCAAATGCTAAAAATGTAATTTGAACCAAGATGTGTGGTTTGAAGGAAGCGGAAGGTGGAGGCATGGTTGAAGGAAGAATTCAAACATAACATGGACTTCTATAAAATTAATAATGAAGTAATAAATACTTTAATAATAAATGCAAAAGACAAAATCCCTGAGAAATACAACAAAAGCGCAGGAATATGCTATTTTGTAAAACAGAAATGTGAAGGTATTTATTTGATTCGATTTCGGGCTTTTGGAATCGATTCCATCGGAAGCGATGGAATCGAAAGAGAAGAATCGATTCCGGAATCGAATCGGTAGAAACGGAACGCCCCTAGTTAAGGCTAAATGTACCGACACTAGTACAATTTGTGGCCACCACGTGGCAGCACCAAAATAAGTAAAATTTACTTCACTGATTACGTCTGAACCAATGGTCCGATTTTCGATCTGTAAACGGCATTTGACGCCTTTTTAAAATAGAATTTACGCTACGATGCCCTTTTTCCAAAAATCTAGCAAAAACGCGAATTTGAAATTAGTTCTCAAACTTCCGAGAACAAATTAAAAAATGTGGGCTTATAGCGCGATGGCGACATGCTTCCTGAATCCAACGCCGTGACAATCATACAAATCGGACGAATAGGAGCGTCGTACAGAGAAATTTACGAAAACACCTCCCTCCCCCTTCCCCGTCTGCGCCGTTGCGACATCCACCCGATTGTTGACTGTCAGCGCGGCGACACGGCCAGGCCAGGCGGCGTGGGCCAGCCTCGGCGGAGCAGGAGGGACTTGCGGGATTCGCAACAGGGCCGGATTTAACTTGGTGGGTGCCCATGTGCTGATTTTTGGTGGAGGCCCCCCCCTATATATATATATATATATATATATATATATATATATATATATATATATATATATATATATATTATATGCAGTTGGCGGCTGACAAAATAAAATCTATGTGTCAAATATGTTTAATTAAAAAAATTTTTTTTGCAAATAATTTTTGCGTACAATATTATTAAAATATAGTTAACTCACTTCCATATGCGATCGACAATCAAATACGACTGTCGACTATGATATAATTTTTAAAGGAACAAAGGGTATTTGTTTATGAAATAGGAGACATGTATTTCACAGTTATCAATCGTTTATTTATGGTGAAGTCTTGCAACACAGTCATATTCGATTATATATTACTTCGGACTATAAATAATCGGCACATATTAGTAAATGAAGTCAGATAAAATACGATCTCAGTAAAAGTAAAGTTTCAATAAATTTATTGCGTTTATAAACTTTCAAATTCAAATATATCTAATCAAAATAAAAGTTACGTTATTCATAGTATAAAATCAGATCGGCTTAGCCAAAAGAGCAAGTCGAAACCGGTGATCATGTTTGAAACACGATATTCGGTTAGATTATGTGCGTTTAATACTGAATAAATCATAAATAACTTTGAATACATACTAAATAAGTATATATTCTTGAGACTAAAAATGCATCATGAAATCTAAATTTAAAAAAATACAAATTACTACATAACAATAAAATTAAAAAGTTTTTGCAGAAAAATAGACCAAAATAAAAAATTTTTAATTTTTTATTTGGTGGAGGCCCCTTTTTGGTGGAGTGCCCTGTGCTGCAGCACTGTCAGCACATGCATAAATCCGGCCCTGATTCGCAAGCCACAGTCGGTTTATGCGTTCGTCACTTTGCATCTCAATCTATTTTTCCACGGATATCAAACTAGAGATTTTGTACCACTATTACAGACCGAGGTAAACGGTCTGTAATAGTAGTACATAACTATCTTTTTCACATATTTCTGTCTTTCTTCGAATACCATCTTAAAATTGTTTGAGGAATTACTCAAAATATCGATTCCGATTTGGAACTATTTTTTTTAAAAAAAGGAACTAATTGTGTAAATATCAGCATTATTTCATCTCCACACATCTTATTTTAGATATATTTTACTTCTAAGGTCTTCTGTTATCACACAACCTTGCTGTAAGATCTTCCGTTGTCAAATACCGAAAAAAATGAGCGCAGTATACGCACGAGCTCTTTTATCCTACAACTCGATTTTTGATCTCAAAACGACGTTTACCTGCTTTAAAGGGTTCATTTGGCGAATCTCTAAATAATATACAATATAATAACAAATTCATTTATTATTTACAAAAATATATGTATACAAAAATATACCCCCACCTTCCGAAAAATAATCGGCTGGATCCGCTCCTGCTGTGACACCTCTCCTAACTCCGTAAGCGGAGGCATTAACATAGACCCTCGTATGTCATCGGAAGCGACCGCAGATCCTGCACACTTCTGGCGTCTCCCACGGCAACGCCTCAGGGAGAGAGGAGAAACGATGAGAGGGAGACGAATTTTCATGCCGCGAGGTACAATTACTGGTAACATTGGGGAAAGTTTTATCTCGTAAACTAAAAGTAAATTATAATTTTGAATTTCTTGGTACTTTTTATGCATGTAGCCGCAGTTATCTACAGTGTAATTATTATAATAATAATTATTATTTCTATTTACATTTATTCAAAAGTACCAAAATCAAGGGTAGACCTGTGAGATCGGAGTCGGTAGGACAGACATGCAATACTTTCACAATCTCTTTTGTACAGACTAACAGGCAGATACAAGAGAGAGAACACAAAGCTTTTGTTACTGACCAACGAAATTCTAAACGTTTGTACATCTTATGTTTGTAACATGATAAAAGTAAATTATGAAAAATGAGTGGTTGTCTCTGCGACTTATTGCACTGACGAGTTCTGCAGTTTTCGAATTTTGTTTTTGATGGATCACCCACCGTCTCTTGTTTGACATTTACCAAGTCATGAGATTAGAAGGCAACAATCTCCTTTTCGTTTTTCGAGATGACGGTAGAGATTTTTTTGTTGGTGGTGTTGTAAGCGATTCTGATGCAAAAGCAACGTTGGAATTCTGATTTTCGTAGTGATTATTGGAGGATCTAAAATGTTATTGAAAGAAATGTTTACAAACACTCAATATATTAGCCATTTTGTACATGAATTATAGTGCAGTATACTCCTCTATAAATCGAAGTTTTTAGTACCTGAGATAGTACAATCTAAAAGCCACTTTCACACTTTGCGATCTCAACAAATTACTTTTGACGTTGAAAACCTGAAAAGTGTTCCCACTAGTGTAACGATTTTTGACGCCTTATCTTTCGCAAGGCGGCAATTTGACAATAATCTCTCTTGAAAAGTGAGAGAAATTCAATTACATTGCACAAATTAATATATTTCCAAAACTTTAATAAACCACATATTTAAATATTACTGTCATCTGTCGAACATAAGAGGTTGAACTAAAGAATTCGCCGAAGTATACAGTGTAAGTATTCGGCATATTGACGTGTTCTGCAATTTGCCGCCTACGCGAGCAGTCGAGGAAATAGTATATCTGCTTTGACAACATTGTATGAGGTTCAATATCACTTCATCTGATATAGAATGATTCTTGTTCTGAGAAGACATGAACTCAATGAGTGACATGTTGGTTGCTTCTTGTTCGTAACACAAGTGTATAGCGTATTAATTTTAATTTGGTTTCTGACTTTTGGTGGGACGGTATAGCTTCTGTTCGTAGTGAAGGCCAAACAATACACAGTTAAGCTGGGGAAATTATACGTCTATTTGTTAAGAAATGTGACGAAGAAAATAATTCGGGCGTTCTTCATCACACGCTGCACAACAGCAATTTTCGCGTAGTAAACTATACTGAAGTATCTGTTCGAACTGTGATATCAATTAAAAAAGAAGGATTTGAAGCCAGCGGGCAGCCTTGAGTACTCCCGTAAGAAAAGGCCATATTGTAAAGATAAAAAATTCCACATTGATGGTATTCACTTATTGCTTATTTGTTTTCCTTATTTTCGTATTATGTTTTCATTTTCGTCTATAGATACTTGGCGTAATATATTTGGGACAGCTAGTATTTGCAGATTAGGCGGGGGCAGGGAGGGCAGCTTCCAAGAACACCGAGCGCATTCCTCAGCCTTGCAATCAAATCAGCTCCCAACTATAAGAATGAGGTGGCTCGTAAATGAAGAGACGCAAAAGACACATGGACGTGGAGCAGTAAGTGTAAAGGGGAGAAGGGCACCGAGTAAGCGAGCCGATCAGTGAATTTGGTGTGAGCATTCACCACGTTGTCTATTTGCGAACCACTGTCCCAGAGCCATATTGGACTTGGAAATCCCGGGCCCCCTCCCCCACGGCCACTTTACCCGAGTCCAGGCTCGTTCGTGCCCTAGTCCCTGCCCTAGTCCTTTGCGGTAGGTGGCGATGAAAGACCAACCGCCCGATGCATTCGACAATCGACAGACTGAATCAGACCCTCAGAGAAAATTCAAGATTTCCTCCGTGAAATATAAAGAAGTTTCACAAAATCTTGGAAATACAGACATCGAAGTGAAGATTCGATGGATATATAGTACGATATAAGCAACGAAGTCCTTATATTTCTTTCTTTTCAAACATTATATTTCTCTGCAAAGAAAGCAAATGACCAGACGAAAGTCAGAAAACTCTACGGGGATTCCAGCCCAGACCAAGACAAGATAAAGAAAAGTTTATTCAAGAAAAAAACGAAGACGTGGAAGAACTTAACAACAAATAGGTATCTTAAGATATTTTCCAGGTCATCCGAAATATGATCACGGAGTGTAAACCAACAATGGCGAATGTTGAGAACGAGAACGACAAAATAAATACAACAAAAGAAGAGATCACGAAAAGATGGGAAGAAAACGAAGAAGTTATATGATAAGAACTTACAAATAGAGTAGTGTGTAAATATAGATGATTACGAATAAGAACCTGAGATGGAAGAAATGAATTGGGCGTCAAAACAACTGAAAAATGGGAAGTCCCCGGCTGTAGATAATATTCCAATCGAACTATTCAAAGATACAGGGAAAGAAATCTTGGCGAAACTAACACAATTATGCAATGTAATCTGGAAAAGAGAAGAGTGACCAATAGATCTGCAAGGTACTATACTTTTTCTATTACAGAAGAAAGGAGACAGCCGAGATTGTGCAAAAAAAAAAACAACACAATTGCATGAATACCGTGTGCTTCAGTCAATCGGCAAAAGTCATCCCTCGGAAAAGGAAAAAAAAATAAGATTTTAAAAATGTTGTTGATGTAAGCATATACTTTCTTAAGATTTTCAAAAACAATTCACATTGAAAGAAACCTCATTTTCTATCTTCTTTGGAAAGTTGTGTAGATTACATTACGTCGCGTAAGCGTTAGTGTAAAGCATATTCTAAGATCATACAGAAAAAGATTTCCTTCGTTTTTAAACTCGTTTGAATGTTCCATATTATTTATATCATTGTGTCCGATATGTCACGAAAGAGTCAGGTCTAACTGGTTTTGCATGCTGCAATTTCTACAGATAACTTTTTCTAGAAAATCCACATTTTATAAAACAAAGAAAATGGAAGGGGAAACACGCTCCAAATCAAGCAAACATCTAGGAGTTTTCCAATTGCATCATTACCCTTTATTCACTTACGTAGTCTGTATGAAATGACTCACCGGAATTATTTATCCCCTTCAAAATTATACAAATATAACATATTTATTTTATATCAAAATAACTTACCAAGTAAGCTGGAATAAGTCATGATTCATACTATTTTATTTCAATGCTTGTTACGGCGTTGGAGTCAGGATACAGCTCGCCAGACTGCTATTTTTCCACCTTTTTTTAAATTTGGAAGTCGTAGGGAAGTGCATGGGCATACCAGCCCTGAGGAAGACCACGATAAAATGGTCGAACCGTCGGCAAGACAGTTTTCGACGCGACGTCACCCGGACAGCCAAGTCCATGCATTTTTTAAAATTTGTCCGAAAGTACGAAAACATTTTTAAAATTAGCTTCGGCTATTTTACTTGGGAAAAGAGATTCACCAGATTTAAAAAACCACTCTTTAAAGCAGATAAACGTCGTTTTGAGTTCAAAAATCGAGTTGTAGGATAAAAGAGCTCGTGCGTATACTCCGCTCATTTTTTACGGTATTTGACAACGGAAGATCTTAGAGCAAGGTTGTGTGATAACAGAAGACCTTAGAAGTAAAATATATCTAAAATAAGATGTGTGGAGATGAAATAATGCTGATATTTACACAATTAGTTCCTTTTTTTAAAAAAAATAGTTCCAAATCGGAATCGATATTTTGAGTAATGCCTCAAACAATTTTAAGATGGTATTCGAAGAAAGACAGAAATATGTGAAAAAGATAGTTATGTACTACTATTACAGACCGTTTACCTCGGTCTGCAATAGTGGTACAAAATCTCTAGTTTGATATCCGTGGAAAAATAGATTGAGATGCAAAGTGACGAACGCATAAACCGACTGTCTGGCTTGCGAATCCCGCAAGTCCCTCCTGCTCCGCCGAGGCTGGCCCACGCTGCCTGGCCTGGCCGTGTCGCCGCGCCGACAGTCAACAATCGGGTGGATGTCGCAACGGCGCAGACGGGGAAGGGGGAGGGAGGTGTTTTCGTAAATTTCTCTTTACGACGCTCCTATTCGTCCGATTTGTATGATTGTCACGGCGTTGGATTCAGGAAGCATGTCGCCATCGCGCTATAAGCCCACATTTTTTAATTTGTTCTCGGAAGTTTGAGAACTAATTTCAAATTCGCGTTTTTGCTAGATTTTTGGAAAAAGGGCATCGTAGCGTAAATTCTATTTTAAAAAGGCGTCAAATGCCGTTTACAGATCGAAAATCGGACCATTGGTTCAGACGTAATCAGTGAAGTAAATTCCCCTGCGATAGTGCTGCGATCTATTGAATTTTCCTACAAGTATTTTTCGGTGCATTTAGCCTTAAGGCGCTAGTGGTGTTCGCACATAGAGGAGAGATACAATATCTCTACTCCATGTGTTCGCAGAAGGCGAGACGGACGGACGGGCTGGACGTTTCAAAAAGCTCTTTTTCGGTATCGGGAACCCCAAAACCTGTATTTCCGTTGAAATCTCGAAATCGATTTTCTTCAGCATTACATAAGTTTTCCTACTATGTATATTAATCCTTTATAAGTATGTACACGGGAAAGTAAAAGTACGTTTCTAGATGTTCAGGGGTGTGGGTGGTGGTACAGAAATCTTTCAAAAATATGTATTTTTACAATTATAGTGTAACATCACAAATTCTTTTTGGTTTAGGGAATTTTTTTCCATCTTATGCGGGGACCCTTTGCCCCCCCCCCCCAATAAAAGATACGACATCCCACCTCTAGGTGGCAGTGAGGATTAAGAGGCGTAACTACATCAATACCTGGTCTTTACACAGAGGTCACAGTAAGAAACACGTATGTTAACGCTTAGAATGAGAGGCTTTTTCCAATGATTGGTTCTGAATTTAACTTGTGTTCTGCTGAAATTCCAAAGCATCGCTAATTCCTAAGAACGATAACGATTTGATAGCGTAAGGAAGATAATAACACAATTTCGTTCTCAAACTTGACAAGAATCAAATTTGATTGGTAATCGTTATAGGAACAAGTTAGTATTTAAACACATTTTAAGTAAAGGAAGGAAATCTCAGAAATATATGAAAAAATATCTACATATCTAGATTTGATAAATTAGTCGAGATATTATAATAAAAAAGTTTACGCATTTATTCCCTTCCCATGTTTTGAAATGCTGGCTTGTTTCTGCCATAACACACTGAGCTCTATTCCTGTAAGTTAGAAAATTACATTTATAAATATCGTCCTCACGCTACCACTTTTTTTAATTTTGTTCTTTTCGATTATGGATGCTTTGATTATTTCAGTAGAAGAAAAGTTCAACTCAGATGAACCAATGGGGAAAAATCTCTCATTCTGATCGATAATATTGATGTTTGTTCGTATCTTCTTCGTCTCAAGACAATGGATTGCCGTATTTACGCCTCGATCCCTCACGGCCACCCGTCTCCAGATAACAGTCTCGACAACGCGAAAGCATCCGCAACTGTGACTGTTCCATGGGTTGCTACAAAAAATAGTGTCCGTTTAATTAAAAAAAACATGTGAGAAATTAATTTTATACTCAAATTACTATCAAAATACTATCATATGACACATCATTATAATCCTCTTTTCATGATCTATCCATTCCTGGTGAGAAAAATATGTAGTTATGTTAAAAAGTGTAAATAAAATTTGTGGGTGGGAACCACAATTTAAAAAAAACAACATTTTTTAGTGAAAAAGTGAATGAGGAAGACGGTGTTTCCAGGTGGCAGCAAGGCAGAGAGAGGTTGGGCAAGACGAAGAGGGGATACAGTAGAATAGATGCAAGTAGGCTCCGCGGCAGGGCAGGAATGGATGGAATACCTCTTCCGGTCTATTAAATTATTGTGGAAATACCCAAGCAACGCAATGTACTTCAGTTAGTCGTATACAAAATACAAAAAATCGTAGCCTTACTTTATTATATATTTTGTATCCAAATTAAACCTCTTGCCATTTTTATATCGATATTTAAGTAACTTTTCCCGTTTTCGTAAGCAGAGGCCGAATTCCGTCACAAAAATGGGAGAGTTCAGCACAACATACTTCTGGATAAAAGATGGAAGGTGTGTTTTCCAGTATTTTGCATTGTTCTAAAAATGTGGCGTATCTCAAGATAATACATAATCGGGTGAGATTAAGTTATCTTGTACAAGAAGCATGGGAGAGAGAGTTCACAAAATTCCAGAAGCATTACATATCCGCTGTAGGCCCGATTAGGCTCGATTACCGCACGTGCCACATCGGTCCAACTGGTCATCACGTGCGTTGCTAATCACTGGTTGCTACTTGCTACGCGTCCTCGCCGAAACGCTCCTGCCCATCCCGCCACTGTCCGCTATGGGAGGAAATTATTCCTTTATAAGAGATTCCACCGATTCCCTGTGACATTTCTCCCATAGAGAACGGCTATCTTTGCATATGAGCGCTGCTCGACGGCATTGAGACAACTGATTTCACACTGCTCTCTGAGCTAATGGAGACACAGAGCTATCTGATGATGTGAACACAATTCTTTCAAGTTTCATATGAAATTGTGCGATTCGATAACATTTCTTTTAGAAAAAAAAAAAACAGTTGCCATGACTTCTGTCCAACTCTCCTACATAGATGTCTCAGAATAAAAGTTACAAACGTCTACAAATTTACCAATTGCTTTGCAAATACTAAATAATTTACGTTTCTGCCAAATTTCATTAAATGAACATTTTATGAACCCTTTTCAATCCAAACATAACAATTTTTAATTCCTGTATATGCTTTGGAAAACATCTTCACCTTTTCTTTTAACGTAACGTAATAGAGAAATCAATTGGATAACATAGTGTATTACTGAACAAAGTGTTAGAGGAAGTAATTTACTTTGTACAGGGACAAGATTTATCAACTTTTTCGTTACTAGGGCCCGCCAATAAGAGTTTTTCTGTTTGAAAAACGGTCGTTTTCCGGAACGAGATGACAATGCTTTAACTTCTTAAATAACCCCAATAAACCCAAGTAAGGGCGAGAAACTGAAAAGGGAGGAAGATATTAAAGGAATATAATATTTTGATTTATTTGTTGTATACAAGATTTTTGCATGTATATTCTTCATTATGTTGATGTCCTAGTTATTTTGTGTTCGATATATATTTTTCCTGAAGAAAATAAGGTCATCTTCGCTGAAACTATTGCAAATATGTAAACTAAAATTGGAAGGCTTTCTCAGCATATAGTAATTATCTACAATATGCTGTCATGAAATAATCTATGTTTATCCTGGCATATTCAAGCTTTCAAAGTCTAAAAAACACTCTTGACATCATAAACAATTTATAGAAATCTATATCAAATAAAGGTTGCAAATCAATATTAAACTATTATTAAAAAAAAATATTAAACTACTGTTTGTAATGATGAAATGATCTAAACTCTTGTATGTACTTAATATTTCTGTTAAATGTATTGTACTTAATATTTATGTTTGTTATAATTTATAAAACGTATCTCTGGTGTATAACTTTGTGTTTAGTAATTGTGATTGTTATACGGTATAACTGTTATTGGTATGTAAATTAATAGTAGTCGCTAATGACCTTAGTTGTTTAAAAAGTGACCATAAATAAATAAACTAAAAAAATCCACCCTTCATCTTAAAAACTTGTGGAAATTTTGGTATGTGTTTGAAACGTACTATTAAAAAAACATGTGATGGTGTCGACTTTCTCGTCGCTTTTTCGATTTTCTCTTCTCCAGTTGTCCTGGAGAGGTGGGAATGTACTTCGTTTTAGGGACTACAATTGTATTTATCGGCAGCCGATTAGGCTTTTGCTGACGGGAGGGCTTTTATCTTAAACAAACTAACTAAAACTAACTTATAAGTAATGCAGATCCGCTTTGGGATGTGCTGGTTATTATGTGTAGGTAATTGTAAATAATTTTAAGTTCTTTATATTGTTTTTATGTCTTCTTATTCTTCTTTTTATCTTTCTCACGCGCATTCACACTTATATTATATTTACTTTGTCTTAATCGCAGAAGCCGAGGAAGCTGAAGTTCCCCGTGGGGGCGCGGCGGCAGCTGCAACGCGCGCTGCTGCGGGCGTCGCGGCGCGGCCGCGTGGCGGAGGTGCAGCGCGTGCTGGAGGAGGCGGGCGGCGCCGAGGTGTGGCCGGACGCCTACCTGGCGGACGCGCTGCTGGAGGCGGCGAGCGAGGCGGTGATGCGCGCCCTGGTGGCCGCCGCGCCCGACCTCCTCCACGGCGCCGGCGCCGCCCGCGCGCTGCTCGCCGCCGCCAGCGGCAGCGACGACGGCGACCTCACGCTGCTGGCCACGCTGCTCGCCTGCGGCGCCGACCCCGACGCGCTCCTCGCGACGAAGCGCGTGCCGCCGCTGCACGCCGCCTGCGCGCACGGCCACGCGGCCGCCGTGCGCCTGCTGCTGCGGCACGGCGCCGACGCCAACAAGCAGGTACCCAACCTGTCACGGTTTCTTTAAAACGGTTACACCGGCAGGTGCAAACTAGGCAGCTATTCTTTCAAGGCACTATTTTCAAATTCACTTCAGCAGTTCGTACAATATGTGATCAAAAGTATCCGGACACTACTGAAAATGACTTAGCAGTTCGTGGCGCCCTCCATCGGTTATGCTGGAATTCAATAGGGTATTTGGCCCACCCTTAGCCTTGATGACAGCTTCCACTCTCGCAGGCATACTTTCAATCAGGTGCTGGAAGGTTTCTTGGGGAATGGCAGCCGCTTCTTCACGGAGTTCTGCACTGAGAAGTGGTATCGATGGAGGCCTGGCACGAAGTCGGCGTTCCAAAACATCCTAACAGTGTTCAATAGGATTCAAGTCAGCACTGTGTCAGTCCATTACAGGGATGTTATTGTCGTGTAACCACTCCGCCACAGGCCGTGCAGTATGAACAGGTGCTCGATCGTGTTGAAAGATGCTATCGCAATTCCCGAATTTCTCTTCAATAGTGAGAAGTAAGAAGGTGTTTAAAACATCAACGTAAGCCTGTGCCGTGGTAGTGCCTCACAAAACAACAAGGAGTGCAAGCCCCCTCCATGAAAAACACGACCACACCATAACACTATTTTGGAGGTGTCCGGATGCTGTTGATCACATAGTGTATGTGGAACATTTTTTTCCAAATACCAATTTACTTCGAGAAAATGTTTTTTTTTTGTTTTTGTTTTTTGTTTTACGCTCATTGCAGATTTAAAACTCTCCTATTGATTGATAATAGAAAATATCCAACTGATAGATTTGTCAGATCAGGTACGATCTAGGGAGCCGCTGAGGAGACTAAAGCACTTTTTGAAATGTAAGCTAACTTAATGTGCTATTAGTCTTTAGAAGTTGCATGGGTTAAATAAACTAACTTTGCACTTTTATAAGGACAAAATACAGAATATAAATTGAACCACGGAATTTCTCAATTCATTCATACAAATATGTTGTAAATTCGTAACTGGATTTCTTGAAATTTATGAAAGTATTTCGCATTAATCTCGAGTACTTTTAGGATTAAAATTGATTATTTTTCGTCACGATCTCCGACTTCAGCGTAGCTTCGAAAAAGAAAACTCAGAGTAAAGAGTAATATTAGTAAATTGATATTGCATAGCACTTTGAGAGCGAGAAACATCCATACGTTTGAATTAAATTTGGTTTGCTTATCACAAGAATTACGAAAGTATGTCGATAAGTATCTGCACTCAATGTTTGTAATTGATTACAACAACAACAAAATTTACAATGAGACCATTTTTAACAAAGGTACCATGCTTTTCAATGCTCGCGGTCCATCTTTGGGTGGCACTTTCTAACTTTCCGATGCCCTCAAAACACAGCTTTGTTTGATTTTCGACCTCCGAGAGCATCTTTAAGTGGATCAAACAGATGGTAAATAGACGTGACAACACCGTGACAATCTTGTATTCTGTTTCCTCGATATACAGTTTTCAAGAGCTTAGGGGGCGGTATGTGGATGAGCGTTGTCGTAAAAGAGAAGAATGTCTATTGATAATTCATCTCGGCTTTCCCATATGCAGAACCTGACTAGCGTGCGAGGCGAGGTTTGCCACTTCGTCAATAGACACTCATTGGTTATTCATAATCAGGTCACGGACTTGCTCAGTATTGTATCAGTAGTGGACGAGACTGGACATCTTGTTCTTTTCTCTTCCTGTATGTTTGTTTGACTGCTTTTGAATGGTTTACTCCAATGCCCTCTTCGCCAGGGATAAACATTGCATGTACATTGTGCTGAAAGCCTCCGAAGAGAAAGAATGTTTACAAAAAGATTTCAGCTTTTCGTTAACATTCAGATCACAGATTAAGAAAACGTGTTCTTTTTTGTGAAAACGAAAGCAGCGTAGTCACGTTTCGATTGCAACAACTTATGCGATCAGGAGGTGATAACGCCTTAACTTACCATAAGGAAAGTGTATGGTGTCATCTTAAAGCTGGGAAGTGTGCATTGCTGTACAGTCAACCTATAGAAAATAAGACGAAAGTGCAGATATTTACTGACGAGCTACGCGCGCACTGACGATACGGCACGGACGGGAGGGACCCGACGGACGGCAGTTTTTGTGTGGGTCGAGCGCTGTGCGATGTCTTCATAATTTAAGTAAAGTAGCAACTGCATTGGGTTCGTTTTGAAAATCAGAATAAGGAAATTACGCTAGGAGACGAAGAAAGTCCAATTTCTTTTCTTAACAGAACGATAATAACAAAAGGGGAATTTCACATATTATAACCCGACCGGATAGAAGATGAAAAATTAAATTATTTCAGTTCTTTACGATGTCTCATGATAAATTTGAAGCTAAATTGGTTATTTAGAAAAATATAACTTATAAATAAATATGTTGGTAACACAATTAAATTGAATTAAGGGACGTCCTAATAATTGCATTACTTTATTTCGAAACTTACGAAAATAACAGGCACTATAATTTCCGCAAGGCATACAGTACAAAAAATTACAATGATTAATAAATTAATGAATCAATCCAAAACATGGCATAATTCATTCTAACAAGACAATAAATTAAATAATACTTAATATCACGCTGTGCAACTGGGGATAATTCAGGATCAACACAATTAAATTGGGCGCATTCATTATCGCTCCACTCTCTTCACATAACGTCTCAACTGAAACGGCGCAAAGGCCGATCCGCCGGCCGTTCTGATGACGTCATCGGCTTGTCGGAATGTGCAGAAGATATTTCCTTCGGGCATTTCGTAAACGCGAAAGGTGTGGATCGTCACCTCCGTGCCGGCGTAGTGCGCGCACCCTCACGGAAATCAGTGTAAACAACTTATAAAAAATCCCGTCTGTGCCGTATCGATCCAGTGCACGCTAAGCTTTACGCTCGTACATTGAGTTACAATACTTGTTAAGCAAACTATGCTTTTTACAGGTGGATGCTGATCTGTCGCCTCTGCATTTCGCTGCAGTGAGCAACAACCCGGAGTGTGTGGCGGTGCTGCTAGACAACGGAGGAGACGTCGATGCGCTCGACGAGTGGGGCCGCACCCCCCTCCACTGGGCGGCCGACAAGGGCGCCGCAGCGTGCGTCAAAGCGCTGATCGAGCGAGCCGCCCACATCAACCTCCAGGACCCGCGCCAGATGACTCCGCTGTTACTGGCCGCCAAAGCCGCCTCTGAAATGACCTTGCCCGCCGCGTGTTCAAAAGTTACGCCGAAACCACCGGCAGACTATTTGGAATGCGTTAAGGAACTCATCCGATTTGGAGCTGACACAAAGGCAATCGATGAACGTGGTCAGAACGCTTTGTTCTATTGTATTAGGTGGGGAAATAAGCTTATCTTCGATTACCTAATACACGGAAAAGTAGATCTTTCACAGAAGAATAATAAGGGAGAGTCTCCTTTACACTGTGCGGCACACGCCGGGAATACTGAATTCATTCGCGATCTCATAGCTGCAGGGATAGGTACAAACTGCAGGCGAATCGACGGGAAGACTCCGTTGCATAGAGCCGTGGAATCGTGGAACACTGACAGCACTAAGGAATTGCTGGACGCGGGAGCGGACGTATCCGCCAAGGACAACGACGGATGGACGGTTCTCCACATCAGCGCCAACTTGGGTCAGACGGAGATAATGGCTCTGTTGTTCGACGCCGGCTGCGACATCACCATGACGACCAACGCCGGCCTGACGCCGCTGCATCTCTCCGCATCCAATGGCAGGCTCGAGTGCTTATCGCAGCTGTTAGAGCAGGGCGCGGCCGTCGACGCGGCGGCGGCCGACGGCAAGACGCCCGTCCACTACGCCGCGCAGACGTGGAGCGCGAGCTGCCTGGAGGAGCTGCTGAACCGCGGCGCCGACATCTTCGCCCGGGACCACCAGGGCTGGACGGCGCTGCACAGCGCGGCCCTCGCGGGCTTCGTGGAGCCCATCAAGTTCCTCCTGCTCCAGGGCTTCGACGTGGGCGCGCGCACGGCGGCGGGCAAGACGGCGCTGCACCTGTGCGCCCGCGCCGCCAACGACCACTGCCTGCGCGAGCTGCTGCGCCTGCGCGTGCCGGTGAACGCGCGAGACGACCAGGGCCGCACGGCGCTGCACGAGGCGGCGCGCGGCACCAACGAGGAAGTGACGCGCGTGCTGCTGGAGAGCGGCGCGGACCGGCGCGCGCGCGACGCAGAGGGCCACGCGCCGGCCGACGTGGCCGTCGACGTGTCCATGCGGCGCCTCATCCGCCGCTGGGCCATCGCCGCCTGAGCGCCCCGCCATGCCACATGCGCGCGAAAGAAATGAAAGTTCTGCCCGCTGCGTGGGCGGTTACGTCGGAAATACGTTCCGCACGGTAGCGCCTACCGTTGCAAACCTATTGCAACCGTGCTAATCGCAAAGAATGAGTTCCTCAATTGAGGGCTAAGCAATTCAATATGTGATCCAGTGTGAGATCAACAATATGGAGGAGTCAGATGTGGATGTCTAAAGAAAATATGGCTCGCAATTATATTAAAGGTTTTAGTTACGGCCCTTGAATGTTGGACACCCCTGTTTTGCACCTTTGGGAAAACTTGAGATCATGATTTTCTTGAAGGGACCTCATCTGTAAGTAGCAGATAACATAGTTTCTGAATCCGTTTTTCTTCTCTAATTTGTAAATTGTGAGAAATGTGTAATTGAGTGATTATTCACACAAAATTAATAATTTATCACTCAAGTATACTTTTTTTTTCTTTTTGGACAATCAAAGTAGACATTTTTCAAAAAAAGTTTTATTTTTAACATATATTGAAACACGACGTCTCGCGTAATGTAATTTTACCCATCAAGTGCGAACAAAATTCTTGTACATTCATTTATGTCTGAAAACGAAAACAAAATCTAAAAAATGAAAAGAATCTAATTTTTGTATTTATGATTTTTTTAATTGTTTGATCAATCTTACATGTTTGTACAATCAACTGCCTTTTGATATTCAATTTATATTAATATTGTAATTTTTACTTAAAGATTGTTTTAATCTAACATTTCAATAAAATAGTTCCTACATGAAAAATTCCTATTATATGTTGATTTCCTTTTTCTATGTGTTTCGGGTGAGTAAATAATGATTACTTGCGGAACACTTGTCAACGTTTCAGGGAACCTTAAAGTTCCGCAGAAGCTAGTCTGAAGACCACTGGTCTAGTATATTCGAAAGGCCGCTCAACAGTTGTCCGTGAAGGGAACGGTAACGCGAAAGCATGGACGCGAACGGGGACGGGAGTCCGCTTCACAACACACGCCCAAGGGGAGAGATAACGATATGAGCCTTCGGTGGCAAATCGGAGAACATCACGACACATGCCTATAGCAATGCACTCCTCGCTACACCCCTCTGTACTCTCTTGCTTCATCTGCTGTGGTCTCTTGTCTCGGTATCCGCATTTGCGTTTCTGAAGTTTTTCTGTTCTGCTTTCGTAGTCTTTATCACCATTTATTTTAGCATATTCACTTTTGTTTCATCTTTGCCACTAACCTCGTCTTCGTAATTTCAGTGATTCATTGATTCAGTCAGTCTTCATATCTTCGTAATTTCAGTGATTTTGAGTCCTTACCTTTTGAATTCTATTTCTGTTTCTTACCATTTGCTTCTGAATTATATTATCTCTGCTCTCTACCTTTTTAATTCTAGTTCATTAATTAATGAATAATAATTATAATTATTGTTAATTGTGAATTCACTTGATAAGTTTATTGTTTTTAAGTTACTGTTTCTATTTTCTGTCACATTATTATTTTCATTGTTTATTCAGTTGTTATTATATAAACTTATTATCTTCCTGTACAAAAAAAATTAATAAAAATCTGGACCCCAAGGTGCTTTAACAAAACATTATATAAAGCTATTTTCATATGATAATTTAGTTCTAATTATTAATTAACAAAAGAATAAAATCGCACGTAATACGAACTAAAATACCTCAAAAGGACAAAGTATATCTGGCGCCAAACCATAACTTCGCAAATCCACGCTCTAACTTCAATATCGGACTATGCTCTCATCTCCGGTCTAGTCCAGTGTCGCGCGCTCGACCACATGGAAAACTTGACACTCATTGGCGTAGATTCATTGAGAGGCTATCCGTCCCTAGGCTAAGATGAATATTAACCGTCCTTTCCGTTCACGTCCCTGTCCTGCTTCACATTGATGTCCTGTTGTGAGGTGGCTCTGGCCATCAACTGACGTCACTGTGCTGCATCTGGCCGGGAGGTTGAGTGATTCGAGTCCCGACGGAGGCTACAGTCCCAGGTCAAATTCATCAGCTTTCTAGAGTAGAATATTAGCGACCGACGTCTCTGATCGTTAGTCTTCCGTGGTTTCTCCGATGAATCCCAGGCGAATGTCAGTCTAGCAGTACCCTAACTGCGCGCGACTTTCCATCTATCCTTATCTTATCCTCACCCCTTAATCATACACACTTACATGCATTACACTACCAACATGTCGTGAGCTTAGAGTTTGTCCCGGCTGGGGGGTGCCTCGCTGGCGGGTGATATCTGGATGGGGAAACCCGTAAGCCACCGTATGGCTCAGTGCCGTTACATCCAGCCGGAGGAACACCACCACCTCGGGATAAAAGCGTGCACTACACTTACGGGACTAACGATCATAGCAGTTTACACGTTTGGAATCATGAAATAATGAAACGGCGGGGCAAGCCATTCTAACTTCACGTTCCCGTTCGCAGGCAATTATGAAGCGTAATGCTTTTCTTGTTACTCATCTTCTTCTCCTTTTTCTTCGACGGTTTCCCTACACATAGTGCATGTTTCATACATAGGTTGATTAATCTTTTCCCATTGTCATTAATATTTTCCTCTCCATATTGACCTACTACTTCACGTTCTCTATTACCTACTCTGCTATTAAAATCCCCAATTAATATTATTTCATTTTGATACGGAATACTCGCTATAGTTTCGCTGAGGTCTTGAAAGAACTTATTCTTATCGTCTATCTGCATTATCATTTACGGCATATACCCCTAAAATTGTTATCTTATGATGAAAAATGTTCATGTCTATTGTTAGTATCCTTTCATTAATATTCTATATCTGTTTAATGAAGTTTGTCCATTTACGTTTAATAAGGAAAGAAACTCCACTTCTAGCTCTAAAATCTTTGGGTACACCACTCCAAATATGAATATATTCATTCAAAATTTCTTCCCCTGCCCCTTTTTTCTTCGTTTCCGTAAGTATAATTATGTCCAGGTTCATTTTTTCAATTTCTGAGATGACCTCCCTGTGTTTAGTTTGTAGGCCTTGTATATTCCATGTTCCGATTTTCATTGACTGTTTTGACGGACATTTTGTCGGACGGGCCTTTGTAGAAAATTTAATTTTGGTCCCGTCCGAGGCATATTTAAATCGCTTTGAACTGAAGTTTTTTTTATGGTGCCAGGATGTTAGCCCTGCGTCCAACCCCCATGCTTAATCCTGGAGGTAGATGTTATTTTTTCAGGGTTGTCATCCTTTAGGAAGGTTGGTTTCACCACACCTACGGAGGCCCCCCTTCCCCCTTTGTTTTCTGTTAGGGTTTCCTTCCCTTAGCTCATGGTTCCCGCTTTAAGGCGCCGGAAACTCGCCTTTCGTCCCACCCTTTTCGTTACTCTGTAGGTTTTCACCACGCAGAGCATCCAGGGCCACCACGAGGAGGTCTGGGAAGGGACTTAATGACTCAGCCTTACTACGAAGGCTCCCCATTACAGGAGGGCTTTTCCTGGTATTTAATGGTGTATACCTATGAGCCTCAGTAAACCCCACCAGGGCCCGAGTCACCCATCAGGACCCCTTCTGTTACTCATCTGGGCAACAAAAATCGTGGAATATTAACAGCAAATATTGGTTCCTTTTGATGGAACTACTGTGCATTCATTCGCAAATAAAATTTCACCACATATTTTGTGTTTTGTTGTATTGCATGCATACATACATTTTAATATGCATTGTATTAATATATTGTTCATAAGAGAATACACTGCGATACTTGGAACAGTACTACTTTAGACTTCAATGATTTCTTAGTGAGATTTTCAACTTGTTGCCTTATCTAATACACTGTGCTTCATTAAGTTTATGAACTGATAGACATACAATTTTAGATAAAATGGTAAATTGATATTTTTAAAGGGCAGAGCACAGCCTGCCGCAACACAACTGTAAACAATCACGCCTAAGTGAGACACGAATACGAATATGGATTTTTAAAGTGATAGAGGAGTTTCCCCAACATTTCTCCTCAGTAGGGCACCGCCCCACGCGGGACAACCTCTAAGCTCCCGACACAGGTGGTGCATGTAAGTGTGTGTGTATGCAAGGGATGAGGATAGGACAAGGAAAATCCATGGCCCGTTATCAGGGTGCTGCTCCGGCATTTTCCTGGTGTAGATGTGGTGGTCCTGCCTTACGCTACATACAATGAGAAGCCATATTGATCGCTGTGTTAATGAGAAAAGGCTCACTGGAAAGATAACAGAGAATAAGAACGATCTACTGTATCCATACTGCTTCCAATTACCTACCTAGTAAATCCGTAAGTGATCGGAGAGGTTTACTCGTAGAAGTGCAAATTTAGACTTTTGCGATGAGGGAACAGAAACAAGTGAATGCACTGTCTCCACGCGTAGAAGCTCCGGCCATTGAGCCTGGCTCTCCATTGACAGAGTGAGGTGCTAAAGAGCAACGCGCGGACGGGAGGCTGCCAGGCGGTATAATTAGTGTGAGAGCAGGCGGGCACAGCGTGGCGCGGCGTGCAGACCAGGCGACGGGGCAGGGGCGCGTGCCAGGGGTCTCTGACCACTGCCTCTCCATGGGCAGACGAGCCGAAGGAAGTGCCAAATCTCTCTGCCTCTTCCACGATCTCTGTCGCTGCCTGGCTTCCTCTCACTATATCTCTCCCTACCTCTCTGTTTCTATTTATCATCCATCACTCTCTTCCTCTCGTCCTGCGACCTGTGGCGATCACGATCTGTAAGATCCCTGAACGAGATAAAACTCGGCTCAAACGAACATTGTTGGATGTCAAAAGAATTCGTCATAAACTGAAAACTATTTTTGAAAGAAATGTATCAAATTTGACTGCAAATGCTTGCAAAGAGAATGTGTAATAAATTATCAAATGTGTATTGCGAATTACGACCCTCAAAACTAATGTTAAATTTCAAAAATCGGAACAAACATCAATTTGTTACATTCTCTCCTGATTGTGATGCTGAATATTCCCGTCTTTCCTAATGTATCTACTGGTACTTGGATACTGTCATTTCTCTTCAAATCGCACACACAAAACATCACTATTGTTTAGAGACTTGAAACTTTTTTGTGTTCTTAAGTTGAAAGGAGGTGACACGTATTTTTTTCTTTTTTTATTTTGTTATCCAACGCCTTTCAGATATATTACCAATTATTTTTTTGCAAAATCATCCGCGCTAGTGTTTAAACTTTTTGCGCAAATACACTTTCCTTCAAAAAACTAAAATTACACTTAAATTTAACTTAAAAACCTGCACTTTCATATAATGTAAATATATATTTTGTAAACAATATTTAAATATTTAAAATATATTTTAATTTATTGAATGTAAATTTATGCATTACATCGGCACTTAAATAATACTCATGTCTTTCTACACTAATGTTATGTCGATCTGCCAAATTTCAAAGTGAGACAGATAAATAACATTTTTAAAAAAATAGTTGTTCACCGGAGCATGTAGGCAGCCCGCTGCCCGACAGTGTCCCTGCTCGGACAATGCAATGACACGACGCACCGGGACATCGAATATTGAGCAATCATGAGACTTATGTCATGTTATGAATCGCAAAAACACATACGGTCTCAAATAGAAGTCTTCTGACGAAATGCGACAAATAAGTTTATTTATAAACAACTGACACTGCTAGGATCTGCCTGAAACCGAGCAGCCTTCTTTCTCAGATATACTGAGTCATATGGTATAGGAAATAATCGTCCACAAAAGGTTTACTCATTTTTATTAATTATTACCCATTATTTTGGTAATAATTATTAAACCTTTTGTGGACGAGTATTTCCTTTACCGTAGTATGGATTACCACAAGACATCTGCTACCACCACGGAATGAATACTAAGTTAGTTGTGTAAACAGAGGAATCCGCGAAACGTGTGTTCTGTGAAGAACAACAGATAGTCTTTCAATAATATCAATACTATTGTTATTTGCATTTTCTTAATATGAAAATCTATAATTCCAGAAGAAGTGTTCGTTTCTGTTGTTTCAACCAGCATTCTTGGTTGCCTGGTTGCCGAAAAAAAATGTGTATTGGAAAAAATTGTTTTCAAAATTCTTTCTCGTGTGAAGAAATTAAAGTGAAGGTTTTTCAAGAAAGTGAGAATCGACCATACTCGTTAATGCCGCAGAACTGTTGGGCAGTGACGATGATGAATGAACGTGCACGTTCACCCTAAAGTATCACCTGATACGAAATTGACTGAGAAGATAATAAGCGATAAGATAAGAAAAAAAGAAACTCACTAAGTTCGTCTTCTGTTTCTTGTGCTGTACAAAAATAAAATTTGACGCTACGAGTTTTCATTGTCCAGTGCGATTTTTTTACATTAATATTCCTTTGAACTTGAAGATGTTACTCAGGGACTGGTGTGAATTAATGTCTGCGCTACTCTGCATCCGTTTGTGTTATATTTCGGAGAAAGCAAAGAATTTAAGAATAAAAATCTTTTTCTGAATGCCTGAAATACGACAAGATTTCAATTCACCCTTTTCAGTGTAAACTCATAACACTTCTGAAGTAAGATTATGACAGAGTTGGCAGATAGATTTCACAGATTGCTCTGTGAAAGTATATTGATGGTTATAGTTTAGTGCTGATTGGCACCTGTTTGAAGGGTAACGATTTAGTAGACGCTGCAGCAAAACAGAAAGTAGACATTTCTATTGTATTTAATTTCACAAAATTATCTCAATGTTCCACACTGTAACTTGCCAAACTTATGTAGAACGTTTTAGAGAATCCAGTGATATTTTTTTGGAATTTTTAAACTGTCGAGTTTTAGGAGGAATTAAAAAAATAAAAATAAAATAGGATAAAAACCATATGAATACACTAAATATATATTTCCAAGGAGGGAAATAAATTCCAGAATGTTATTTCATATGGTCACTATTGTGGTACAGAATTATTACGGTATCACACTAGCGGTACAGAATTATTAAGATAAATTAAATTGAGTAAAGTAGACATAAGAAATTTTTTACTGAAGAAAAACATACGGCGTCACGCGCGCAGCCCCCCTTCTTGCAACAGCCACGATCCCCTGACCCATTTCGGATGTTTATGACACCCCACCCAACGGCCGAAGAAAGGGTAAATTGTAAAGCGTCCAACTGCAGCCACATCTGGAATATTTTCGAAACGCCTGTCATCGTGATCGGGGAAACCCAATGCAATAATTCTGTAGCCGGGAGGCCCCTTAACAGACGTGGCCTACTTTCGAGACGGTAGAGAAGGACACCCAAGTTCCAAGAGAGACAGAGAGTGGAAAATACCTATACTCCGCCGGAGCTTATTGGCCAAATTTAGTGTACAACGCCATCACCTTTAACCAATAGCGACGCGATCGTTGTAGGGAGCAAGAACATATGAGGAGAAAGGGTGGGGATAAAAGTTAACTTCGTACATTTATGAGAAACAAAATTTCAGTGGGCTGAGAGACTTCTCTGGGGTGGGAGCCAGTCGCGGGGAGACGCGAGTGCGCCTCTGAAAGCACTTGGTTGAAACCAGTGGGTTGAGAGACTTCTCTGGGGTGGGAGCCAGTCGCGGGGAGAGGCGAGTGCGCCTCTGAAAGCACTTGGTTGAAATCACTGGGGTGATAGACTGGAATTCTCAGTGAGAATTTTAGAGGAAGTGCAAAAGCACTTCAAAAGTAAATTGGCGAATCCTTTGTAATTGCGTATTCGCTACACGATTTCGCAACTTCTGAATTTGTATTTGAGAGGATCCGCATAGTTCAGAGGGAGACATTGTTGTGTGCTCCGCACCTGCGATCGGGGGCGATATCCCCGGCTATCTACAAGCTCCGCCGAAGCAGCCTCCAGACGTCCTTTCGCTGATGTCACTGACCACCGCCAGACGCCACCAGACGTCACTGACCACCGCCAGCCGCCGCCAGACGCCGTCACGGCCGCCCACAAGCTTCGCCGCGCCCGCCCGGGCACATGGAGTACTTTTGACAGGGAAGCTCTCAGGCAATGTAACTGGGGGCAATAAACCTTTTTGAAGTATTGTCAAAGCGGTGCCGCGCCAAGGCACAAGAAAGGTCCTCAAGGACGAATCTGTAATTCTAGCTATAAAATAATTTTGTACTCTTCTCTAGTTGTAAGCTTTCCTTTTAATTTTAATCTTTATTTTTTCTTTTATTCGAACTTTTCTTTCTTTTATTTTATTAATGTAACTTCCCTGGTACAGCTTTGTCCAGGAATAAACGTTGTCTTTTACCAGTAATCAAATTGTTTCTTTTGAATGCCCATGAATTTAATTAACAATTCCTTCCATCACCTAATTTTTAAATGAGCAAAGGATATTGTTACAATTGGCTAGTTTTTAAACGAGTAAAAGGAATAGGACCGACTGAGCTATAACCGGGCCGCTAACCGCGCATTTCCCTTCGCCGGGAGATGAGTGGAGGTGTTACACTATAGCCGAGGTTCAGTGTTCACTATAACCGAATCTTATTCTTATTTGTAATGTAAGTGAAACGGGACCAGGGGCTTAAGTTTACTATAACCGAGAGTTTACAATATCCCAGTTAACAATCACTGGAGTCAACACTAGTTAGAAAAGGGTGGAAATTTCTTATTCCTTGTATTCCACATGATTGATTCCACATGATTCTTTTCATAAAATATTTTATTACCTTGGCCTAACTAACAAATGAAATATAATGACAAGAACGCCTGCTACACCATACGTTAGTAACTCTGTTAATTTTTTGGGGTGCTCTGGCCTTGAGGGTGAACGGTCGTGGTCAAGTGCGAAGACATGGGCAAATGTCAGTTCGCAAAGGCGCAGTGAGAGTCCTCTACGCTTATGGGCAAAAACATCCACGTGGCAAGGGGTTGGTAGCTCTTGCATGAGTGTGGATGCTGTGCACGGATCCAAAATTGATCACAGTGTTGTGTGTCTCCTAGTGCATCCTCGTAGTTTGGTAGTAATAGGTGGTATGCCTGCGGCATTTAAAGTGCCTATAAATGGTCAGTGTTTCTTGGCAGTTATAGAATGGTAGTATCAGTAACAGGCATGTCACTTGTCAGTTAACACTGTTTGTATAAATAAATATTTTCCATTTCACACTGTTAACTCTGGACGAGTTGATTGCTGTAGAACGAGTGTGAGTGGTGGAAAGTGGTTGGTAGAGAATCACGGCTCCTTGTGGTTCTTCACATTGCTGTGTTGACTGTTTTTACTGGTAAATACCTGATCTGCGCCAAGGTTGGTTCTCTAGTTGCTAACTCCTGACTTAAAAGCTCGCGCAAGTACGAATTGCCATGCATGTCGCTCAATCTTCCACATTTCTTATTTGATGAATCACGAAATAGAACTTTATACATTCTCACATACTACTTGTGTAATACATACAAAGTATTGCAATGCTGTAGCAAACAATGGTGATTTTTTGAAAGAAAAACTCTTATTTGTAATAATGAATTATTACTGACTAATGACCTAAGCGTTTGACGCGCCAGGAATCACTAATAAATCAAAGTTTATGAATTGTTTTTTGATACAAAGGTTCAGAACATCTAATATTACATGTTTAGATTTCTAAACTAATGGTGCTGAAACAGCACATACAATTAGATAGAAAAAAAGACGATGAGAGAGAAATCGTCCGAAAGAAAGGAAGAGTGAGAGAGGGAGAGAGAGAAGCGGGGAGTCAGTATACGCCCTCGACACCTTGGCAACAATTGAACTGTGTGTCATAAAGCTAAAGCATGTCCCAATAATGAGAAGTAATTCTCAAAACTACAGCTGCTGCCTCTCTGGGCAGAATGCCAATGTTGCATTCCAATCTGATATTTCCTGAAGGCTATCAATTTTTATTTTATTTTACAAATAAATCATATTTAAGTAATGATAGAAAACCTAATTGGGGTAATTTCAATTAAGGTTTGCAGATACTCATATTATCGAAAAATTGAACAAGTTCCTATTTGAAAATCGGTTTTTGATGAACACATTTCACTAGCACAGCAAATTTTTACCTTCACAATTATAGTTGAAGGAACAATCTGAAATGTTTTCATTTTTCGAAAAATTAGTGGATTCAACAATCATGAGACCAGCACCATTCTCTTAAGCGTACTTTACGATATGTAAGGTCAAAATTTAATAAAAAACGTGCCGTTTTTTGAGAAAAGTTTGTTTAAAGAACAAATGGCCTAAGTTTGACACAATATTTCGCCAAAAAAAATAATATTTTCAAAAATTGAAGATGACATTAATTCAAGATGTTTTTGACGAACACATTCACTGGGACAGATGGCTCAGGTGAAACCTTTTTTATTTCCAATGAACTTGGAGGTTCATAATTTTGACTTTGTATTCAGCAGTCTAAAAAAATGTTTTGTTTTGTGAATCTTTCTTTCTCGTCTTAGGAATAAAAATACGTATCCAGAAAATTTCCAAACAAAATAAATATATTCTTAAACACACAACAAAATCATTATCCCTATTTTACAATAACAAAATGAGTGAAGAAATAATGTATGGATCTTTTCTCTAAACAAATTGAGAAAATTAACAAATGCTTATACAATTTTTCAATTTGCACAAACACACACAATTAAATATTTACATTGTCAAAAGTATTTCCTTATACTTCGTAACTACCATGGCCATCACAATCTCATTGAAATTTCTTCATTGAAAAAATATTAAGGCCATTTTTTTAAAAATGTTGAAAATGTCCCAGGTGCTTCAAGCATTTCGGCATCAAGACTACACAAAACTATGATTCTCGCCACACCACATGTTAGAGGAATTTATTCTAAATTTAGCAACTGGATTTACTCGTTATCAGAGCCTTTAAGATTTTCTGCCGAAAATGTGCCGTTTTTCCGCAACATTACGTAACTTTATCTCTACTATGTAAGAGGTAGCGAGATAGTAAAATTGAAAATTTTAAGACAAAAATAATTGAACATAAACTTGAAAAAGTATTTTTTTCAAACCTTTTGTTCATATTCTTTGACTGGATAATGAATCAGTCATCTACACATTGCATTAGAAGTGAATTCGCTCTTCTCTGCTCGCCAAAGTGTCAACGGGATGGATAGTCACGGAGTTGACCTCCCGTTTCCCTGCATATGGAGCCTCGCTTGAGCAATTCTCAGAAATACGCCTCTTACCACAGCAAACAGCTGTGCCGAACTTCGGCTAATCTATCGTGGCTTCCAATTGAATGTTCTGGAATCATTCGAACCCGTTCATTCGATTGGACAATTAGTCCCCACCTTTACTTGCCTTATGTACTTGCGGCATAAGCAGAGTTCAGTTAAATGACTCACCGTATTCTCCGTTGTTTGCGTGCAAATTGAAGACCCATATTAGGTAATTTTGACATCAGCACGTTTGCGCCGCGCATTTTAATAGTCCGGTAATCAAGTACAAGATTTGTAACTAACCTCGGAATTTGCTTGTTACAAACAGTGTCTGCTTACCCTGAGGCAACAGAAATCTCTGCTAGGTGCCAACTTCAGTGTTCGTTTAACGAGATGGTGTTTGGAGCGCCAGCAGAGCTTATTTCGTGCATAGAAATGACAACTTGCTACCAGAAATATTTCGGTTACCTTACATTATTTATATAAAAAGTATATATCTCAGAGAAGGTGATGTATTTGGTGTTGTGAATAAATGCTATTTTGTGCTAATCATTTCTGCGTGACAATTGTAGGAAGGATTCAATAATCACGTCCCATTTCAACCTGTCCTACCGAGATATCTTCGGTTTTTGCTAGAGTATGTAATACTCTCCTTAACAACCAGTCCGCTCTTCATTTGTCCAAGCACAAAGCCAAACAACCTTGAGCAGTGGCATCTAAGACCTGTCACATGAGCGTTACGTTGACGCACGTCGTAGATTAATACTATCCTATGAGGAACAGTCAAAGCGCTCGAGGGCCGATTCCACGACGCGCGTTGAGATTACTTGGGATTTTATTCCTAGGCGCGAGTCTTCACGATGGAATATCTCACTGCATTTCGCGCCGCTAGATATCGCAGGATCGCGACCGTATAGAGCAGTGCTGGCGATCGTGCGACATCTAGCGGCACCATCAAGAAAGACGCGAAATGTCGAGAGATATTCCATCGTGAAGACAGGCCCTCACGCGCTAATATATACCCAGGTATAACTAACGTCAACACAAGCGCGCGTGCAGTGGCCCTACGAAGTCCGCACCACAATTTCGTGTTGCATTGAAACATAACCATCTACAGGTTTTATAATTCAACATGGTTAAGAAAAACAGCACATCTTAGAGTGATTTTTTTACTTATCTCGGAATATTGAAGAAAAATGATTTTTAAATGTTTTAAGATAATTGCTCAAATTCACACGAAAAAACAATTACATTAGTAATCAAATTTTGTATTTGTTGCAATTTTATTCAGACGGGCAACAATATTTAAAAGTTAAATTCCTAAAATGGACTTAAACTTTTTGAAAATCTGAAAAATTAAGTTTACGATTGCTATAATTTACAGTAACCCGACCTAGTAATTTAACTGGAGGAGCGCTTCTGGAAAGAACTGAATATTAATGAACTAAATAGTATTTAAAAAGTTGGTTCATAAATGAAAGAATTTCACGATTACATTTGGTCAGGGAACGCAAATAGAACATTTAAGTGCAATTAGTCAAATTAAACTATCCTGTTTAAAGGATCGAATAACATGCACTTTGTGTGCATTTGGAAGGGGCGTAACTATTTTACAAATTAGAGAAAGTATAATTTTTCTCATTCCATGATCTATTTATTACTAACCTATTAGAATCAAAAATTGTATGTAGTATGTCAGTTTCAAAAATTAATGAATTAAGATGTAATTGAGAAGAGGAAATTCGGAAAGAATTCATATATTTCTTACAAACAATGTATTAATACAATTACTATTAACAATAAAGTACAATAGTACAAAACACACAGAAAAATCTTTGGTGAAATTTCATATGCAAGCATTGAAAGGAATGCACAGTAACAGTTCCATTAAAAGGCAACAAGGTATGCTGATAATGTTCCACGATTTTTCTTCCAAAGATGAGTAACAGGAAAAACATTATCTTTACAATACATAAGACTATAATACACATCACAGGCTGAAGGAACTTATTAATCATTTTTTCTCTCTCCTGGAGGACCTCAAGAATATTGTAATGCACCCATTTGTGGGAAGCTACGTAAATTTTCAAAGGTCCTTTTATCACAATTTTTCACAAGGGACTAGATTATCACGACATGTCATGTTAATTATGCATCTTTCTCAGGGCTAATTTTAAGATATTTATGGCTGCAATAAAGACGTTTTCTTTTATTTCATTTTTCCACATTAGATCTCTTGGGGTTTATACACCTTTTGTTAATCTATATTCCACTCGACTACTTTTTATACTTATTATGGCTAACAGTGGCTTATGGCAAATCAATTGTTTCGTTTATTATCGCTTTTGGAATAAACAGATATCACTGTAATAATTACACAGCCACTTAATTTCCCATTCACTACAAAAAACCATTAAATTAGTATCTAAAATATAGTGGAACAAAGAACTAGGCACCCCGACTGGATCACACATTCACTTGCTTAGTCCTCATTGGAGGAACCCATTCTTTGCAATTTGCACGGTTGCAATAGATTTGCAACGGTAGGCGCTACCGTGCCGAACGTATTTTCGACGTAAACGCCTACGCAGCGGGCAGAACTTGCATTTCTTTCGCGCGCATGTGGCATGGCGGGGAGCTCAGGCGGCGATGGCCCAGCGGCGGATGAGGCGCTGCATGGGCATGGTGATGGCCAGGTCGGCCGGCGCGTGGCCCTCTGCGTCGCGCGCGCGCCGGTCCGCGCCGCTCTCCAGCAGCACGCGCGTCACTTTCTCGTTGGTGCCGCGCGCCGCCTCGTGCAGCGCCGTGCGGCCCTGGTCGTCTCGCGCGTTCACCGGCGCGCGCAGGCGCAGCAGCTCGCGCAGGCAGTGGTCGTTGGCGGCGCGGGCGCACAGGTGCAGCGCCGTCTTGCCCGCCGCCGTGCGCGCGCCCACGTCGAAGCCCTGCAGCAGGAGGAACTTGATGGGCTCCATGACGCCCGCGTGGGCCGCGCTGTGCAGCGCCGTCCAGCCCTGGTGGTCCCGGGAGAAGATGTCGGCGCCGCGGTTCAGCAGCTCCTCCAGGCAGCTCGCGCTCCACGTCTGCGCGGCGTAGTGCACGGGCGTCTTGCCGTCGGCCGCCGCCGCGTCGACGGCCGCGCCCTGCTCTAACAGCTGCGATACGCACTCTGGGCTGTTGCTGGCCGCGGCCAGGTGCAGTGGCGTCACGCCTGCGTCTGTCACCATGGTGATGTCGCAGCCGGCCTCGAACAACTGTGTCATCATCTCCGTCTGACCCAAGTTGGCGCTGATGTGGAGAGCTGTCCAACCGTTGTTGTCCTTGGCAATTACTTCCGCTCCCGCGTCCAGCAATTCCTTAGTGCTGTCAGTGTTCCACGATTCCACGGCTCTATGCAACGGAGTCCTTCCGTCGTTTCGCCTGCAGTTTATACCGATCCCTGCAGCTATGAGATAGCGCATGAATTCAGTCTTCGCACTGTATGCCGCACAATGTAACGGAGATTCTCCCTCATTATCCTTTTGTGAAAGATCTACTTTTCCATCTATTAGATAATCGAAGATTTGTTTAGCTTCCCATCTAATGGCATAAAACAAAGCGTTCTGTCCGTCTTCATCGGTTGCTTTTGTATCCGCCCCTAGCCGGATGAGTTCCTCAACACATTGCAAGTGATCTGCCGCTGGTTTGGGCTCCATTTGCACATACGGATAGGGCAAGACCATATCCGTGCAGGCTTTGGCGGCCATTATCAAGGGCGTCATCCGCCGCGGGTCTCTGACGTTGGGGTCCGCGCCTCGCTCGATCAGCGCTTTGACGCACGCAGCGGCGCCCTTGTCGGCCGCCCAGTGGAGAGGGGTGCGTCCGAAGTCGTCGTTCGCATTGATGTCTGCCCCGTTGTCTAGCAGCATCTCCACACACTCAGGGTTGTTGCTAACTACGGCGTAATGGAGAGGAGAAAGTTCACTATCCACCTGTAATAAAGAACCTTGTTTAGAAAACACACAATGCAAAATAATATTTGTTCTTAGACGAATAAACTACGAACATCGGGATGTTTTTAATTCCATTGCAATACTAATTTTCTTTAATAGTTTGATGGCACTGTAGTTCCAAGAAAAGGCCAAAACAATTACGGCAAATAAAAATTGTTATTCTTGACTCTACTCAAACAGCTGTGAAATTATTTTTAAAACTATTTTCACACTGTTCTCTTAAAATTAATAAGTTACTGTTTTGAAAGTCACCCCATTCGTTCATCGGATTTGTCGTACTACTGTCTCTCAGATACATAGTTCACACGAAGTCGTAAAACGTTCTCTCATATGAATAGGGGGTTTCATAAAAGTTTCTAAATCGAATTTCTGCAAGATAATAAATTACTCCATCATGATGCAGAATGTACAAATGAAAATGAGGAAACGTTTCTTCTTCGAAAGTTTAGCCAGATGATTCACATATAGACGCATTTCCATTTGGTTCATTTTTTGACGAAGAAATGTCATTTTTATTTTAAATTACTTATTACTGATTTTTCTCTCGATCTTACAAAGATGTGCTAAGCTAAATCAATTAATTCAAAGATCACTTGTCCTTAAAAAATATAAAAAAACCTTTCAACCTAACCCCGAAGCCGAAATTCCTTTCGGGATATCTGGACTAGGTCACATATTTGTATTATTTTGAACACTTTCTTTATCTCCTTCCGTTTCTTTTCAAACGCGCTTGAGCAAGGGAGGCATAACTAGCTACGTACCGTGTACTCAAAAAACATCTTACACAATCATCAATTTTTGATTGTTAATTAACGTTCTCCGTATTGTACGTCAAATTATATTTCCTACAACTACGTCCAGCGGCCGCTTTAGTATTGACCAAATCAGATCTGATCAACTCTGTCGGACAGAGAAATTAGAAAGAAACTATACACTCTTAGAGTTGCCGTTAAGAAGGGTGGGAGGTCCTGAAAGAGTTGACGAAATATATGGTGTTGCCCTTTATGGTTCATGCGCTCCAGACCGCAATTTAGCAGGTGGCTGCGAGTGATCACCCACCCCCGCTGTTCCTTCCCAATATTCTTTCCCCTGACGGAGTGGCTTCAGTTCCTACCCGAAAACGCCGGCCGTTGCCCAATTTGCACACACCCTTCCGCTCGCCGTTGTGCGATGATTTACGCAGGACCGTACTAAATAACCGCAAGGAGCGTTAGTACCTGCGCGTTGGCGTCGGCGCCGTGCTCCAGCAGCAGGCGCACGCAGCCCACGTGCCCGTGCACGCAGGCGGCGTGCAGTGGCGGCGTGTGCGCCCAAGCCGCTTGCGCGTTGGGGTCCAGCCCCATGGAGAGCAGCGCGGCCAGCGGTCTCTCGCGGCCCTCTCTGGCAGCGCCGAGCAGCGCGCACGCCGCGTTTTCGCCGCGCAGGAGGTCGGGCGCGGCCGCAGCGAAGGCCCGGACCACCGCTTCGCTCGCTGCCACCTTCAGCGCGCTCATGAGGAGGGCGTCGGGCCAGCCGGCCGGGCCGACGTCCTCCCACAGCACGCGCTCCACCTCGTCCACGCGGCCCCGCTGCGAAGCCTTCACCAGGGCGCGCCTGCGCTCCTTCTTGCTGCCCCCTCGGAACTTCGCCTTCTGGTTGCGCCTCTGCGACAAGGGAGGGAATCATTTCAAGCTACATCAAAATACATCGGTTCTTTTTCTGCAATTTTTACACCAATTTTTAAAAAAGTTTTACATATGTTGCGAGCAGTGGCGGCTCAGGGAATAGACAACAGGGAGGGCACACAAAGTCGCAGGATCAAAGAAAATTAGGTATTTGAATAATTGTTATATTTCGATTGTTGAAGTCACGTAAGTAATATTTAAAATCGAATTATCTCCGAAGCAGGCTATCTAAACACAGGATCTATAAATTAAATTTAGTCTTCTGTTTTTAAATTCTGCAAATTTATCTATTACTAATACATTAAAGTTAACCGAGTCTCGTAACAAAACTCTTTCTATTGATAACATACAAAGGGCGTTCAATCTCTCTTCCGACATGGTATTTCTTAAAAATGGCTTAACTCTTTTTAAAGTAGAGAAATCTCTCTCAGATTCTACAGTTGTCATTGGTGTTGAACAAATTCCTTTCAATAGTTTAACTGATTCATAAAACACATCTAATAAGTTATTATTAACTAACACTTCCAAAAAAAATTCCTGGTAAAATTCCTTCAGAAGAGCTCAAGTCACTCCTTTTATATAGCACATTCAGCTCAGATTTCAGTTTGCTAGCTTCCACAAACGGATAGAACTGTAAAACGTGATTAACCTTTTGTTGGGGGAAATTTTCCTGGTATTGTTGGAACATTTTACAGTCAAAGAGAGAAAACAAGATCAAATGCCTCGTAAAATTAAGACGGTCATTTACCCCTGTGATAATTACATCACATACTTCAACGGCTGCCATTCTACAGTCCTCAATCTTCCTTCTTTTACCTTCACAATTGTTTTCTGAATATATTTTTCCATGACAGGGTGGATTGTCTCGTATCTTTTGAATGTTCTTCTTGAACTCATTTACATTGTTTTTAACTTGTAAAGAATCGACACCTCTTTTGGATTTGGTTACATAAAATTTCAACATGAGGCATCCCTTTGCTAAAAAACTTAAGCCAAAATAAGAGTATGTCATCTGTCAACAAATTTAGCAATCCTACAGCCTTTCCAATTGTATTGTTGTCAGATTCTCCATCAATTATCTCCTCAAAACATTGGATTAGATCATCTTTGTGAGCATAAACAAGAACTGTCCTGCTCTGAAAAGACCAACGAGTATTTGGTCCGTGGGAGAGGAGTCCTTTCACTACATTGTTTAACACAGTCATTCGTTTGGATGACCGTGAAAAGAAAGACCTTCAAGACTGGAAAAAAACTGCACGCCATTTTGTTTTGGGAAGAACATTTTGCTACTATTAAATTCGACTGCTGAGCGTAGCAGTGAACGAAGTGGGCAAAACGATATTTTTTTTTGCAAAATAGCTTCCACACCATTAGCATCCCCGACATCACTGATGCTCCATCATAACTCTGACCAATGAATTTGTGAGAATTTTCATGCAATTTTAAAATCTCAAGCTGCTCTAAAATACTCTCAGATGTGTGATCCTTTGGGACTATAAATCCCCTAAAGCGTTCGTAGATTTTACTGTCGTGTACATATCTGATTATCAGTACCAACTGACTGAGTAGAGACATCTGTAGTTTCATCAGCCTGAATTGCAACAAAATCTGCATTTTCTACTTCCCGTAATATTAAAGAACGTGCAACACTCAATATTGTATCAAGCTATTCATTTTGCACAACCTTTGATGTGCCTAAGAAACCACTTTTATTTTCGCTCAAATGTTTCTTCAAAATATTGTCATCACTCAAATTTATCAATCCACGGAACACATCCGGATTGGTGGAATCAGCCGATTCATCGTGCCGTCTTAAAGTAAGCTCAAACGAACCACAAAAGCGAACGCAATCAATGATTCTGCTTAAAATGTATCTATTTTCTCTCACGTTTTAATTGTGTTCCTTAACAGAACGTCTGTAAGCTGAATAGAGTTGTGATTAAATGTTTACAGACCCAAGGATTTGAAATTCAATTTCATAATGAACGTGTTTTTCACTCATGGCGTGCTTCCTTACTTTCTCTTTCAAATGTTTTATATCCTTCACACCTTTCACTGTCCAGGATTCATCAGTATGGGGCGAGAATATTAAACACACAAAGCAAAAAATGCGTGAAATTCATCACAGTCACAAAGCCACTTTGCCAGTAAATACAACTGAGTGAAATTTTCGTACAAAAGAACGATTGCCATTTCTATCAGATTGTGCAATTTTCATATCAGGCCGAGGTGGTCCAATTCTCTTCATGCACAGCCTTGCATCATAATCAAGATTGACTGGTTTCATGTATTTTACGGAATTGGAAACCATTCTCAATCTTAGCGCACAACACGAACTGAACGTAAAGATCGAAACACAGAGCACTCGCCGTTTGCACTCTACTCACTGCACAGAATGATTGCGAAGGAGGGATTAGTTAAACAGAACACCAGCAGATAGCACTGGCCTTGACGTAAGTTATGCGAAAGGAATGCTATAAGTTTAAAAACCGATCAACAGGTTGCGTCGGGCAACGAGGTTGCTACTTCCCCTGGCAGCCAGCTGGGCGGCAACCGTCATAAGACGCCATTTGCCGAACCCATGTTGCCATTTCAACACTCATTAGCAGTAATTTCTATGACTAAGTTCCGTAACAACACCGCGTTTAGGACACAGAAGCGAGTGTCCGCAGCCAACGAAAACCTTTCTATGGAACAAGCGGGAATATGAAAGCTAAAGATGCGTTCGATTCGAAAACACCGCTTCAGATGAATTATTCAACCCACAGAGATTATTCAAAACAGTGCAGGAGGAGAAATACTGATCTGAGTAGGAGGGGGGCAGTGTCCCTAGCGCCTCCCTGACGCAGCCGCCACTGGTTGCGAGTTGCAATAGATCTACCGAAGATGTTTACAGCTAGGTTTTGAGTTCAACGATAGAGCGTTTTTGGTGAGTGGTATAAAAATGCAGTGTCGAGCAACAGTGTCATGCGTCTTGGCAAAAACTAGTGATGCAAAACTGCAACAGCACATACTTTCTCGCGTTATTAGAAACAGGTATGTAATATTGAAAAATTGCATTTCTGCGACACTAACTCATGAGCTGTTATTGAAAATATCAAATTCAACCAAATCAAACAAAGCGCCAGCGATGAATATCTGCATTCCTTTCGATAGACAGATGCAGCAATCACTTCTTACTTTGGCAAGTGAAACGAGCAAAAATACGTTTTAATGAAAGTTACGAAGGTTGCCTTTTATGTTTCGGGATTTGGCAACACTGGGGTTGCAATCTGGCAACTGACAGCTCTATCGTAAAGTTGGATGTTTTGAGGTTATACGTACTCAGAACGTTTTGACACACGAGCGCTATTTGTATTGTTTACAGTAACTTAAAAGATTCATCTTGGCCCAAAAATGGAATTAAATCGTGAACATTTCCTTGCAATTATTTTTTACAAATTTCGACGTGGATTAACTCAGCAACAGTGCATGGATGAAATTAATTCAATTTTTGACGATGAAGCTCCATCAAGGACCAGTGTTTATCGATGGTATGGTGAATTCAAACGTGGTCGGATCAGTCTCGCTCTAGACGTCGTGGAGTAAGCATCGCATCGCTCCGCTTATCGCTGTGCTTCGGTGTTACGCTCAAACTCGTGTTTAGTGCAAGTACAAACGGGCGCCGCTACCAGCGGATCCCCATATTTCTAACAGTGATTGTTTTTGTGCAATAGAATTGTTTATTGCTAATAACGAAATATTGTGTTATCCAGTGAAAGTGTAGTGGTGCAGCGAAAGCTGTATGTTCGCAACAAGTGCCCCCGCTTTTGGGGGCCAATTGGTGTCTGCAGCCCACGTTTTAAATGGTGGCACACCAGATCAGTTCACAGCAATGAATGGAGATGTGCTTCCATTTCCACCACAAATGGAAAATATTCAACCCTTGGAACAGTTCAACACATCACAACCGCCCGCCCTGCAGCTGGATGGAGAGCCGGAAGGGACTCTGACCAACCTTCAGTCAGTAAGCACTAAAAATGCTTATTATAACAGGTATGGTGCTGCCCCGCAACATACAGTTATTCAACAGTCAACTAATGGTTTTAATGAAAACAGTAAAAATCTAAAACGCATGCACGTAGATTTACCAGATGAAAACAATGCTTCTAAAAGAATACTGTATAACGTGAGCGTCAAAAATAGGTACCAAGGTCTTCAAAATATGACCGAAGAAAATTCGCCAAACGAAAGGGAAGAAAGTGAAGAATCCATCATTAAAATACCCCCCTTTTATGTCCATAAAGTACTCGATTATCCCCTATTTATCAGTGAACTAAAAAGTATTACAAAAAACAATTTTTCTACTAAATTAGAAAAAGACACTATAAAAATTAAATTCAACTCAATAGAGGACTATAGAGAATATCGAAAATTCTGTGAAAAAGAGAAAATCGAGCATCACACATATAGGGATCCTACCCAAAAAACTTTTTCAGTTGTCATAAAAGATCTGCCAATTACCTATTCAGAAGAGGAAATATTTAATGAACTTTCGAAAAACTTTGAAGTGTTAAAAGTTGTTAGACTGTTCGGAAGAGAACGTAAACCGTTAACTACCGTTGCGGTCGATCTAACTGATAATGAAAATAACAAAGCAATTTTAAAAATAAATCAGCTTATATATAGCATTGTCAGAGTTCAAATGCGCGTAAAGTCTAAAACTCCAATAATGTGCAAAAATTGTCAGACTTTCGGTCATTCACAGGCAAATTGCGGAAGGAGACCTAGATGTGTGAGATGCTTAGAAAGCCATCATTACTCGAAATGTGACAAACCTAAACATAATAATGTACCAAAGTGTTGTAACTGCAATGGGGAACACACGGCTAACTACAAAGGCTGCAAAGCTTACAAAGAAGCAGTTAAAAAATATAATTTAAATCAGGCTAATCATAAATTTTCAGCTTACAACCTGCCAAATAGGCAGTTCTCAAATCGTCAATTAAACCAAAACACACAACCTTATCACTATGCCCCACAAGAGTTTCCTCCTCTGCCGCTTAATTCAACGCCCTTGCATTCTTTTGCTTATCGCGCTAGCCAGCCGCCTAGGCCAGATAACAGGAATTCTCCCCCAGTCCTCCAAAATATGAACGTAATAAACGAAAACCTAATCCAAACAATTATAAATAATATTCTTTCTGCAATCATTCCACAGTTGCAACAAATGGTTCAAAAACTTATTTCTGTTCATTTCAATGGCTCAAAATAAAATAGAAAACTTCAAAATTCTCAACTGGAATGCAAATGGCATAAAGCGCCAAGAGAACGAACTAAAATACTTTCTACAAGTCCACGACATAGATGTTGCGTGTATTTCAGAAACACACTTAAAGCCGGTAGAAAAATTTTCGATCCCAAAATATTTAGCATACCGCAATGATCGAATTTCGCATATAGCATCAGGTGGGGTAGCAATTCTCATTAATAGAAAAATTAAACATACACTGATACAATCCCCATCCTCAAATGAAATAGAAACAATTATTATCAATATCGAACTGATCTCTTCTAACATAACCTTGATTGCTGCATATAAACCTCCCAACAAAAAGTTTCCGTCAAGTTTCTTGAAAGCATTGTTTGATGGTAGGTCACAAATAATATTAGCAGGAGACCTAAATTGTAAAAACCAAATTTGGAACTGTAATTCTACTTCATATAATGGAAAACTTCTTCATAAATTCGCATTGCAAAGAAATCTTAATATACTAGCTCCTCCAGAGCCCACATACTACCCTTATAACCCAAATGTAGTTCCTGATATTCTAGATATACTTATTACACAAAATTTAAACATTCCGATTTACCAAAATGTAAAACCAGAATTAGACTCAGACCACAATCCAGTAATAATTTCTTTCAAAGCCGAACTTCAGACTTATCAAAACGAAAAAATTATAGAGGGTAAAGTAAATTGGGACATGTATAGAAACATACTAATAAACGAATGTCAGTTTCCTGAGAATCTTAAAACATCATCTGATATCGACAGTTGTATCAACTCTCTCGAAAACATTATTAAAAATGCTATTAAAAGGTCATCTACTAAAGTTAGGAATTTCACCAAAAATTATATTCCGCTTCCTAAACCACTTCTAAATTTAATTAAAGAAAAACATAACCTTCGTAGATTGTGGCAATATTCACGCAATAAAATAGTGAAACAAAAATTAAACAGCATATCGGTAAAAATTAAACAAGAACTACATAAAGTGAGGTGTACACATTTCCAAAATTTTTTAGGCAGCATCCCTCCAAACTCCAGGACAATGTGGAGCACAATTAAAATGATTACAAAGGAAAAATCTTTCATCCCGCAGTTATCCTCTAACTCAGGTCTAGCAACGACGGATTTCGAAAATGCTGAAACTTTAGCGGAACATTTTGAGAAAATATTTACAACTAACCCGGTAACCGACTTTGATTTCCAATTAAAAGTGGAAACAAACTTGTCAATACCGCGATATTCCGTCCCAATAAAAACTAAATTTATAGCCCCATCTGAGACATATCAAATAATCAAGGCTTTAAAACCGAGAAAATCAGCAGGACATGACTTATTAAATAATAAAATGATGAAAGAATTACCTCGCAATGCAATTGCAGCATTAACAGCGCTCTATAACGCTTGTTTAAGATTAGGATATTATCCAAAGACCTGGAAAACTGCCATTATAAACACCAGTATGCAAGCCGAACAAAAATCCACAAGACCCTCTTAGCTATAGACCAATTAGTTTGTTACCGACCTTTGCCAAAATGTTTGAAAAACTTATAAAATCCCGACTATCTAAATTTTTCACCGAAACCAATGCACTTCCAAATACGCAGTTCGGATTCCGTCCAAACCACTCCACAAGTCATCAACTATTAAGAGTAACAGAGTACATTGCTGAAGCATTTCACAACCGAAAGTACACAGCTGCAATTTTTCTCGACATCGCACATGCCTTTGATAAAGTGTGGCATCATGGGCTACTTTACAAGTTGCAAACCTTGGGAACCCCCGATTATCTCCAAAACATCATTAAAAGCTTCCTGTCAGAGAGGGATTTCAAAGTTAGTATAAACAACAATAATTCAAGAGCACATATCATCAAAGCCGGCGTGCCGCAAGGTTCCCCACTTTCTCCCTTATTGTTCAACATATATATAGCTGACTATCCACAAATGACTTACTCAGAAATAGCACTCTATGCAGATGATACAGTATTATTCAATGCAAATTCAAACATTACCAACGCTTGCAAAGATCTCCAGTCGGACTTAAATGAATTTGTCGAATGGACATTGAAATGGAGAATTGCCATAAACCCTACCAAATCACAGCCTAAAATATTCTCACTAAGAAAAATACATAAACCACTACAAATCAAAATTAATAATTCTGCAATTCCTTGGCTTAATAATGAAACGCCCGTAAAATATCTGGGAGTATTACTGGATCAAAAATTAACTTGGAAAAACCACAGTCAAGAAATAACGAACAAAACCTACGCAAAAATGAACAAACTTTACCCAATAATTAACAACAAATCATCGCTTAGTCTGGACTGCGCATTATCAATTTTTAAAACGATAATACGTCCCTCATTAACATACGCCTGTCAAATTTGGAACAATATAGCAAACACACATCTAAAGAAACTACAAATCATTCAAAACAAGTACCTAAGAAAAGCCGTGCAAGCCCCTTGGTTTATTCCAAATATGCAAATTCACAGAGAGCTTAACATTCCTTCCATTAGCGAATACATTCAACGGATGAGTAACAGATTTTTCACCCTTCTTCCGTCGTGTACAAGTGCACAAATATTTGATCTAGGCAAAAATGCTTCCATCCCAACCCGCATTATCTCTCGATACCCCAAAGACTCTCTTAAACCACCTTAAATTAGAATAATTTCCATCCCCTCCCATTAATCAATTCCGCTGCTGAAAAATTAAATAAATACATTAATTAAAATAAATAAATAAATTAATAAATTTCTTTGAATTACTGCTCTGCAGACTTTGTTGACGAGGTAGCCGTGTGGTCCTCCTCATATACTGTCAGCCGAATGGCCAAAAAATTCTGTAATTATAAACTGTAAATCAAAACCCCTGAAAGGCATACTATGCCGAACAGGCAGGAAAATAAATTAAAAAAAAAAAACGTGGTCGTAGTTCACGCCAAGACAATTTGACAATTGACCATTGACAATTTGTCAATGGCTCAAAAAAAGGTTCGTGTCGATTGGTCAAAGAAATGATCCAAAAATACGATCGCGGTGCTTCGAAACACGTCTATGACATCGTGACAGGTGATGAATCGTGGATTTCGTGTACGAGCCCGAAAGCAAACAGCAGTCGACTGGATGAGTGTTTCAATTTGAGAAAATCCAACAAAAGTTGTTCGCCCACAAAGTACTTCCAAACAGATGGTCGTCTGTTTTTTCGGAAAAACTGGACATATCGGAACCGTACCACTAGAACAACGCAGAACAGTCAATTCTGAGTGGTACACAATGATTTGTTTGCCAGCTGTCTTCCAAGAAATCAGGAAAACCTACCGCCGAAGACGGATCACTCCTCACCACGCCAATGCGAGCTCTCACACCACGGCACAAACAACTGCATTTTTGAGCACCCAAAACATCGATTTGATGAGTCATCCGCCGTATAGTCAAGACTTGGCACTGAATGACTTTATTCCCGTACGTAAAAAACCAACTGAGAGGTCAACGTTTTTCGACACCTGAAGAAGCGGTTGCTGCATTCAGAATGCATGTTTTGCAGATACCTCAATCAGAATAGCAAAAGTGCTTCGAGAATTGGTTTCCACGCATGCAAACGTGTATAGATCTTCATGGGGAATATTTTGAAAAACAATAAAGTGATTTTCAATGATTAATATTTGTTTTTGTTCTGTAATCCTGAAATATAAAACGCAACCCTTGTATCCACGTTAATTTTAAAACGTAATGCATCACGCGTGATCAAAATCATTGAATTTTGTTTGTAAAAATACTGGTGCCAAAATGATTACCCGACAGTGCGTTTACGTACACTCCCTAATCTTTGCATTTAAAAAGTGACGTATCTTAACGTGTCGTGACGTACACTCCCTGATCTTATTACTTCAAAATCTACCCTCTTGAGGTTTATTAGGAGTAGCCCTACACGCGTGTTCCTTTTAATAGGGTTTGCATAATGTAGCATAGCATAAAGCAACAGATACCAATAGTAGGTAAAGTCGAATGAGTTTTTGCACAACGTTTAGATTGAAATGGAAACGTTCCAAACTGTGGCGCATACGAGTGATTGAAGGATTCCCAATTTCATGAACAGCAATGCATTAAAGGGGGTTCACTGTGCGAAAACCCGCCTATCGTCCATAGGGGAGACACTACAATCTTCGAGAATGTTTTGAACCGACCCGAAGACTCAGCAAAGACTGACTGAATGTGATCAGGGTGTCATGTTTGATGAACAAGGGAGAACGGGCGCACCAGCTTCAAATACAGGCGGAACTTCTATTACTAGAATGTTTGGGAAAACATAAGGGGAATATGATTACTCATAAATGATAATATGATCAGTAATTTTAAGTGAAATGAGAATGTCATTTGAAACATTTAATATGGAAGGAGCATATTGGTATGAGATATCATAACCAGAATTTATGGTAAAGTTTGTATTTTGGGTAACTGAACCCTGACAATCATGAAGTGAAAATATTCGTGAAATAAGTAGAATTCAAAACTCTCTTACGTTAAAGTATACCGTTTGTGTAACATTTAATCAGTGAGATTTCAATATCATTAATTTCGATATTGACTCAGTATCACAAAATTTTTGTTCTACACATCTGTTATACTGGCCACTGGCATTTAATTCATCTAGTGATGCAACGTCTTCTTGGACGCAATATACATTGTGAAGATATTTTAAATTGTCTCGGTTTGCATTGTTTAAGTGCCACAAATTCCACATATGCGGCCTAGATAGTTGAGGTCCCTAAGGCTGAAGGGCCGTAGCTCTGTCTGCTCGAAGGGTCACAGCTTCGCCCAGCTTGCGTCCCGGAAAATTTAATAAAATATTCCATCATTTCAAAACGATTATAACCGAAAATAACTTTATATACAATATATTGCACGGAAAAATTATTTTTGTAAATAGTTGATAAATGTTGAAATGGTGAAATATGAAGCCCACATTAATAGGAATTAAAAATTATAAACGTAAATTTTAAAATACGCTTAAATAAAAGTACATGTTCAATTATCTGAGATATGTGGTTATTTTTATTTGTATCTGTGAAAGAACGTTATGTTATGAACTGGTTTTTTGTAAATACGGTTCATTTTTTCAGTCGGACGTTGCTCCGTTGGTCTCCCGCAACACCTAATTTGCCACTAAATTCTGCTACAAGCATCACCGAACGCTGTTATTGTCCCTGCATCAATGTCTTTATAATGCATTTCTCTCCATATGAAACAGACCGAAAAATGAATGTGTTAAATTTACAAATTAATACGACAGATGCCCTTTTCATCTGAAAAGGGCAAAATATCGTAGCAAATGCATTAAAATGCTTCACAGCTTCTTGCAATTTGTTCATCTAATTGGTTTTCAACGAGAACTGTAGACTAAAAATCACCGTCATTGTTTTATATCAACCATTATATACTTTGCTTCCAGATTAAACAACTTACCAATTTTATAACCGTAATTCCAATAAATGAACCCTTTGGAAAGTTCCAACAATTTTTTCAGTCGTTTCGTGTACACTGATATGAAAAAAAACACTTCACCTACAATAGTGACTTATACAGTAGCTACTTGTCCACAGTTTGCATATTTGGAGGCAGTTTCTTTAATTTTGTCAGTCAGAAAATTTATCAAACGGTCGAAATGCAATTTATTCAAAACCTTCTTTTTCCTTTTCGTAAGTGCCGTCGCTATTTCCGTCATACAATTGGGGAGTTTACCGCGATTCGTTTTTGGATAAGAGATGAGCTAAATACTTGCAATGTGTGTAAGGATTTTGCATTGTTCTAAAAAGATCAATCTTATCCCACGACGAAACAAAAGCCAAGAAATTTGCCTTATACATGCAGTGGATGAACCTCAGAGTCTATTGAGCGTCGAAGTGTTGCGCAATCTTGTTTAACCACGTGACGCAATTTCTTTATTCAATCGACCGAACACCCACACAATTATGATTGTATTGATTCATAATTAGTATTATATTATCACAATTAATATTCAAAGACTTAAGAAAACGCTTTAATTAATATGATACGAAATAATCGTCCACAACAATGATGGTTGTAGACTATTCTCTCCCTTCTCACATGGATTTCCACAAGATATCCACTACCGGCATGGAATTTAACTGATTTATTCTAATGATGCAAAACCGAGGACTAATATTTAAATACTAAATAAAACTGAAAAACCACCCTATTATATAATTTTTGTAGAGCTTTAAATTTTTTCTTCAATTATACGTCGCACTTCAATATGAACAAGTCACTACATCCATAATACAGTGACAGGTGTGTATGGAATGAAATTTAATTGAGAATGGAACTCGTGACGTCATGCTGGCGTCACAGACTTTCCTTCCTCATGCGGAAACTTTTTCTACAGCACATCCTTCCGTCTTCACGTAACGTTACGCAATGAATTTGGTATTTCAAACACTCTATAGACGACAAAATATTCTAAATGAAATAACATTTTCAAATTAATGATTATAGCGTTTAATATGGTAACTCAATGAGGGGTCCTGCGTATACGATGAAAAAAATGTGTTGCGTTTATATAATCTACACCATTATACTCAACGACGTACTTTTACACTACTTGATCAATCAATTTAACTCCAAAAAGGCAAGGATATGTTAAAATTATCTCTTAATTTACTGAAGTCAGTTCAATAAAACTTCTGACGTAGCTCTTACCTCTGCTCGCTCAGCACTCTGCCATGTCTCCTCCGATTCATCCCATAAATCGAAAGCAATTAGGCACTCCGGAGAATCCATGGCATTTACAATACCAACGCACCGAATTGTGAACTTATACCGATTACGACGCGTGGTTTCAGGCACAAAGCAAAACCTCGTGAGGCACGGACCTGCGCAGGGCTACTGCCAGCTGCAATGTTCGATAACGCGCTGAGCACACGTTATGATCGTCACCTCTCCGCGGCGGCCGACGGACTAACGCGTTCCCTACTCTCTCTCGGCCAAAAGAGCTCCCGGAGGCGACTGGTGAGCTTCCAGCGGCGACCATCGGTACTACGATGCTATCGTCAGAGGAGTGGGGGAGCCAAGATTCCTGGAATAAGCAGTGAAGCGCTGTGGTGCAATAGTGACTCAGGCTCAAAGAGAAGCTGGATTCTCCGTACGTGTGCTGCCTTTAGCTCGAAGTTGAATAAAGGAAAAACGACACTGAGGAGAAATGTGTAGAGGGAAATCGTAAGAAAGAATAAATATCGACAGAGTTCGTTGTTAGCCCCCTCTCCCCATTCCCCATTGAGGCTACATGCCTTGATTGTAGTATCATAACGAAGTGGGTGCAAGCCCGCCGGCAAAACTTTTATCCGAACTCCCTTCATGAACTTTATCTTTAATAGTTTTACCCGGGCTCTTTCTTTAAAAAATATTCACAATATTAATTTTCTTTAAACACTCCACAATGCTGTTGCAATGCACAATCTCATTCAAGTCACATTAGCTGAAGCATTAAAGGAGGTACAAGTCAAGACGATGCAATCAATTCCCTAATTCTATCTAATTGGAGTGCGTTGTCGGCAACGCTCGCGAACGTTATCACACAAGATGGCAAGCTTCAAACCTAATTACCAACAATCGAAAGAGAGTGTCGTGTTTATTGTTAGGGTTACATAAACTACCGAACTACAAATCGTCCTCCTGGAAGATGTTTTTAATTTTTTATTGCATCAGCTATCGCACAGTATCAGAGAGAGTATCACGTAATTATTATTTCTTACAATCGCAAAACCTTCCCCCTGTTGCCTGCGCCCGTCCGCATTGCGGGCCCGAGTGTTACGCCACTGTGTGATTGGGAAAATGAAGAGAAAAATTTCAATAACGAAATAGTGTATTACATATTACAGAAAAATTGAAATACGAGGGTTGCCTTTTATATTTCAGGATTAGAGAACAAAAACAAATATGAATCATCGCAAATCACTTTATTGTTTTTCAAAATATTCCCCATGAAGATCTATACATGTTTGCATGCGTTTGAACCAATTCTCGAAGCGCTTTTGCCATTCTGATTGAGGTATATTCCAAAACATGAATTCTGAATGCAGCAACCGCTTCTTCAGGTGTCGAAAAACGTTGACCTTTCAGTTGGTTTTTTACGTACGGGAATAAAAAGAAGTCATTCGGTGCCAAGTCAGGACTATACGGCGCATGTCTCATCAAATCGATGTTTTGGGTGCTCAAAAATGCAGTTGTTTGAGCCGTGGTGTGAGAGCTCGCATTGTCGTGGTGAGGAGTGATCCGTCTTCGGCGGTTGGTTTTCCTGATTTCTTGGAAGACAGCTGGCAAACAAATCGTTGTGTACCACTCAGAATTAACTGTTCTGCGTTGTTCTAGTGGTACGGTTCCGACATATCCAGTTTTTCCGAAAAAAACAGACGACCATCTGTTTGGAAGTGCTTTGTGGGCGAACAACTTTTGTTGGATTTTGCTCATATTGAAACACCCATCCAGTCGACTGCTGTTTACTTTCTGGCTCGTACTCGTAAATCCACGATTCATCACCTGTCACGATGTCAGGAAAGTAATAACCGAAGTAGCACATAAATCCAAATGCTCAGCTCCTATACATCCTAGCAAAAAAGCTCTCATTTTGTCATTTTGTGCAAACAAAATTTGGATGTGAACAATAAATGGCTCTTACTTACCTAATATTAACAATAGTATCAAAATCCTTACTGCAGTGAAGCAGGTACCCGCACGTCACTCCTACACTTGCAGAGCAGGGAACACCCAAAAACACACCAGGCAAGACCAGACCAAGTGTATACGAGTATCAGGAACATTTTCCCAATACATTATCGACAATATAATATTTTCCTTCAGCTCTTAAATCGGCCTGAACTATCATTGCAGCGTCCGCCTTGAGTACAAACTCATACGTATACAGGCTCAGCTTGTAAATCTATTTCTGTGCCTGGACAAATGAAATTCCTTTTGAATCAATCAAAAACACATTTTTAACGAATGGTATTCACAATATCATAATTTCTTTCTTCATAGGAAGTAGCCCGACCGATAATTGCAGTGGCTGAATTGTAGGAAGAAGCTTATTAATACTACACGCTTTCACTTGTTACTCCAGGTTTGAATATTTTTAATCAATATGTAGTCGCACTGGCTTAGGTTTTGAAGAATAAACTAATGTAATTAATATTGATTGCATCAACAAATAACACTTAAAAATATAAATAATATAATTTAAAACTACTTTTCGTTACAATGCGTTAATTAATAAAATCAGTACGTAAAAATTTCACAAATTCTGTGAGTAGATAAAACTAAAAATTGCACATTTCCATCTCGTTGAAAATTACAATAATTTTTAAAAAAAACATCAGTGAATTAAAGAAGCTTACCGATAAAAAAACGATAAGAAAATGAAAAGTTAATTATGGTTCAGAACGGAAGTCAGGAACTTTAGAGCATTTGTAGCAAGCCTAAAGAGCCTAGTAATTAGAACAAGTTTGTTAGTATGACGTGCTTTTTGGAAATTACTTTCATTCCATTAATATCCCCAAAGGGTCAGATAATATCAAGAGCATCAGCCATAAAATATTTCATTATTCAAGCTATAGCTTCATCAATATTATTAACATTTATTATTCTAAATATCATTGCATATCTTTTAAACGAAAATATTATTAATTCAATCATTTCTATCACTCTTTTTTTTAAAAATAGGTGCTGCTCCTTTCCATATATGATTTCCCTCTGTAATATTATGTATGTTTATCATGATTAAATTGTTTTATCCTAATAATGGCAGATTTTTCCATTAATGGTAACCAGCGCTTTACCATTGTTAACAATAAACACAACACACAAACTCTCTTTCGATTGTTGTTAATTAGGTTTCAAGCTTGCCATCTTGTGTGATAATATTCGAGAGCGCTGCCGATAACGCATTCCAATTAGTTAGAATTAGGGAATTGATTGCATTGTCTTGACTTGTACCTCCTTTAATACTTCAGCTAATGTGACTTGAATGAGATTGTGCATTGCAAAAGTATTGTGGAGTGTTCAAAGAAAATTAATATTGGGAATATTTTTTAAAGAAAGAGCCGGGATAAAATTATTAAATATAAATTTCATGAAGGGGGTTCGGATACGGAGCGTTGAGTCATGTGACCGGTTTTTTTGACAGCCACTGATGCCATACCACATGGATCATGCCTGGAGGCGTGGCCCAGTGATTAACATGTAGAAATTGATTCGATTTCATTTCACGAACGTTGGCTAACATGTCGTGGCGCTTGGCACAACCTAATGTATTGTCATTCCGACAAAGGAGAAAGTTCAATGAAAAATATTTTATTATAGTGATAAAACATCGTTGAAGAATTCTGAAACTATATTCGAGGTTACTATTTGGGCCGAGCCCTTCTCCTCAGCCTGTTGAACCTTTGTGAGATCGTCGATACAAGGGAGAGTAGACGTGAACGATTTCACTCCACATATTTCGGAGAATTTCCATTATTCATTTAATATTTATATTATATTTAATTCATTGAAATATTAGATGTAACATTAATACACTAATAAGTTAAGTTTACAATTTAATAGCAATAATAGCTATTTATAAAATATTTAATTTGTAATTACTTGCATTTTAATTACTTTATTTCTTATAGTAATTATTTATTTTTGTAAATATTTAATGTAGTCAATAGCTTTCAAGCAACTTTAGCAATGAGTCCACCGCAGAAAGGACAGCATCAGTGCCAAGAAGACATCTTTTTTATTGCAAGATTTTCGGAAGAACTGATGATGCGATACAATATAGAAACTTCTTCAGTTATTGACAAAACTGCCTATGAATTGAAGCTGAAAACTCACATTGTTCAAAAGTAAGTAAAATCATAATAAAGTGTCATATGAAAGTCAATAAAATGTCAATAAAGTGTCAGGTGAAATTGTTTTGGATAATGTTGAATTTAATTTTACTGATATTGGAAGCAAGACCCTGATACTGCTCAGACTCTAGAAAGGAGTGTCCAGGAATAGAAGGAAACAAAACGTGTAGTGGATGATTTTGGACAGGGCTTGATTAGGCGCATTATTTATTCAATGTACAAGATTGATAAGTAATTTATTTATATTTGCATGGAAAGAAATGATAATAGTTATTGAAAGAGCTGACTTTTTGATGGAATATATGAAACTGAAGGGTGAAGGTTATTAATTTTTGGATGAAACTTGGTTTTATTCAAAAGGCAAGTAAAAAATCTACTAAATGTTGTAGTGTTGAAAATCATGAAATTCTAGATATAATGGAATGGAGAAGGCATGATTTGCATGTAATGAAATGCATCTTTTGAGAAATAACAGTGTGTGTAATGACTTATGTGTATGATGAATATCGTTTGTCCAGTTTGAAGCACCTACATAGTGGTTCAATATGATTTTATTTCAGTAGATCTTTACTAATTTTTTTTAACAATATATCCTTTAGCTTATGCCTCTCGGTCATGGCAAGATAAAAATGAAAGTTTCTCAAGCAAAAATTTAGATGACAGTAAAACAGGGCCGGATTTACCGACAAGCAAAACAAGCAGTTGCTTGGGGGCCCCCATTCACCAGGGGCCCCGCGTTTCGGAAAAATACGCATACCATATTTTTGTGTCTGTGAAATAATTGTTAATCAAGTAGTCTACTGTGTAACAAAATGTACAATTTCAATACCCTGAGTATGGAGCATGATAAGCTGAGAAATCTTCGTTTTGAAGACATCATTGACCAATTTTCTGCAGTGAAGAGCAGAAAAAAAATTATGTAAAATGTATTTAATGTAAAAAAATGTAACACAAGTAAAAATTTCTATAAAAAATTATCAGTTTTCATTTGTATCTGTACAGAAAGTACTTGTACTATAATAAATTTTTATTAAATAAAGATGGACCTATTTTTTCGGGGGGGGGGGCAACACAATTTTGTGCTTGGGGCCCCGCACTACTTAAATCCAGCCCTGAGGTAAAAGATATATAGTCTTACATGCAGGAGGTGCAAATAGTTTCATCGATGATGCAGAACTACTGTTTCCGTCAAAGACAAAAGAAGTAGATGAATATCATAGAACTATGACAGCAGAGATGTTCCAAAAGTGGATGAAAGAAGAATTATTACCTTGATTTGCACAACCATCAGTTATTGTAATGGACAATGCACCTGTTCAATCTGTGCTGGTGAGTGACATTTCATCAATTGTTTTTTAGAAATGTGAAAAATATTCATTGAAATAATACATTTATTCATTTACAAAAATACCCGATTATAAAACGAGTATTAAAATTACACAGTGGTGAAAATTGATGTTTCACTTAAAAGTGTGGAACAGAAAATTTATTACATTCAATGGTGTTCAGTGATTTTAGTTATATCAGTAGTACAATTTTTCTTAGAGAACATCAAGTTTTCCAGTAGAATGTTTTATATGTATTTATAGAGATAATGAAAAGAAATGCATGTTGTCTTTGAATATAACTAAAATATTTAAACATCTTTTTGTCATTTCCAACTTTTAGAAAGGGAAAAGGCCTTCATCAAAATGTAGGAAGGGTGATCTGCAGCATTTTCTATCTCAGCATTACATACCTTTTAGACCTGAGCATACCTTTAAGAGTCTTCTTTTGAAAATTCTGAAGCAATTGTTCAGAAAAGGTACTCTTAAACATAAAGTTTTGTTGAATTAACCAAAGAATAAGGCAGTTTTATTTTTTGCATGATTTTGATACAATGTGATTGCCAATGTTTTCATGATTTGAAAAATCATATCAGTTGATGTGGGTGCAGATATGTTGTAGATGAAATGATTGAAGAAACAAAATATTGTCTAGAGTTTTTTTTGCAGAAAAATTGTTAATATAAAGTACTTATTCATTCTGTACATTGCTTTAGTTGGAAGAATTATATGACACACATAGAGAAAATTATAGAAGAAGATTGGAAAGTAGAAGTTAGGCAGGATGCTTCAGGGATTTCTGTCATAGTAAATATTCAGGATGTCTCTGATGATAACGTTCCTCGTGCTGTTCCCATTCCTGGGCTCTGGTCTCTACTTAAGAGAGATATGGTCAGTATATTTACATGTTTAATGCAGTATATTTCATTGGTTTGAAAAAAGTTTTGACATAACTCTTGTTCTTCTCAGGTGCAGAATTAAAAGTTTTGTATTATTCCATCGAGGGCAAGTAAGTGGTTACATTCCAGGTGAAATAGTGAATCTTTATTGTTTTTAAGCTGATCGTGGCTTACTGAAATAAATATGTCTTTGAAATAAATGCTCCTTTGCTTGCTTCCCAGAAGTAATGTAGCTTTTTTCCCTCCATAAGGGTAGGTGTTTTTTTAAGGTGTACTTCTCAGAAGATATAACTAGACACTTCATTGTCTGCACATGTTAACTTCCTTTGTAAATTCTTTTTAGTAATTATTGTGTAATTTTAATTTTTTTATTAAAAGAAAGAAGTTTTTCAGTTGTATGAAGTTAATTTTTTATGTGTATGAATCAGGTATATAAAATGATGTGTGAATGAAAGTATGTGAAGAAAAGGTTTGATTGTGAATGAATGGGTTGAAAATATAATTTAATAACATTCATTCACACTCATCAAAAATTAACTTCAAGTAATAGAAAAATTAGTTCTTTTAATAAAAAAAGAATTAGAAATGCAGATTCAGTGAAAAGAAAAGTTTTATCTTTTGAGCAGTATGTTAGTTTCTCGTATTGTACATCTTAATGCACTACATTATTAAAATTATCAAAATCAGCTGTTAGGACTACTTTGATAACCAATAAAGTGTTGTCATATAAGATGGTACAAAACGTACATTGTTCGTTGTTTTATCCTCTTGGTAAAAATTCAAATGTATAATTTTTATTTGAAAATTTTTACTCCTCACCCTGGTAAATGTGGTAGGCTGAGTCTGGAGATGTTAATAGTAGGTTCTGAATATTTTTTAAAAGGACTTAGGAAACTCATTTTGATTTTGTATAGTTGGACTTTAAATTATCTAAGTGGATAAAATTTATTGAACTTCAAACGGATTCGGTGGAAATATTGTATCCTTCAAATTAATAATCATGCAAATAAAGGGAATTATTATTTTGTTACCTTTCACCTAATTTCTAATTGACTTTTATATTATGTAATAAAGGTATTGAAAGTATAAAACATTTCATTTGAATGACAGGTGAGTACAACAATTTATAGCAGTTTTTAACACATTTTTTATCTTACTTTTAAGAATCGACTTGATTTCCATATTTAAGAAATTTACCTTTAGTTGATGACTGATCAATTGAATTAATTGAGAATTCTGCCAAACAGTACTCCAGAATATCTACTAACTTGTGCCTTTTTTCCTCACAGAAATCTTTGAAAGTAGTGTAAAAATTTTCAAAGATTGTACAATCAGAAGCCGAAATTATGAAAAGAAAATAGCAAATTCATGGTAGTTTTATGATAATTATACATGTCAATTAAGCCTTGTTTTATTAGTCAATCACTGAACAAATTATAGTATTTAAGTATTATTACAACTAATTCACAATTAACTAACCATATCTGTAAGTCATTGATCAATAATTGATACACTGACTGTCAGTCATAAGATGAGCAATGTTGAAATGAATTCGTAATTATAGATACCAGATATCATAACTGCAAAACATTATACAGCACACATTAATTTGAATCTTCTGAACACGCAAGTTAGAAAAGTACCGGCAGAATTCCGATAGTTTTTTACAAGGCCTACATAGGAGCTTTGCAGTATATTCCATTTCAATCTCGTATCTGATGACTTAATTCAATCAATCACACATGTTCTCAACAGTATTTCTAAATGTTTTGAATTAGATAGTATAATTTTTCATCATTAATGATACGGAATTAAATGAATCTCTCGTGAAAACTGTTTCTAACATCCACGCGATCAAAATTACATTTAACAACAAAACTCAGTCAACCGCGGCGAGCTGTGAATGCAACTCAGCTGACTGACGGAAAAATATTTAGCGGAAAGCGATGCGGTTTTAGGCGACGCTCATCTGTTATAGAAACTGTCAACCTAAGGTTTGTTCCAGCAGCAGTCCGAAACAGTCCCGAACTAGTCCGCGCATGCGCAGTCTAGTATTGGGCGTTCCAGCAGCAGCAGTCAGGGATTGTGACTGGGAGTTGGGCGTTCCAGCAGGATTGCTGATTAGTTTGAAACCAGTCCGAATCAGTTCGTGCACTCTCCCTCAAACTAGAAATCCGCGCACTTCGGTCCCCGAGTTCCCGCGAACGCCATACTTCGAAGACGCACCATTTACGTTTCCATCATGTTTCTGCATAGTTGTTTTATATTGTGCTCAATATATTTGGACCCTGCTTTGTTTTACATTTTATTGATTTTTGGTTTTTGGTGATTTCGCTTTCTTTCGAATTTTTCTCGTGGAATTTGACCCTGCTTTATTTTACGTTTCATTGATTTCCTAGTTGTTTTTTTCAAGTATTACTAATCCCGCGCTTCTTTAAAACTTATTTTTATTTATAGTTAAAACGATGGGAAGGGATTCTTGAACTCAAGAAAACATAGGTAGATCAACTCCTCCATACGTCACATATACAATTTTTTATATTTTTTGACTAAATCAATCTAAATCTAGATTCTTGGAATTTGGTGAGTTAGCTATCTTTCGGATTTTCTTGTGGATATTGGAACTTGATATTTGTTTATTTTTTTGGGAAATGGTAGGTAAGTAATTTTAAGGAAGTTCCTTGTACCGTGACTTACTAAATACGTATGTAGTTATTTACCGTTCTGTATTGGTAGCGTTATTCTCTCATTTTTAAGAAAAATACAATTAACCGAAATCCAAAAGAATAATCAAAAACAATAGCGCAAGTCACAGTTTACCAGGTTCAAAATCTGTAATTGATAGCAAGGTCAAGAAAATAAGCGAGCAATTATGGAGAAACGTAAAGCGCAAGTGAATACCACAGGAATACCAGGAACTAACCAGGATCAGGTCGCTTTGATTTTTACATGCGACACGAAAATTATATCTGGCGGAGAATTTTGCAACTACCGATGAAACGAAAGCAGCGGCACCTAGAGACTGATTTTTGTACCTACTTGTTCCAGCAGATCCCAATCCGGAACTCGTTTGTGACTAGTTTGAACTCGCGCGTGCGCAGAGTGAGAGTACGTAAAACAGTTGTGATTGTTTGCTGGAACAAACGTATTATAATCGTTCACTGCACTGAACGCTCTGTTAAAGTTTTGCGGGCGGGCTTCCACCCACTTCGTTATGGTACTGCAATCACGCCATGTAGCCTTAATGGGGAATGGGGGGAGGGGGATAACAACGAACTCTGTCGATATTTATTCTTTCTTACGATTTCCCTCTACACATTTCTCCTCGGTGTCGTTTTTCCTTTATTCAACTTCGAGCTAAAGGCAGCACACGTACGGAGAATCCAGCTTCTCTTTGAGCCTGAGTCACTTTTGCACCATAGCGCTTCACTGCTTACTCCAAGAATCTTGGCTCTCCCACTCCTCTGACGATGCATCGTAGTACCGGATCTCGCCGCTGGAAGCGCACCCGTCACCTCCGGGAGCTCTTTCGTAAGCTCACCCCTTTCGGCCGAAAGAGCGGGGGGAAAGCTTTAGTCCGTTGGCCGCCGCGGAGTAGTGACGAATCTAACACATGCCCAACGCGTTATTGAACATTGCAGCTTGGCAGTAGCCCTTAGATAGTATTTTTGCTGTAGGTAGGTAGGTTTTAGAGTATGTAGCCCTGCGCAAGTCCGTGCCAAAGGAGGTTTTGGCGTGTGCCTGAAACAACACGTCGTAATCGGTATAAGTTCACAATTCGTTGCGTTGGTATTGTAAATGCCATGGATTCTCCGGAGTGCCTAATTGCTTTCGATTTATGGGATGAATCGGAGGAGACATGGCGGAGTCCTGAGCGAGCAGAGGTAAGAGCTACGTCAGAAGTTTTATTGAACTGACTTCAGTAAATTAAGAGATAATTTTAACATATCCTTGCCTTTTTGGAGTTGTAAAATGATTGATCAAGTAGTGTAAAAGTACGTCGTTGAGTATAATGGTGTAGATAATATAAACCCAACACATTTTTTCATCGTGTACGCACAACCCCTCATTGAGTTACCATATTAACCGCTTTAATCATTAATTTGAAAATGTTATTTCATTTAGAATATATTATGTCGTCTATCGAGTGTTGAAATACCAAATTCATTGCGTAACGTTACGTGAAGACGAAAGGATGTGCTGTAGAAAAAGTTTCCGCATGAGGAAGGAAAGTCCGTGACGCCAGCATGACGTCACGAGTTCCATTCTTAATTAAATTTCATTCCATACACACCTGTCACTGTATTATGGATGTAGTGACTTGTTCATATTGAAGTGCGACGTATAATTGAAGAAAAAACTTCAAACCTGTAGAAAAATTATATCATAAGCAGCCCTACCAATAAACGTGGTGTAAAATTTATTATGTGCTTAAGCCCTGAATAGCAGGAGAATAGCGAAAACTACCAATAAACATGGACTAACTCGAGCGCGTAATAAGTGAGGTGTAGTTTCCATGGCAACCGCTAAACCTCGGAGACACGTAGTTTAAGTGTGGAATAAGGAAAAATCGCGACTAAAACAAGCGCTTCGCAACAGTCATTTGTCTCCAGTTTGTCTCCAGCTTTTCGTGCTTGTGTTTCGTGGTTTCTTTTCAGTCTTTTCATATATATATATATATATATATATATATATATATATATATATATATATATATATATATATATATATATATATATATATTTCTACCTTTGCTTTCGTTTTTTGGTACTTTCTCCGGGATTTTTATTGACTTGGCTGCTTCGATTGGGACTGTGATTTTTTTTTCTGACTTTCTTGTGAACTATGTCTATTCGAGATATAAAAGTTGTGTTTATGGACGAAATCTTCGATTGTGAACAACCGAGGAGGAAGAAGAAGAGTTACCGGGCACGTGTGTGTCCATTGGAGATGTATTCTGATGCAGAATTCCGCAGGAAATACAGATTTTCTAAAGAAGGAGCAATAAAATTAATAGACTTGTTCGGGGCACAGTTAAAATCTGACGGAAGGGGAGGGAAACTTTCTCCTGATCTACAAATTTTAACTGCTCTTCGCTGCTGGGGAAGAAATGAAATTCAAGACGATTCTGCTGACTTGCATGGGATAAGTCAACAATCTATTACTAATGTGTGCCGTAGAGTGGCGCTGTCTATTGTCGAAAAGAGCTTATGTATATACGAATGCCGGAAAATTTAGACGAAGAGGTGCAGAAAATCAACATGTTTTCATATTTGTGGGTTCAAAAGTGTGATCGGGTGCATTGATTGCACTCACATCCGCATCCCACATGTACCAGGCAATGAGGGGCACTATTATATAAATAGGAAGAATTTCCCATCATTAAACGAACAAGTTGTGTGTGATGCTTCATTGAAGATAATGGACACTGTGGCAAGACGGTATGGGAGTGCACATGATTCCCGAATATTTAATGAATCTGCTTTGAAATTGAAATTTGAAGGTGGACAATTTCATGGGAGGCTTTTGGGAGATTCTGGGTACGCGTGCACACCTTACTTATTCACCCCAGTGTTGAGGCCCAGGTCAAGAAAGAAGGTGCGCTACAATGCAAAGCATGTGCGCACAAGGAACTCTGTGGAGAGATGTTTTGGTGTGCTGAAAAGCCGATTTCGTTCTCTCCAAACGCTTCAGAAACTCCCTTGAAAATATAAAGCTATATATTGCGGCACTCGCAATATTGCACAACATAGCAATAATTTTTAATGAAGAGGAATTTCCTGTTGAAGAAGAAGTGGTTGAAGAACAGGAATTGCAACCAATTCAAGCTGTAGGTCGAGGAGCAGCAGTTCGGGCAGCTTTTATAGAGGAGAATTTTTAGAGAAGGATATCTGCTTATTAATTTAATTGTAAAAGTGAAGTGAATGTAAATAAAAGTTTTACCTGAAATATGTCTGATAATAATAGTTTTGTTTCTAATTGCTTTGTGGTAGCAAAACAATACTTGTTCCAATATTCATATATCCCAAAATATATTTGACTGGTCTAAGAAAATTTTCCATTTTAAAATACTTCCATATTTCATGTAATTCTTCCTAATGTGGATTAATAAGCATTTGCAGAAATAATATGAATTTGAACTTTTTGTTGGCATTCTATAGAGCATACCTCTTTTCAACCCCTGAGGGAAAAAAATATTAAAGAAGGTACAGTAGAAAGGTTTTAAATACGAATACAAAAAATTGTTCAGAATTTTATTTGCAGACTCATATTTTCCTATCCATTTCATATAAAATATTTCACTTTTATACGAGTCAATTTCGATTTAAAGTGGTAAAAGGGAACCTGCTCAGCGCAGTGAAAACATCTAAATAATCACGCAGATTACAAAAGTATGATGATTAAGACCGTGTATAAAAAGATATTTCAAAGTGCTTTTTGCTCTCTTTCGCTTTCAATTGCACATACTATTATGTTATAATTTAATCAGGAAAATTTGATACTCTTTAGAAAGGTAGAATGATCAATTGTTGGATAAACACTATGGATTAAAATTTTGGATTCATTAGTTATTTATGAAAATTTAAATAGCTGATATGCACAGAACTATTAGATTTAGGCTTCATGCTGAATATTTTGTGTTGCACAATTGACCTTTGCAAGAAATTGAGATTGAAGTTTATATTGAATGTGCTAAAATGACATTCTCAAGGAGAAGGGATCAAGGGATGTAGTTCACAGGATTTGGTCGGAGTATAAATAATTAGTTTGCCAATGTTTCTGAATCTTTTAATTCCATCATCAGGGCTAGTGTACAAAAATCAACAAGGCATGAAGACATCAATATGATTTGCAAAAAATATAAAAACATACACAGCTTTCTAAATAATATGAAAATTTGAGTTATGGTGTATACATCTTTATATTTTTGCATGTATTGTATTATTGTTTATTCATATTGATGTCTTCATGCCTTGTTTTGGAACATTGGCCCTGACAATTGAATTAAAAGATTCTGAAACGTCTGCAAACGAATTGTTTACACTCCAACCAAATCTCATGAACTACATTCATTACATCATGGTCGTGAATTCTACAATGGCAATTTCAGAAGTTGGTTTTAAATCTTATGCAAAAAAAAAAATAAAAAATAAAAAATGAAATTGCTCAGTACATGAAAATGACCATTTATAAAGTCAAATTGTTCTGAGCCCACAATAGGTATCGTTTCTATTATTAATGAAGTCTAATATTGTTCAACATTCATTTTAATTTAATTTACTTGTGTTATCCCCTCCAATATTATCTTCGAAAATGCCTCCTTTCATCGAAGACTACGTGCTGACACGAGAAATCCATTCTAAAAATTAATAGACCACACTATCAAAAATCTTACCTTTTTAAAGTCATTCAGCTAATTCATTCTCAGAAGGCAATATAATAACAATAATTATGATCTCAAGTTTGGAATTTAAGTTAAAATCTACTATAATCATTTTGGCCTGCTGTGCATCCCCCCAAAAAGAAATACCACAGAAATATTCTCGTCTTTGTAATATGCTACTAAGTCTCTGCTTAACATTATGACTAATCAGTACTTATCAGAAAGATAAGAGAATTTGTTATAGTGCCTAAACCAATTTTTTTGAAGCCCCAAAGGACAATTCAATTACTTAACTATTTATTAACTCTACTTCCAACACAGTGGTATAAAAAGCTCCTAATTTAAAATTTTATATACAGGTTTACAACTTTTCTATAGAAAAATCTAGTTTCAATTTGTTTCACATCAAAAAAAAGTTAAATCAATTTTTGAAAACTACTTCCCCAAATTCGTACTATGTTCATTGCGAAACGAAAAATAAACATTACTTCAGCATAACCTAAATGTATTGTTTTCTTTCTATTGCAAATTTTACTTAAGATGGAATCTAGGCTTTTGAAAGCGACTCATTTAAATACTCTAACTTCCTACAAAAATTTCAATTTTCATATAATTCACTTAATATTTGGTTCACTAGGCTGAAATGAAAGAAAAGATAATACATTTGTGAAAAAATAATTTTATTACAATTTACTTCTGCAATTGCTTAAACAAAATTTCTTCTTGCAGACTCAAAATGCTCATTAACTTATCATGCTGCTCTTTTGCCCACTACACTCTTAACAAATGTTCTTTTTCCAATCTCTCATTTTCTTTAGCTCTGTATCGTTCCATTGATTCAAAACTTCTTTTCTTGAAATCAAATTCCCTCATCTTTCGATCTCTTCTTAATCTTGACGGAGTAGCAGCTCCAGCAACAGGCGTGGGAGTTGTAGTAGTAGTGGTAGTGGTGGTGGTGGTTGTAGGAGTAGGGGTAGGGGTAAGGGAAGGAGTAGGAGTAGTAGTAGCTCCCGCATCACTGGAAGCAGTGAAACTAGCAGTTGCAGGGGGCATAGTAGTAGCGGTGAGTAGTTCTGCATCACTACAAAACTCGCTCACAACACCAGCGGTAGCAGCAAGAGAAGTGCCTGAAGTGGAGGCAATTGCAGCATCGCTCCTTTCCAATGCAAAAATATTTATCGCTGGATGCAACACAGTATCCTCGATTTCTATTTGCGGTTTTCAAGATACCACAAAATTGTCAGAGTCGTATGGATTCTCTGGATATAAAAATCCTGTGGGATCCAGACTCACCATTTCTAGAGTTACGTGTAAAGGACTTGTTGGCTTTGGTCCCCCGCCAGTCAATCTAATATGTTTCTTGAATTCCCCCATTTCTTTCTTTGACTTTGTTTTCATCACTTTCCATTGGTTATAAATTTGTTTCGATTCCCTACTCCGAAAGTTTACATCATTAAATTTTTTCGTAATTTCTTGCCAAGCTTGGGCTTTTTTGTTAATAAATGTATCATTATTTTTCACAATCAATACATATAAATGCTGCTTCATTATTTCTCTCAGCAGTTGCTGGAAAGAAAAAGAAAACAGGAAAAGTTAACACATTCAAACATCACACTTGCAAAAAACAGTGCTAAATATTTATCAAAACAAAATCTTTCTTACCTTTTCTTCACTATCCCAATTCACACTCCTCGCGCGCTTTTCAGCCATTGCTTAATAATTATAAACAAAATGCAATTTAATATATACTAATAACAAACTATTCAAACCCTGCTAAAACAATAACCAATCAATAACTCGTTAATATTAAAAGTAGGAAGACACGCGTCGCACACCACGAACTTCACTTCGCTAACACTCGGTAATTCGTAGTCAAATGGCGGATGTCGTCGCTCACTACTTCCTAGCAGAGAATATGCAAAATCACCAAAGATGATACAAGAAGCAACGTTGCCAAGCATTATTTTCGGTTTAGAGAAGTTTTAGTTATTCCACGGTTTAGGCGCCATTATTAGTAAAAAGTTATTCCGTTCTTACACCATTCTTAACCTAGAACTAACTAGTCCCAGAATAAACGTGGTATACCCACGTTACACCACGCTTTTATTAGTAGAGCTGAAGGAGGCTTTTTCAGTTTTATTTAGTATTTAAATATTAGTCCTCGGTTTTGCATCATTAGAATAAATCAGTTAAATTCCATGCCGGTAGTGGATATCTTGTGGTAATCCATGTGAGAAGGGAGAGAATAGTCTACAACCATCATTGTTGTGGACGATTATTTCGTATCATATTAATCAAAGCATTTTCTAAAGTCTTTCAAAATTAATTGTGTTAATATAATACTATTTATGAATCAATACAATCATAATTGTGTGGGTGTTCGGTCGATTGAATAAAGAAATTGCGTCACGTGGTTAAACAAGATTGCGCAACACTTCCACGCTCAATGGACTCTGAGGTTCATCCACTACAAGTATAAGGCAACTCTCTTGCCTGTTGTTTATCATGGTATAAGACTGATCATTTTTTAGAACAATGCAAAATCCTTTTACACATTGCAAGTATTTGGCTCATTTTTATCCAAAAACGAATCGCGCTAAACTCAATTGTATGACGGAAATAGCGTAGGCACTTACGAAAAGGGAAAAAAAAGGGTTTTGAATAAATTACATTTCCACATTTTTAAAAAATTTCTGACTGACAAAATTAAAGAAACTGGCTCCAAATATGCAAACTGTGGACGTGTAGTTACTGTATAAATTACTATTGTAGGTGAAGAGTTTGTTTTCATATCAATGTACACGAAACGACTGAAAAAATTGTTGGAACTTTCCAAATGGCTCATTTATTGCAATTACGGTTATGAAATTGGTAAGTTGTTTAATCTGGAAGCAAAGTATATAATGGTTGATATAAAACAATGACGGTGATTTTTAGTCTAGTTCTCGTTGAAAACCAATTAGATGAACAAATTGCAAGAAGCTGTGAAGCTTTTTAATGCATTTGCTACGATATTTTGCCCTTTTCAGATGAAAAGGGCTTCTGTCGCATTAATTTGTAAATTTAACACACTCATTTTCGGTCTGTTTCATATGGAGAGAAATGCATTATAAAGACATTGATGCAGGGACAAAAACAGCGTTCTGCGATGCTTGTCGCAGAATTTAGTAGCAAATTAGATGTTGCGGGAGACCAACGGAGCAACGTCCAACTGAAAAAATGAACCGTATTTACTAAAAACCAGTTCATAACATAACGTTCTTTTACAGATACAAATAAAAATAACCACATATCTCAGATAATTGAACATGTACTTTTATTTAAGCTTATTTTAAAATTTACGTTTATAATTTTTAATTCCTATTAATGTGGGCTTAATATTTCACCATTTCAACATTTATCAACTATTTACAAAAATAATTTTTCCGTGCAATATATTGTATATAAAGTTATTTTCGGTTATAAACGTTTTGAAATGATGGAATATTTTATTAAATTTTCCGGGACGCAAGCTGGGCGAAGCTGTGACCCTTCGAGCAGACAGAGCTACGGCCCTTCAGCCGTAGGAACCTCAACTATCTAGGCCGGATATATGGAATTTGTGGCATTTAAACAATGCAAACCGAGACAATTTAAAATATCTTCACAATGTATATTGCGTCCAAGCAGACGTTGCATCACTAGATGAATTAAATGCCAGTGGCCAGCATAACAGATGTGTAGAACAAAAATTTTGTGATACTGAGTCAATATCGAAATTAATGATATTGAAATCTCACTGATTAAATGTTACACAAACGGTATACTTTAACTTAAGAGAGTTCTGAATTCTACTTATTTCACGAATATTTTCACTTCATGATTGTCAGGGTTCAGTTACCCAAAATACAAACTTTACCATAAATTCTGGTTATGATCTCTCATACCAATATTCTCCTTCCATATTAAATGTTTCAAATGACATTCTCATTTCACTTAAAATTACTGATCATATTATCATTTATGAGTAATCATATTCCCCTTATGTTTTCCCAAACATTAATAGAAGTTCCGCCTGTATTTGGTGCTGGTGCGCCCGTTCTCCCTTGTTCATCAAACATGACACCCTGATCACATTCAGTCAGTCTTTGCTGAGTCTTCGGGTCGGTTCAAAACATTCTCGAAAATTGTAGTGTCTCCCCTATGGACGATAGGCGGGTTCTTCGAACAGTGAACCCCCTTTAATGCATTGCTGTTCATGAAATTGGGAATCCTTCAATCACTCGTATGCGCCACAGTTTGGAACGTTTCCATTTCAATCTAAACGTTGTGCAAAAACTCATTCGACTTTACCTACTATTGGTATCTGTTGCTTTATGCTATGCTACATTATGCAACCCCTATTAAAAGGAACACGCGTGTAGGGCTACTCCTAATAAACCTCAAGAGGGTAGATTTTGAAGTAATAAGATCAGGGAGTGTACGTCACGACACGTTAAGATACGTCACTTTTTAAATGCAAAGATTAGGGAGTGTACGTAAACGCACTGTCGGGTAATCATTTTGGCACCAGTATCTTTACAAACAAAATTCAATGATTGTGATCATGCGTGATGCATTACGTTTCTAAGTTAACGTGGATAGCAGGATCGTGTGGGTCACTAAGCCATACAGATCTTTAATATAAACCATTTCAATTAAATTTTCTGAGTAATGTTTAACTTGGAATTCACAATGAATAGTGATTGTATTGTTCCAGAATTTGTAAACCTTTCTTATTTGATCAGTTTTAGAGAATGTTCTGAACGGCATATAGCTACATTTTTGGCGTTTTCAACTTTCCGTACTGTTTATAATTACTACTTGTCTGTGGCTACTTTTCTTCAGCTCTTCTTGATGTGAGAGATAATATCAAGGGTTCAACTAGTTTTATTAATTATGTCTTAAGTATCTCATTAACCATACAAAAATGAATGTAGTTAACATTTAAAAATAGGCAATGGATTAAAAACGTCTGCTATACCCGGCTTGACGAAAATTATTTTAAATTACGTGTGCTACACTAAGGGCCTGTTTCACCGGTGCCTGATAAAATTCCGGATACTAATCCTACAGTTATTTTATCCGTCAGATATTCCTGACATTTATTTTGTGTTTCACCAAGGTCTTTCCTGTTAAGGTGGTTAGAGAGAGATATTCCCTAGTAGATAGAGTCCATATTACGTTCAAACATAATTATTTGCGAGATAAGTGGGTATTGTGGGACCTACATAAACCAAATAGGGACTTTTATGCTGAGTTATTTAATTTTTCGAATTAATTTAGTTTAATAGATGTAAAATAAAAATGTTTTAATACCACATAAAGAGCTACCGTTGACTAGTTTCTTAACTAGTATTACTCGCGCAACTTTTCTTGAACGATGACCTTCATCCCCCTCCCTTGTGCAATAAACAGTTGAAGGCAAAAGCTCGCAGCGGGCACTGATTCCAAGCACCTTCCAAGCATTAAAACTTCGTTGGCGCGAAACAGAAGCTAGTCAAAGCCAGTTGCTTTCATAGTGCAGAACCGCTGTTCAGATTTATTGTCAATATCGAAAGAAATAGCTGAGTCAGGTCCAGGTCCTTCAAGGGAGTCACCTAAATCTCCCGAAAAAGTGAAGCACACGATGCAGTTTTGACTTTCATTTCACAGACGTTGGCATTACTTAAAATACTCTAGTGGCCGACTTTGTAAGTAATACCCCCACTCCACCCGAAATCGTCAATCCATCGTTCAAAAAAGTTGCCCGAGTAATACCAACAGATCGCGTGGCCACGGAATGAAAAATTGAAGCGTAAGATTTAACATAAAAATGCACTATTACACAATTAGTAAGATAATAAAACGTAACGTTATAGACACATATCTATAAATATATGGGCAGTAATTGCTAATAATGGCATAAATTTCAATGTTTGAGTGAGGCGAAAAGTTTTCAATAAATTGGGCAACGCCGTAATGGCCTTGAGATTGGCATGACTGGTCAGGGCACATACTTCTTTGAAGTTTCGTTGCTTTGATTTACTTTCAATACAGTTCTTTGCCTGGTCGACTCGCGGTAAATATCACCATCTGAGCGAATTGGCGGAAGGTTTATTTCCAAAGCGGAATTTGCGAGATAACGAAATAATTCCCCCAATATCACAAGATCAGTGAGGTAATAAATGTTTCAAATGTTTTCAATATTTGTTTCTCTCCAATTTTTATTTCTTGAATTACCTGACCCAATGGTAGGGCAAACCCAAGATTATTCGATCACTTAACAAGATCAAAAGTTTGGTTCTCTCCAACATTGTATAAAGCTTCATATTTAACTTGACAGAAATCGTAATTATTGACTCCTACTGCTCCTTATTATCCTTCTTATCACAATATTTTTTTTTATTCCCCTACTTTATTTTTGCTTAGTTAAACGTCATGATCAATTTTTAATGTTATAATAGTTTTGATTGAAATTTTAGAATTATTTTTGCAATTTCAATATGCCGCATTTTTTCCAGCGGTGCGGTTATATAGAAACTATTTGCTGTTTTCCAGTATAATTTTATAACATGTTATGATATTGATTTAGATGCAAATTATTGTGTAAAGTACATATCAAATTAAAGCTGATAAAATGAAAATACTGAATCAGATAATTCTGAGAGCTGTATTATTGAGATCTTCAATAATATAATTATACCATTGTTGGAGATAAAATCTTCAAAAGAGATTTCTCAGTAAAAAACGATAGTCTTTTGTAATCGTTTGTCTTGATGTTGCACTGAAAATGAAAAAAGGTTTTAATGTTTTGAAAATAAGATATGAGAACCATTCAAAATGCATGATTATTCAGGAAATGCAAACAATTAGATAAAATATAATGCTGAAGAAAAAAGGAGTTTCTATTAAAATACTGAAAGTACCAAAGACTGAATATATAATTCCTCTTACAATTTCAATAAAATGTAATTCTTAATTACAAATGCAATTATTAAATTTGCCCAAGCGGATAGACCTTCAAGCACAAAAATATACTGGGCCCTCCTTAAGAAAAATCTTTAAAACTAATTATGACTAAATCTAAAAAACACTAATTATGATAGAATTAATCATTGTTCCAATACAGATGTAAATTATTACTTTGTTTTCAAAGTAGAAATTGCTTTTTAAATTTATCATTTACAAATACATGTTTTGTTTCTTATTATTCCATTCAATTTATTTTTAAAATCAAACGTTGTTCAGTAAACTATTTGATTAATGCTTATTCAGATAAAACATTTTATGAAGTTTTTAATATTTATTTAAAAAAAACGGGCACGAGGATGGGAGTCCCAAGTCCAATTTTGCTAGGAGGAAATCCAGCACTGCATTCACATATACATTGAATGGTTACCATAACATTTCATAAAATGTTTTATTAACACCAGCAAAACAGTATTTTATCATTACAACACAGTTGAGCCACTACAAAGTCTTTCTTTCTTAATTGAATGCACTTTCAATAGCAATACCGATTGAGGTGCTGATCTGTGCTAAAGATTGTTGCTTTGAGTTCTGTGTAAGCATCTGTTGTGCAAAAGACAATGACAATCCACTGTGTATCTCCATAATAAAAAAGAAATATGAATAATTTTCGAATAATTGAAATCATTGTTCAGTAGCAAGAAACTGATGTACGGCACAATACAAAATAATAATACTGTACTGAATGTTTAAAAAATTCTATAAACTCTCAAGATCACCCATTTTCTCAGGGAGTAGTATCAATGTTAGTCATTGGGACTATTAATTGAATTAAGATTTTCATTCAGATCGCACTAATCATTATATCCATAAAATTCCAGTGTTCTGAATATCTGGTACGTATGAAACGCAATGTTCTCCAGGAGTGTGATATTTTAATTGCTCCCAGACGATTCAGAGGAATGTACGAACTCTTGCAAGGTCTTGTCACTCGATTTGAATGAAGGGCGTTGAGCGCGCGGTGTTGCCGAGATGCGCGTCACTGTCCCGACCCTAGAACTCTAGATGGCGTCTACCTTTGGACTGATTTAGGCTTATAATTTTGCACAATTCTCGCATTTGAAACGGTAGATTTCCTTCAAATTGCGCATGTCGATTCTTCGAGATGCTAGCTACCAAAGGAAAGTTTTTAAAAACATGTTCAACAGTTAATTTTCTCACAATTTTAAAATTTCAGATCATCTCTCAGGTCACCATAAGAGCCCATGTTAAAACAGCAAACTTTACGCAAAACTTTACTTTGCGCAAAAACTGGACGGTGAAATCGATTCAAACTCTACCAGAACATAGAAGAACCTCATCTTTCGATTAATACAATAAAAAAGCCATGTTAAACGTAACACATATCTCGCTCTAACCACCTTAAACTGACAGATATGTCTGATAAATAATCTTCCAGATAACTGTTTCACTAGCGGCAACGCCACATTTTAGACTCAAACGCGCGAAATTCCAGCGAATTCGAATGTTATGCTGCTTCAAGTTGTGACCACACACTAGTGACGAAATGTGTGAGAGGCTGGTTAGGTGGTTTTCGCTTCTTTCGTTGTGATTTTGCGTTATTACAGTATACTCCTCCGTGAACTGTGTTAGTGCATTTTATTGCACTATCCTTTGTTTTTGTGAGTAATTCAAAAAGGAAAGGGGACAAGGAAAGAAGAGAGAAAGAGGTGTTAATTTTACTAGCAAAGAAACCGAAAGACTGGTGCCCCTCGTTGCGGAGAGGAAAAATATTGAATGCAAAATAAATGGTGCTACCACGTGGCAGGATAAGGAAGTGGCTTGGCTTTAATGGCCCTCGAAAGGAGGTATTTTTCGCGGAGCGAAAAATCTTAAATGCAAATATGATTCTCTGAAGAGGGATTTACGCAAAAAAGTAGCTGCTCTTCGGGCACATATGTACAAGTATAAAACTGGCGGTGGCACAGTAAATGTGCCGCCTTCAACTCCATTAGAAGAAAAAATAAAATCAATGATTTTATTGTCTGTGGAAGGTGGCGAGAGCATTTATGATTCAGATAGAACTACAGGTACGTTTCAATAATTAATACGGATATTAATATGATACTATTATAGTAGTATGTCATTTTAAAAGCACAACTCAGAGTATATATCAGAGACGGCACTCAATGTTAAAAGCAAAAGCCTTATTTGCCCAACTTCCGGTGCCGCCACATTGTTCTGTATAATTTCTATTGGGTAAACGGACAGCCAATAGCGAAGAAGTAACCGGTAAATTTGAAATAAACCAGCGACGCAGGAACTTTAATATTTCACTCCCATACTTTCCAAGCCTTAATTTATTAAAAAATTCACAATCATAATTATAAGGATTTTATGGAAGAAAAAAAGTCAAATTAGGGTAGTAAAATCTAGTATTTATTGAGCATATTGATATTATACAATTTCGTAATTTCATTAGTAATAACAATTTTGAATTACAGAAAGTAATAAACAGTACACCTGCATAATTGCAACTTTAGTATTTGCTTGTAGATATGCCAAATTAATACTATGGAATACTTCATTATTACAAGCATTATGAATAAACAATAAGAACAGAATTGAAAAGAAGCAAATGAAAATACTACCGCACATTAGCCCAGGTAAAAGAAATAGTTATGATACAAGGGGTAAAAGTGCCATTTTATTTTGCGAATTACTTAAACCATTAAGAACATGAATCACATAATTATGTACTGTTACATTAAGATCAATATTATCTGATTAGGTCACATGAACGTATTTTGTTTTCTTTGTTGCTTTCAAAGTTTTATCAGAACATTTGAGCATTGTCCCACTTTTAGCAGTAGTGCAAAAAATTGAGCTTTTAGCATGCTCTGCATGCCTTGAAAGAATCGCTTTTACTAGTTGCAACCTAAAAATGTTTTTCATTAGTCAATAAATATTTGACAAAATTATTTTATTTACCCATGCTAATCTCACACATGCACAGTTCAGAGCCTGGCTTTTTTATAATGGGATCCACTGTGAAAGTACATTCACCTTTAAAACAATGATTAACAAATAGTGGAATTCCATCAATGCTTATTCACTACAATTTAATTCTGAAAATGGATTGTCAAAGTGCAAATATTTGATAGCACCAGGAGCCAAGCCTGGGACCTTCTGATAACTGGGCAGATGTCTTAATAACTGAGCTATAGAATCAAGCATTGCATTCACGACTCACAACAATTCACAATCTAATAAGGATCAGCATTCAAATCCAGAATGTAATTGGCATGACGATGAACAAAATACAATGATACACACTTACTAGAAAATAAATTGGATCAAGATTGTGATTGTCATGAGAAACTATTATTGCCAGAACAGTATAACAATACATAAGCAACTTATATCAATACTAAGAATAAAAATTAACACTAATAAGAAAGAAACAAATTGCGGACTAGATAATAGACATTAAAGAAATTCTAAAATTGCATGAAAATAGCCTCTGAAACAGAAACTCAAAACCTTTGTATTCATAATATTCAAATAAAGTGTCTTAACATAGCAAGAGGCATTCCAAAATTGAGAAAATGATCATGCTTTACAGAATTAATTTTATCTTTAAATTTTATTTAATTAGAACTTTCCAAATCAGATGTGGGAAATACAGTTTATATAATGGATCTTTACCCATACAAACTGATTTTAAAACTCTCGTTGTTTATACCTTTATAGACTGTCAGCGTAAAAGAAATATGTTCAGAAACTTTGTGCACAATGAAGCAAGTTATTCACTGCATACAATAATTCTTTAAAATTATCTCTCAGTGTTGTGACTCCTCAAAGTGAACATTAATTTAAAGCCACTTAGGGTCAAACTCGTAGGGTCTAATATGCATGCTTCAGAAGCCATCTCTGGAAGAGGATCTGAAAAGCAAAAAATGCCGTTAAGAAAGATACTATGTCCTAAAAGGAATGTTCTGAAAACAAATCTGTATCAAAAAGAAAGATGTTTCTTTTAATTCACCATCTAGAATTACGAAATTAGAAAGCACAGGAATATCTTGCACTTACCACACACCGAAGGCGGAGATTCATCTCCCAGAATGGCTTCTTGCACCTGCTCAGAAGTACAAGGATCTGTAATCACCAAAAAAAGTTTTTTATTTACTATAATTTGCCCTCAATTGGCACTAATAACTGTATATTGAAAGGAACATACCATGAGAAACGTCCATAAAAACTTGAGGTGACACCTCACATGGGTGAAAAAGATCTGAAAATGGAGATAAACTTGAAATCTATCCCATTTTCAATAAATGCAACAAAGTAATAATTGAGATTCTTAAAGATTCTAGCAAATATTTACCTTTCACAAGGCTAGAATAAGCATCTGCTGCACTTGCTGTAGCAGCATGTTCAACAGCACTAGAACCTGTATTAATCAACAACAAATTATTGCCAATACATTATGCTTTCAATAGCATGCTTCTTTTTTGCATTTTACAAACATACAAGAGACTTACCATTTTCAGTTTGAAAAGCTGCCTGTGTACAAGGATCTGAAAATTAAAAAATGCTGGTATCATAGCCTCCCATCAAACTATATGTTATATTAAAACTATAAAAATATATTCTATTAAAACTATATTCTAGTAATATTCTATTAAAAAAGTCTTACCAATTACATCCATAGCTGCAGTGGGTGTCACCTCGCTTGGTCCAAACAAGGGATCTGCAACTGAACATGAACATTAAAAAAATTCCACTATTTGTAACGCACCCATCATCTTCTCGAAGTCAAAATGCACGCTTCAGACTTCAAACAGCAGTAAATCACTTCATTTCTCTAATTCACTGACTGCGATATGGCGTTAACAGCCCTACGAACAGCACGTGAATATACAGCGATAGGTCGACGAGGAAGGAATCCAACAGTAACAAACCGGCTCGTTTGCGAAAAAATTTTAAAATGAATAAGTAGTTCACATATTCTCCGCTTGAGCGAGTTGGTGTTGTACAGATGTATATGGCGTCGCTCTGAACTCTGATTGGCTACCGTATGGAATTTGAATAAGGTCCGGATGTGCCTTATCTAGTGTCACACCACTGGCACGGCTTAAGGCTAAATGCACCGAGAAATACTTGTAGGAAAATTCAATAGATCGCAGCACTATCACAGTGGAATTTACTTTACCGATAACGTCTGAACCAATGGTCCGTTTTTCGGTCTGTAAACGGCATTTGACGCCTTTTTAAAAAGGAATTTACGCTACGAAGCCCTTTTTCCAAAAATCTAGCAAAAACTTCAATTTGAAATTAGTTCTCAAACCTCCGAGAAAAAATTTAAAAATGTGGGCTTATAGCGCGATGGCGACATGCTTCCTGAATCCAACGCCGTGACAATCATGCAAATCGAACAAATAGGAGCGTCGTAAAGTGAGATTTAGAAAAACACCTCGCCCCCTTCCCCTTCTTCGCCGTTGCGTCACCCACCCGTTTGTTGTGGGCCCTCTGTCAGCGCGGCGGCGCGGCCAGGCCCGGCGGCGTGCGGCCAGCCCCGACGGAGGAGGCGAGACTTGCGGGACACGCAAGCCACACACTCGGTTTATGCGTTCGTCACTTTGCATCTCAGTCTATTTTTCCACAGATACCAAATTAAAGATGCTATACTACTATTACTGACTAAGGTAAACGGTCTGTAATAGTAGTACATAACTATCTTTTTCACAAATTTCCGTCTTCCTTCGAATACGATCTTAAAATTGTTTGAGGCATCACTCAAAATATCGATTCCGATTTGGCACTGTTTTTTTAAAAAAGGAACTAATTCTGTAAATATCACCATTATTCCACCTCCTCACATCTTATTTTAGATATATTTTACATCTTTCCGAAAGTACGAAAACATTTTTAAAATTAGCTTCGGCCATTTTACTTGGGAAAAGAGATTCACCAGATGAACTCATTAAAGCAGATAAACATCGTTTTGAGATCAAAAATCTAGTTGTAGGATAAAGGAGCTCGTACGTATACTCCGCTCATTCTTTCCGGTATTTGAACCCGGAAAATCTTAGAGCAAGGTGGAATGATAACAGAAAACCTTAGAAGTAAATATCTACGTTAAATATATCTAAAATAAGATGTGATGAGATGGAATAATGGTGATATTTACAGAATTAGTTCCTTTTTTTAAAAACCATTTCCAAATCGGAATCGATATTTTGAGTATTGCCTCAAACAATTTTAAGATCGTATTCAAAGGAAGACGGAAATATGTGAAAAAGATAGTTATGTACTACTATTACAGACCGTGTATCTCAGTCAGTAATAGTAGTATAGCATTTTGGAATCTGTGGACAAATAGATTGAGATGCAAAGTGACGAAAGCATAAACCGACTGTCTGGCTTGCGTATTCCGCAAGTTCCGCCTGCTCCACCGGGGCTGGCCGCATGCCGCCTGGCCTAGTCGTGCCCCCGCGCCGACAGAGGGCCCACAACCAACGGGTGGGTGACGCAACGGTGAAGAAGGGGATGGGGGCGAGGTGTTTTCGTAAATTTCACTTTCACATAGAGGAGGAGTGGAGAGAGCTCTCAAAATGAAATAGATGGTAAAACTAGATCTATCTTTACACCCCTTTGAGTATTAATGTGAACAAGGAAAGATTAACTTCAGTTTGGTCTCATGATGAAAAAATATGACATTTCGTTAAAATTTGTCCCCAATTAATAACGTTACGCATATTCATTTTTCTCTTATTTGGAAAATAAATATATTTTATATTCATTACTCTGTGTTCACATTAATATGCGAGGTATATTACTTTCTATTGTTATTCCCACTTATTATGTTTACATTACTAAAATACTTCTGCCATTAAATTAATTTTTTAAAGGTGAATCTGATATACAACCATGTTCATCAAGCCAAGTCACACTCCAAGAAAATTATGATTCTCAAAGTAAATGGAAGTCGTGGAATCCTGCTTCATTAAGAAAAATCCGTCCTTATGTTAGTACTTTTAAACATTTACGTTCTCACTTCACTATTTCTATTAAATATTACTGATCAATTAAGTGAAATAACTGATAACGTTTTTTTTTCTGTAAAATGATAGTACACAATGTTTTTATCCAATACTATTTCATAAACAATCATTTATTTTCTTGATATCCCAAATTATTATTCTTTTGTTCCTTTACAGCCTTTAATTCACCACAACACAATGCATTTCATTCCTAATGAAATTCATATATTTCAAAGCAGGCTTATTTATTTCCACAATTCACCACGTATTTTATCCTTGTGTACTATACATTAATTACATCATTTTTGTAATTATTATTATTATTATTATTATTATTATTATTATTATTATTATTGATAGGTAAACCAAAAGAAAAAAGATAATTTGAGGTGCTGGCAGAAACTAAACTGGAAGTGGCAAATAAACAAAAGAAAATAGCTGAAGATGAGATACTGCACAAAAAAGAAATGCATGAATTGAAGAAGAAGAATAAAATGGAAATGCATGAATTAGAGAAGAAAATGGAAATCCATGAATTAGAAATTGCGGAAGGTTCAAGAAAAAAAAGTCTCTTGTAATAAAAATTAGTCTTTGTGATTGAGGTTTTAATCTATTTGTACCTTTCAAAAAATAAATTTTATTACAAACATGAAAAATATTCTGTTATCAACTTATTCCAGGCTGAATTTTGACTATGATTTGTAACATTATCATTATCTTGTATCTGAGTGGTCTTCACCCATACCAATAGCAATATTATGTAATACTGCACATGCAACAATAATTGCTTATACTTTTGACAAGTGAACAGTTATTTTTTTGGATAAAATTGGAAATCTGCTTTTCCACACACCATATGACCTCTCCACTACATTTCTTGTTCTGATGTGCGATTCATTGTACAAGTTTTCCGCAACAGTTGATGGGGACACCAGGGTTATGGAGAGGCATTAGGAGAAAATTATTATTCTCTTAGCCTTTATCACCTAAAATAAAATCTTCCCCGAACTCTTTGTCCAATCTCTGCTTTATGAAAGAATTATTGAAAATTATCTGGTCGTGGCAGGAGCCAGGCCACCTGGCAACAATGTCCATTATCATCAATTTTGCATTTTCAATTGTTTGGACATTAATGGAGAAGTTTCCTTTTCTGTCTCTGTAAAATTCTGCATTTTGTCCACCTACAGAAAAAAATACAAAATATATTAGCAAGGATATTTACTGTTTGAAGCGCTATTTATTAAAGAGAATGCAATTCACACTCTAAATTGACAATTTTGAGTTTGTGACCAAATATTTCATTTCATTGTGATAATATAATACAAAATAACAAGAAATAACTTGCGAAATTATATTTCCTAATTAATAAAACAATTTAGAATAGGTTCCAAGTAAAATTAACAATAAAGCAGCAATCATTGATATGAAAAAGAAGTTACATCTCAAAAATAATTTGTTAGGGGAAGAAATATGAAGATGTATAGAAAATAGCATATTTTGTATTAGGAAAAATTCCATCATGATAATAATAACTGACTAGTCATTATACAGAGTAGAACACTGTAAAATCGACTGCACTCAACTGAAAACCACTCTCCTACAAATAATATTTTTGAGGTGTCACTTCTCTTAAGGGTGTATGGGAACACTGTATGGGAACATGTGTGCAATCTATTGCTCCCAGACCTCTAGGAAATCTGGCAATTTCGTAGAAATCTTGTTGAATGGTTCCTATATTCCTTGGAAATTTTACGAATATGCAGTCCCTGGCCATATTATTAGACACACCCTAAATTTTCAATAAAAATCACGTTTTTGTGACGAAAAATTATTTTTTCTATTTCTAACGAAATACATAAGTTATAATTGAATACTTATGATACAAACAAGACATCATATGCAAAATTATGACTGTCAGTGTAATACATAAAAAGGAGGCGAATTTTTGTTGTTATTTCTTCCTTTGCGATTTCCCTCTTCATGAGCTCCCAAACATTTTCTATTGGGTTCATATCTGGTGAATTTCCTGGCCATGGTAACACAGGAACATTTTTCTCCAACAAAAAGGATCGAACTGTTCGAGCAGTATGACATGGAGCCCCATCTTGCATAAAAACAAATGATCCTTCATTTGTGAACCATTCTTGTAGTTGATGCAGCATTCGTTTCTCCAAATTCGTTTCTCCGTTGTACTGGTCTTGTTTCATGATGCCCTTAACCAAGTACAGACGCCCCGTGCCTTTGCCACTGATCACTGACCAAATCATTGCCTTGACTGGATATTTCACAGTCTGGATGACACACTCTGAATGATACTTGTCACCGCCTTCTCACAAATTGATGCTTGTTTGCTAGAATTTCGAAAGTGCATTCGTCGCTAAAACAAACCTGACATACAAGTAAATGACAATTAATTTTGGTAGCCATTTATAATTATAAAAAAAGCACTCGACTAAATTTATACCGATTTCCAGAAGTCCAAATCTTTATTCTTAAGGTTCTTAGCCCATGCAAGACGTTTTTCTTTCATACCAGCTGTTAATGTGGGTTTGCGGGCTGGTCTACAAGCTTTAAAATTCATTTGTAGAAGTGTACGCCTTACTGTCCTTTCAGATACACATTCCACTACTTTCCAATTTAAATTTAATTTGTTTAGTAGTAGCAAACCGGTTTTCATGGCAAATCTTCCTCAAACGTCTCTCAGATCTTGGTGAAAATATTCTCTTCCGTCCACATGTGTTCTTCCTTCGTGGGGATAATTCTTCACCAAGGAAAATTTTTTTCTTAATTCGCCGAATAGATGTCTCGGATACGTTCAACCTTCGAGATATCTCATGATTTGAATAATTTTCTGTGTCGACAAGATCTTTCACTGCTGCGCTCTTCCGAGGAGACAAATCACTTGCCTTTCCCATTATTTTTATTCAAAACTATCAGTTTTTCGTATACAACAATTCAGTTTTTAAATAAACACGGCTATAACTATTTCACAAACTAATAAATGAAAAATAAACTATCTTCATGCAACAACACACTACTCATGTCACTTGTTCTACTCAACTCTTGTAATTTGTGCGTCTAAGCAACAATGAGGTGTCACAACAATGGTACATAATGACAAATGGTGTGTTAAGCCTGTTTTACACGATAATTTTTTCATCATTTTTCGCCGATACAGGCCAGACTGGATGTAATTTGTACGAAAAAATGACGCATACTTAATTTTTCGGTATAGATTTCATCCAATTTGACTACAGCGCTCCTGGCGGCACTTTACGGGACTTTCTCTAGTTGAGAGCGTGTGGAGCGATATGATTATTTTGTAGTTGCCTGAGAGCGTTCTGATGTGTTGAATTGTAATGTGAAGTGATTACGTAAAGAGAAATAAATTATGCACTGTATTCTAATATTGTCGCATCCGAGCTCAGTCCTAACCTAACGTAACCTAACTTCATTTGCTACCACAGATGCGATGTTCAAATGTTTGAACTTCAGCGCTACATGCGGCGTCCGGAGGAAGTATTTTCTTCATGATTACGTACAAAGACAGAAATGACAGTGTAAAACACTCATCCAGTTTCGGCACCGAATCATACTGCGTAGAATCGAACGTCCTTTTTCCATCCATTTCCTGGACAGAAAAATGATGAAAAAGGGATGCAAAAATGACCGTGTAAAACAGGCTTTAATTATTAGAAAAAGAAGCTTTGTTTTTATTGATTGATTCGCATCAATGCCAGATGTACTGTACTGCAGTGAGAGACTTCAAAACTTAACATTTTGTTAAAAATTTGGAGTGCGTCTAATAATATGGCCAGGGACTGTTGGTCTTAATTCTGCAATGGCGTGAGATACTTGACTTGCTACTTTTGAAGCAGTAGATTTGCTCACTCCCACTGAATTCTCCAATAACAGTAAAAAATGATCCGGTTGCATAATAACGTAGAGTGAGAAGAAGTCGATTCATGGATGAAACTGCTGCATTACTAACAAATCACAAAGTATACATTTTTTTATCTTGACATAGAATGAATTTAGCAGGACCAATTCGTGCAGAAATATAATATAACTCTGGTACTCAGAAACCAGTTTTGTTTTTATTGTTCTATCAAAGACAGAACTTTGCTCACCGCAGGCTTTGTTAATCTAAAACGGGATCTGAAATCATGATCGTCGATGATTTCAAAAATACTCAGGCTGATCTCGAATTACACGCCGTCTGCGCGGACACTCTAAACGATCAAAGAACTCGTAGAATTTGTCATCTATCATCTCTATTATGTCTTCCATCACTGAAATACCACCGACACTTATTAAATACACTGCAAGTTCACACACAAGAGCCGCAAACGCAATGTACTGCAAAATTTTGGAGTTATCTACCAGATAAATATTTAAGAGCCTCTCGAACCTCCAGATAATTTACCGGACACTTTAACCACCGGATAGATTTATCTGGCACTTGTAAAACACCAATTTTCAACATATCTGTAAGATAACTTCTGGCTAGGCTATCAGACACTATCTGGCAACGGTGAAACAGGCCCTAAGTGTAATTATTGTATTTATACACAATTTGTAAATGACAACGTTTAGTAATATTTTAGTTATAATTTTTATTAACTGTGTTCAATATATACACCTCGATTTATCTAGAGCTTCATTTGACAGATCAACTGTTGCAGTGTCATCCAATCGGGAGTTTACACGTCACTATTGCCGTTCATCCGCCCGATTGGATGACACCGTAACAGCTGATTTACGTCAACTGAACCTATGTTTAAATCCAAGTATAAATATCGTTAGGAGAAGAGACTGTTTCGTCATGCTTAGGGCCCCCTGAATCTGGCAGTGTTCGGAAGTAATAAGATTTATATGATCACAAGATATAAGGTTGATACAATAAGTTCTGTTTAAAATATAAATACTAAGTAATTTTGATAAATCCAAAAATGTAGTCTTTATTTTCCCGAAGCAATTATTTTAATCATTAAACATGATTGATATTTAACATTTTACTGTCTCGCACTTACTAACGCAAGAAGAGAAAGTATTTTAATCGTGCTCCGGAAAACGGCGAATTTTCGACACAAAAACTCTTATTGTTGAGCCCTGGTAAGGAAAAAGTGGATAAATTCAGATGCTAAACATAGAAAAAAAATCTCTAAAACGTGATGTGGACAGAATCCGATTAGCCGAAAAATTTGATGCCGAAAAATCTATTGATGACAAACCATCTGTGCACAACGCTAGTGCATAAATCGTTAGGCCGATTTTTCAAAATTCATTTTCCTCAATCGTTCTAGCTGATGTCGTGGACCCTAGAATTTGAAACCTAAATTTTAATTTTGGGCGGTACTTTACATGAAGCCCATGGGACATTTTCAAAAAAAGTATTTGATCAAATTTTGTTGAATGGTACAAAGGACGTTTAAGACAATGGTACAGGGATAATTTTTGTTGATATATCAGACTTTTCAAAATTTGAAAAAACATAAGTATATTTTAAAACTTCAAAATTGGGGATACAAATTTTTGCCTCGGTCTGTTGTAACATTAGCTCTTTAAAAAAGGGCTTGTTCTTTTTTGAAAAAAGTTGTTTTTATGTATTTTGCGATTGAAATTTACGAAAACAAATTCTCAAAACCGCTCCAAATTTTTGCTTAAAAATTTATCCGCATTTGTAATAAAGAAATGTAAGAAATAAGGCGGTAATCTCATTTTCAGGTATTGCTCTTTTTTTCTTCGAAAATTGCAAAAAACGTTTCAAAACTGCAAATTTGAAGATAGGAGATTTTTGCCTCAGACAAAGTCCGTTGTACAAAATTAGCTCCTCAAAAAAGGTCATGTAAATTTAAAAAAAAAACAAGTAGTTTTGCATAATTTCTGCTTGAAATTAATGAAATATAGTTTCCTCAGTAGCTGCTGGCCACAAGCATAATTCAATGAACTAGGGGTGTATTATATTAACAATGGCAAAGCTACAATACCAACATATTCATACCAATGTTTTCGCTTGAATATATTTACTTCATGTAACTTTATTCGTGCGCAATCTTCATTTTACACTGTAGTACAAAACGGTTCATGCGCACCATTTCAACGGTTCATGCCCTAGAGATAGAAAGAGAGTTTTCATTTTTTCAATTTTCGAAAAATTAGTGAATTCAACAATCATGAGACCAGCACCATTCTCTTAAACGTACTTTACGATATGTAAGGTCAAAATTTAATAAAAAACGTGCCGTTTTTTGAGAAAAGTTTGTTTAAAGAACAAATGGCCTAAGTTTGACACAATATTTCGCCAAAAAATAATATTTTCAAAAATTGAAGATGACATTAATTCAAGATGTTTTTTGACGAACACATTCACTGGGACAGACGAACACATTCACATGGCTCAGGTGAAACCTTTTTTATTTCCAATGAACTTGGAGGTTCATAATTTTGACTTTGTATTCAGCGGTCTAAAAAAATGTTTTGTTTTGTGAATCTTTCTTTCTCGTCTTAGGAATAAAAATGCGTATCCAAAAAGTTTCCAAACAAAATAAATATATTCATAAACACAAAACAAAATCATTATCCCTTTTTTACAATAAAATGAGTGAAGAAATAATGTATGGATCTTTTCCCTAAACAAATTGAGAAAATAATAAATGCTTATACAATTTTTCAATTTGCACAAACACACACAATTAAATATTTACATTGTCAAAAGTATTTCCTTATACTTCGTAACTACCATGGCCATCACAATCTCATTGAAATTTCTTCATTGAAAAAATATTAAGGCCATTTTTTAAAAAATGTTGAAAATGTCCCAGGTGCTTCAAGCATTTCGGCATCAAGACTACACAATACTATGATTCTCGCCACACCACATGTTAGAGGAATTTATTATAAATTTAGCAACTGGATTTACTCGTTATCAGAGCCTTTAAGTTTTTCTGCCGAAAATGTGCCGTTTTTCCGCAACATTACGTAACTTTATCTCTACTATGTAAGGGGTAGCGAGATAGTAAAATTGAAAATTTTAATAGACAAAAATAATGGAACATAAACTTGAAAAGGTATTTCTTTCAAACCTTTTGTTCATATTCTTTGACTGTATAATGAATCAGTCATCTACACATTGCATTAGAAGTGAATTCGCTCTTCTCTGCTCGCCAAAGTGTCAACGGGAAGGATAGTCACAGAGTTGACCTCCCGTTTCCCTGCATATGGAGCCTCGCTTGCGCAATTCTCAGAAATACGCCTCTTACCACAGCAAACTGCTGTGCCGAACTTCGGCTAATCTATCATGGCTTGCAATCGAATGTTCTGGAATCATTCGAACCCGTTCATTCGATTGGACAATTAGTCCCCATCTTTACTTGCCTTATGTACTTGGGCATAAGCAGTGTTCAGTTAAATGAGTCAGCGTATTCTCCGTTGTTTGCGTGCAAATTGAAGACCCATATTAGGTAATTTTGACATCAGCACCTCTACGCCGCGCATTTTAATAGTCCGGTAATCAAGTACAAGATTTGTAACTAACCTCGGAATTTGCTTGTTACAAACTGTGTCTGCTTACCCTGAGGCAACAGAAATCTCTGCTAGGTGCCAACTTCAGTGTTCGTTGAACGACATGGTGTTTGGAGCGCCGGCAGAGCTTATTTCGTGCATAGAAATGACAACTTGCTACCAGAAATATTTCGGCTACCTTACATTTATGTAAAAAGTATATATATCAGAGAAGTTGATGTATTTGGTGTTGTGAATAAATGCATTTTGTGCTAATCATTTCTGCGTGACAATTGTAGGAAGGATTCACTAATCACGTCCCATTTCAACCTGTCCTACCGTGATATCTTTGGTTTTTGCTAGAGTATGTAATACTCTACTTATCAACCAGTCCGCTCTTCATTTGTCCAAGCACAAAGCCAAACAACCTTGAGCAGTGGCATCTAAGACCTGTCACATGAGCGTTACGTTGACGCACGTCGTAGATCAATACTATCCTATGAGGAACAGTCAAAGCGCTCGAGGGCCGATTCTACGACGCGCGTTGAGATTACTTAGGATTTTATTCCTAGGCGCGAGTCTTCACGATGGAATATCTCACTGCATTTCGCGCCGCTAGATATCGCAGGATCACGACCGTGCTGGCGATCGTGCGACATCTAGCGGCACGACCGAGAAAGACGCGAAATGTCGAGAGATATTCCATCGTGAAGACAGGCCCTCACGCGCTAATATATACCCAGGTATAACTAACGTCAACACAAGCGCGCGTGCAGTGGCCCAACGAAGACCGCACCATGATTTCGTGTTGCATTGAAGCAGATAACCATCTACAGGTTTTATAATTCAACATGGTTAAGAAAAACAGCACATCTTAGAGAGATGATTTCTTTTTACTTATCTCGGAATATTGAAGAAAAATGATTTTTAAATATTTTGAGATAATTGCTCAAATTCACACGAAAAAACAATTACATTAGTAATCAAATTTTGTATTTGTTGCAATTTTATTCAGACAGGCAACAATATATAAAAGTTAAATTCCTAAAATGGACTTAAAACTTTTTGAAAATCTGAAAAATTAAGTTTGCGATTGCTATAATTTACATCCCGACCCTAGTAATTTAACTGGAGGAGCGCTTCTGGAAAGAACTGAATATTAATAAACTAAATAGTATTTAAAAAGTTGGTTCATAAATGAAAGAATTTCACGATTACATTTGGTCAGGGAACGCAATTAGAACATTTAAGTGCAATTAGTCAAATTAAACTATCCTGTTTAAAGGATCGAATAACATGCACTTTGTGTGCATTTGGAAGGGGCGTAACTATTTTACAAATTAGAGAAAGTATAATTTTTCTCATTCCATGATCTATTTATTACTAACCTATTAGAATCAAAAATTGTAGGTAGTATGTCAGTTTCAAAAATTAATGAATTAAGATGTAATTGAGAAGAGGAAATTCGGAAAGAATTCATATATTTCTTACAAACAATGTATTAATACAATTACTATTAACAATAAAGTACAATAGTACAAAACACACAGAAAAATCTTTGGTGAAATTTCATATGCAAGCATTGAAAGGAATGCACAGTAACAGTTCCATTAAAAGGCAACAAGGTATGCTGATAATGTTCCACGATTTTTCTTCCAAAGATGAGTAACAGGAAAAACATTATCTTTACAATACATAAGACTATAATACACATCACAGGCAGAAGGAACTTATTAATCATTTTGTCTCATTCCTGGAGGACCTCAAGAATATTGTAATGCACCCATTTGTGGGAAGCTACGTAAATTTTCAAAGGTCCTTTTATCACAATTTTTCACGAGGGACTAGATTGTCACGACATGTCATGTTAATTATGCATCATTCTCAGGGCTAATTTTAAGATATTTATTGCTGCAATAAAGACGTTTTCTTTTATTTCATTTTTCCACATTAGATCTCTTGGGGTTTATACACCTTTTGTTAATCTATATTCCACTCGACTAATTTTTATACTTATTATGGCTAACAGTGGCTTATGGCAAATCAATTGTTTCGTTTATTATCGCTTTTGGAATAAACATATCACTGTAATAATTACACAGCCACTTAATTTCCCATTCACGACAAAAAAACATTAAATTAGTATCTAAAATATAGTGGAACAAAGAACTAGGCACCCCGACTGGATCACACATTCACTTGCTTAGTCCTCATTGGAGGAACCCATTCTTTGCAATTTGCACGGTTGCAATAGATTTGCAACGGTAGGCGCTACCGTGCCGAAAGTATTTCCGACGTAACCGCCTACGCAGCGGGCAGAACTTTCATTTCTTTCGCGCGCATGTGGCATGGCGGGGCGCTCAGGCGGCGATGGCCCAGCGGCGGATGAGGCGTTGCATGGCCATAGTGATGGCCAGGTCGGCCGGCGCGTGGCCCTCCGCGTCGCGCGCGCGCCGGTCTGCGCCGCTCTCCAGCAGCACGCGCGTCACTTTCTCGTTGGTGCCGCGCGCCGCCTCGTGCAGCGCCGTGCGGCCCTGGTCGTCTCGCGCGTTCACCGGCGCGCGCAGGCGCAGCAGCTCGCGCAGGCAGTGGTCGTTGGCGGCGCGGGCGCACAGGTGCAGCGCCGTCTTGCCCGCCGCCGTGCGCGCGCCCACGTCGAAGCCCTGGAGCAGGAGGAACTTGATGGGCTCCATGACGCCCGCGTGGGCCGCGCTGTGCAGCGCCGTCCAGCCCTGGTGGTCCCGGGCGAAGATGTCGGCGCCGCGGTTCAGCAGCTCCTCCAGGCAGCTCGCGCTCCACGTCTGCGCGGCGTAGTGGACGGGCGTCTTGCCGTCGGCCGCCGCCGCGTCGACGGCCGCGCCCTGCTCTAACAGCTGCGACACGCACTCTGGGCTGTTGCTGGCCGCGGCCAGGTGCAGCGGCGTCACGCCTGCGTCTGTCACCATGGTGATGTCGCAGCCGGCCTCGAACAACTGTGTCATCATCTCCGTCTGACCCAAGTAGGCGCTGATGTGGAGAGCTGTCCAACCGTTGTTGTCCTTGGCAATTACGTCCGCTCCCGCGTCCAGCAATTCCTTAGTGCTGTCAGGGTTCCACGTTTCCACGGCACTATGCAACGGAGTCCTGCCGTCGTTTCGCCTGCAGTTTATACCGATCCCTGCAGCTATGAGATAGCGCATGAATTCAGTCTTCGCACAGCGTGCCGCACAATGTAACGGAGATTCTCCATCATTATCCTTTTGTGAAAGATCTACTTTTCCATCTATTAGATAATCGAAGATACGTTTAGCATCCCATCTAATGGCATTAAACAAAGCGTTCTGTCCGTCTTCATCGGTTGCTTTTGTATCCGCCCCTAGCCGGATGAGTTCCTCAACACATTGCAAGTGATCTGCCGCTGGTTTGGGCTCCATTTGCACACACGGATAGGGCAAGGGCAAATCCGTGCAGGCTTTGGCGGCCATTATCAAGGGCGTCATCCGCCGCGGGTCTCTGACGTTGGGGTCCGCGCCTCGCTCGATCAGCGTTTTGACGCACGCAGCGGCGCCCTTGTCAGCCGCCCAGTGGAGAGGGGTGCGTCCGAAGTAGTCGTTCGCATTGATGTCTGCCCCGTTGTCTAGCAGCATCTCCACACACTCAGGGTTGTTGCTAACTACGGCGTAATGGAGAGGAGAAAGTTCTCTATGCACCTGTAATAAAGAACCTTGTTTAGAAAACACATAATGCAAAACAATATTTGTTCTTAGACGATTAAACTACGAACATCGGGATGTTTTAATTCCATTGCAATACTAATTTTCTCCAATAGTTTGATGTCACTGTAGTTCCAAGAAAAGGCCAAAACAATTACGGCAAAGACAAATTGTTATTCTTGACTCTACTCAAACAGCTGTGAAAGTATTTTTAAAACTATTTTTCACTCTGTTCTCTTAAAATTAATAAGTTACTGTTTTGAAAGTCACCCCATTCGTTCATCGGATTTGTCGTACTACCGTCTCTCAGATACATAGTTCACACGAGGTCGTAAAACTTTCTCTCATATGAATAGGGGGTTTAATAAAAGTTTCTAAATCGAATTTCTGCAAGATAATAAATTACTCCATCATGATGCAGAATGTACAAATGAAAAATCGGGAAACATTTCTTCTTCGAAAGTTTAGCTAGATTATTATAGACGCATTTCCATTTGGTTCATTTTTTTCACGAAGAAATGATATTTTTATTTTAAATTATTATTACTGATTTTTCTCTCGATCTTACAAAGATGTGCTAAGCTAAATCAATTAATTCAAAGATCACTTGTCCTTAAAAAAAACCTTTCAACCAAACCCCGAAGCCGAAATTCCTTTTGGGATATCTGGACTAGGTCACATATTGTTTTATTTTGAACACTTTCTTTATCTCCTTCCGTTTCTTTTCAAACACGCTTGAGCAAGGGAGGCGAAACTAGCTACGTACCGTGTACTCAAAAAACATCTACACAATCATCAATTTTTGATTGTTAATTAACGTTCTCCGTATTGTACGTTAAATTATATTTCCTAAGTAGGGGGGTTATGCGGGTCTGGGGCAGGAAGTAGATAAGATAAACCACTTCCGGTCACCCTGACCACAACATCCGGTGTCAACCGGCGCCACCAATTATAATGGACCCAACGAAGGTCAACGACCGTTATCAGCCCCGTTATCACACCCCCCGCCCCCACCCCACTTCCGGTCTCCCACAACATCCGGTGTCAACAACCGGCGCCATCAATTATAATGGGCCCCGCCGAAGGTCAACAAACGTTATCAGCTCCGTTATCTGCCCCCTCCCCCTCCCCCCCCTCCGCCCACCCGATGTCAACAACCGGCGCCAACAATTATAATGCCCCCGCCGAAGCAGCCGGGGTCAAAGACCCCTCTCCACCCTCCCCCTCCCCCCACACCCCATGCGACCTCTGGCGGCGAATTGTGGAAGCGTATGTGTGTGTGTGCGCGCTCTGGCGGCGAATTGTGGAAGCGTATGTGTGTGTGTGTGCGCGCTCTGGCGGCGAATTGTGGAAGCGTATGTGTGTGTTTCAAAAATGCTGGCTGAAGCGGATTCGAACCAGCCTCAATCCCATTTCCAGTGTTCGAGGCGACCAGCACTCTGGCTCTGAGCTACGGTGACATCTCGAGCGAAGCTGTCTGGTTTGGGGTTCTGGTAGTACACGCGGCCGGGTGGCTGAGGGTGCGCGCTGGCGGCAACGGCCGGATGTTGTAGTTGATAAGATAGAGGCGGGCAGGGGGGCTGCCGCTGAGAGCGCGCGCTGGCGGCAAGGACCGGATGTTGATAAGATAGCGGCGGGCAGGGGTCGACGGCTGCCGGGTGGCAGATAGCGGACGCGCGCTGCGCAGGCTAATGAGTGCAGAGATGCGCGCGCTTTCTCTGAGCGATTCGGGGAACGAGAGGAGGTGGCGCGCCCTGTGAGCGACGTCGGGAGGCGCGCGCGCATTTTGAATGCACTCTATATAAGGTCATAGCCAGCCGCGCGTCTCTCTCTCTCTCTCTCTCTCTCGAGTCGAGAGCGCTGACACTCGCTCCCCCGCTGAAAAGACTTTCATAATGGGAAAAAAGGAAACCTTACAAGGCGGTGACAGGGAAAAAAACAAATGAAAAATCAGTTCAATTGAAAGAATGTTTCTTTTTTAATGAAATCAAATGAATAAAAATTAAACTCATTAAATTTCATTCAAAGATTTGAAATAAGATAGAAGATAACAAAAAATACAGATCAAAGACGCAAATGTTTAGAATGCACACACACACAATCTTAGATCCTAACTGCATGCAGTTGTATTTTCATATTGTTATACTACACTTTTTAACCCTCTGTACATATGCTAATTGTCAAAACGAGTACAAACTCGAGATTGTGCTGACGTAGATGGGTCATGCGTCAGCTGGAGATGAAACTTAGTCACTGTCACTATCACTGTGGGCTGGAGAGTACGCCGGTGCCGTATTTTCGAACGGGCAACAAAGAGACTGAATGGTTTGACGAACGCGAGAGACGTGCTGTCGCAGTGCTTACCCGACCGGATCTTGATGGAGGTGGCCGAGAGCTTCGAGCATGCACATTGCCAATGTTGCTACTGGAAACTTGGTGAAACTTAATCAATATAGAAGGTTGTTTCGTTATTTTTCACAGATTCTTGTGTAATGCCAAATTGTTAATGTTCCTTCTTCCTGCATGTTCAATGTTATTGCAATTTAACATAAAAGTAAACATTTTTTATAATTTTGTTTATAATAAAATAAAATCTTCACACAGTAAAGTAAATGTTCCTTCTTCCTGCATGTTAGTTCAATGTTATTGTAATTTAATATAAAAGTAAACATTTTTTTATAATTTTGATTACATTATTAACACTACACTAAATCTTCCCATAAATATAAAAAATTAATACATTTGATATTGACATTTCTTGTATTCACAATATCAATATTCACAGAGGTGATTACACATTATTTTAAATATTTACTATAAACAATTTTTATACTTATTTTTAATAATTACCTTTGTTCATAATTCAATACTAGTATGTATCTAAAGATAATTCAATTCGTAAATTTTACATGGAAAATAATAAAAAAAATTTTATTTCATTAAAAAATATAATTAACATTTTAAAAATTCGATTTAAAATTATAAAGTCTACTTTTAAAAGTTTTAACTTGGTTTTCAAGAAGTTGGCAAAGGTGAATGTCCAACACAATTCTGCCAATAATGTTTTTTATGGTTTAGCTAAAAATTATTGTACATAAGTGGTCATTTTCCCACACATTGTTAAATTAGAGATCAAAGCTAATAGGTTTGAGAAAGGTTTGAAACAGCAAAACAGTTGAAAGAAGAATAAAAATAGAGACAGTAGCTCCTATTTACACTAAAGGAGTAGGGAAGAGATTCATGGATTCAAGATGTACAGACTGTACTTCTCCTTTGATGAGCTGTTTTAACTTTTCTTTGATAAAAATTAATAAAATAAAATCTTCACACAGTAAAATAAATGTTCCTTCTTCCTGCATGTTCAATGTTATTGCAATTTAATATAAAAGTAAACATTTTTTATAATTTTGATTACATTATTAACGCTAAACTTGATCTTCCCATAAATATAAAAAAATTAATGCATTTGATATTGAACATTCTTGTATTCACAATATCAATATTCACAAAGGTGATTACACATTATTTTAAATATTAACTATAATCAATTTTCATACTTATTTTTAATAATTATCCGTATTCATAATTCAATACTACTATGTATCTAAAGATAATTCAATTCGTAAATTTTACATGGAAAATAAACAAAACAAAAAATTTATTTCATTAAAAAATATAATTAACATTTTAAAAATTCGATTTAAAATTATAAAGGTTCTCGCTTCAGTCGATTGATCCATTTATTAGTCCGACACGTCAACTGCTAAAGTCTCCATACATGTAGTGGCGGGGAAGATCTGGCGCCGACCTACGCTTCGGCTTGCCCCAACAAGGTATCTCTCACAAGCGTGCCCGAAGAAGGTAAGGAAAAAACTCTTCACAATCTCGCATAAAATATTTGCATCAAAAAATGAATTGGAAGTCAATGGAGAATTTTCTGATATATTTGAGTAATTGCTTAAGAACAAATAAAGTTGCAGGCTTAATTTTTTTCTAGCCATAAACAGATAACATTGCAGAACCTTTAGGTTAAATAGCAGCGGTAAGTAGCCGAGCTGTTTTAACTTTTCTTTAATAAAAATTAATAAAATCTTCACACAGTAAAATAAATGTTCCTTCTTCCTGCATGTTCAATGTTATTGCAATTTAATATAAAAGTAAACAAAAAGGAGAACTCCTGAACCGGAAGACTTTATTCTCACGGTGCACGCTGAAGTGTTAGTTGGGCTCGAAGCTCTCGGCCACCTCCATCAAGATCCGGTCGGGTAAGCACTGCGACAGCACGTCTCTCGCGTTCGTCAAACCATTCAGTCTCTTTGTTGCCCGTTCGAAAATACGGCACCGGCGTACTCTCCAGCCCACAGTGATAGTGACAGTGACTAAGTTTCATCTCCAGCTGACGCATGACCTATCTACGTCAGCACAATCTCGAGTTTGTACTCGTTTTGACAATCTAGCATATGTACAGAGGGTTAAAAAGTGTAGTATAACAATATGAAAATACAACTGCATGCAGTTAGGATCTAAGATTGTGTATGTGTGCATTCTAAACATTTGCGTCTTTGATCTGTATTTTTTGTTATCTTCTATCTTATTTCAAATCCTTGAATGAAATTTAATGAGTTTAATATTTATTCATTTGATTTCATTAAAAAAGAAACATTCTTTCAATTGAACTGATTTTTCATTTGTTTTTTTCCCTGTCACCGCCTTGTAAGGTTTCCTTTTTTCCCATTATGAAAGTCTTTTCAGCGGGGGAGCGAGTGTCAGCGCTCTCGAATGAGAGAGAGAGAGAGAGAGAGAGACGCGCGGCTGGCTATGACCTTATATAGAGTGCATTCAAAATGCGCGCGCGCCTCCCGACGTCGCTCACAGGGCGCGCCACCTCCTCTCGTTCCCCGAATCGCTCAGAGAAAGCGCGCGCATCTCTGCACTCATTAGCCTGCGCAGCGCGCGTCCGCTATCTGCCACCCGGCAGCCGTCGACCCCTGCCCGCCGCTATCTTATCAACATCCGGCCCTTGCCGCCAGCGCGCGCTCTCAGCGGCAGCCCCCCTGCCCGCCTCTATCTTATCAACTACAACATCCGGCCGTTGCCGCCAGCGCGCACCCTCAGCCACCCGGCCGCGTGTACTACCAGAACCCCAAACCAGACAGCTTCGCTCGAAATGTCACCATAGCTCAGAGCCAGAGTGCTGGTCGCCTCGCACACTGGAAATGGGATTGAGGCTGGTTCGAATCCGCTTCAGCCAGCATTTTTGAAACACACACACACACATACGCTTCCACAATTCGCCGCCAGAGCGCGCGCACACACACACATACGCTTCCACAATTCGCCGCCAGAGGTCCCAAGGGGTGTGGGGGGAGGGGGAGGGTGGAGAGGGGTCGTTGACCCCGGCTGCTTCGGCGGGGGCATTATAATTGGTGGCGCCGGTTGACATCGGGTGGGCGGAGGGGGAGGGAGCAGATAACGGAGCTGATAACGGTTGTTGACCTTCGGAGAGCCCATTACAATTGATGGCGACGGTTGATGACACCGGATGTTGTGGGAGACGGGAAGTAGGGTGGGGGCGGGTGGAGGGGGAGGGGGTGATACGGGGCTGATAACGGTCGTTGACTTTCGGTGGGGCCCATTATAATTGGTGGCGCCGGTTGACACCGGATGTTGTGGTCTGGGAGACCGGAAGTGGCTTATCTTATCTACTTCCTGTCCCCAGACCCACATAACCCCCTACTTTCCTACAACTACGTCCAGCGGCCGCTTTAATATTACCAAACCAAATCAGATCTTATCAAATCTGTCGGACAGAGGAATTAGAAACTATACACTCTTAGAGTTGCCGTTAAGAAGGGTGGGAGGTCCTGAAAGAGTTGACGAAATATATGGTGTTGCCCTTTATGGTTCATGCGCTCCAGACCGCAATTTAGCAGGTGGCTGCGAGTGATCACCCACCCCTGCTGTTCCTTCCCAATACTCTTTCCCCTGACGGAGTGGCTTCAGTTCCTACCCGAAAACGCCGGCCGTTGCCCAATTTGCACACACCCTTCCCCTCGCCGTTGTGCGATGATTTACGCAGGACCGTACTAAATGACTGCAAGGAGCGTTAGTACCTGCGCGTTGGCGTCGGCGCCGTGCTCCAGCAGCAGGCGCACGCAGCCCACGTGCCCGTGCACGCAGGCGGCGTGCAGTGGCGGCATGTGCGCCCAAGCCGCTTGCGCGTTGGGGTCCAGCCCCATGGAGAGCAGCGCGGCCAGCGGTCTCTCGCGGCCCTCTCTGGCGGCGCATAGCAGCGTGCACGCCGCGTTTTCGCCGCGCAGGAGGTCGGGCGCGGCCGCAGCGAAGGCCCGGACCACCGCCTCGCTCGCTGCCACCTTCAGCGCGCTCATGAGGAAGGCGTCGGGCCAGCCGGCCGGGCCGCCGTCCTCCCACAGCACGCGCTCCACCTCGTCCACGCGGCCCCGCTGCGAAGCCTTCACCAGGGCGCGACTGCGCTCCTTCTTGCTGCCCTCTCGGAACTTCGCCTTCTGGTTGCGCCTCTGCGACAAGGGAGGGAATCATTTCAAGCTACATCAAAATACATCGGTTCTTTTTCTGCAATACTATCAACATTTTGTACACCAATTTAAAAAAAATTACATACGTTGCGAGCAGTGGCGGCTCTGGAAATAGACAACAGGGAGGGCACACAAAGTCGCAAGATCAAAGAAAATTAGGCATTTTAATAATTGTTATATTTGGATTGTTGAAGTCACATAAGTAATATTTAAAATCGAATTATCTCCGAAGCAGGCTATCTAAACATAGGATCTATAAATTAAATTTAGTCTTCTGTTTTTAAATTCTGCAAATTTATCTATTACTAATACATTAAAGTTAACCGAGTCTCGTAACAAAACTCTTTCTATTGATAACATACAAAGGGCGTTCAATCTCTCTTCCGACATGGTATTTCTTAAAAATGGCTTAACTCTTTTTAAAGTAGAGAAATCTCTCTCAGATTCTACAGTTGTCATTGGTGTTGAACAAATTCCTTTCAATAGTTTAACTGATTCATAAAACACATCTAATAAGTTATTATTAACCAACACTTCCAAAAAACATTCCTGGTAAAATTCCTTCAGCAGAACTCAAGTCACTCCTTTTATATAGCACATTCAGCTCAGATTTCAGTTTGCTAGCTTCCACAAACGGATAGAACTGTAAAATGTGATTAACCTTTTGTTGGGGGAAATTTTCCTGGTATTGTTGGAACATTTTACAGTCAAAGAGAGAACACAAGATCAAATGCCTCGTAAAATTAAGACGGTCATTTACCCCTGTGATAATTACATCACATACTTCAACGGCTGCCATTCTAGTCCTCAATCTTCCTTCTTTTACCTTCACAATTGTTTTCTGAATATATATTTCCATGACAGGGTGGATTGTCTCGTATCTTTTGAATGTTCTTCTTGAACTCGTTTACATTGTTTTTAACTTGTAAAGAATCGACACCATTCTTTTGGATTTGGTTACATAAAATTTCAACATGAGGCATCCCTTGCTAAAAAACTTAAGCCAAAATAAGAGTATGTCATCTGTCAACAAATTTAGCAATCCTACAGCCTTTCCAATTGTATTGTTGTCAGATTCTCCATCAATTATCTCCTCAAAACATTGGATTAGATAACCTTTGTGAGCATAAATAAGAACTGTCCTGCTCTGAAAAGACCAACGAGTATTTGGTACGTGGGAGAGGCGTCTTTTCACTACATTGTTTAACAGTCATTCGTTTGGATGACCGTGAAAAGAAAGATCTTCAAGAGTGAAAAAAAATGCACGCAATTTTGTTTTGGGAAGAACATTTTGCTACTATTAAATTCGACTGCTGAGCGTAGCAGTGAACGAAGTGGGCAAAACGATATTTTTTTTGCAAAATAGCTTCCACACCATTAGCATCCCCGACATCACTCATGCTCCATCATAACTCTGACCAATTAATTTGAGAGATTTTCATGCAATTTTAAAATCTCAAGCTGCCCTAAAATACTCTGACTAATACTCTCAGATGTGTGATCCTTTGGGACTATAAATCCCCTAAAGCGTTCGTAGATTTTACTGTCGTGTACATATCTGATTATCAGTACCAACTGACTGAGTAGAGACATCTGTAGTTTCATCAGCCTGAATTGCAACAAAATCTGCATTTTCTACTTCCCGTAATATTAAAGAACGTGCAACACTCAATATTGTATCAAGCTATTCATTTTGCACAACCTTTGATGTGCCTAAGAAACCACTTTTATTTTCGCTCAAATGTTTCTTCAAAATATTGTCATCATCACTCAAATTTATCAATCCACGGAACACATCCGGATTGGAGGAATCAGCCGATTCATCGTGCCCTCTTAAAGCAAGCTCAAACGAACCACAAAAGCGAACGCAATCAATGATTCTGCTTAAAATGTATCTATTTTCTCTCACGTTTTAATTGTGTTCCTTAACAGAACGTCTGTAAGCTGAATAGAGTTGTGATTAAATGTTTACAGACCCAAGGATTTGAAATTCAATTTCATAATGAACGTGTTTTTCACTCATGGCGTGCTTCCTTACTTTCTCTTTCAAATGTTTTATATCCTTCACACCTTTCACTGTCCAGGATTCATCAGTATGGGGCGAGAATATTAAACACACAAAGCAAAAAATGCGTGAAATTCATCACAGTCACAAAGCCACTTTGCCAGTAAATACAACTGAGTGAAATTTTCGTACAAAAGAACGATTGCCATTTCTATCAGATTGTGCAATTTTCATATCAGGCCGAGGTGGTCCAATTCTCTTTATGCACAGCCTTGCATCATAATCAAGATTGACTGGTTTCATGTATTTTACGGAATTGGAAACCATTCTCAATCTTAGCGCACAACACGAACTGAACGTAAAGATCGAAACACAGAGCACTCGCACAGTTTGTATATGGATCGGAAAGATGATGCCGTTTGCACTCTACTCACTGCACAGAATGATTGCGAAGGAGGGATTAGTTAAACAGAACACCAGCAGATAGCACTGGCCTTGACGTAAGTTATGCGAAAGGAATACTATAAGTTTAAAAATCGATCAACAGGTTGCGTCAGGCAACGAGGTTGCTACTTCCCCTGTCAGCCAGCTGGGCGGCGGCCGTCATAAGACGCCATTTGCCGAACCCATGTTGCCATTTCAACACTCATTAGCAGTAATTTCTATGACTAAGTTCCGTAACAACACCGCGTTTAGGACACAGAAGCCAGTGTCCGCAGCCAACGAAAACCTTTCTATGGAACAAGCGGGAATATGAAAGCTAAAGATGCGTTCGATTCGAAAACAACGCTACAGATGAATTATTCAACCCACAGATTATTTAAAACAGTGCAGGAGGAGAAATACTGATCTGAGTAGGAGGGGAGCAGTGTCCCTAGCGCCTCCCTGACGCAGCCGCCACTGGTTGCGAGTTGCAATAGATCTACCGAAGATGTTTACAGCTAGGTTTTGAGTTCAACGATAGAGCGTTTTTGGTGAGTGGTATAAAAATGCAGTGTCGAGCAACAGTGTCATGCGTCTTGGCAAAAACGAGTGATGCAAAACTGCAACAGCACATACTTTCTCGCGTTATTAGAAACAGGTATGTAATATTGAAAAATTGCATTTCTGCGACACTAACTCATGAGCTGTTATTGAAAATATCAAATTCAACCAAATCAAACAAAGCGCCAGCGATGAATATCTGCATTCCTTTCGATAGACAGATGCAGCAATCACTTCTTACTTTGGCAAGTGAAACGAGCAAAAATACGTTTTAATGAAAGTTACGAAGGTTGCCTTTTATGTTTCGGGATTTGGCAACACTGGGGTTGCAATCTGGCAACTGACAGCTCTATCGTAAAGTTGGATGTTTTGAGGTTATACGTACTCAGAACGTTTTGACACACGAGCGCTATTTGTATTGTTTACAGTAACTTAAAAGATTCATCTTGGCCCAAAAATGGAATTAAATCGTGAACATTTCCTTGCAATTATTTTTTACAAATTTCGACGTGGATTAACTCAGCAACAGTGCATGGATGAAATTAATTCAATTTTTGACGATGAAGCTCCATCAAGGACCAGTGTTTATCGATGGTATGGTGAATTCAAACGTGGTCGTAGTTCACGCCAAGACAATTTGACAATTTGACAATTTGTCAATGGCTCAAAAAAAGCTTCGTGTCGATTGGTCAAAGAAATGCTCAAAAAATACGATCGCGGTGCTTCGAAACACGTCTATGACATCGTGACAGGTGATGAATCGTGGATTTCGTGTACGAGCCCGAAAGCAAACAGCAGTCGACTGGATGGGTGTTTCAATTTGAGAAAATCCAACAAAAGTTTTTCGCCCACAAAGCACTTCCAAACAGATGGTCGTCTGTTTTTTCGAAAAAACTGGACATGTCGGAACCGTACCACTAGAACAACGCAGAACAGTCAATTCTGAGTGGTACACAATGATTTGTTTGCCAGCTGTCTTCCAAGAAATCAGGAAAACCTACCGCCGAAGACGGATCACTCTTCACCACGACAATGCAAGCTCTCACACATCGGCTAAAACAACTGCATTTTTGAGCACCCAAAACATCGATTTGATGAGTCATCCGCCGTATAGTCTAGACTTGGCACAGATTGACTTTATTCCCGTACGTAAAAAACCAACTGAGAGGTCAACGAAAGGTCCAGAATGTTTTGAACCGACCCGAAGACTCAGCAAAGACTGACTGTGATCAGGGTGTCATGTTTGATGAACAAGGGAGAACGGGCGCACAAGCACCAAATACAGGCGGAACTTCTATTACTAGAATGTTTGGGAAAACATAAGGGGAATATGATTACTCATAAATGATAATATGATCAGTAGTTTTAAGTGAAATGAGAATGTCATTTGAAAATTTAATATGGAAGGAGCATATTGGTATGAGATATCATAACCAGAATTTATGGTAAAGTTTGTTTTTTGGGTAACTGAACCCTGACATTTATGAAGTGAAAATATACGTGAAGTAAGTAGAATTCAAAACTCTCTTAACTTAAAGTATACCGTTTGTGTAACATTTAATCAGTGAGATTTCAATATCATTAATTTCGATATTGACTCAGTATCAGAAAATTTTTGTTCCACACATCTGTTATGCTGGCCCCTGGCATTTAATTCATCTAGTGATGTAACGTCTTCTTGGACGCAATATACATTGTGAAGATATTTTAAATTGTCTCGATTTGCATTGTTTAAGTGCCACAAATTCCATATATGCGGCCTAGATAGTTGAGGTCACTAAGGCTGAAGGGCCGTAGCTCTGTCTGCTCGAAGTGTCACAGCTTCGCCCAGCTTGCGTCCCGGAAAATTTAATAAAATATTCCATCATTTCAAAACGTTTATAACCGAAAATAACTTTATATACAATATATTGCACGGAAAAATTATTTTTGTAAAGAGTTGATAAGTGTTGAAATGGTGAAATATTAAGCCCACATTAATAGGAATTAAAAATTATAAACGTAAATTTTAAAATACGCTTAAATAAAAGTACATGTTCAATTATCTGAGATATGTGGTTATTTTTATTTGTATCTGTAAAAGAACGTTATGTTATGAACTGGTTTTTTGTAAATACGGTTCATTTTTTCAGTTGGACGTTGCTCCGTTGGTCTCCCGCAACATCTAATTTGCTACTAAATTCTGCGACAAGCATCGCAGAACGCTGTTTTTGTCCCTGCATCAATGTCTTTATAATGCATTTCTCTCCATATGAAACAGACCGAAAAATGAATGTGTTAAATTTACAAATTAATACGACAGATGCCCTTTTCATCTGAAAAGGGCAAAATATCGTAGCAAATGCAAGAAGCTGTGAAGCATTTTAATGCAATTTGTTCATCTAATTGGTTTTCAACGAGAACTGTAGACTAAAAATCATCGTCATCGCTTTATATCAACCATTATATACTTTGCTTCCAGATTAAACAACTTACCAATTTTATAACCGTAATTGCAATAAATGAGCCCTTTGGAAAGTTCCAACAATTTTTTCAGTAGTTTCGTGTATATTGATATGAAAACAAACTCTTCACCTACAATAGTGATTTATACAGTAACTACACGTCCACAGCTTGCATATTTGGAGGCAGTTTCTTTAATTTTGTGAGTCAGAAAATTTATGAAACGGTCGAAATGCAATTTATTCAAAACCTTCTTTTTCCTTTTTCGTAAGTGTCGTCGCTATTTCCGTCATACAATTGGGGAGTTTAGCGCGATTCGTTTTTGGATAAAAGATGAGCTAAATACTTGCAATGTGTGTAAGGATTTTGCATTGTTCTAAAAAGATCAATCTTATCCCACGATGAAACAACAGGCAAGAAATTGGCCTTATACACGCAGTGGATGAACCTCAGAGTCCATTGAGCGTCGAAGTGTTGCGCAATCTTGTTCTAACCACGTGACGCAATTTCTTTATTCAATCGACCGAACACCCACTCAATTATGATTGTATTGATTTATAATTAGTATTATATTATCACAATTAATATTCAAAGACTTAAGAAATTCTTTGATTAATGATACGAAATAATCGTCCACAACAATGATTGTTGTAGACTATTCTCTCCCTTCTCACATGGATTACCACAAGATATCCACTACCGGCATGGAATTTAACTGATTTATTCTAATGATGCAAAACCGAGGACTAATATTTAAACACTAAATAAAACAGAAAAACCACCCTATTATATAATTTTTGTAGAGCTTTAAAGTTTTTTCTTCAATTATACGCCGCACTTCAATATGAACAAGTCACTACATCCATAATGCAATGACAGGAGTGTATGGAATGAAATTTAATTGAGAATGGAACTCGTGACGTCATGCTGTCGTCACGGACTTTCCTTCCTCATGCGGAAACTTTTTCTACAGCACATCCTTTCGTCTTCACGTAACGTTACGCAATGAATTTGGTATTTCAAACACTCGATAGACGACATAAAATATTCTAAATGAAATAACATTTTCAAATGAATCACTATAGCGCTTAATATGGTAACTCAATGAGGGGTCGTGCGTATACGATGAAAAAAATGTGTTGCTTTTATATTATCTACACCATTATAATCTACGACGTACTTTTACACTACTTGATCAATCATTTTACAACTCCAAAAAGGCAAGGATATGTTAAAATTATCTCTTAATTTACTGAAGTCAGTTCAATAAAACTTCTGACGTAGCTCTTACCTCTGCTCGCTCAGCACTCTCCCATATCTCCTCCCATTCATTCCATAAATCGAAAGCAATTAGGCACTCCGGAGAATCCATGGCATTTACAATACCAACGCACCGAATTGTGAACTTATACCGATTACGGCGTGTGGTTTCGGGCACAAAGCAAAACCTCGTGAGGCACGGACCTGCGCAGGGCTACTGCCAGCTGCAATGTTCGATAACGCGTTGAGCACGCGTTATATTCGTCACCTCTCCGCGGCAGCCGACGGACTAATGCGTTCCCTACGCTCTCTCGGCCAAAAGAGCTCCCGGAGGCGACTGGTGCGCTTCCAGCGGCGACTGTCGGTACTACGATGCATCGTCAGAGGAGTGGGGGAGCAAAGATTCCTGGAATAAGCAGTGAAGCTCTGTGGTGCAATAGTGACTCAGGCTCAAAGAGAAGCTGGATTCTTCGTACGTGTGCTGCCTTTAGCTCGAAGTTGAATAAAGGAAAAACGACACTGAGGAGAAATGTGTAGAGGGAAATCGTAAGAAAGAATAAATATCGACAGAGTTCGTTGTTAGCCCCCTCCCCCCATTCCCCATTAAGGCTACATGCCGTGATTGCAGTACCATAACGAAGTGGGTGCAAGCCCGCCCGCAAAACTTTTATCCGAACTCCCTTCATGAACTTTATCTTTAATCGTTTTATCCGAGCTCTTTCTTTAAAAAATATTCACAATATTAATTTTCTTTAAACACTCCACAATACTGTTGCAATGCACTATCTCATTCAAGTCACATTAGCTGAAGCATTAAAGGAGGTACAAGTCAAGACGATGCAATCAATTCCCTAATTCTATCTAATTGGAGTGCGTTGTCGGCAACGCTCGCGAACGTTATCACACAAGATGGCAAGCTTCAAACCTAATTACCAACAATCGAAAGAGAGCGTCGTGTTTATTGTTAGGGTTACATAAACTACCGAACTGCAAATCGTTCTCCTGGAAGATGTTTTTAAGTTTTTATTGCATCAGCTATCGCACAGTATCAGAGAAAGTACCACGTAATTATTATTTCTTACAATCGCAAAACCTTCCCCCTGTTGCCTGGGCCCGTTCGCATTGCGGGCCCGAGTGTTACGCCACTGTGTGACTGGGGAAATGAAGAGAAAAATTTCAATAATGAAATAGTGTATTAAATATTACAGAAAAATTGAAATACGAGGGTTGCCTTTTATATTTCAGGATTAGAGAACAAAAACAAATATGAATCATCGGAAATCACTTTATTGTTTTTCAAAATATTCCCCATGAAGATCTATACATGTTTGCATGCGTTTGAACCAATTCTCGAAGCGCTTTTGCCATTCTGATTGAGGTATATTCCAAAACATGCATTCTGAATGCAGCAACCGCTTCTTCAGGTGTCGAAAAACGTTGACCTTTCAGTTGGTTTTTTACGTACGGGAATAAAAAGAAGTCATTCGGTGCCAAGTCAGGACTATACGGCGCATGTCTCATCAAATCGATGTTTTGGGTGCTCAAAAATGCAGTTGTTTGAGCCGCGGTGTGAGAGCTCGCATTGCCGTGGTGAAGAGTCATCCATCTTCGGCGGTTGGTTTTCCTGATTTCTTGGAAGACAGCTGGCAAACAAATCGTTGTGTACCACTCAGAATTGACTGTTCTGCGTTGTTCTAGTGGTACGGTTCCGACATATCCAGTTTTTCCGAAAAAACAGACGACCATCTGTTTGGAAGTGCTTCGTGGGCGAACAACTTTTGTTGGATTTTGCTCATATTGAAACACCCATCCAGTCGACTGCTGTTTACTTTCTGGCTCGTACTCGTAAATCCACTATTCATCACCTGTCACGATGTCAGGGAAGTAATAACCGAAGTAGCACATAAATCCAAATGCTCAGCTCCTATACATCCTAGCAAAAAAGCTTTCATTTTGTCATTTTGTGCAAACAAAATTTGAATGTGAACAATAAATGGCTCTTACTTATTTAATATTAACAATAGTATCAAAATCCTTACTGCAGTGAAGTAGGTACCCGCACGTCACTCATAACTTGCAGAGCAGGGAACACCCAAAAACACACCGGGCAAGACCAGACCAAGTGTATACGAGTATCAGGAACATTTTCCCAATATATTATTGACAATATAATATTTTCCTTCAGCTCATAAATCGGCCTGAACTATCATTGCAGCGTCCGCCTTGAGTACAAACTCATACGTATACAGGCTCGGCTTGTAAATCTATTTCTGTGCCTGGACAAATGAAATTCCTTTTGAATCAATCAAAAACACATTTTTAACGAAAAGTATTCACAATATCATAATTTTCCTTCTTCATAGGAAGTAGCCCGACCGATAATTACAGTGGCTGAATTGTAGGAAGAAGCTTATTAATACTACACGCTTTCACTTGTTACTCCAGGTTTGAATATTTTTAATCAATATGTAGTCGCATTGGCTTAGGTTTGGAAGAATAAACTAATGTAATTAATATTGATTGCATCAACAAATAACACTTAAAAATATAAATAATATAATTTAAAAATACTTTTCGTTACAATGTGTTAATTAATAAAATCAGTACGTAAAAATTTCACAAATTCTGTGAGTAGATAAAACTAAAAATTTCACATTTCCATATCGATGAAAATTATAATAATTTTAAAAAAAACTTCAGTGAATTAAAGAAGCTTACCGATAAAAAAACGATAAGAAAATGAAAAGTTAATTATGGTTCAGAACGGAAGTCAGGAACTTTAGAGCATTTGTAGCAAGCCTAAAGAGCCTAGTAATTAGGACAAGTTTGTTAGTATGACGTGCTTTTTGGGAATTACTTTCATTCCATTAATATCCCCAAAGGGTCAGATAATATCAAGAGCATCAGCCATAAAATATTTCATTATTCAAGCTATAGCTTCATCAATATTATTAACATTTATTATTCTAAATATCATTGCATACCTTTTAAACGAAAATATTATTAATTCAATCTTTTCTATCACTCTTTTTTAAAAAAATAGGTGCTGCTCCTTTCCATATATGATTTCCCTCTGTAATATTATGTATTTTATCATGACTAAATTGTTTTATCCTAATAATGGCAGATTTTTCCATTAATGGTAACCAGCGCTTTACCATTATTAACAATAAACACGACACACAAACTCTTTCTATTGTTGTTAATTAGGTTTCAAGCTTGCCATCTTGTGTGATAACGTTCGAGAGCGCTGCCGACAACGCATTCCAATTAGTTAGAATTAGGGAATTGATTGCATTGTCTTGACTTGTACCTCCTTTAATACTTCAGCTAATGTGACTTGAATGAGATTGTGCATTGCAAAAGTATTGTGGAGTGTTTAAAGAAAATTAATATTGGGAATATTTTTTAAAGAAAGAGCCCGGATAAAATTATTAAATATAAATTTCATGAAGGGGGTTCGGATACGGAGCGTTGAGTTATGTGACCGGTTTTTTTGACAGCCACTGATGCCACCACATGGATCATGCCTCGAGGCGTGGCCCAGTGATTAACATGCAGAAATGATTCGATTTCATTTCATGAACGTTGGCTAACATGTCGTGGCGCTTGGCACAACCTAATGTATTGTCATTCCGACAAAGGAGAAAGTTCAATGAAAAATATTTTATTATAGTGATAAAACATCGTTGAAGAATTCTGAAACTATATTCAAGGTTACTATTTGGGCCGAGCCCTTCTCCTCAGCCTGTTGAACCTTTGTGAGATCGTCGACACAAGGGAGAATGGACGTGAACGATTTCACTCTACATATTTCGGAGAATTTCCATTATTTATTTAATATTTATATTATATTTAATTCATTGAAATATTAGATGTAACATTAATATACTAATAAGTTAAGTTTACAATTTAATAGCAATAATAGCTATTTATAAAATATTTAATTTGTAATTACTTGCATTTTAATTACTTTATTTCTTATAGTAATTATTTATTTTTGTAAATATTTAATGTAGTCAATAGCTTTTAAGCAACTTTAGCAATGAGTCCACCGCAGAAAGGACAGCATCAGTGCCAAGAAGACATCTTTTTTATTGCAAGATTTTCGGAAGAGCTGATGATGCGATACAATATAGAAACTTCTTCAGTTATTGACAAAACTGCCTATGAATTGAAGCTGAAAACCCACATTGTTCAAAAGTAAGTAAAAGAGAAGGCATGATTTGCATGTAATGAAATGCATCTTTTGAGAAATAGCAGTGTGTGTAATGACATGTGTATGATGAATATCGTTTGTCCAGTTTGAAGCACCTACATAGTGGTTCAATATGATTTTATTTCAGTAGGTCTTTACTAATTGTTTTTAACAATATATCCTTTAGCTTATGCCTCTCGGTCATGGCAAGATAAAAATGAAAGTTTCTCAAGCAAAAATTTAGATGAAGGTAAAACAGGGCCGGATTTACCTACAAGCAAACAAACAGTTGCTTGGGGGCCCCCATTCACCAGGGGCCCCGCGTTTCGGAAAAATACGCATACCATATTTTTGTGTCTGTGAAATAATTGTTAATCAAGTAGTCTACTGTGTAACAAAATGTACAATTTCAATATCCTGAATATGGAGCATGATAAGCTGAGAAATCTTCGTTTTGAAGACATCATCGACCAATTTTCTGCAGTGAAGAGCAGAAAAAAAATTATGTAAAATGTATTTAATGTAAAAAAATGTAACACGAGTAAAAATTTCTATAAAAAATTATCAGTTTTCATTTGTATCTGTACAGAAAGTACTTATACTATAATAAATTTTTATTAAATAAAGATGGACCTATTTTTTCGGGGGGGGGCAACACAACTTTGTGCTTGGGGCCCCGCATTGTTCATTGTTTTATCCTCTTGGTAAAAATTCAAATGTATAATTTTTATTTGAAAATTTTTACTCCTCACCCTGGTAAATGTGGTAGGCTGAGTCTGGAGATGTTAATAGTAGTTTCTGAATATTTTTTAAAAGGACTTAGGAAACTCATTTTGATTTTGTATAGTTGGACTTTAAATTATCTAAGTGGATAAAATTTATTGAACTTCAAAGGGATTCGGTGGAAATATTGTATCCTTCAAATTAATAATCATGCAAATAAAGGGAATTATTATTTCATTTATACGTTTGCTTTTTTATGTTACCTTTCACCTAATTTCTAATTGACTTTTATATTATGTAATAAAGTTATTGAAGGTATAAAACATTTCATTTGAATGACAGGTGAGTACAACAATTTATAGCAGTTTTTAACACATTTTTTATCTTACTTTTAAGAATCGACTTGATTTCCATATTTAAGAAATTTACCTTTAGTTGATGACTGATCAATTGAATTAATTGAGAATTCTGCCAAACAGTACTCCAGAATATCTACTAACTTGTGCCTTTTTTCCCCACAGAAATCTTTGAAAGTAGTGTGAAAATTTTCAAAGATTGTACAATCAGAAGCCGAAATTATGAAAAGAAAATAGCAAATTCATGGTAGTTTTATGTTAAATATACATGTCAATTAAGCCTTGTTTTATTAGTCAATCACTGAACAAATTATAGTATTTAAGTATTATTACAACTAATTTACAATTAACTAAACATATCTGAAAGTCATTGATCAATAATTGATACACTGACTGTCAGTCATAAGACGAGCAACGTGGAAATGAATTCATAATTATAAATACCAGATATCATAACTGCAAAACATTATACAGCACACATTAATTTGAATCTTCTGAACACGCAAGTTAGAAAAGTACCGGCAGAATTCCGATAGTTTTTTACAAGGCCTACATAGGAGCTTTGCAGTATATTCCATTTCAATCTCGTATCTGATGACTTAATTCAATCAATCACACATGTTCTCAACAGTATTTCTAAATGTTTTGAATCACATAGTATAATTTTTCATCATTAATGATACGGAATTAAATGAATCTCTCGTGAAAACTGTTTCTAACATCCACGCGATCAAAATTACATTTAACAACAAAACTCAGTCAACCGCGGCGAGCTGTGAATGCAACTCAGCTGACTGACGGAAAAATATTTAGCGGAAAGCGATGCGGTTTTAGGCGACGCTCATCTGTTATAGAAACTGTCAACCTAAGGTTTGTTCCAGCAGCAGTCCGAAACAGTCCCGAACTAGTCCGCGCATGCGCAGTCTAGTATTGGGCGTTCCAGCAGCAGCAGTCAGGGATTGTGACTGGGAGTTGGGCGTTCCAGCAGGATTGCTGATTAGTTTGAAACCAGTCCGAATCAGTTCGTGCACTCTCCCTCAAACTAGAAATCCGCGCACTTCGGTCCCCGAGTTCCCGCGAACGCCATACTTCGAAGACGCACCATTTACGTTTCCATCATGTTTCTGCATAGTTGTTTTATATTGTGCTCAATATATTTGGACCCTGCTTTGTTTTACATTTTATTGATTTTTGGTTTTTGGTGATTTCGCTTTCTTTCGAATTTTTCTCGTGGAATTTGACCCTGCTTTATTTTACGTTTCATTGATTTCCTAGTTGTTTTTTTCAAGTATTACTAATCCCGCGCTTCTTTAAAACTTATTTTTATTTATAGTTAAAACGATGGGAAGGGATTCTTGAACTCAAGAAAACATAGGTAGATCAACTCCTCCATACGTCACATATACAATTTTTTATATTTTTTGACTAAATCAATCTAAATCTAGATTCTTGGAATTTGGTGAGTTAGCTATCTTTCGGATTTTCTTGTGGATATTGGAACTTGATATTTGTTTATTTTTTTGGGAAATGGTAGGTAAGTAATTTTAAGGAAGTTCCTTGTACCGTGACTTACTAAATACGTATGTAGTTATTTACCGTTCTGTATTGGTAGCGTTATTCTCTCATTTTTAAGAAAAATACAATTAACCGAAATCCAAAAGAATAATCAAAAACAATAGCGCAAGTCACAGTTTACCAGGTTCAAAATCTGTAATTGATAGCAAGGTCAAGAAAATAAGCGAGCAATTATGGAGAAACGTAAAGCGCAAGTGAATACCACAGGAATACCAGGAACTAACCAGGGTCAGGTCGCTTTGATTTTTACATGCGACACGAAAATTATATCTGGCGGAGAATTCTGCAACTACCGATGAAACGAAAGCAGCGGCACCTAGAGACTGATTTTTGTACCTACTTGTTCCAGCAGATCCCAATCCGGAACTCGTTTGTGACTAGTTTGAACTCGCGCGTGCGCAGAGTGAGAGTACATAAAACAGTCTGTGATTGTTTGCTGGAACAAACGTATTATAATCGTTCACTGCCCTGAACGCTCTGTTAAAGTTTTGCGGGCGGGCTTCCACCCACTTCGTTATGGTACTGTAATCATGGCATGCAGCCTTAATGGAGAATGGGGGGAGGAGGCTAACAACGAACCCCGTAGATATTTATTCTTTCGTACGATTTCCCTCTACACATTTCTCCTCAGTGTCGTTTTTCCTTTATTCAACTTCGAGCTAAAGGCAGCACACGTACGGGGGGGATTCAGCTTCTCTTTGAGCCTGAGTCACTTTTGCACCATAGCGCTTCACTGCTTACTCCAAGAATCTTGGCTCTCCCACTCCTCTAACGATAGCATCGTCGTACCGGATCTAGCCGCTGGAAGCGCACCTGTCACCTCCGGGTCGGCGCCGCAGGCGAGCAGCGTAGCCAGCAGCGTGAGGTCGCCGTCGTCGCTGCCGCTGGCGGCGGCGAGCAGCGCGCGGGCGGCGCCGGGGCGCCGTGGAGGAGGTCGGGCGCGGCGGCCACCAGGGCGCGCATCACCGCCTCGCTCGCCGCCTCCAGCAGCGCGTCCGCCAGGTAGGCGTCCGGCCACACCTCGGCGCCGCCCGCCTCCTCCAGCACGCGCTGCACCTCCGCCACGCGGCCGCGCCGCGACGCCCGCAGCAGCGCGCGCTGCAGCTGCCGCCGCGCCCCCACGGGGAACTTCAGCTTCCTCGGCTTCTGCGATTAAGGCAAAGTAAATATAATATAAGTGTGAATGCGCGTGAGAAAGATAAAAAGAAGAATAAGAAGACATAAAAACAATATAAAGAACTTAAAATTATTTACCATTACCTACACATAATAACCAGCACATCCCAAAGCGGATATGCATTACTTATAAGTTAGTTTTAGTTAGTTTGTTTAAGATAAAAGCCCTCCCGTCAGCAAAAGCCTAATCGGCTGCTGATAAATACAATTGTAGTCCCTAAAACGAAGTACATTCCCGCCTCTCCAGGACAACTGGAGAAGAGAAAATCGAAAAAGCGACGAGAAAGTCGACACCATCACATGTTTTTTTTAATAGTACATTTCAAACACATACCAACATTTCCATAAGTTTTTAAGATGAAGCGTGGATTTTTTTAAAATTTATTTATTTTTGGTCACTTTTTAAACAACTAAGGTCATTAGCGACTACTATTATTTTACATACCAAGAACAGTTATACCGTATAACAATCACAATTATTAAACACGTTATACACCAGAGATACGTTTTGTACATTATAACTAGCAGAAATATTAAGTACAATACATTTTTACAATAGTTTAGATCATTTTATCAATACAAACAGTATTAACATAGTTTAATATTGATTTGCAACCTTTAATTGAACTAGATGTTATATAAATTGTTTTTGATGCCAAGAGAGTTTTTTTAGGCTTTAAAGGCTTGAACATGCATGATCTTAGATAATTACTGTTTGCTGGGAAAGCCTTCCAATTTTAGTTTATGTATTTGCAATAGTTTCAGCGAAGATGATCTTATTTTCTTCAGTAAAAATATATATCAAACACAACCAAAATAACTAGGACAATATCAGAAGCATTTTGTAGCAACCCATGGAACAGTCACAGTTGAGGATGCTTTCGCGTTGTCGAGACATCTGGAGACGGGTGGCCGTGAGGGATCGAGGCGTTAATACGGCAATCCATTGTCTTGAGACGAAGAAGATACAAACAAACATCAATATTATCGATCAGAATGAGAGATTTTTCCCCATTGGTTCATCTGAGTTGAACTTTTCTTCTACTGAAATAATCAAAGATTCGATAATCGGAAAGAACAAAATTTTAAAAAAAAATTGTTAGTTTAAGGATGACATCAGAACAAGGAAGCAGCGGTACTGACTTTTCTAGAATGGCTCAAAAATGTCAGATTACTGGTGCATATTATGCAGAGACGATCATGAAGCAGTTCACAAGAGACATGGGAGTTTATCACATTTCTGTGTAAGCTTAATGTAATAAATGTTATTTTCTAACTTACAGGAATAGAGCTCAGTGTGTTTATGGCAGAAACAAGCCAGCATTTAAGAACATGGGAAGGAAATAAATCCGTAAACATTTTTATTATAATATCTTGACTAATTTGTCAAATGATAGATATGTAGACATTTTTTCTCATATTTCTGAGATTTCCTTCCTTTAATTAAAATGTGTTAAAATGCTAAGTTGTTCCTATAACGATTACCAATCAAATTTGATTCTTGTCAAGTTTGAGAACGAAATTGTGTTATTATCTTCCTTACGCTATCAATTCGTTATCGTTCTTAGGAATGAGGGATGCTTTGGAATTTCAGTAGATCCCAAGTTTAATTCAGAACCAATCAATGGAAAAAACTCTCATTCTGAGCGTTAACATTGGTGTTTCTTACTGTGACCTCTGTGTAAAAACCAGGGAATGGTGTAAGGCCATTCCCAATGGTGTAAGGCCGATTTCGTATCTTTTATTGGGGGGGGGGCAAGGGTCCCCGCATAAGATGGAAAAAAGTTTCCTTAAACCAAAAAGAATTTGTGTTGTTACACTATAATTGAAAAAAATTCATAATATTTTTGAAAGATTTCTGTCCCTCCACCCACACCCCTGTTACCTACTTTCACTTTCCCGTGCACATAGTTATAAAGGTGTAATATACGGACTATAGAGAAAAAGTTATGCAATGCTGAAGAAAATTGATTTCGAGTTTTCAACGGAAATACACGTTTTGGGGTCCCCGATACGGAAAAAGAGTTTTTTTTAAACGTCCAGCCCGTCCGTTCGTCGCGCCTCTGTGAACACCTCTAGCGCCTTAACTAGGGACGTTCTAATTCTACCGATTCGATTCCGGAATCGATTCTTTTCTTTCGATTCCATCGCTTCCGATCCTTGATGGAATCGATTCCAAAAGCCTGCAATCGAATCAAATAAATACTTTCACATTTCTTTTTTACAAAATAGCATATTCCGGCGCTTTTGTTGTATTGTCAGTGTTTTTGTCGTTTGCCTTTATTATTAATGTAGTTATTACTTCAAGTTAATGTGTTTGAATTCTACCTCCCACCATGCCTCCAACTTCCGCTTCGTCCAAACCACACCTCTTGGTTCAAATTACATTTTTAGCATTTTCATTTAAAAAACACGCTTTTCCTGTGTGGATCGCATTGTACGAAGTTGTGTTCCATTGAATTCGTTACAAATTCGTTAGCTGAAAAGACTGTTGTCTTAAAAGACTGAAGGTGTATTTTTCAGTATTTTGCATTGTTCTAACAATGAGGTATCTCAAGATAATACATTATCGGGTGAGATTAAGTCGCCTAGTAGAAGCATGGGTGAGAGTTTATTGAGCGCCTGATGTCTTGCGTAACATTGTTCTAACCTCCACATGTCATTTTATGTTTCTATACACTGAGGTTTATTAAAATTGTATTGATTTTATTATTATTATTATTATTATTATTATTATTATTATTATTATTATTATTATTATTATTATCAGCAGCAGCGGCAGCGGCATGTAAGCGGCAGCGGCAGCGGCATGTAAGCGGCAGCGGCATGTAAGCGGCAGCGGCAGCAGCATGTAAGCGGCAGCGGCAGCGGCATGTAAGCGGCAGCGGCAGCGGCATGTAAGCGGCAGCGGCAGCGGCAGCGGCATGTAAGCGGCATTGTATAATTTTTTTAAATAATGTATTATTATCGTCATTCAATGAATTATATTTTTTTCCTGGATCATTAAATTATAAATAATGTAGGGTGTCATATTTTTTCAGCCGTTTATATCTTTTTCTTTATATTAGGTCACGATAACGTATATTAATGATTATAATAGTATATCCTTGAATTTTGGAAAATTAGGTAATGCTTTTATATAGCCTGAAATTTGCGGCGGTGTGTCGTATTTTTTTAAAATGTTTTTACGGTGTTGTATACATTACTCGTATATAAGAGCGTAGTTATTGATTTTAATTTTAGCAACACTAAAGTTTGAAAAATAAGGGCCTTTGTTTTTTACCCTCGAGCTTAGGAGCAAGGTGGAGTATTTTTTCATACATTTAAAATTTTATGTACGTTACCCAGCAAAAACGCATGTTACGATTTTAAATTGTACAACCCTGAATTTTTGAAAATATGGCCTGGAATATGTGTTTTCTAGAGTCTTTAATTTTGGATCGAATTTCGTTGACTTCCATTAATGGAAGCTGAATTTTCTAGGTAGGTGCTTCTTGGTTTAGAATAATGGTAGCTGAACCGTTCTGGAAAATCTAAGAGAGCGTAAAATTCAGGAATACACCTAATTAGCCTACAATTGACCTTTAATTTTTTGTTGTTTAAGGTTTTGTTTGGGTGTTGCTAGCTTTCGATAGCCGTTTCTGGGCTCTTCTACTACTTTCATCACTAGTCCCGATGGTGTACTGCACATTTTATCTGAGAGATGGCGTTTAAGCGTCATATATATTATCCTAGGAGAATGTACGATAAAAAAAAAAATTGGAGCCGTTTTCCAGAAGAAATTGAAAATGTTGCTTTCTCCAAGGTATCCTGTATACTCAAAACACCAGTTTAAAACCCGCAGGTTCTCGAGTTCGTTCAGATCGATCGGGGAATATCAATTTTGGACTGGCTTCTTGCCATCAATCAAACTACATGTAGTATTAAGATTTATCCCCTTTTCATATTTACGTTTTTCTGCCGAAAATGGCTGATTTCCGTCCCCAGATTTCTCTCTTTACGAAGTAAGGCGAGTAAGTAGAAGTAACGCCGTGTTAACATTAGCACTAATGTCCTCAATGTAAACCATCTCAAGTCACTACAACAAAATGTCTGACATAATTCTTACCTCTGTGTGATCAAGACTCTCGCATGTTTCTTCTGAATCATCCCATAAATCGAAAGCACTTAAACAGTCCGGAGCAACTAAGCACTCCATGGCTTCTGAAACACAAACGGAACGTATTGCTTACCAATACGGCTCGTGGGTTTTGCGCATACACCAATAAAATTATATGGTTGACAGTTCGTTATCACGTGATATAACGTGTTTTAACTTATGCTGTCACCTAAACAACTGCGAACTGGAAATGTGAACAGCGTGTGCGGTTAGCTTTGTTGTTATACTCCGTTTTAAATAGTGACTTGACTGATCAGCAGCTGTAACGCGTTTATCCAAATGGGAGCTTCAATACCATAAATTATAACAACGCAGCTCCCGTTTGGATAAATGCGTCAGTACTACCGATCTGCCAGAAGTCAGTCTACTTAATTCGAATTATAATATTAATCATAGATAGTGTCATGGTTGCTAAATTGCGCAGTAACACGCGGCAACGCCGTTCCCCTCCACAACCATCTGTCACTTTCGTATTTCACTCAAATTCAAGGTACGAACCAACACAGGGCACACTGCTGCCAGGCGCTAGTATCGACGAAACAGCTGTCTACGTCTCGGATACGTCGCGCGGCGGCGGGAGCCACGAAACTGACGCTTACCCCTGCTCTCTCGGCTAATGGCAATCTATTCTGGGGAAGCTCATCATGTAGTACCCTGACCTTGCAAAGATTGCAAAAGAAAATTATTCGAATAATGAAAAAATGCCATCCGCGTGATCCCTGCCAGCGTCTCTTCATTGAGCTTGGAATTTTACCATTGCCTTATTTACGAATCTGTAATATGTCAAAACAGACTTACTTAAAGATGGGAACATATTATCATGCAATACTGATATTTATAAATACATCACAAGTAGAAAGCACGTTCATCAAGTACCTGTATCAACAGCTCATTACCAGAAATCCACATACAATAATACGTTACTTACGCCAAATGACATTAAACCATTGAAGTCGGTACACAAATTTAAGTTAAATATAAAATCTTTTCTGCTGCAGACCTGTTTCTATATAATTAGAGACTATACTAATCATTAAAAAGAAAAATTATATTTATTTTAACAAAACAGTGATATATAATGAATTAGTTTACATTTGTATTGTATATATTTAAAAAAACTTAGAATGCTTGTAACAAATAATGTACCTCAGCTTCCGTGACAATGATCCCCATCTCGATCAGGTTTTTGTCCAGTTTCCCTGATACCTTGTTTTGCTTGTGGACGTAAATATAGCTTCGCTATGCGCACGTTTCGTTGAACTCTCCTTGTGCTTGTAATGGTTGGAGAAGAGGTAAGGGTGAGTTACTATTTTGTTAACAACGAAGTTCTGCATGTACTTTGGCATGTACAAACTTGCAGTTCGTTTACCGTTGCAAATGAGTATCCTATAACTCGGGAACGAAAATGTCTAGTTTTTCAAATGTTGCTAATCTCGCGCTTTTTTAAATTTTATTTTTATTTATTGATTTTTAACTTTTACTCATTCTTCAACTACTTAAAGTACAAACGATGGGAAAGGATTCTGGAACTCGTACGCAGATAATCTTCTCCCCCATATGTCACATACAATTTTCAGTGCTTTTTCACTAAATAAATCTAAAATTTGAAATCAGAATACTCCAAATTTTGCAAATTAAGTATCTGTACTTAGAAAATTACCTAATTCTCCCTGGTTTGTACGCAATTCGCAAATATACAAAGGTTTAAAAATCAAAACAAGGAATAATTTCTTATAACTCTTAATTACATCGTTCTTTTATAATCTTGCACATTTTGTTCGCAAAAATCTAGGAATAAATTCCCTAAAAAATATCCAAGCGAAGCGGTATCCTAGCAACAATAATTCCCCATAACTCATTTTTTTTAGTTCACGTAAAATTAAATAAATAAAAAAGAAATATTTCAACCCCATCTCTAACGGGACAAACAGCTTCTGAGGACCGGCGATCTGCATTGAAAACATTACGTCGAAATCCTATTTCTATAAAATGTACGTGTAAAGTCGTTGGGCTGAATAAATTCAAAATCATAAAAAATAATTTAAAATGCTAATTGTATGTATACGTATACGTGTATATACAATTTTTGTCTGCAGAGGCGTAGCTACGATCTCGGGTGCCCCTAGAAGAGAAAGTCAAAATGAGGCCCATTATTGCCACTGGACGCCTTTTTGGGGGATCGGCCGACGACCTCATTCGGAGCCCAACTTCGGGGGCTCCGGTGCAGCGCGCCGGTTGCCCCAGCCTAGCTATGCCCCTTATTTTGTTCAACAATGCACAGGTTGTACATAGTACGTTTATTTTCGATGTGTGTTGAGATCGTTTCCTAGCAACGAACGTCTCCACGGTTCTCTAAGTCGCAATGCACTGAAGAAGTAAATTTCAAGTTAAAGCATACGTCTTTCTATACATTTTTACACCGGAAATACAGCACATCATGACAGAATAAGTCGACAAAAATATTTATATCAGCCCCCTCCCAGAAGATGCCACGTCACATTTGAAACGGAAGGTAAATTTGGAGAGCTAACAGCACAGGCGAAATCATAAAAGCAGCCATGTCGGACGCAGCGGAGAATCAAACATCTGAGCAAAAAGCAAGAGACGTGCGAACAACAACAACAGAACCAGTTCCACGCAAAACGTCCATTCAAGCAATGGCTGCAAAGTCAAGGGACATATTAAGAAAAGTCCACGACTCCCTTTCTTTTGGGAAGAAGTCGTCTGGAGCTGCTCTAGCTTCTCCAGTGACGTCGGCTGGGCACGTCGCGGCCTCACATTTCGAGAAGACCTCTTCAAAAATAGAACTCGACACGGTCGCAGAGGCTGCGAATGGAGAGCTGGACACAAACTCTCAGTCCGGCGAGGGCGGCAATGACCAGGCCGAAATGACACAGGTGACGTCTGCATTGTCAGAAACCAGTCAACACGAAGCATCGAAAAGAGGCACTATTCAAAAAACAAAAATGTTAGGGATGAAAATATACAGAGACATGAAGAAAGGTTTAGGTTCCAAAAGCAAATCGAAAGCAGAGCAAGAAGCTACTCAAGATTCAGTGGAGGCTTCTCAGATTGAAAAATCATTATCGCCCGAAGCCGGTGATCTTGCTAAGGAAAATGTTGATGAGGTACAAACAGAAAAACCTGACCTCGCAAAAGAGCTTCCATTAGAAGCAGAAACTGCAGGTGAGTCACAGGACACTGCGGTTGAAATCAAACAAAACTCACAAAACACCAAATCCAGCTCAGATTTACAAGAGATTGATCTGCAAACAAGTGAAAAATCTGAACAAATCCCCAAAGGTTTGCCGGATAGTGAGGTAAACGACTCTGAAAAGAGCCCGGATATAAAACCAGAGAACATTTTGTCTCCCGAACGAGATGCCACCGTTACATCACAGCTTCTTGCCGCTGAGGCCCCTGCGAAGGCTCAAGCCCACTTAGAAGACCCAGGAGCCAAGGAGAGCGCGGAAGGGACAAAAGTGGAACCACACAGAATAGAAATAAGACCTCGTGAGAGGGCCTCTCCCTCCGCCAAACGCTTCATCCGTAGCATAGTTGAAAACATTGGAGAATTGTCAATGGACAGGGCCACAGCGTTAGAACAGTCATCTCATACAACTCCAAGTACAGAACTGGAAGAAGAAGAAAGCTCAGTTAGTGTAGTAAAAGATATTTTAAAAGACCTCTTCTGATCCATAATCCATAAATCTGATTTCTCAATTCGTGGACCTCAAGATCAAAGTCTTAAATTAATGGGCATTTGAATGGGTGCACTGCAGAGAATTCAACAGTGGATACTAAACGATAACCAACTTAATAGGGAGTGTCATGCACTCAGAAATAAATGTGATCAACAAGAAAATACTACTGAGTTATTTATGTCTCATACCATGTATCCGAAAATATTGTAACTGATTCAGAAATAAATCTACACGACATAAATATTCCTTCTTTTATGATCATTATACTATAGTTTCTAACTTTTTTATGACAGAAATAAATTTTAATTATTTAAGAAGGATTGAATAGTTCTAAATTTTACAATTTTATGTTAAAATTGTAAAATTATAAATAATTGAAGGTGATCTTATACTAACTTTGAGACTAATACTGACCACTGGCTCTTACATTCTCAGACGACAAATATATTCGAAAAGTTGAAAAGTGAAGTGCAAAAATTGACTCTCCCTGAAAATGTTTCAATTTTGTATGAACTAATTTATGTTAACATTTTTGTTTATTTAATAACTTTAAAAATGAATATGTAAGATGTCGAAGTAATGATCATGCGGATCACTGAAAATTTTTAATTTCAGGAAATGCAAAATTTAAAATGTATGTTTGAAACAAAGACTTAATTGTTTGGGAAGTGTTTTGCTTGCTTCTTAAAATTGTGTTATGTATATTGGTACCGAAGCGTAACTTTACATGTCTCGTTTGTAATATAATAATTGAAAGATTATCACATATCTGTGATAATTTAACACCACATACACTGTGAAAATGTGTAAGTTACTTTTTAACAGGTTACAATATGACACAATATTCTGGTGGTGGAGCATCTCGACTTCTCTACTGTTAACGTGTAGAAATGTCACAAACTACCTCAACTTTTCTATTGCCTAGTGTAACGTATAGCAAAACGAAAATTCGTGGCAGGAAGTCAGGCGCCATGCAGACCCGCGAGTAAGGATTATAGTATTCAAGTAAGGAGTAAGGTATATAAGCGAGAGTGCAATATACCTTATTTTGTAGTTAAGTTTAGTTATCGAGCGTGCGGGCGAGGAGGTTTGTGTGCTCACATGAAGCTAAGGGCTATGTCAGGGGTAGAAGTGTTAATTAGATGAAGAATCGATTAACATTACTACTGCTAGGGTCACCCAAGCTATACAGACCTCAGCGGAGGAGTCAGACGAAGGGATTTCTCACAACGACCTTTCGGTCCCTTTCATGTCGGAGATGTTCCGAATGAGTGGAAAGTATTCTCTCACCTGAAATGTGGAAGGACATCTGTAAGAATCACAGGGGGATAGCAGTAAGTAATACATTTAGTAAGATATTGGAGGACATATGGGAGGACATTGAAAAATCGCTTAGAAAAGGAGTATATGATGCGCGAAGAAGATGGAAGTGGCTTTCGACCAGGACACTCCGTCTCCCTCCGCCACAGGGCAATGAATCTCAGCTTGAATAGAAAATGAATTAAAGGTAAGCGCAATCTTGTGCTGCAGTACCATTTAGTAGAGATAAACAAAATTACCAGCACAAAAAATGTTTGTGTGAAAAAACACGTACATGTGCCATTTTCATGAAGATCGGGCGCACAGTTGCTGCACTGCCTCTGACCTCTGGCGGAAAATATTAAGAACTTACTTCTTAGCTTCAGGCAAAAAATAATGATCGTGGTTCATCTACACGCACATTATTTAAATTATTCATTTTCCGCATTTTTATTGTATTAATATTTACCAAATTTTGCAAGGCACTGCCTCAAATCCTGAAGGAGCGCTAGTAAATATTTCGTCATACGCTCCTTTGTGGCATCGCTATCGGTTACACACCATTGAATTCAATTTTATTAGTAAAGTTTCATATTCTCTTGATTCTAGATTATATAGTTTTCTTTAGAATTGCCCCATCGCTTTCCCAGCTGCTATCCATCGGCGCCTAAAAGAGCCACTCGGGGCCATTTCCAGATAAGAGCACCGACATGCACTACAAATATTGCATAGACAAATATCGCTCTGTCTTGTACCTTCTTTACCCTTGGTTTTGGATTGATTATTTAGTGATTCCGGGCACGTCAACTACCAGGGTCATTAGTCCCGTAAGTGTAATACACTTTTTTTGCTCTGGAGGACACGGTTTCCCCCCTGTATGGAGATCTGGCGCCGACCTACCGTCGACAAGCGGGCTTTTCCTCAACCAGATATCTCCCTCCAAAGGGGCACCGCCCCAGCCGCCACAACCTCTTAGGCCCGCTGCCCACGCCGCCACAGAAGCGCTCGAACGTCAATCATCAGGGCTCTTCTCGGACGACGGACAAAGGGACCGAAGCAGGTACCTGCTGCGGTCCCTTTGTCCGTCGTCGCCGGAGGGTCAGCTCCTGATGGGTCTCGCGGCATGAGTAGTAGTGTATGTTATTTTAAGTATAGGACAAGGAAGAGGAAGGTGAGATCGTGCACGGACCGTGGCCCGTTTTGTATAGTACTGCTCCGGCATTCACATGGTGTTGATCGGAAAAGCCACGGAAAACTACCGATCACAGCAGCCGGCGAAGTAACATCAGTTGATGCCCGAGCCAATTTCTCAAAGACACACACGAAGTATTAAAGTAGCCTTTGGAGGATCAAGGAAGGTTTCTGGTAAGACATACAGGAGGAACTCAGAATTCCCCCATGCCTCAAACACAACTGAAAACATTATGGCTTTACAGGGGTACAAACCAGGGACCGTATATCAAAATTATATATTTATACCGGAATAGAAATACCTTTACATCTCTTATACCTTTATTGGATATACCTTAAAGAAATACCAGTATACGACATCAAATACAGACATTTTTAGAAGTGTTTTACCTTTTCCGTAAAAATACCTCTATTTGAAGGTATTATATCGGTATTGTCTCATGAAAATACCGATATTTCAACGAGGAAAGCGGTAAAATCACAATGATTTCTCGCACCGGATGATTCTACAAAACTCAGTAGAATCATGCCGATATTTGGGAGAAATCATTGTGATTTTACCGCTGAGATGGCTCAGAATAACAACTATGCAACTATACTGCAGAGTTTCTGACCGGGAGGTCCTAAGTTTCTAGTATCGACGGTAGTGGATTTTCGACATTAGTCGTACATTTTAGCTAGGTCGGATTCTGCCGTTGGTTGGAAAAGAATCCTAGTGGTCGGTTTTTCTGAACAGTAGATCCCCATGGTTTCTCCAATAATTCCAAGGGAATGCCAGAATAGTTCTTCAACAAACGGGCCTCTGATCGAGGCCTATCTTTTCTTCCTCATCTTTTCGCCTCAAATACACCATTATTTTACGAACTACACTACCAGACTTCTGGGGAGACCAGTCAGAGCCTAGACATGGTCCGTTTGCTCCGGCCTTCGCCTGGACTTGTTCTAGAAATCACGGAAAACTACAGATGAAAGCAGCCGAGCTCTAGAATTCTACTCGAGATAGCAGCTCAATTCGACCTAACTAAATTAAGCTAGACTGAGAGAGACAGCAAAAGATACAGAGAGGCAGGTATTACTGGCTCTGAGCTAACTCAGCCCAGCCTAACATTTTTGAAACGTGATTAAATTTTCACAATCATGTAAAATGTTTATAAACGTATTATTAGCAAATGTCAAACACGTTTTAAAACTTGTATGAATCACTCCAAAGCAGTAGAAATTGTGAAACCAAAACCGAAGGATGAAGAGAATTTCCAAAGAGGTCCTTCAGAGATTTCCTTTTCGGTCCAAGAAATAAACTTCCGTTCTCGGAACCGAAACATTGTAAGAGCAGCGAGGGCAGCGCCGCCTTTGCGTAGTCGTCTAAGCTTCCGGTGGTCAGCGTTTGAGCCCACGGGCGTCTTCGGCTCGGCCCAAACATTGGGTTTTCGCTCAGACAGAGGAGAAAGCACTCGACACATTTCTGGCTATCAATTTCTTTTCGCAGTTTGAAGCACTAAAATAGGAGCGAATGGACCATTGGCCTCAGCAAATTTATTGCCTAGTGTGTGTGTATGTGGGTGTTGAGAAAGAGAAAGAGAGAGACAGACAGACAGAGCAAGACAGTGTGAGAGCCAGAGAAAGAGAGAGCGTGAGAGAGAGTGAAAGAAAGTGAGAGCCAGAAAGAGCGAGAAGGTGAGAAAGAGCGAGTTATTGTAATATAATAATTCAATGAAATTAAAATCATGCCTAAAACTAACCTTTTTATGCATTTGTGTCCTCTATTATGTTTTGTATCAATGAATGAACGCCTCATTGTCTTTGACACCATTAGTTTTCTTATCAACACTGCAAACAAAGTTACTTTAGCATTAATATCAATCAACATTGCACTCAGTAATGAAGAATTATCTCAAATTTAACTCACTTATCAGAAGATGTTACAGAACATAATATTTGCTTCACGTATCAATCAATTACAGAATGGTTTAGTTTACATTCGTGTAATATTTATAGTAACGGGGAAATCGTTTTATCAAAAATCACATACTTGTTTTCACATTTTCTCAATTTTTCGGTCCCGTAATAGTAATATCTCTTAAAGAATATAATGGACAGAGGGGTGAAGGGACGTTTCGCCATAAACCAATTTTTAGATATCAACGACCCCCAAAACTGAATTCTGTCTTTATAACTTGACTGTCTAAATATTTTAACTTTATATGAAGTAATTTACTACATATAAAAGCAAGAAATATCCACTATTCGGTATTAATTCAGTATCAGGAATGAGTTATTACCTTTCAGAAATTTATTCAAATATAGGAAATAAAAATAATACTTATATTCGAAAATGCGTTGATTTGAAATCTATTATCAGAATGTGGGCTACAAAAAAATCGAATGAGAATGGCATTTAACTAATGGGCAGATGTATTTAAATGCATAAAATTGTTTTGTGAATAATGCTCACTTTCAAATGAAGGTTTCTTTGATTTCTGAATAGATTCTCAAAATTGCATTCAGAACCTATTGTTCTTTGAGGCTGACAATTCATTAAATTGTTGTTCCTACCGGGGCAACCGAGCAATTTAACTTCACACTAAATTTAGGGCAATGTTCATTTCACAAAAATCCATTTTGTAAGCCTCCTTCTCTGCGGCATCGAGGTGGCATCCAGGTGTGTTCTTTTTCTTACATTATAGGATTTATATCGTTTTACTTACATTAGTTGTAACATATAACTTATATTAACAATGCATAATGCAAGTACATAGCTAGATTCTCGGGAAAGAGAGTGTGAAAAAAAAAGTTTTGAATCTAATTTATAAAGGTACGCAAAATATTATAAATTAGATTTAGCCAATAAACCAACGAAGAAATAATTATCCAGTTTATGACATCAATATTCCCATCTACGGAAGCCTGTATGAACAATTGCTTCGCCACAGTAGCGCTGTCTTATGTGAAAAACAACGCAAGGTACTTATATATTTGTTCTGTTTTCTTGCCAAATTTGCACTAAATAGTTAACCAATGAATGGTTTGCGAATTAATTTTCCAAATACGGTCCTTGTTAGGACAATAGGCATCAGTGAAGTCGCTCAGATGACTACCAAATGCGTAAAAATATGGAGGGGTTGTGACCGTATTTTACCGTCTACCAAAATATTTTTCGACAGGAATTCTTTATTAAGGGAGTCCCTGATTTTTGGGGCCCAAGTGCGGTGTACTGGTTGCACCAGACTAACTACGTCATTATAATTACGATTGTGGTGATATTGAAAACATGGTATAGAATGAAGTAGGAACGTACGAAAAAAAAGAAAAGAAAATCGATTTGTTTGCTTTCTTATGGTTTATATATTTGTTCTCATTCTTATTTAAAAAAATTGGAAACAAAATATCCTATATCGTCTCCTATTAAACCATGCTCATCATTAAGACAGAAAGACAGACAGAGATAGAGAGACACAGAGACAGAGATATATTTTGTCGATAATCGGGTTTCTTCGTTACAAGGTACCACGAAACGCGGATTTTGACTACCCACCTTGTAATAAGTACGTAAATGGTAAGTAATAAGTACGGAACAGGAAGTAATAAGTACGTAAATGTAGTAAGGCGTGAAAGTAAACTAGTGGTGCTATGATAACACATTCTTTCTCGCATTATTAAGTTTTGCAATTTTCGAAAATCAGAGTTCAATGAAAATGAGAACTTACCTATTTTTATGCTTTCTTTGCTCTAGCCATGGGAAAAAATGGAGTCGTTTTGAGATTGTTGTAATAAATTATATTAATTTCTTACAGAAACTCCGCAAAAAACGACTAGTTTTTTCTGAAAATTGTGCCGGGTATTATTTAAAAATAATTTTTAGAACAGATTTTATCACAAATTTGTGTTTCAGGGGAACCGACGACCAACGTGAGGCGGACGCCGTCGGCGGCTGAGGTGACGCCGCGGGAAAGACACGGTGGCGACGGCCGCAGCGTCTGCACGAGTGGCGGGGGCGGCAGCGGCGGCGGCTCTTCGCGCAGGCCGTCCGAATACCGCGGTCGCGCCCCGCCTTCTCTATTCGCCCTCCGCGCCACTGCGCCTTCGGATCAGGACCAGAACGTTTGCGGGTGAGTGCGAGGACGTGGCGAGCTTGTCCAATGTGCGCAGTGGTTTAGCCAACCTTCTTCCTCTTCTTTTTTTTCCCCTTCTTTCTTTCCATCAGTTCCTTCTCTATCTCCTCCTCGTTTCCTCTTCTTTTATCGCCTTCTCCTTCATGTCCCATTTTTTCTTCTCCTCGGCCTCCTCCTCCTCCTTCCTTTCGTCGATGTCATGCTAGCTTTTCGGTTTTGCCTCACCCTCTTCCAAGCTGTTATCTGTCGGCGCGTCTAAGGTCTCTGGCGGAACTCTGGTTACTAAAGTCTCTGGCGGTACCTACCGCTCCTCTGGGAACAGGTTCATTAACGAGCACCTTCTCGGTTCCCGAACACAAAACACAAAAACTAACTTGAAAAATCTAAAATATGTAAAAGTAAATTTAATGAGGTAGTACAGATCAGCCTTCATCCTCAAAGTGAAGGTTACTGCATAAATCATTTATAACTGTTTTCAGTACGTTTTCCATGGAAGGTATCACAGTGAATACAATTCTCTCCAGCAATGTAAGATATGCTTGAGACCTCCAAAAATACAATGCCATGTTCAGTAACTTTTTCAGAAGCTCCTAAATCTGCTCTTTGTAATGAAATAAGTTTGAAAGAATTTCTTGAAGGTACTTTTATGATAAAAGAAGTCTGAAAATACCCTGTTTTCGGTCTTTTCGACAAAATCATAAACTGGGCAGTAACAGGATGTTGTTTGAGAAATGACAGGAAATGAGGAGTGTACATGAAGTATTCAAAATGACGGAGATGACCAGATGCGAAGGAAACATCACAATACAGTGACGAAGCATAATAGCGATTTTAATCAAGATACTCCCAAAAATTATTCTCCAGTTTCCAAAATTGGCTCACTGAATGTACCCTGCAAAGACTGCAGAGTTTTGGGAAGGAAATAGGAGACAAGTGGGATTCACTGTTCATCAGAAAAAATGCACTTCTTTCTTTTTATTTTATTTATTTATTCCAAGATCAACATCAAAGTGCTTTACAAGTTATATTACACTCAACAATCAATGAAAATATTACAATAAAAATAATTTTACTTTTTCGCATTACCACATACTTGCCGTTGGTTGGTTGATTTGTTGTTACTGATTTCGGGCGCGTAAACTACTGAGGTAATTAGTCCCGTAAGGTTAGTGCATGGTTTCTCCTCGGGAGGTGGCGCTGATCTTTCCCCGCTGGATGGCGCGATCTGGCGCCGTCCTACAGTCGGCTACCGGGGTTTCCCCAACCAGGTATCTCCCACCAGAAGGGCACCCCCTTACCGGAACAAGCTCTAAGCTCCTGATCAGTCTCTAGGCATGTGAGGTAGTGTAGTACATATTCGTGTGTGTGCAAGGGGTGAGGAAATATAAGGAAGAGGAAGGTAAGATCGAGCGCGGTCCGTTATCCATTTGTTAGATTACTGCTTCGGCATTCGCCTGGTGTTGATCGGAGAAACTACGGAAAACTACCGTTGAGAGCAGCCGACCGCTAGAATTCTCCTCCAGACAGTGATTGAATTCGACCTACCTGACAAGCTAGTGTCGAAAATCTTGGGATTCGAACCTAGGACTTCCCAGTCAGAGGCACTGTAGAGACATCAGTTGATGAACTGAGCCACCTCTCCCGGAACATACTTGTGTAGTAAACAGAAAGTGTAATACTTCGGCAAAAGTCAGCAATTTGTCGATAGGAAAATTCGTATTAGGGGGTTCTATTATCCAAAAAGTGGATGAATCTTGATGCTAAACGTTGTACATTACTTCCCTTAACACGATATGCAGTCAGAAATCCACGATTTTGGTTCTTGACACCGAAACATTGGCTGATGGCAAAAGGTCTGCCTATGCGTCTGTGATCAACGCTAAGGCGTAAACCGTTCGGACTACTTTCTCCAAACTTGATGTTCCTCAATCAATAGCCAAAGGGAGGGATCAGGGAGGTTGAAATAAATTGTTTTGACGTTGGAGGTAATTTATTTGAAACTTCAACATTTTCAACTTCTTTCAAAAATGATTCCAGATTAGCTTTTATTCCTTGAGTAATGTAAAAAATTCTTTGAATTGGCCTCATTTTCATTGAAATATTTACTTTTACGAAAATTATAGAACTTCAATTTTTTCGGTATCTTCCTATATAAACTACAGTATTAATGATATATATTTTTCTGAATGACATGTGTTCAAAATTAGATCTTAAAATAAGAATTTTTTTACAATTTTTCGAAATATGAGTTGCTTTCGCGTAATTTTGCGTGAATTATAGTAACAATTTATGCAATTATTTTCTCAAAAATGGTTACAATGTTTTTATTGTTTTTTCCACGGATAGAGGATTAAATCGGCCCAGTTCTCATTTTCGATAAACTCTCTGTATTTTCGAAAATTGCAAAAATTCAATGCTGCAAAAGTTCAAAATTGATCTGAGAGATTTTTTCTTTCGTAAATTTTGTTGTAAAACCTAGATATTTAAAGAGTGTCAAGAGCAAATTTTTGAAGAAAGATAGTTGTCGCGTAATTTTTCAGGATAATGCTATTTAATTTTTTCTCAAAAATGATTCCATTTTTTTCCTTTATTTTTCCACCCACGAATAGATTAAATGACTCTTAAAAATGGGGTAGTTCACATTTTCGACGAAGTCACTTAATTTTCGAAAATTGCAAAGGAAAAATTAATACTGCAAAACTACAAACCTGATGTTTTTCTATAGTGACATTGGGTTTTACTTTCTCGCCCTTACGAACGTACTTAGAAGAAGAGAAATTTTTGTAATCGTGCGCCGGAAAACGGCGAATTTTCGGCAGAAAAAGTCCAATTGCCGGGCCGTGGTAACAAAAAAAGTGGATAAATCGTCTTATTAATTAAACAAACAATCCTCCAACATGTTTTATGGGCCCTTGATACTGAAAAATAGATTGACGGCAAAACATCTGTCTGTCCGTCTGTCAGTCAATCTGTCATTCTGTACACGTAGGCTTCCGCGGCTCGAGTCCATTACTTCTATGCTGTCCGGGTGACGCCGCGTCGTTGGCAGATAGGCCGACGTTTCGCCCGTCCTGTTGCAGGCTTCTTCAGGGTAGTCACAATAAAGTTCCTCCTCCGATAAGACCCGGCTCCTCCACAGTGAAAATCGATACTGGCCTAGACGCGTAAAAGAGGCAATTGAAATTAGTAGACGGCCGCACAACATCAACGCGGATGCAGGCCTTAACCTAAACCACGCCTGGAAGTATATTTTTCCACCGTTTCCTGACGGCGCGGGGACTGTTCTCCTCCGTCCGATTTCCAGGACGGCGGGTGCGAGGCCCGGGTTGGCCCAGACCGCGAGCCAATCAGAGGGACCTCTCCGCCAATCACGGCGTACTCGCGTTACCCGACACCGAAGCTGAAAAAGATACAACACCGGAGGAGGAACTTTATTGTGACTACCCTGAAGAAGCCTGCAACAGGACGGGCGAAACGTCGGCCTATCTGCCAACGACGCGGCGTCACCCGGACAGCATAGAAGTAATCTGTCATTCTGTCCGTCTACCCGTCTGTGGTCAAAGCTGTCACCTAAACCGTTCAGCCAATTTTCTTCAAAATTGATATTTCCCTATCGATCTGAGTGAACTTGAGGGTCTGGGAGTTTCAAACGGACATTTTGATTTTTAAAGTCCCTTTACATGAAGTCAGTAAAACATTTTCAAACTTTGTACTATACATGTACCTACTATACGAATATACATAGTATAATGGAAGTTATGCCATGGAAAATCAATTTCGAGATTTCAGAAATACATGTTTTGTGGTCCCCTGATATGTAAAAAGTGTTGATTTTTTAAACGTCCGTTTGTCCGTCCGCCCATCTATGAATAACACTACCACCAATTGATTCCCAGATCAATCTGAACGAACTCGAAGCTTTGGGTGTTTCAAAAAGATATTTTGAGGGTACTTTACTTGACTTCTCAAAAATATATCCAATTTTGTTTCATAAATGGATCCAAATATTTTGATTAAACATTGTCCTCGGATAGCATAAAGGACACTTCAAAAATCGCGCTGGTTACATGAGAGTTTAAATTCCTGATTTTCCAAAAGTTGCAAAAGTGCAATTTTTGCGTGGCGTTTTGCTACAACTACAATATTGAAGATAGAAATTGTTTGATTGTTTCTTTATAAAGTCTGTTCTTTAAAGACAGATCTATAAATAAGGTCGTGTTCAATTTTTCCAAAATATGAGTAGTTTTAAAATTTGTTTAAACAATTTTTCTCGAAAATCGCTCCGACTTTTTTTTTTCAGGGATAGAAGAAGGGACGTTCAAAAGAATGACGTAGGTCACACAGGCAAAGAAAATTCCAATCTTATTTTTATATATTTAAATGATGTCCGATTATTCTTATTCTTATTTTTATTATTACAACTTGTGAACGTTTGAAAATTATTTACATTTTCAAATATATTGGAAAACTATTTTCCACTTTACCTGAAGATGTAAACAAATATTTTTTCCTAAACGTTTTAATAAAAAACTGGTTGTGAAAATATTAAAAGCATTCATTGTCAATAATTTAAAAAAGTATAAGAAGAATTCGATTATCATAAAAACCTGTAGTTTCAAAAATGGGAAATTCGAATCTCCCACGCATGTTTTGCCAATATTACGTATTCGTTACAGAGAAAACGAGAAAATGTGGTGTTATCCGTTTATGAAATTATACCAGTTATATTTTAATTGTGATCGTTGCGAAGTTCATATCAGGCCGAAATAAAGAAATGGCCAAGTCCAGTCATGGAAGTTTAAGAAGTCTATTCTATGAATTTGGTTGTTAAGTGACAATTTTCTCACTGTATGGAACGCAGTTTTGTATTGTGGAATTTGTGTTGATGTATTATCTTTAAAAACATTAACCTTTTGTAAACATTTCTAGAATGTTTCAGACACAATAATTAAATGATAAAAGACGATAGGTTTATAACTTTTTGGGGAGGGGGGTTCGCAAGTGTCTTTATGGAGATTTGCAATTCTCCTTTAGTGGTAGCTCTTTAAAACAAGGCAAGATTGTGGAAATCAGTCCTACTTAACCTGTATGATGTCAAACGAATATTGTACTTGGTAAGTTAGTTCCAGGCATTTACGTGTCGAAGGCACCTTGTACTGTTACGATATGTATTACTAATTTCTAACGCGCGAAAAAGTTGAAGAAAACGTTTCAGCTTCCAGTCGTGTGAGAGGTGTAGCGGGTATGTTATGTACTCAGGAACTCTGATAATATACAAAAACAAGGAAATAATTGCGATTTTTACCGGAAAATGCAAGTTTTGTGTTATTCCGTCTGTACTGATACTACGCACACTGACTAAATTTTCAATAAAAAAGAGGCCGCCCGCCATGAAATATTTAAGTCTGAGGTGTTTAGTTATAGTACAGCATTTTTTTATGTTATTGGTTTGGAAATAACTGGTGTACTGTATATATTTTATTCCATATTAATGCAGGATTCATGAAGACGTTTTGTAAAAATAATTAATTTGCTGTCGTGTTATTTGAGAGTATTTTATTTATTTGTCTTGAGCAGCATGCGTAATACTTTGTGAAAAGTTACTTTGTGTACTACTGCAGCATTTCGTTGCTGCAGGCCACTAATTGTTATTTAATCACATTTGTTTATTTTGTAGATGGGTAGGAAATGACAACTATTTCTGTCTCTCATTGTAATTATAGGTTCGCACCTCAGGCGCGACGTTTAATAAAAGATTTACAAGTGATGGCTGACGCGTCATTTGGCAAAGAAATTGCAGTGCATTGTATTAGAATTTTACATTGTATTATAGTATTACGTAACCGTTACTAATGCAGGAAAGTAGAACCATTAATAATAATAATCTTCAAAATTCAGTTCTGTCATTAAAACCTCTAAAGTTTCGAAAATTGCAGACGTTCAATTTTCTTTTTAATCCGACAGGGACGTTCGTATGACAATTCAGTCGTTTGGAATAGGGAATAACTGTAGTATTAAAGTACGAGTTTTTCCAGTATAGGCTTAACATTTTTGTGGACACAAAACACTTTGCGGGTTCGATTAGTATTGTAACATAAAATAACCGTAACATGTGAGAAAGTACCTAAGTTCTAAAGTAACAACACTAGTTTCATCGATTTCTGTGCATGAAGTTTCACCGAAGCATTTCATTTTGCTTTAATATTTCGCGTTTGTTTGTTTTAACAGAACAATTCAATGTGCGTGTTCACACACAAAAAATTACTTGACTGATGAATGCATACGCCGTGAATTTCACGCACGAAAAAATAGATATTTCTGTCTGATAGACCACTGGGATTTTGTGAAGTTTGAAAGAATTCTTTCTTATCATTGAACTCTGAACACATTAGTGAAATAGTTACTTGCTCGAGCCAGAAATGTAACGATTACCACCTACGTACTTTGCAGGCAAAAGCAGAGACGCATGTGAAAACGCTTGTGAAGAAAAGCCCCCCAAAAATGCATGTGGCGTAAAACCACCCTGTGAGAAGAAACCAAAAAAAGAGAAATGCAAAACTGATGTTCAAGAACACAAACTGGAAAAGGCATACCCATGTCCACCTCCATGCCCATGTCCATCGCCATGCCCATGCCCACCGCCATGTGAGTAATATCTACCGTATTTATATGCTCCCAATCAATGTACGCTAATCTATATAACTCCACACATTTTTGCCCACTTTTTGAATCGCACTTTTTTGTACATTTCGTCTGAACAGAGTGATCAAGAAATGGTCTTAAATTGAAGATGATGGTGCTCAAGAGTGTATCATGTACATCAATAAAATATTTTAGCACTAAATGTTAATAATGTATTATAAAAATACAATTGTTGGAAGCATCCCGTCTTGTCTGTCTTGTGCGGCGCTCTTCGGCGAGCAGTGAATCCCGGGCGAGAGGCGTGTCAGGTGACAACTGGGTCAGGGTTGGTACAGTGCCTCACGCATGTGCGCGGGAGGCGGGGTAGGTTCTTTGGAGGCCGGGGCCGCGGGTGGCGAAGTGACGCGCGGGCTGGGTATCGGGCTGGAAATGATTCGCGGGTCCGCTGCCGAACTGACGAGGCATGTTATCACAGAATCCAGAAATTAATTTGGGGGGGGGGGACCAATTTCAGTTCGCACACCCCCTAATAACTTCCAATTAAGTATCGGGAGAGATGGCTCATCAATTGATGTCACAGTAGTCCCTCTGACCGGGAGGTCCTACGTTCGATTCCCGATGGTGGTAGGATTTTGACACTAGCTTGTCAGCCAGGTTGAATTCAGTCGCTGTTCAGTTGAATTCTAGCGGCCGGCTGCTCTGATTGGCAGTTTTCCGTAGGTTCTCCGATCAACACGAGGAGAATGCCGGAGCAGTACCCTAACAAACAGGCTACGGACCGCACGCGATCTTCCCTTCCCCTCCCTTGTCCTATCCTCACAACTTGCACTACACTATCGCACATGCCAGGAGACCCGTCGGGAGCTTACAGCTTGCCGTGGCTGGGGCGGTGCCTCGCTGGTGGGATATACCTGGTGAAAGGGAAAACCCTGGTAGCTACCGGTAGGTCGCAGTCGGATCGCGCCATATAGCTGCGAAAGACAACCGCCATCTCCCGAGCAAAAAAAAGCACTACACTTATCGAACTAATGACCCTAGTAGTTGACGCGTCCGGAATCTCCAACTTTTTTTCAATTGTAACCTTGAAATAAAAAATGTACGAGTATATTAATAATGAGAATGCTGTTTCCGATGTGATGATATATGTCTGAGGTAATAGTTTTTTAATAAATTTAGTAAATTACAAAGCATTGTTGGGCAGCTTGAGGAGGCATTTCTCACCAGTTTGTTCTAGAATAAACTAAATACTCGTTTCCAATAAGTTCATTCTTTTTCCCACCCTGCGTCTTACGCGCGGTGGATCTTGCCCGTTTCGTTGCAAAATTCATTCACCTGAAGCCGCCATGCGAGTTACCATGCGAGCATGTTTTCCCACGTACATTTTTTTTGTATTGTCGCGTGAGGGTCTGTCTTCACGTGGATATATCTCACTGCATTTCGCGCCTCTAGATTTCGCAGGATCGCGACCGTATAGAGCAGTGCTGGCGATCGTGCGACATCTAGCGGCACGACCGAGAAAGACGCGAAATGCCGTGAGATATTTCCACGTGAAGACAGGCCCTCGTGTGCCAAGAAATAAAAACCCAACTATAAAAATCTTTTAATGTCTCACTGCGAGCCTTACTTTGAATGGGTGGGAATAACGTGTTAACGTGTCAGTTTAATTTCAACTCTAAAGGAAGCATACGGCATGCTTCTTAAGTAACTCGTTTCAATGTCTCACGGCGAGCATTACCTGTGTTAATTGAAGTGTATTTTGAATGTAACCGAATCACTTAAACTGTACATTGTGTATTTGTGCCAGTGACTTACATGTTTAAGAATAAACGTGTTCCCATCTGATTACAACAGGAAGCAGCCCTGGAAAACCCGCACTCGATAAGCGCTGCCCCTGAGCTATCTTAGGGCTTCATATTACTTTGCCATAAACCATAAAACTATACATCCCATTCAACATCTTAAAAGTGCACAGCGGTCTGAACCGAGAAAGTACGTGCTGTTGTAGCACCACTAGTTATATTTTGTGTTCTTTTTTTTTCTGGGGAACTTATTATCAACGCTGAATCTAAGCATCCGAGCGGTTGAAACTTCAATGTAATGCCAACAATTCTCAAAAGCATACTCGCCTTTTAATGTTTCACCAGAACCCATAAAAACTTTTTTTTTTCTCAAAAACCACAAGTTTCAATGAACTTTCTGTAGGAAGCAATGTATTTTGGGAACATGTCAATGAAAAAATACTATGTTTTTTTAGGTATTGTGTTTGGTCAAATAACACCAATAACTATAACAATACTTCCTATAACATAATATTTCCTTAAAGTGGAAATAATTTAACTGATAGAATATTTCACTACTACAGTACACTTTGCAAAGCCAATGATAATGATATAAACAAGTTAACAAATATTTCATTAAAACGGTTTGCTGTATAAGTATGAATTTATTTACGGAGTTATATATTTGTTTATGGAAATATACCTACTGCATCTCTGTAAATTTTCACTTATTTTATATTTTAAGGCTAGATTTTTTTGTATGTTCTCAAAAACTTGGATTGTAAATTAAAAATAACATATTACAAAAATCATGCCACACAAAAAATACTACGTAGAAATAGATAATAAATTACAAACCCAGTATTGCTAACAATCACAACTGGTTATCGAGATGGAAAATAAGACGGGATTATTATTATTATTATTATTATTATTATTATACATTGTTTTCTCGATATTCACTAGGTTTTTGACTGTGTGTCAGGTTAATAACCAAGGCACAGATCAATTCATCTTCTGTCAAAATTAAGGAATTTTCGTACAATCCTGCATGTGTTAAAGTTTATAGATTTTTGAACGTATATTTTAGCATTATAATAAGTTCCAGATTTTTATGGGTATTATTGAGTATAACCCCTGTGCCAAATAACCAGAGGGAAAATATGAACTTTTTGGAGATGCCAAAGTGCCTTGACTTCTGCTGCTAGTTCTCTGTGCATGAGCTGTTTGTAGATTTGCTGTTTGTGGAACAGTGATGTCAATCAGGTAGCCAATCTTTTGCCGTTTGTCTACAAAGGTTATGTGTGGTCTGTTATGACGAATGGTTTTATCTCTGACAATTTCTCGGTCATAGTACAACTTTTAGTTTGAATTTTCAAGTACAGTATCGGAAACATATTTGTAATATGGACAGGTCATTTCTTGTAGTTTGGATTTCGCTGTCAGTTTGTGATGAATAATATTTACAACTTGATTGTGCCTATAGGTGAAATCTGTGTGGATCATTAATTTGCATCCTTATATGATGTGCTGAATGCTCTCAATTGTTGAATAGCATTTTCTACATTTGTCATATATTGTTTGTTTGAGGATATGTTTTCTGTAGATTTTAGTGTTGATCACTTGATCCTGTATGGCAACCATGAATCCTTGTGTTTTGCTAAATAGATCACCATATTTTAGCCAAGTGCTTTGAGGCTTTTGAGTCTACATGAGGTTGTTTGAGATCATTTGCCTGACGTCCATGGAGTTCCTTTCTTGACCACATGTCTATTTTGCAGTTGTTATCTGTAACCCGCGAAGAAATGTCCAGCCGTTCATTGCTAAGGTTAAGAGGGGTTAATTTAGTATCTGCTTGAATTATTGCAGCGTGTAGTTCTGAGGTTGTCTGTTTTTCATAATAAAATGTCCTTAATGCTTAGATTTGTTTGTAGCACAAATTCTTTAGATCTATTAGCCCTCTTCCTCCCTCATTTCGTGGAAGCGTTACTCGTTATATTGTGCTATTTGGATGGTGATGTCTGAATTTTGTCAAAGTTGTGCGAGATACTCTCTGGATGTCTTCGAGATCTGTGACGCTTCACGGCATGATTCCAAATGAGTACATATATACTGGTACTGCAAATGTGTTTATTGTTTTTATTATGTTCTTGCCTGTTAGTATGGTTTTCAGAAGTGCAGTGATTCGTGATTTGTACAGTTTTGTTAGAGATTGTTTGATTGCCTTGTTGCCTGTGATTGCAGCCTAATCGAATCCTAAATTCTTGTATATTTCTTTATTGTATATTGCTTGTATTGTCGTTTGATCACTGAGTGTGCTGTCTACTGTAACTTTTCGGTTCTGTCTACGTGAAGTGCCTTACATTTGTCAGTGCCAAAACTCATATGGATATCTTCAGAAAATGTTCGAGTTATTTCAAGAAGATATTGTAGATGTCTGAACTGTAAAGTTCGATGTCATCCATGTACATCAGATGTGATATGGTGTGGATAGTTGTTTTGTTTTTTTTTAGAATTTGGAATCCACAGCGAGTTAAGCTGTGTTGAGAGGAGTTTAGAGCCGGACAGAACTATTGGCTTCAAGAGTCTCCTTGGAAGATTCCTCGCTTAATTCTGATGTCTTTTGTTGTGATTATTAAGTATTGCTGCCTTAAGGACAATGTTGTTCTCTAATGGGTCATAATCTGTTCCAGAAAGTTGATGGTTTCATTAATTTTGTATATGCGTAGAACATCAATAAGCCAACTGCGATGAACTCTGTCAAATGCTTTCATGTAGTCAATGTTTGCCAGGTGCAAGTTTCTATGGTATTTATATGCTTGTTGGAGAATGACCATATCTGTTAGAAGTTGTTCTTTACATCCTTAAGTAATCGTCTGCAACCTTTCTGTTGTTCTGTCATTATTTATCTGACCTCAATATAATCTTGGATTTTACTTGTAATGTATGATGTCAAAAGTTGTCTGAAGGCAAGTGATTGGGTGGTATTGCGATGGGTTCAATGTGTATTTGCTTTTGGGTTTCATGTACGTAATACCTTTCATTAGAAATAAAGACACGTCTTCTGGGCTGTTAATGACATGTGTGAAGCACTGAGCCAACTTATGGTGAAGCGATGTTAACTGCTTGTACCAGAAATTTTGAACGAATTCTGGGCCAGGTGCATTCCAGTTGCGAGTTTTCGCTATTGCGCCTTTTACTGTGGTCTCCTGATATAACATTGGCTCTAGATTTTGAACATTATTTATTTCCTCCTTTATCCAATGTGCCTCACTATTGTGATGACGAGTTTGTGATCAAATATCTGACCAGTACTGTTCTAAATTTTGTTGATCTGGTGCACCGTTGTTCTCTGGTTGTAAATTGCAGTTTTGTCAGAGTAATTGACAGCAGATTTTTCATTCTGATGAAATTTTGAATTTTGTTGTTTAGGTTCTGTTGTTTCTTTGTACCTTGTGAGTCTTTGTGATTTTTCTGCAAGTTTTTTTAATCATCTAAGTGTTCAGATATTAAATTTGGATCAAATACTATCTCCCTGGTCCTTTTGTTTTCTGGATTCATGTTCCTAATAACCAGGTTTTCTGATCTTTGCAGCGTTTTCTTAATTATCTTGGCTAGTTCTTGTTTGGTTTGTTCAAATACTGCGTTACTCTGCCTATTTCTTGTCTAAGATATTGTATTTGATTTTCGAGTCTTTGCTGACAAGACGGTTTAGTATATTAGCTTTTACAGCTACGGTAGCAGCTGTACAGTAACTATAGCATGTATATCTATTAATGTGTCTTCTTCTTTGATCTGACAGAGCAAGACATGTTCATTTATATAGTAAATAATTTGAGAAATCCTGTTGTTTCTATTGCTGTTGAGTTTAGGAATCCTGGGCGAAGACTTGGATCTAATCCTGAGAACTTGAGAAAAAGCTCCTGGTATATGTCAATTATGTCAGATATGTTGTCTTCCTTGGCACTTGGCATTGATGAATCCTGATTTGCTTCATCTAATTGGGTTGAATTTGGAACTACGTATGAATCTGTGATTGTGTCAATTGGTATCCATTGCTGGGGGAAGAGATTTCTGCTGCTGCTTTCTGTTTAATTTATTCCAACCTTACTTTTGGAATTAGATTGTTTGTAAGTATAGCTCTTTTCTGATCTACCAGCCTCTGTTCTGTGGCGCCAATATGGGCAAACCTTTCACTGAATTCAGCATGCAGAGATTGTCTGTATCTAATCATTTGTTTCTAAACGTGTGGCTCTGTAGTAGACGCGCATAATAAGCTCATTCAAGTTACTCGTCCACTTCATTGGTTACTTCACTTTCCCTGCCTTGGTGGATGCGAGCAGCTGCTCTGGCAAAACACTGTCGGCAGGTGAAGCCACGGGATGTGGGTTGCTTCTTTGGGATTTGGCTGTAGCTTGTTCGGGTGACCCGGTAGGCGCCCGCGTGTTCAGCGTCCTACCACCGGTGCCTCGCATGCTGTCACAGCCGGCACCGGCTGCAGGCACCTGGCGCACCCCGGGCAGCGGCTCCTATTCCGGGGCCATGCGACTTCTTAAGCCTGTTTTACACGAACATTTTTTTCATTTTTCGCCGATACAGAAAAGATACAGGCCAGACTGGATGTAATTTGTACGAAAAAATGACGCATGCTTAATTTTTCGGTAGAGATTTCATCCAATTTGACTACAGCGCTCCTGGCGGCACTTTACGGGACTTTCTCTAGTTTGTTATGCGTGTGGAGCGATATGATCATTTTGTAGTTGCCTGAGAGCGTTCTGATGTGTTGAATTGTAATGTGAAGTGGTTATGTAAAGAGATATAAATTATGCACTGTATTCTAATATTGTCGCATCCGAGGTCAGTCCTAACCTAACCTTACTTCATTTGTTACCACAGATGTGATGTTCAAATGTTTGAACTTCACCGCTACATGCGGCGTCCGGAGGAAGTATTTTCTTCATGATTATGTACAAAGACAGAAATGACAGTGTAAAACACTCATCCAGTTTCGGCACCGAAACATACTGCGTAGAAACGAACGTCCTTTTTCCATCCATTTACTGGACAGAAAAATGATGAAAAAGGGATGCAAAAATGACCGTGTAAAACAGGCTTTAGACATGTCTACATTTCGGTATGGGTGATTGCCATTGCCCCGAACACCTTTATAATCGGTGACAATTGCTCATCTTCCACGTGGCACAGTTGTTCTTGCTAACACATAGGGTTGGACTTCAGAAGACTTGCAGAAAGAGGGTGAGGGAAAGAGGGAGCATATCTTGGGGGAGTTCGTATTTTACCTGAAGAAGGGAAACGACTTGAAAGGACAAATTACGACAGGGGCAGGAGGAATAATGAGAGACGGATAACTTTCACAGGTAGGGACAGCGGGCAGCTGCTCCGATTAGTCGCCTCTTACGACAGGGATACTAGTCTACTGAAAAACCCGATCACCGGGGTTTATTATTATTATTATTATTATTGTTATTATTATTGCCCTAAATGTTTTCGTATTCTTAATTTTGCGGATTCCTAATATTTTAATTGAAACAATAATGGAACGTCATAGATCTTTTCAAAAGATATTTTCTACAAGAATGGAAAAATAGAGTTAAATTTTACATTTATAAAAATACATGTATATAATTTATTTTTCTTTTTTAGGCCAACGTAAACATTCTGCTCCTGCAGTTCCTTGTGAGGAAGAACCAATAAAGCCATGCGGATCAACCAAACAGTCAATGGCAAATAATCTAGTCCAAAAGTTTTCTCAAACATTCGAGAAGGGTAGGAAAGCCTCCCAGGAATTAATTGCTAAGCACGGACCTCTGGCAAAGGAACTCGCCATGAAGCACGGATCTGACCTTATGAAAAGATTTCAAAATGCCTCTCTTGCAGGACTAGCAATGCTAAAGGAACGCGCACCTGTAATGAAAGAAACAATATTTAAAAAAGCAAGAGAATTCGAGGACACTGTACTCGAAAAGGCTTGCCAATATAGGGACGCGCGAAGACGGATAAGGGATGAACAAGAACGTCGAGCGCGAGCGACGAGCCAAACAAGTGTGGGATCACGAAGCCAAAAAAAGAAAAAATGGGCAGAGAAAAGTGACGACTAAAAGTGAACATCCGCGAAAAAGAGAACACTGATGAATACAGAGAATGTATATGATTTTCTGCATCGCGTGCCTTTTATCACTGTTATGGACGCCATAATTCTTGTACTGAAATAACATAAAAACTTGTATTGCATTGTTTAAAATAAAATAAAGTATTCCCATTGTGTTTCGTTGTTTTCATTCACTTAATATTACTGTGCCAGAGGAAAAGCTTTGGTTGGCAATGAGAGAAAACTATATTCGTTCATAGAAAATATATAAATGCAGTAAAGGGATTTTATGAAGGATAGATATATACATACGTACATATACATACATAGAAAGTTAGATAGATACATACAAAGATAGATAAGGTTGAGTTTCACATAGAATAAAGCCTAGAAATTCATAAAAGGGCTCAAAACGGGCGAACAGGAAAACACCACCTTCGATACTACGTAAGCTAGACACTCGAAAATTGACAGCTTTTCTAAAAGAACAAAAACTGATAGACGAACTAAAATGGATGAGAAGTGAAGGTGATCTTGAAAACAAATTAAAAACTGATTGAGAAAATAGTATCTGCATGCGAAGCTTCAATGCCGAGAAGAAAGAAATCTCCAAAGAGAGTTCCTATGTACTGGTGGACGAGACAAATAGCAAATTTAAGAAAAAAGTGCATTTTTGCTAGAAGGAAAGCAACTAGATCAAAACGCGCCCCGATACGCTAAGCGAATTGTAGAAGTGCAAGAACAGACCTCGGAGTAGCAATACAAATACAAGAATACTGGAGAAGCCTAATCATAAAAATAGAAAATGATTCATGGGATCTACCTTACAAAATCGCAGTAAAGAAATTAACGGTCAAACAGAATATTCCTGGAATTGATGATCCGGAATGGGTGAATAAAATTATCGAGGATCTCTTTCCACAACAAGACCACAAGACAAGGGATCGACCCATGTTAAGCGCCGAAAAACCAAATGTTCAATAATTTGGAATTGAAGCACGTGGGGAAGCAAATATATGGAAAAGCCCCAGATACTGACGGCATACCATATAAAGTACTAAAGAAAGGGATTGAGGTATACCCGAAAATCCTTTTAGATGTCTTTAACGCATGCCTGAAGAAAGATTCCTAAACAGTGGAAACGACAAAAAAATAAGTTTCTACGGAAAGGGGACAAACAGCTGAATTAGACATCATCTTACAGGCCCATCTGCATTCTAGATACAATGGGCGCACTTCTCGAAGACCTTCTTCCCCAAAGACTTCATAAATATTTCGAAGATATAAAGAGGTCTCTCAGAGAGACAGTATGGATTCTGGAAAAGTCGCTCGACTATCGACGCCATCATGACGGTTGTGAAACTAGTGGAAAAGGAAAAGTTACTGTGCGGGGCAAAAAAAGCTTCTGTGCTCTTGTCGCAAGTCATCAGAAACGCCTTCAATTCGGTAAATGGCAACATATTCTGAAAGCAATCAAAAGGAAACACACTCCAGATTACCTTCCGAAGATGATGTAACGTAAATGAAACAGTAATTATATATTACTGGAAAGAAAAAATGATCGAGAAGGAAATGAGGCATCGTGGAATCTGCCTAATAGACAATGCCGTTTTCGAAAAGGTAGATGGACTGTCGATGCCATCAAAATAGTCATTAAAAAGTCCAGGAGTCATTAAAGAGGGAGCAAAAAACATTTCTGTGCCCTCGTAACTCTGGATATCAGGAACGTCTTTAACTCGGCCAAATGGGAGGAAATTATCAAGGCTCTGACAGAGAATAACACATACCTTACCAGTATGATAAGTTACCTAAGCGGTCAAAAAGCATTCAACGGAGGCGAAGGAGAACCTATGGAAGTCGAAATTTCCTGCGGTGTCCAAAACGTTCCAAACGGTCCTTTTTAACGGTCGGGTTTAACAAGCAAGAGTTTTCGTACGGGTATGTGTAGGTAGTAGGGGAAAACTTGTGCTATGGTACAACACCAAGAACAAACTTTTTAAATTAACTAAAGTAAAATAGCTTGAAATAAATGAACAACAAAAATCAAAACGCGCTAGCCTACAACACTACGTGAATTAATTTAAAAAAGCAACCAAATTTAAAATTATAGAAAGAATAGCGCAAGACACTCCACAATTGTCTACGGTCACAATTCAGACACACTATTTAAATGTTGGCGGTATCTGGAAGTCTGTATATTAATGCCCAGCTGTAAACTCATATTGTAAATAATACTCCGTTTGATATTAAAGTCAAGATCTGCATTCACTAAGATATTCAATACGTAAACATCATTTGAGCCACATTCCCATGTACCGACGAGAAGTCTACGCCTACTGAATTGTTTCTAATGGTAATAAATGTTATTTATTACTCAAAGATGTAAATATTCGTTTAATTATTATTTGATACGGAATTGCTTTTCTTGATGTAGGGTAACCGGTACAGTCGTGGGCACCAGTATAGTCATGGGTCCAAGTGTAAGTCGGGTAATAATATGATTTTCAAACAGAAAGAGGCCCTCTGCATATAATCACTATCTTGTGTGTGTTTAATTTTCAACTCCGGAATATGAATTGATTGTACCCCCGCAGTGAGCGTAGGTTTACTAGAATATTTAGTGTGCTCCACGTGTCGTCTGTGCATGGAAACGTTGTGAATTCGTTAACGGAGGTGTGTCCAGTTATTAAGGATTCTGTTATTATTTGCAATCCGCTCAATGCGTAGTGTAGCGGGGTTTCAATAAACGTTTTCATGAGTGTTTTCACCTTCTGAGAGCAGACCATAAGCAATAATAATAATAATAATAATAATAATAATAATAATAATAATAATAATAATAATAATAATAATAATAATAATAATATGCCTTTATTAATATGGCGAGGCTCGGGCCATCAGGCCCGCTCTTCCGCCTGACCACATGTCACAAATATACAGAGTAATGTATTAAATAGTAAAATTACTAAAAAGTAATGTTATCTAAAAATTTAAATGTAATATAATCTACAAGTTGTAAGTAGTTAGTGGAAAGCAAACGTCATTTAAAGCAACTTATAAATAGATAACATCAGAGGTTAAATGGATAAAATGTTACAATAATAATTTTGAAATAATTTTAAAATCAAGTCTGAGATTGAAAATACAATTTGAATTAAATAAGATTATGTGCTTTAAATATCTGCGCGCTACGCGACAGCCTGGTATTCACCCCGAGCGACTGTGATCTATTAATACAGAAAGACACCATCACACGTCGCTCGATCCTGGAGGAAAACCCGCTAGTCGGGGAAAACCCACCAGGCAGACTGTGTCCTAATACAATGGAAACTAAGCTAACATGAAGTAACGGGTCTTTGGGATGGTATCCTCAGCTGCGGTCCATGCTGCAAAGGGTGGTTTTCTTGTTTAAAACCGCCTCTGCTCCTACGGATAAAAGTACAGTTCCGGCAGTATCAAACAGGTCGCAAGAAAGTAACATTAACAAAAGAAACATTAATGTTATTTCTAAAACATTAATCTTAACACTCCTAAGAAATAGTTTTTATTTGACCCGTAATCTACAGTGATTTAAATAGCAAAATGGTGTATTTTACTTTGTAAAAAAGTCATGCAGGTGCTTCTTAAAAGATGTTAATGAAGAGGAGTTTTTAATATTGGGAGGCAATTTATTCCATTCGCGGGCTACAGTAATTGCAAACGATTTATTGTAGTAGCTGGTTTTGCTTTTTGGAATGCAGAGTAACTGGGATTTTTGAAATCTAGATGATTTAAGGTGTACAAAATAATTTGTTAAGTATGTCGGGGAACCCATTTTTAGCATCTTAAATAAAAGACAAAGGCTGTGATACAAGCTCCTATCCTTTAGTGTTAATATTTTGTGCTGTTTATAAACTCCAGAGATGTGATCGTATTTTTTTATGTTATAAATGAAACGAATACAGGAATTTTGAGCCCTCTGTAGAGTTTGAGCGAGTGAATCTTTTAAATTGTTATACACAATATCCCCGTAGTCGAAATGAGGACACAGCAGGGTTTTTACCAACATTTCCTTCGTATTAGTAGGGAGACATTTATCGATATATCTAAGGGATTGCAAAGAAGCATAAACTTTCCGACAGACATTTCGGATCTGATATTCCCAACTTAGATGATCATCAAGAATTAAGCCCAAGTTTTTGACTTGTGTATGACGAGGTACTACAACATTGTCTATAAGCACATCAGGAACATATGAACCTTCAAGTTTCTTATGCATTTGAGAAGAGCCAATTATGATGGTTTGTGATTTTGTAGGATTTAAATTAAGTCCGTTTCTCATTGACCATTTGACTACAGATGAGAGTTCATTATTTAATTTATTTATTAGCATTTCTACCTGTGATGGTTTCCCGGAGATATAAATTTGCAGGTCATCCGCGTACATATGATGACTGCATTCCGTAAGTTCGTTTGATAGGTCATTCATGTAAATTAAGAAGAACAGTGGCCCTAACACGGATCCCTGAGGTACTCCTCGGTGGAGAGGTTTTGGATTGGAGTGCAGATCGTCAACTACTACAATTTGTTGCCTATTGTAGAGATAGCTTGCAATCCAAGAGATGGTGGAATCAGAAAAACTTAGATTTTTGCACTTCGCTATTAGGATGTCGTAATCTACAGAGTCGAATGCTTTACTAAAATCTAAAAGAGTTAATACAGTTACGAGGCCATCATCTAGCGCTTTTCGTATGTCTTCAGTTACTTTCAATAAAGCGGTTTGTGTGCTTCTACCTTCTCTAAAGCCGGATTGAAAGTTATCGAGCAGATCTGAGTCGGATACGTGTTTTACAATCTGTTTTCGAACAATTTTTTCCAGAACTTTAGACACTGTCGGCAATATGCTAATTGGGTGATAATTGCAAGACGCCGAGGTCAGTTCAGATTTTGGCAGGGGGCGAACATGTGCAAGCTTCCACGCTTGAGGAAAGGTTCCCGTTGTTAATGAGAAATTAATTAAATGCGTGAGTGCCGGAAGGGCAAATGGTAAAACAAATTTCAATTGTTTGGCTGTGATACCATCGGAGCCATTTGCATTTGATTTTAGTGAAAGAACAATTTTACTAACTTCTTGATGATCAACGTTATGGAAATAAAATTTATCCCTGATAGCAGGTGAGTTGCTTGAAAGTCTCTGTAATGTATTACGCTTGACAGAAGGTGGTATTGGTTTTGAAACATTTACAAAGTAGTCATTAATATCATTCAAGGGCATATCGATAGAAATTTCAGAAGAATTTGCTTTCGTGATTCCGAGGTCTCTCAGTTTGTTCCAAACGTCTTTTGTGTTTGTATTTACTTTAAAGACATCATGATAATATCGAATTTTTGCGTTTCTAATTTTTTGTTTTACGGAATTTCGTAACTTTTTGTACTCTCTTTCATTTTCAGAGGTTTTATTACATTTGAAGCGATGGTAAGCTGAGTCGCGTTCCTGCATGAATTGCTTTAATGTATTTGTAAGCCATGGGGCCGCGGGACGTGTCACACGTCGCGTTTTCCATGGTGCATGTTTATCGAAAAGGTTAGAAATAATTTCGTTGAAGACTTCTACTTTACTATTAAGAGATGTTTGACTATAAACGTCATGCCAAGGAGCTTTGGCACTGTCGTTGAACATAGCCTCGGAATTAATATTTTTGTAGTCACGGTAGCGGATAATTTTTTGCTTATATTTAGGACATTTTATAGAGTACACCATAAATAGCAAATCATGCTTTGATACTCCCGAAATAGATATCTGACCGTACATTAATACTTTCGAAGTGTCTGACACAATCGCGTGATCTATCCATGTTTCAGCTCCTAATGCTAAGTGAGTCGGGCCAAATTCTAATATTTGTAAATTGTATGAATTAAAAGTATCAATAAACTTTTTGGCCGAGTTTGTGAGCGGTACCTTCAGATCGCAATTGAAATCACCCATGATTATTATATCCTGATATTTACTTGCGAACTGCGAAAGGGGAATCTCTAATTCGGATAAAACTCCCGTTTTCGGGGGCCAGTAAACAACAGCAACAAGTAAATGTTTCATTCCAATTTGGATTTCTGCAAACATATATTCCATGCCAGGTAAAGAAGATGTGGAGTGAGCGACTACTTTAACCTTAATGTCATTGCGAACAAACAATGCGACCCCTCCACCCGTCTTTTCTTTTAAATTGCTTTTAATTATCGACCTATCATTCCGAAGGAGTTTATAATTAGATACCGATACGAGTCCTGATTTTATTGTAGATTTTAGCCATGTTTCGCTTATTAATAACAGGTCTGGTTTCGTTTCAGTTATAATATTTGAAATTTCGGAGTAATGCTGCTTAAGTGATTGGGCATTTACGTGGAAAACAGACAAGCCACGAGGGAACTGAGACAAAGAAATTTGTAAATCCTGGAGGGTTGCGGGGCTACTTCGAGCAGGTATGGGACTTTCCACGGGGCTGGGGTGAGCCAGTATCCTCTCCACTTCCGGATTAGCACTAAACACAGGTACAGAATTCCTGGAACGCGTGTACTGAGGAAAAGACGGTGTTAAGCTTCGTTGCCACATTTATGAAGATATCCGCGTTGGAAAAAAATCAAAAGCAATAAGCAGAAAGGAATTGGAGTTAAATAAGTTGCTTACAATTACACGTGGGGCACTAACTACTTAGAATTGGTCTAATTATTATAAATTTCTTATAACTAATAAATATTCTAGGATAATAGTTAACTATAATTATAAGAATAAGCACACTAGTGAAACAAATAATATAATTAAAATGTTGTAATATAAAATAATATAATTCTAATATTAGTAATAATAAATTGGAAGTAAAAGTGTTAATAGCAAATATTATGATAATATTAATAATAGTAATAGTAATTCAATAGCACTATAAAAATTAGCAAAAGACGAAAAAAAATTAAAAAAATATAATTAAAAATATTTTTGTTTTAAGAACGAAAAATAGTACATCGTCTTTGCTCCTAGTTATGTATACTATCCAGTTCTGCTATAGTTCTGACGCGAACTTTGGAATTTCTCACCTTTACGATGACGACACCATCTGTTGTCCAAACATTCTGTTGGCCGAAACGTTCCACAGCCTTTTTTAACACTTCCAGCCGCATCCTCGTCAGGTCCTCCCGAATTGTGATACCCGTTTTCTTCAGATTTCTTTTGGATGAAAACATTTCCCGGCGCTTCCTATAACTGATGAATTTTACAATTATAGGTCGAGTACCACCATTCGTTTTCCGGCCAACTCGATGACTGCGATCAATATCGCTTAGGTCTAATTGGACACCTATCTTTTTGGCAACATTGATTGCAATGCAGTCGGTGTCCTCGCCATCACGCTCGGGTTCCCCAAAGATCCTTAGGGAGTTTCGCCGCTGGTACTGCTCAAGCTCGTCAGTCCGCTCCTCCAGTTGAAGTTTGAGATCATCGATCTCCTTACTTTTCTCTAATAGTTTCTCTTCGTAACGAGAAACTAACACCTCCAATTTCTTTTCCACTGCTTCCGAAACAACCTGGGCAATTTTGCTTATGAAAACATCCGATGTCAGGATGCTTTCAATAAGCGAAGCAGAGACAGCGTCATTCGCTTTAGCGTTGCGTGTGGCCATGATGTTGAAAAATTAGAGGTAAAACGAACTTATTTTTATGAAAATTACTTTTAGGAAAAAACTAAAAGTATAAACAATATATTATAAAATTAGCGAATATTGTGGTTATACTTAGCTTATACCAAGCAGACACTGGCAATGTGTGCGGCGCTCTTCACTTACGATCGTACTGCTGAACAAAACTACCTGCTGCGCCGCTCACTGACAACTACCTGCGGTGACCCTCGGAGCGCTTAAGAAATACGTCCTCACAGCTCGGAGACCATGACACGACTGAAGCAAACTGACTGAAACAAACTGACATGACTGAAGCAAAAAAAGGTAGTGGCCATAACTGTAAATATTTTTGACGTGCTGGGCAATGAAGGGCATGAAGTGCATTTATATCTTAATTATTCTAAGTTATATACATTTAGGACTATTTAACAGTAATGGGCACTAAGCCCTCATTGAAATTTGAATATGCCCATTACTGTCTTAATAAGCGTTCTATGGTTAAATGTTATCAATTGGAGACGGTTTTTAATTACCTAAAATATCCCCAAAAATGATCAATAAAATGCTCTTAAAATGTTTTTAAAATGCCCTACAAGCAAAGAAAAACGACATAAAAAATTTATTAATACCATTTCAGACTGTTCAATTCCATTGATTTTGAGTTATGAAGACGCTCTAAAGAAGTTCTCTCAGATAACAATTAAATCTGTTTTACATGTTATTGATGTAATTGAGACTTCTTCCCTTTGTTCAAATGAACTCAGTTTGGACTGTTCTTTACTAGGAAATCTCTCTCTCCTTTTCAAAGTAACTTTACGTTTCAGACTAGTGAGCTCTGTTCTAAATTACACATAATTTTAATAGCACTGTATCCGAATGCCACAAGAATTCTCCAACCAGCAGATGTCGCTGTATTTCAACAAATCAAGACTGAATGGAAGAAGGAGTGCTAACATGGCGTCGAGAACATCCTTCCGAGGCTCTCTCCAGAAAAGACTTCGCTCCAATGTTCGAGGAGTGCGCGCAATCAAGACAGAAACTTTGCAAAATCGTTTTAGAGCTTGTAGCCTTGGTCCCTGGAGCTCTGAGATCATAGATTTCGCTAAATAATTTGGGCGGCGACAATGACATTGCATCAAGTGTGGATAATGAAAACATTGTAACCTCAACACACAGAACAAATTACTGACATTTCAAAAATTCTGCGATATTATTGGAGAAGAAAGAGTATAAAAGTTCAATAACATTACGCAGAACATACCATCTAGAGGAAACAAGTACGAAGGTTGCCTTTTATGTTTCGGGATTTGGCAACCCTGGTGTTGCAATCTGGCAACTGACAGCTCTATCTTAAAGTTGGATGTTTTGAGGTTATACGTACTCAGAACGTTTTGACATACGAGCGATATTTGTGTTGTTTACAGAAACTTAAAAGATCCATCTTGGCCCAAAAATGGAATTAAATCGTGAACATTTTCGTGCGATTATTTTTTACAATTTTCGACGTGGATTAACTCAGCAACAGTGCATGGATGAACTTAATTCAATTTTTGGCGATGAAGCTTCATCAAGGACCAGTGTTTATCGATGGTATGGTGAATTCAATCGTGGTCGTAGTTCACTCCAAGACGAATTTCGCGAATGTCGTACAAAATCAGTTGTTGTTCCGAAAACCAATGATGCTGTGCTTGAATTGACATTGCCAGATCGTCATGTGACCTAACGTGAGATTTAGACAACCTTAGTCATTAGTGGGACCAGCATACATTCAATATTGCATGAACATTTGACTGTCAAAAAAATTTGTTCGCGTTGGATCCCACACAATTTGACAATCTCTCAAAAAAAGGCTCGTGTCGATTGGTCGAAAGAAATGCTCAAAAAATACGATCGCTGTGCTTCGAAACACGTCTATGACATCGTGACAGGTGATGAATCGTGGATTTATGAGTGGACGTATAAGTCCGAAAGTAAACAGCAGTCACTTGTATGGGTGTTTCAAGATGAGCAAAATCCAACAAAAGTTCTTCGCGCAAGAAGCACTTCCAAACAGATGTTCGCCTGTTTTTTCGAAAAAACTGGACATGTCGCAACCTTACCACTAGAACAATGCAGAACAGTAAATTCTGAGTGGTACACAACGGTTTGTTTGCCAGTTGTCTTCCAAGAAATCAGGAAAACCAACCGCCGAAGACGGATCACTCTTCACCACAATGCGAGCTCTCAAACATCGGCTCAAACAACTGCAATTTTGAGCACCTAAAACATCGATTTGATGATTCATCCGCTGTATAGTCCTAACTTGGCACCGAATGACTTCTTTTTATTACCGTACGTAAAAACAAACTGAGAGGTCAACGTTTTTCGACACCTGAAGAAGCTGTTGCTGCATTCAGAATGCATGTTTTGGTGATACTTCAATCAGAGTGGCAAAAGTGCTTCGACAATTGGTTCAAACGCATGCAAAAGTGCATGGATCTTCATGGGGAATATTTTGAAAAACAATAAAGTTATTTTCGATGATTAATATTTGTTTTTGTTCTGTAATCCTGAAATATAAAAGGCAACCCTCGTAACCTTTTCTAATATTTTTGTGACTATCAAGGAAAACCAAAAACTAACTGTCAAGGAAGATCATCTCGATCAGGTTTTTGTCCAGTTTCCCTGATCCATTGAGCAAATGCTGAGATGGCACCTTATTTTGCTTCTGGGCGTAAATGTAGCTTCACTATGCCCACGTTTTGTTGCACTTTCCTTTTTGCTTGTAATGGTAAGAGTGGAGTTGGTTGGGCGAGTTGCTATTTTGTTAGCAAAGCAGAAAAATTATACTTGCAATTCGTGTGCCGATGCAAATAAGTTTTCTATATCTCACAAACAAAAATGACTATTTTCAAATATTGCTAATTTTGCGATTTTTAAAATGTATTATTATTTATTTATGTTAAACTTTTACTCATCCTTTAACTATTGATAGTTAAAATGACGAGAAGGGATTCTGGAACTCAAGAAAACGTGCGCAGATAATCTTTCCCCCCCTACGTCACATACAGTTTTTTTCCAGATTGGATAATAAGTTCTTCAAATACTGTTTTTAAGGAAATGTGAATTGTTTGAAGAACATATCTCTATAATACTGAATAAATTGATTGACTTTTTTTCCAAATCAACTGCATTGATATTCTGTAAGTACGAAGTTACATTTATACATTATTGAAACAAATAAACACGTTTTAGTAACAACATTCCTTCTTAATGGAAAGGAGAGGGAAATGGAAAGGGCGGGCATTAATATGCGAGAGTTCTCGCAAGGGTACGCTAGTGTGTGTGTGTGTGCATCAACTTGTGCTATCCAAATGATTTTTAAAACGTTTGTAATTTTAATATATATATATATATATATATATATATATATATTAAAATTACAAACGTTTTAAAAATCATATATATATATATATATATATATATATATATATATATATATATATATATATTAAAATTACAAACGTTTTAAAAATCATTTGGATAGCACAAGTTGATGCACACTTTGGAACATACAATTTTCCCATCAGTAGGAAAACCTTTAACTATTGATATCCAGTAGTGTGGTTTAGCAGCCCGACTAGACCCAAAGAAACCATCGTACAAATTGGCGATGTCTACAACCAGCAAACAATCACTACAGCGTGCGCCATTCTCATGGGAGAGTTACACGTCGGTGATCGCCAAAGTTTCTCAGAAATTACGGTTAAAGGTTACGAAACGCAGCGTCACGATACTTTTCACACCTAAAGGTAAAAATTATCGTAGTCGCCCACGCGCACCTCCCCCCACTACAGAGATAACCGAAGCAGGCGCACCGGACTGAGAACATTCGACCGCGTCTTACGTAGCTCACCTGCAGTAGACAGCACGCAGTGAAGAAAAAAAATTGATTTTTTTAAAATATTCACGCTTCTTTTAATAAAAAAATGTAAGAAAATTGAATGGGTGAAAACCAGAACGGTATTAGTGACATTTTATAAATCCTGAGAAATCATTTATTTAAGTCAATATCATTGTAAAGTCGTGGTGTTTTGTTTCATCATTAAAACCACGGCATTTCAATTATTCATTAAAACCACGAAAATACATTGCCACTGACTTATAGCGTAATATAAACGCGTTTTTCTCAGAATTTATAAAATGTCACTTATACCGTTTTGTTTTTCACCCATTCAATTCATATAATAAAACATATTTTGTAAAAATAGCAAAATATGTAAAATATGTAGTAAAGTCCTAAATATGTAGAAATATGTAATGAAAAAATTTGATATTGTGTTAGGACCACGACGATACGCCAAGATTATAATTTCGAGAACGACAAAAATATATGTAATTATATAAAAATCTGGTTACTGGCGATATTATGGACAAGGTCAGAAACATCGGCCCTACAAGACGTCATCTTGACGATGACATCCTGAGAAGAGTTATGAGGTGGCTGGCCTCCAAAAGCCTGGAAGTCGCAGCCCCAATGGTGGCTCCACTGAGTCTGACTAGGGAGGGCACAGGACAGTGGAAGATCCAGGGGGGCCTTCCCCAAAAAAGCCTCGAGTTTTCGTTGGTTACTTTCCTTTATTTGATAATTATGCAATTATTTAAACAATAATATTGTATAGCACCATATATTCGTAACAAAAACAATATACTATATAATAACAATTTTTTTTATTATTGAACAAAAATCTATGATGCTCCCCCCCCCCAAAAAAAAAAAGATCATCTGGACCCGCCCCAGCCACAGGACATTGAAATAAATGATCAAAATGACGTGCAATCAATCAACATACCTGACGTACTTCATTTTTGGAAATACCTTACTGTTTTGTAAATACCTTACTTCATTCATGTTGTTTGGCTTGACATTCACAATTACACTTTACAAAAAAATCTGAATTAATATGACGTAGAAGCACTGGAATAAAAGGAAGTATTCTAACACATCTCTTGGGGCCGTCTCGAATGGACAATACACTGCCGCGCTTGTCTACGGCAGAACTGGCTGTGCGGTCACACAGAATTTGTGACCTGTGCGTGCCATATGCTTGCACTACCCCCTCTCAATTCCCGCCGTTCTACGAAGACAGCCCCTAAAAGACAATCGGCGAGGCAGACGGCGCGGGCTTCCCGTGAGACCTGGCAACAGGGACCAAAGCCCTGTTGCCAGGTCTCACACAGATGCCTTTAGTGGATCTCGTTCATTTCCACTGAGCAAAAATAAAAATAGCGCTCTTATATTCATTAAGTTCATAGCAATATAAAGAATTTTAAAATACTATTAATTACTGGGGGCACGTGACCATGTAACCTTACGATAGAACCGCCTCTACGCAGCCCATAAAACGGAGGATAACAGAGAAACCATTCTACCCCAATCCAACATTCCTAATAAGTAAGGAAAAATAGAATGTCGCAAGAGCATTCTCTTCCTAGGACAGAGATAGGAAGCTAAGTTTTGGATCACGCATAGCCGAGGTGCGAAGCACCAAATGCTCCAATTTTTTTATTCAAATGTGTTTTAAGAAAAGTTTGAAATACGCTTCTAACGATGGCCTAGGTCCGAATTAATTTTGAAAGTTAACTTTGAATTTTTGATGTTACAAAAGATTGATTTTTTTCTCGGCGTCTCCTCACAACTACAATATTGAAGACTAAGATTTTTCTTCAGATGAAATTTGTTCTCCCTAATTAGTTTTTTCATTGACGTCACGCATTTCTTTGAAAATGTTAGTAGTTTTCGCGTCATATTGCATAAAAATATATGCGTTACAAAAAAATATCAAAAATACAATTTTTCAAAAATTGCTCCAATTTTTCTTTAAACTTTTGTTAGGGATACTGCTAATTGTACTGGATAAAATGCATAAACTTATAGCTACATTCTTTTGTTGTGTCTTTTTTCAAAGCTTTCACAATTGTATTTTTGTTACATATCTTTCACGCCCTTAATATTTACGTTACCGCCGACTTGTATACATTTGTGCATTTGTGAGTTCTCGTGCTTTAAATGATGACGCAAAGAAAACTAAAGATTTGAAACAGAAAAGAGTAATTTATTGTAAAGCTAAGCAATATATCTCTATTGATGATTTTGAAAAGAATTCTTGGGGTAATATACTTCAAATGATGAAAGTTCCTTTTGGCGTGGCTAACTGGCGCTTATTTTTTGGTTCTATTTTATCTTCCGATGAATGAGCTTCTCCAAACGATACTGCTCAATGTGAAAGTTATTTAGCTTCATGCGTTGCTAATGTTTATGTAGAATATGTTTTATGTGGTAAAAAACAGGTGTAACATAATAAATGTTTTATTACTTGCAGTTTGAGGCATGTGATTCAAGATATTCTTGCTCCTGAGGAAACTTGGCCTCTTTATCTCCTTGTGTAAAAGACCTATGACGTACAAATGGAATTTATTGATAGCTGCATTTTTTATGGGAATGGTTTGGATGTTGATTTATTAATTAAATTTTTATATCAGGGTAGATCTAGTATGCAGTTTAAAACTGAAAGGAAGTTAAGAAATTTGTATTCATTTTACCATTCCTCAAAAACTTAAAAGTATTCTGAGAAATTGAGCTTGCAGTTCTGCATTTTCAGAAACACTGAAACGCCAGTTACTTAGAATTTTTCAATGAAAATGTCTATAAATTACGAAGTTTTACTCTTCTATAGTATTCTTAAAGTCATGTTTCGATTCTATCATTAGGGGACCGAAAAATTAAGAAAATGATACTTAGGTGGCAATGGATGGCAGCTGGGAAGAGGGTGGGGCAAAACCGAAAATTTAGCCCAGAGCAAAGAAATTAGGAATCGAACTAGTTTGAGAAAGTCTGTGCCATTGTGTATCATCACTAGTTTATTTCAATTTATTTTATTTCACAAACTACACTACTGGTGCTATAATTGGGACAGACGTTCTCGTATCCTCTGTAACCCAAATATAAAACTGAATATATCTTTAAAATTGTGTGATTCCAAATAATTCCAATTTTTACCCAGTCATCCTTCGAACAAATCCCGTGAACTGAGGTGACTTGGTGGCTCAAGAATCAGTAGCAGCGATAGCGGAGCTCAAGAAGGAAATATAAAGCGAAAAAGGGCAGCGAGCAAGCGAGCCAATCAGTATTAGTGAACTTGGTAAGGGCATTCGCAACGTTGCTATTTGCGAACCATTGTTCCAGTGCCGCATCGGATTTGAAATTCCCGGACCTCCTCCTCACGAGGTCCGTAAAACTAGCATAGCAAAGTTAAAAAAAATGAAATTAAACTCAAAATTAGTCGTTTTTTACTTTCCCATATACATTCGTATATACGGAGTAATACACGTAATGTATTAGTACATAGGAAAGTTATGTAGTACTGCACAAAAAACGGCGGATTTTCGGCAGAAAAAAAATCATTGCTAGGTCCTGATAACGAAAAAATTGGATAAATCCAGTTGCTAAATTAAGAAAAAATCCTCTAACACGTGGTGTAGCAAGAATCGTTGTTTTGTGGGCCTTGGTACCGAAAAATCAATTTACGGCAAAACATCCGTCCGTCTGTCAGTCTGGAAACACCACTAGCGCTAAAACCATACGTACATTTCTTTTTCTAAAATATATATTCCTTATTTGATCTGGCTCGAGGCGTTGGGATTTTGAAAATCTTTCTTGAAAATTTGGGGGTACTTTACATGAAGCACTCCATGCATTTTCAAAATTTTCTTAATAACGGCTCTAAATTGTTTCTATAAATTTATTGCAAGAATAGAGTAAAAACACGGATAAAGGCGGCATAGGTCGGATTTTCGCGGTAAACTGAATTTTCGAAAATGAATTGAATTTTCGTTTGAATTTTTTGGCGTCTTTGTCCATAAATAGTTCTTTCATTATGGTCATGTACATTTTTTTGAAACTTTTAGTAGTTTTCACGCAATATTGAGTGCAATGTTTGCAATTAAAAAAAACACAAAAACAAGATTTTTTCAAAACTGGCTCCAAATTTTTTCTTAAAAATTTTTGGTAGGGATAGTGATACATACACTCCATGAAAGATGATATAAACGCCATATTGCTCTATCCTTTTGTTTTTTCATATATTACAAAAATTTATTTTTCATTAGTCTCTCACGTCGTTAATATTTACATTAGTGGCAATTTGTTCGCATTATTATATTTATGAGTACATGTGGTTTAAATAATGCCAGATAAAGTTTCTCGATAACTCAACCATTTTCAGTGAAAAAATTAGCTCAAAATTCAGCATTTTCAGAAACGCTCACACTCCATTTTCTCAAAAACGGCTCCAAATTGTTTCTTCATTTTTTGAAAGAATAGTGCACTGTTTAATATATCAATAAGTTCATTTTAAGATATTTCTTTGTTTTTCAAACATTACACTGGGTGGTGCATAACATAACACAGACTTTCCCACATTAGTTTTCTATTTCCTTTGGTCTCGGCTAGCTATACGAACTTACCTCTGCCAGCTGCCATCTATCGCTGCCCAAAGTTCATTTTTTGAAATGTTTTTAAATTTTTGGTTTCCTAATAGTGGAAAGAAAATATTATTTTAATAATATTAAAAAACAGTAAAACTTCGTCCTAAATGACAATTATTTTTAAACCAATGGAACTGTTTTTAAGAAAATGGCGCTATTGTAATTTCGAAATTTGAAGCTCTTTTTCACAAACAATTTTTGATTTTTCGAAAAACTTCATTAGAAGTCATTTGAACAGTGGCGGCTCCAACAGACTGGAAGTTGCATCTCCATTGAATTACGAAAATGTACACGTATTTTCAAAAATCCAAAATACGAATGAGTGAAAACCAGAAATGTATAAGTGGCATTTTTTAAATTCTGAGAAATCTGTTTAAGTCAATATTACTGTAAAGTCTTGGCGCTTTGTTACACCATTAAAACCATGGCATTTCATATGTTCATTAAAACCACGAAAATACATCTCCACTAAAATATAGCCTAAAATAGACACGTTTTCTCAGAATTTATCAAATGTCACTTATACCGTTGTAAGCAATTCAAGTAAATTAACTAAAATTAAGTTAAATAAAAGTCTATATTGAAGATTTCTTATACCAAGATTTATTTAACCGTGAACTCGTCGAGAAAACAGCTGTTCACGGTTTCATCCAATCGGGAGCTTGAACGTCCCAATAGTGACGTCGAACGTTGACGTTTTATCCAATCAGGAGCTTTAACGTCCCAATAGTCCCAATAATGACGTCACTGTAGCGACTTATAAACTCCTGACTGGATGAAACCGCAACAGCTGATTTACGTCAAGTGCACGATTAAATAAATCGTACTACACATAATTTTATGCGTCGTGTTCGTGTAAGGTATATACACCTCCAGTGCACGTGACTTTGATTTCTACTGGGCACTACTCCAGCACATTGCAACAAGCATTATTGCTTCGACACGTTTCACGCAAATGAAATAATTTTATTTCGAAAACTTCTCTATCTTGGTATAAATGGCGATAATGAAAGAGCGTCAATACACATTCGTATTCGCCCATGGCCAGTGCTTCAATTTTTTGGGCTGGGCCAGAAATTGAAGGAAAGCATAGAAAGTATACTTCGATTTAAACACATTGGTATATCAACGTCACAAGCTGGACGAAGAGGAATTTTCATTACGATCGGAATCCAATCGAAATCTTCGTTAGGGCACGATGCAAACATAGATAATAAACATGTCGTTAACACAAAAGTTGGGACTACGTCCATAAGCGGACTCATTCACATCGCATTCGCATAGGCATAAAACGTTAACTTAAAAGCTTGCAAGCTTGAAGCTTTGTGCTTATGCGAAAGACATTAGAAATGATCCAATCACACACAGTACGTTAAGTCAAAATCGAAAGAGGAGTGAAGTCGATAGACGAACTAACGCTATAAGGGCAATAGACACGGTCAATACCTTGAAATCGATTCTCACATCTAAGCAATCATAACATTTATGTTAGACATTGTTAATAATTCAGTCTGTCACTTATATTAATGTTTACGTCTATGCGTTATGCCTATATTTACGTTTACATTGTAAATGGGCCTTTATTTTTCCAACTCTGCCCCTGGCAAGTATCAGCTGTTGTCAGTTTTATCCAATCAGGAACTTAGTTGTAGAGTTACTCAGGGGTAGAGTTGGAAAAATAATATATTTTTGGTACTGGAGTGCCACTGTGTTTAAATCTGAGTATATAGTATGATTTATTTAATTGTGCACTTGACGTAAATCATCTGTTTCAATTTTATCCAATCGGGAACTTATATGTCGCTACAATGACGTTCTACGAGGACGTTGAAGCTACCGATTGGATGAAACCGTGAACAGCTGATTTATGTCAGGTGCATGGTTAAATAAATGCTAGTATAAAGATGCGAATGAGAGTGGCGGCGTGGCTGTGAGGCTCTTAAGCAAGTAGTGCCGTGGCCCACGTTACCCAAAGTTTGTAATTATTGTCGTGAAATCATTATTAGTTAATAAACTGTGTTTAGACTTATTCGAAAAATCAAGGCAAAACATTATGGGCAAATTCAAGAAGTCAAAGAAAGGTAGAAATAAGCAAGGAAATGAGGTGAGGTTATGAAAAACTTATTTGTATCTGTAAGGTAACTACAGGTTTGTTTTTTTAGTATTGCTAACTAATTACCAACCCCGAACCCATGGCTCTCCTTTAACCACAACTAGCTGAAGGAGAGTTCAATGAAATGTGGGCATGTCACCAAGCACAATGCAACTATTTACTATTTAAAACACCTTTGTCAAACGAAGAATTATAATTGGAGGATTATACTTGTTATTAAAACAACCTGGCGTTCAGCCCTCACATGAAATAGTGTTCTATGCAATGTCTTTTATGTATTTTCTTTTTATTATAGGGTAAATGGGATGAAACACCAAGACGTAGCTATCAAGATATTGTTAGGGAAAATGAAGATTTTGAGAAATATTATAAGGTAAAACCTGGATGATTCATTTATTTTCTCATCATTTGTGCTGGGATATTTTAATGTACATGACTGGCAAGTGTGATGTAATGATGTTAAATTGCTAGTTTAAAATGCAGATATTTACCTAAAGAAACTTTAATTCTCTGAGAAATAATTAATAGACAGAAAAGTGTTAAGTTAAATTCATCGTTGGTGATTCTGGTTGTGTGTAATAATTATTGTTGTTTCTGGATGGTGAATTTGTTTATTTGAACTGTTATTTTAATTTATAAATGTAAGTAATAAATAAATTACTGTATAAACTGTTAGTATAAGAACTCAGTTCTTTCAATTTGCCCACTTTTCAGCAATTATGACTTGATGTAACCTGTGTAATTTGGGAAGTGTTAAGACAATATGAACTTGATAATTTTTTTTTCTTTTCTTCTTGTTTCACCTTTGTGTTTGCACAGTTGCAGGGTATTTGCCCAGATTCTGAATGGGATACATTCATAACTTCAATAAAAGAAAATTTGCCAACAACCTTTCGAATTACTGGGTCGAAAGTAGAAGCAAAAGCACTCTTAAAAGTTGTGAAAAGTGAATTTTTTAAGGATATTCTTAATCCCACCCAAAACAGCAAGACAGTTGACGAGTCAGTTGGTGAAAATGAAGAACTATCTCCTGATGAATTAAAATTAATTAATCTTCCATGGTAAGTGGATAATTTATTAGTATTAAATTTATTATTATTTCAAATTATCCAATTTATTATTAAGTTGTGGACTCATAAAAATGAAGAGAGTTCATTAAATTTTTCTGGGCTGAGATCGTGGTGCTATGTAGTTGTTTCTTCAATGTACCGAGTGGTAAAAAGAGTGAATCTGAAACGTGCCTCAATTTCTTTTATATTGATAAGAATGTAATGTAACTTTTTCTATTTCTTTTAACTTGTTTTTTCTGTCTCATTAAATTATTAAATTTAAATTGTTTTAAAATAACTGAGAGATTAAATGTAATAGTTTACTTTTAATTATTAATATTTTAATTAAAATGTCTTGTATGTTATATTACATTTATTTATAAATTGATTCGAAAAAACAAACGTTGTTACAATTCTGTGCCTCATAAACTTCAGCCATCCAAGAGGCATTTTATATCAAGCTCCAGCTTCAACAAAAATTATTTGATATATGACAATAAAATCATAAATCATTTTTATTTGCAAACCGGGAAAGGTGGCTTAGGGCATAATCTGATGTCACTGCAGTTCCTCTGACCTGGAGGTCCTACATGCACGACACTGCCATACAAGCTGGGAGACCGGTCAGAAGCTCAGAGCTTGTTCCAGCTTGGGCAGTGCCTGGGAGATACTGGGTTAGGGAAAACTGTAGCTGACGGTAGGTCAGCACAGGATCTTGTCATCCACAAAAGAAGACCACCACCACCACCACCTCCCGAGCAAAAATATGCACTACACTTACGGCACTAATGACTCTTGTAGTTGACATGCCCGGAATCACTAACAATCAATTAATCGAATTTTCAATTAGTAATCCTGTCATGTAATGGATAATATTATTAGCCACTTGAAAATACGATCCAAAAATCTCTTACAAACTCAGTTCATTCACTCAATGGTAGATTTAGTTAATGTGGATGAATTTGTAGCCGGTTATAAGGATGTATTTAATATGATATTCCTGCACTGAAGTTTGATGTCCTTATGACTCGGAATTTGTTCAAATACAAAAATTTTCAAATCGGTTGAAATAAAGTTTAAAAACCAAATGAGCAAGTTCACTTCCAACCTCAAGGCCTATTGCAAATTGCTGTAAGCCTTCCAATGAGTTCAGCAGATTGTGAGTTTCTCTTGCAATGAGCTAATAAAGACAAAACAATCCAGGGCAAATTTTTAATTTTTTTTTTAATTTTGAGAATCGGCTAGTTACACAAAAATTGCCAGCTGAAGTATCGAGATCTTTGTTAGAGAAAATTGAACTTTGTATAAATAAGTACCAATATCTTTTTATAAATAATTAAATTTTGTTTTTACTTTTTCTATGTGTTTCTTGTATCGCATCGTAGAGAGGTTATTTAATATTGCAAAGAGCTGGGCCGGATCTAGAGACGAATTTTGGAGGGGAAATTTATTTATTCAAATGTTTTGGTCGAACTTGTCATATTACAAATTATGTAGAATGGCGCAGGTTAAACTCAGCTCATATTGCAATACAGTTTTATTCATTTTATTGTTTATACAAACATATTTTTGTTTGAAAGTTTTGTGACAAGTAAAAATAAGTTACTGAAAAATTTTTGGAGGGGAAATTTCCCTCCTAGTGGATCCGTGCCTGCAAAGAGTTAAGCGTGGATATTTCATTAAAAATTAAATTATAATTCATTTATTAGCACCTATGTCATTACTAGTGTTAAGTCTATTTCGGGTGCCCAGATGTAATTATTTAGTGAAGAAACACATTAACTGTTTTGAGCACAGAGCCATTGAAAAAATATTTTTGCACTAGTTGCTCAGCTCAGACCTCAGCTCACACCAACAGCTGACAAGTAATTGTCTTGTAGGTTTTGTAAAAAATGCTTCTCGGGTATCCTGTTGGCATTTATCAAGCCTACATCTTCTGGTGCTTCTTGGAACTATTGTCTGCAATCTTTTGTGGTGATTCGTAAATTATCCCCCTCCATGAAACAACACATACAGAGAAGAAATGATGGTTCAAATTTTGTACCTCCCTGCAGTCAGTGCATTGCACACAGTGGTATATATTTTATACCACCCTGCTGGAAAGAGTTAATGGTTTTTACAACTTAATTTTATTTTAGAAAATAATAAATATGCAAGCTAAACAGGTAACATTGTATAAGTATGCAAAAGAGATTATTTATAGTATATTACAATTCCCGAGAAAGGAACCCAGGACACCTAGACACATTGGCAGTGAGTGTCGGTAAGCAAAAGGAATAAATTACTTATGTTATCCTTGTACTATAATGTTTATGTAATTGTTACTGTTTGAAGTGTTAATTGCTTCATAGACTTGATCCTTTCCGTATAAACCAACTGTAAGTAGGAAGGCAAAGTACTCAGAAATATGCATAAATACAATTTGTCACCCTTGAATCGGTCTTTAAATGGAACATTGAATGGAATGGAAACATTTGAATCGTCCAGAATTTTTAGAAAAGGATTTTGGAAGAACTCGATCTCATTTATACAACCGTGCATTTTGACTAATTATTCCTTGTAATACTTTTTCTCCAGTGAGTTCTATTGCTTAAATGCATTTGTTATCAGGAAACTCTTATTAACCTCAGAGCGCAGAACCAAAAGTTGCATCTACAATGAGCCACTTAAAATACAATGGAAAGTGTTGTCCATGTCAGTCTTATATAAACACAAGGGCTATTCATGGAAGAGGAGATGCGTAAGAAATAGAGCGAGATGGGCAGGTTTCACATTAGAGAATTTCTCGGTTGTGTTTAAAAAAAGGATTTTTTGAAATGAATAATTGTTGTAACTGAAAATCATAAAACAATTAATTCTCATTGTATTAAGTGCAGTATGGCTACAGTTATTCAAGTTTTCTGAAGTGCATGGAAGGCTTTGTGGGCCAGGCAGTGCATGGGTTTCCAATCCCTAATAAAGAAAATGGGTGTGGTATAGAAACTTTAGCAGATACCATAAAAAAGTTGTTGTATTCTTGCATCTCTACCAAGTCTACTTTGGGGAGTTTGATTATTAATAAATGTTTTAAGCTAATTTACTTTTAAAATTGTGTATTTTCTGTTCAAAATTAGAAATTGTACAGAGTAAGGTTTTTTTTCTTTAATGGCTATTAATGTAATTTTTGAGGATGTGATAATTGAGAGCCCCTACAGTGTTAGGACTCTGGATAACCGATCCATCTCTTCCATCTGCAGTGCTGCCTATGAAATTTGAATCTTTGACATCTTTCTTCATTAATGAATGAAAGTGATGGAGTTATCTCCATGTACTGTGAATACTCCATGGTAATAATGGTGAACTAATTTCATTTAAAGGTACCCAGATGGTCTTGCTTGGCAGCTTAAATTAACTCGTAAAGATATTAGGCGTTCAGAAGAATATTTTCGTCTTCACAATTTCTTAATCTCAGAAACAAATTCTGGTAACATTAGTAGACAAGAAGCTGTGAGTATGATACCTCCACTTGTATTGGATGTGCAGTCACACCACAAGGTAAAAAATTTCAACATCTTGAATGCAGATTGTATGTGTGACAAAATTGGTGTTGAAAGTGAACAGAGAAGTTCTTTATTTGTGACTATGTTTTTTAATTCTAGGTTTTAGACATGTGTGCTGCTCCTGGCTCGAAGACTTCTCAACTTATCGAATTGCTACATGGAGACAACAATAATATTCCAAGTATTTGATAGGGTCAATTTTCATAAGAATCATGAATAATTTAATTTAATCTTTTTTTTTTTTACATTCATTTGTTGATGCTTTACAGCTGGATATGTTATTGCTAATGATATTGACAACAAACGCTGTTATATGTTAGTACACCAAGCAAAACGTCTTAATTCACCCTGTATAATTATAACAAACCAAGACTCGGGAGCTATGCCTAACTTCATAACAAAATCAGGTAAGACAATAAGGAAAATACTTTTGTAGAATAACATAAATCCTGAATTTCTAAAACATTCGAAGCTTTATTGGCAGACCATAATGGTGCAAATGGAGAAAATATTGATGAAAAGATAATTTATTTTGTTTCTTAAATTGGTGCTTTAAATCATCATGTTAGTAAGAAGAGTTTTGGATTTCTTTAAAATGGATGTTGAAAGATCTGGAAAACCAGGAAAAGTTCAGAAAATTTGTTTTCCAAATTTTGTCACCATCCTGTTTTAGAAAATTAAAATAATTTTTTCCAAGTTTGCAAAGAATAAATAAATCATGACTTAATTAATATTTGAATAGTGTGTGTTCATAAGTTTGCAAGAATAAAAATGGAAGGGGAAATGTGGATTTTATTTTTATTTGCCAGAAACTGAAGCAAGTTTTTTAAAATATTCTTATCACCTTTTGAAATTTTTAGATGGCAAACCTTCAATAGTCAAGTTTGACAGGATTTTATGTGATGTCCCTTGTTCTGGAGATGGAACAATGCGCAAGAACCCAGATATTTGGCTAAAATGGAATGCTGCCAATGGCAACAACCTACATAGGTATAATTAGTTCTCAGTCCCTAAATTGATGCTTTTGATGGATTCCAGATGGTTATATTATTGTGTTGTATCTTCCTTTTTTTCTTCTCTCTTTTTTGTATCAGCATGCATTTATTCTAGTTGTACTTACATTGGCTTGTGAAAAATTTTACCTAATTTTTTGTAAGAAGCTTGTAACTGAAGTTGTCATTGATAGAAGGGATAATATGACTGCATTTAGTTTATGTATGGCTGATAGGTAAGCTAAAGAGAATTTGAACAAAAAAGTACATAGAAAATTGTAACGTGTTCAGTGAAATGTTTATAACAATTATTTTTCAGTACTTAAAAATGATGAGAAATATTCATTGAAACATACAAATGGAGTAATTGAAAAAATATTAAAATATTTTATTATTTAACTGTCTTTAAATTTAATGGGATAATTTTATAATAATAAGTTTGAATCAGCCTTATCAATTTGCTTGGTCTTCCATCTTGCATTAGCACTCTGAACAACTGATTCCATTTCTTGCTTTCAAAGGCTTATTTATAATCGACGAAGTGTATGTGTAAATAAATCTTGTAATCATAACATTTTTCAATTATTTCTCTAATTGTAAATATCTGATATGTTGTTCCTCTACCTTTCTAGAATCCACATTGGTACTCCTCAAGAATGTTTTCAGTGAAGTAGTTTACTCGCTTGTGAACTAAACTAGAGGATATCTTGTATATTGTGTTCAAGAGTGTAATACCTCTATAGTTTTTATAATCGAGCTTGTCTCCTATCTTATAGGTAGGATTTAGAAGTCTGCTTTTTCATTCTCTTGGTATTTTGTTTCTTTCCCAAATCTTAAGATCGTTGTCCAGTGGTGTTCATTTTCTCCAGGTGCTTTCCCATGCATTTTCACACCTCCCTGTATCTTTTCTACTGTTGATACTTCTATCTCAGTTTCAGATTCTCCTGTATGATCTTCTAATAATTCACTTAAACTTCCATGGTGATCTTTATTACTGTTATTTAGGAGCTTGTTATAATATTCAGCCCATTTTTCAAACATCCCTTGTTTTCTTCTACCAAATTTCCATGTTCATAGATTACTCCTTTCCTGGCACCCTTAAAATTTCCTAATGTCATTTGTGTCGCTTAGCTGTTTAATCTCTCTTATTTTACTCTTCAAAAACTCTTTTCTTACTTCAAATTATTTTGCCGACTTCTTATCTTTCACTGGGACTTCTTCTCTACTAGCCCCTGGGACATTTTCAAAATTTAAAAAAAATATGGCCTCTGTTTTTGATTAAATTTTGTTGTTAGTGAAAAGGACATTTGAGAGAATGGTGGAGGCCTCTTGTTCAGTGAAAACTCTGATGTTTGAAAATGGTAAAAGGTGAAAATTTTGTTGACATCTTCCTACATCTAAAATATACTCCAAAACTATGTTTTTCTCAAAACACATTTCAAGTTTTTGTTTGTAACATTCTACACACTAGTCTAATTAATTGCTAATTACATATTATTTTAATGTTTTATAATAATTTTTAAAGTTAATTTCTTTTAGGATGTAAATAAATTCTTCTTAATTTCAAACGTGTGGCTTAAAGAAAAAATGCATTATAGGCCCTAGTTCAGGAGAACATTTCATATTTATTATTTAAATGGAATAAATAATAAATATTTTTAAATTTTAATTTGCTATTATTATTGAGTATACTCTTCAAATATTTGTTAAAAATGTTTTGCTCTCTTCCTTAAGTACCTATATGAGTCCCAAATATCTTTAACTTTTGCTGGAACTGGAATGACAGGTTGAAGTGCGATGGGGAATTCTTCCTGTAAAGGAATCGTTGAAATAGATACGTCCAATGATTTGTACACTAGAACGCTATACTGTTGTATTCTGAATGCAGCGTCTTTGCATACTGTTTTTTTCTCAAGTAAGGAAGCAGTGTTGCTCATCATAATTTAGTGATATTCTCTTTCCAGTTATATTTTCTAGTTGTTTCTTTTTCTTTGCTCCTTCAGTCACAAGATAATCTAAAATATTCTGACTACACATAAAAAGTATATAAGGGGAAAAAAAATATTTTATTCGCAGCTGATTTACTATGAAACAAAACACAGCTACTAATGGAAAATGCTCATTGTTCTTGAATGTTGCTCTACCAAACTAATGGATTGAAATAAAATCTTAAAAATTTGCTTGGATGTAGATTAAAGAATGTAGAATTAATTTTTGCATTCTTTGGAAGAAGGGCCCATAGTCTTATGGACCCTCTCCTAGCTACTGTCTTGAACTGGGAAAGGTTTGGAAAATTAGTTTCTGAAAGTTTGTCACAGCCTGTGTGAAGTAAGAGGTCTGCTAGAAAAGTATCTAACCTTTGGCCTGGGAAAATAAACTGGCATACTTGTAGTGTTGGAAACCTAAACACCCTCATAATAGTCTTGGGATTCTACACACTTCTCCCATCAGTGCTGCCATTGTTGAAAACATTCAGAGAATGGCTCTTTCGGAATGGAGTTTAGCATGGCTGTCATTGCAGCCACACTGTCCTCTATTGTCTGAAGTCATGTTCCTTTCAATGGCCTCTTGAGTTTAGGGAACAGCCAGAAGTTGCAGGGGGCGTATCACGAGAGTAAGGATATTCTTGAAACTCAGGAGTCCAATTTTTTGCCAAGATCTTAATCAAGTGCAAGGAATTTGCTAGAGCAGATTGAGGTGCTAATTTCCCATTGACCTCAACTCCAGTTTCAGAACCTTCACGTATGCGCATGAAGGTTCAAGGACAACTCATGCAAGCGCGCTAAATGCAAATCCATCAAGTTTTTGCAGAAAAAAAAAGATTAGATTCTTTTCTAACAGGCCTCATATGTCCAAAATATGCATTTCAAATCACTAGTCTTAGAGCAGAGCCTGATCAATCTGAGAATACATCATTTTAAGAAAATTTAAGTAGTATTACTCCCAATTAGACATACTGATGTTAAAAGGGAGAAAAACACTGTTTCAAACCCCCATCCTTGCAAACACTCAACACTGATATTTTGCAACATTACTTAATTCTCCATACAATGTCTCTAGTTGTACACAAGAAAGTAAAACAAGTTTGCTCTGAGCCATCAGCTAAGATACCTATGAATTAATTATAATAAAATGTTTTATAATTCTGAGTTTGCTTTTATTCCATTATCAATACATTAGAAAAACTACAGGGCAGCAGTTGTTAGGTCATAGTATGTTCATATTCTCTCATAAAGTTGCATATTTTAATTTGTTAATGCATGATGCCACTTCGTAAGCATGTGGGCCTTTTTAATCACATTAACATTAATGAACTTAAACAATGTTCCCGCAATTTTTCAATGACAATATCTTTTTCCCGTGAAAAAATGTTTGCAAGTTTTGAATATATGTGAGTACTTCGTCTCTTGGTCCATGTTGCAACTTCACTCCCTTTTCATACAGTTACGAAAAGAAAAATGTATCATTGGGTAAGTATACAAAAAGCATATTTGTTTCCTTGCTTTTTTAAATCAATTGATTATGTATTATGGGACATGTCATTTACATGTTTAAGAACAAACTAGGTTAATAGACAAGACTCACTGTTACTAATTCACCAAAAATACAAATTATCTTGGAAATCGGAGACTTGTTATCAGAAGCAGAACAACATGTAGTCCGATAAGTGTAATGTTCCTGTTTTGAACTGAAGTTTTAGAGACCACTTTTTTTAAAATAAAGAATAAAGCACTCTTATCGAAAAATATCTTTTGTCCAGAATCCAGTGGCGTATTTTGCGGAGGGGACTTGAGATGCTTGAAATAGGTGGCCAAATTGTTTATTCAACATGTTCATTGAATCCCGTGGAAGATGAAGCTGTCATTAGTAGGATATTAAAAGAAGCAAATGGTTTGTTGTTAGAGTAGTTTATTTAACTGATTTTGGTAATATATTTTGTTTTGGAGCTTTCATCTACTTGGTATGAACTCCTGTTACACAGGTGCTGTTGAGCTTCTTGATGTAACCTCCAAACTTCCTGGTCTGAAGTTTGTCCCTGGGATGTCACATTGGCTACCTGCTAGTAGGGATATAAAAGGTTATGAAAAATATGAAGATGTTCCAGAGGAATGGCATCAACAGATCATTCCTCAGATGTTTCCTCCTTCAAAAGAAGAAGCTGAAAAGTTGCATTTAGATAAATGGTAAACAGAAATGTATTTTAAAATATATTTTTGAATGTTTGTTTGAAAAAAGTCAGTTGTAATTTTTAATTTTTTGTATCATATGTGATGAACAATTTGCTTAAATAAATGTGTTTAGATTGTTGATATTTGAATCCTTGCTTATGCATAATCAGTAATTTTAGTCTATAATATAATTACCGGTCTCTCTGTAATTATATTGTAAAGTTTGAGCAAATAGAACAAAATAGAATCTTGAGTTGTTAAGGATACGCTGCCTTATTTGATTTTCTAATTGGAATGACATCGGGCAGTACAATTTAGTAGTTTACACAGTGAGAAATTGGGTCATTAGCGTGAATAATGTTGTGTTTTTGAGAAACATAGCTGCGTTTTTATATAATTTTTAAGTGCAAGGCTTTAATTTCATCCCATTCTTTTTTATGGTTGCCCCTAGTATTATATTATTGTGATTAAGAACTAATAAGTGTTTGGGAAGTTATTGTAAATTATAATAAGTGTTTTTGTTTTTCTTCCAAACATACCTTTGGATTTTTTGTGCAAGGAAACCTTTGCATCATTACACATTACTCATCTTATTATGTACTGCTACATTACTTACTTTAAGATGATGCAAAGTATGTGCTTCAGTTTAATCATTGATTTATGGTTCTTTTCAGTATTCGTGTTCTTCCTCATCATCAAGATACAGGAGGTTTTTTTGTTGCTGTCCTTGTTAAAAATAAACTATTGCCTTGGGAATCAGAGAAAAAAGAGGTGGAGCTAGAAAATAAGGATCAAGAGAAAGGTTCAAAAAGAGAAAATGATAAAACAAATGAGCCTCAGCGTAAAAAGCGACGTATTCAGGGCTACAAAGAAGATCCTTTTATTTTCTTTGATGAAAATGAACCCCTTTGGCCTCTTATTAGGTACATTTCTTCAATTCAACTTATACTAGTAATTTGTTGTTAAATTAGTTTATGTTGATTGAATTCAGATAGATAGTTGTTGCAGATATTCCTTTCACCTGTCCTTTTCATAAGTTACATGACTTATGAGAGGAGAGAGGTTGAGTTGGAATCCTTAAGTTAGAGATTAAAGATTTTTGGTGAACAATACTTTAGCCAAACTGTATCCCATATTTTAAGAGATTCTAAATAATTTATCAATTTGCAGTGGAACCCCCATTTAATATTTTCCCTTCATGTTAATTCTTTAAAACTCCAACCATGCTTTCATGTAATTAACCCTTCAACGCAGTGCCGAGGGTGATCATAGTAGCATTTGAAAGCAGTTTTAAGTGAAAGGTGCGGTCAGCAGCACCGCAGGGGCAGGTAGCAAGCTGAACTCATCTGCTGTGGCCTGCTGCAGGAGAATTTTAGTTCAGACGGCATTGTGCTCTCCAACTCTGAAAACATGCTCTTTCCTGAGAACACATTGCTTCACGTCTTCAATAATATGATAAACGATGATAATGATTAAATAATAATTACTTTGAGAAAATGGAAAATTAAAATAAATGTGCAACACCTTAATTCATTTGCATCAATGTTTATTAAGAGTAGGACTTCATTAAAAATACGGGTCACTAATTTTCTTTACGGATACTCCCATTCGTGTGACTTAACACACATTGTTTCTGTTGTTTAATTTTGTCACCTTGAGGTGGAATTCTTTCAAGAAAGTGTCTTCCTAACAAGCGATCTAAATCACTTGCCAAATGAAGTTCACATACTGCTCTTTTATCATGTGAATGAGCATATAACAATTACTTGATCAGATCAATACTAAATTTCAAAGATTTGGATTCTTGCCCCAGTATGATTCTTTTTCGAAATAATAAATGTATCCAACACAGTGACATTTATAATCTGAACATATTCCATTTCTTGCTTTTCTTCCTTTCATTAAGATATCTTTACAAGAACCGATATTTCAGATCTATCCCTCCCATAGATTTATTGTAATTAAGAACGCAAGCAGGAATTTCTTCTTTTCTCTTTGTAATGACTGTTTTGAATTCATCTTTGTTATAGGTGCTTATCATAAAAAACCTTTTTAGCCATCCATTTCAACATTGAAATGGGGTGTTGGGCAATGTACTACCGCGCTTTAATTTCTTTTCCCCCAATATTTTAGGAACATCTTTTCTGTTCATACGAAATATTTCTACACAATCATTGCTTAAAATAGTTTCATCTCAATTTTCAAATTTTAATATATTTTGAGAATGTAATAATCATTTTGTGACTAGTGAGTAAGATTTCAAATGTAGAAAGGGGAAGAAAAAGGACTGATATTTTTATTAGACGCCATTATCATACTAGAAGTATTTACAATGTATGTAATTCCCTTAACTTTGTGCTTCAGTTACTTAATAATTGTAAAATTCCGTTTGTAGAAATTTCTATGAAATTGATTCCAAACTGGATCCAACTTGTTTGTTAACAAGATGCAAAGAAGGAAAAAAGAAAAATATTTATTTTACATCACCTGGTGTTCGAGACATTGTAATAAACAATGCTGATCGAGTGAAGGTAAGTGTACATAAAGTTAAAGAAAATTTATTCAAACAAGAGTCCCTATTATATGTCATAGTACATATTCTCAAAACCCTTAAAGGAAAAAAATAGCATTTTTAAAGAATTTTTCATGTAGGTTCTCTAGAAACCATGCATTAGTGCAAAATTCCATATTTAATAATTCAAAATACTAAAGGAAGTGGAAAGGAAAAAAAAGTGGGGGGGGGATTATAATTTTATTTGCACATACTAACTTGATATTACAAGTCTTGAAGCATCATCGTACATAAGTTAACATTCAATATTCTCTCTCTAACAGTTTTCATTTTTTTAATACAATTGAGTCATTTCATATCAAATCGCACCCTCACATAACATCACTAATTTTTAGCAACTTGAAACTTTTTTTATGAGGTCTGGGTCGGAAAAGAGGTGACTGAATTTTTTTCCCCTAATCACACTCCTTTCATAAATTTTACCAATTATTTTTTCTGAAAAATCATGCGTGCGCTAATGTTTAACATTTTTTGTGAAAATACTGTTTCCTTCATAAAAATAAAATTACTATTAAATTTAACTTAAAAATATATACTTTCATAAGATGTAAAAATTATTTTTTTAAGCATTAAAAAAATTAAATATTTAAAATATATTTTAATTTTTAAAATGCAAATTTTAACATTAGGTCGACACTACAATTAATTTAAAAAATACTCGTATATTTCTACACTAATGTTGTATAGATCTGCCAAATTTCCAAATGGGACACTCATAATAACATTTAAAAAAATAAATTTGTTCACCAGAGCACGTAGGCAGCTCGCTGCCTGCCAGACTCGCTGCTCCAATTACAGGGTAAAAATGACATGTTGCATCGTGAGGTCCAACCGTGAGATTTATATCATCGTATAAATCATAGAAACACACATATGGTCTCAAATGAAAGTCTTCTGACGAAATGCGACTATGTTTATTTATAAACAACTGACATGGCTATGGTCTGCCTAAAGCAGAGCGGCCTCTTTTTCAAATATATCGAGTCAGTTGTATAAACAAAGGAATCCATGAAACATATGCATTGTTCTGTGAAGTTAGTAACCACAGATAGTCTTAGATATCAATTCTATTGTTACTTGCATTTTTTTAATATGAAAATCTATAATTGCAGAAGAAGCGTATGTTTGGGTTGTTACAACCAGCATACTTGTGAAGTTGAAAATTGACTGTTTGTTGTCAAATAAGTTATAGTATTTATTGGAAAAACTAGTTTTAAAAATTCCTTCGCGTGACGATTAAGTTTTTTTTTTTTCTTCAAGAAATTGAAAATCTACTATAATTGTTCATGCTGCAAATATGTTGGGTAGTGACAATGACGAATAAAGGTGTACTGCTGGTCATGGTCACCCATGTTACTTCACCTATCATTTGCAGTCTTCTGCTCTCTTCATGAGCCAAAAACAAAATTTCATGCTAAGTGTTATCTTTGGCCAGTGTGAAATTTGTAGAAAATTATTCTTTCGTACTTGAAGATGTAATTCTGAGATTAAATTCCTGTCACGATTACAACACGAGTTAAAAATGAATAAATTTTAGCAATGCAATCATTGTTTCGAAAATTTTGAAAATTCATATAACCTCAAATAATATTTGGGAAAAAATAAGAAACACGTTTCATGTTTTTGCTTGTACTCTTCATAGGAAAAAAAAAATTAAAATCTGGAACATCAAGCTCAAATTTTTCTTAAAGTTGTGCAATTTAACATCAAATGACTCAATTGTAGTATTCATAATTTTTTACATTTTATATAGTTAATAGAAATGACAATCTAAACCTAAATTGCATATTCTAAGTGTATAAAATAACTTATCTTAAAGTAAAGAATATATAAATATTGTAACATTGCTCTCTTTACCTATGGGCAATGTTATTATCAAGTAATTAAATGGGCAAGTTTCAATCAAGTAATTTTTTAGTGCTTTTTGGAATTTTTTTGCTTAACTCCTTAATATGGTTAGGTAGTTAATTGTTGAGTATTGCAGCATTCCGATAAGGATCCTCCTTTGAGGAGGATTTTGCAGAGTCCATCCTGTGATAGTTTTCCTTTCCTCTTGTATTGTATTGATATACAGATTTGTTTTGAATAAGGTGACAGTTATTGTTTTTCATGAGCATAATTACCCTATATGCATAAATTGCAACAACAGTCATCATTTTGTATTCTCTATATGAAATTTTCTACATGAATGGTTGGGAAGCAGCTGTAATATTCATCTTAGAGCTCATTTCTGTATTATCATTATGCTGTCCATGTTCCCCATATACATCAAAATATCAAAAAAAATCATCTCCGATGTGCTGTGAAATTACCCACTTGGAGTGTTTAGTTTATAATACTTTGTGACTAATTGTTTAATAATTGATGTTTATTTTTGTATTTCAGTTAATAAATACTGGTGTGAAAACATTTGTAAGATGTTACAATACTGACATGGAGTGTGCATTTAGATTGGCTCAGGAGGTAACACCAAATGTTTATAATCCTGTCATAACAATAAATTTTATTATGTTTCACTAAAATAAAAATTTTAAGTTTTCTCCTCCACCGTTTAGTATATTTTACGTTTTTTCAACAAAACTATATATATAGTATGTACTTAATCTCCAAATTTCATAATTGAAGTTTTCTTTTTTCATTTTTTCCCTTTGTTAGTAAGATCTGTTGAAATTATTGTAAAATGAAAATTCATGTTTCACAGGGTTTGCAGAGTATTATTCCTTTTATTGGACCAAAGCGGCGTGTGCCCATCACAAAAGATGATCTTATAACATTACTTACTTGTGACAATCCAAAATTGCCTCCTGAAATTTTCCGGCTAAGCCCAAAGTGTCAAGAACATCTGAATGCTATTTGTAAGTTGATGAGCAAATCTGTACCTTAGAGATCAAATGTTGCAAATCACAATTTCCATACTTTACTCGTAGAAAGAAAAACTATCAACTCTTTTAGTTAGAAATATATCTTGTATTTACAGTTTGGTTAGTTGTTAATAAAGTTGGGGTTACTAAATGTAGACCTTCAAAGAGATTTCTTTCTTGCTGACATTTCGATAACACTATATCCTGAATGTGGAGTTGACCTTTAAGTTACAGAAATTATATTTCTACACTGAAACTTACATATTAAGTGAAGGAGGGAAGGGTGCATGTGTGTATGCTCCCTTTGTCAGAAAGGTGACTCCACTCACATATATTGCTTATGAAATTGTTCAGAGTGTAACTACAAATATATTAAAACGTAACAAAATATGTAGTTTTAGGTAAAATACATAAAACAAAGATGGTTCTAATTAATTCAAAATGTCGTATACATTCTAAAAAAATATTATTGAATGCAGGGTTTTCTTCTTGTTAAAATACGTATTTATGTGAAAATTCCATTGCTCCTTTGTTATTATGTATACTTTATAATGTATCTATTCAGTAGTAATATCTAGAGATATAATCAGTAATGTCATTCACTAAAAAACTTTCTATTAAGTTATCAATTATTTTGCTAAACTTTCTGAGCATAGATATATATATATATATATATATATATATATATATATATATATATATATATAATAAATCTCGTGTCACAATGTTTGTCCTCAATGGACTCCTAAACCACTTAACCGATTATAATAAAATTCGCACACCATGTGCAGTTCGATCCAACTTGAAAGATAGGATAGTTTAAATCTCAAATTATAGTCGCAATTTTAATTTATTGCTAATTATATATCTATGCATATGATGCATATATCTATGCAACAATGCATATCAATACATTGTTGATATGTATGCTAAGGTCGAAAGCGAACGCTTGCGATTCCTTCGATTCAACCAGGCAAAACTACGATCGGAAGAATATATTCACTTACGAGATGCTGTTGCTGGAAACATCGATGGAAATTTAAATCCCATTGACATCGGTAATGCTTTCATTTTACCTTCAAGCTACATCGGCAGTCCACGGAACATGCAGGAATACATACAAGATGCGATGACTTACGTACGTCATTACGGCCGACCGGATTTATTTATTACATTCACATGTAATCCGAATTGGGAAGAGATACAAACTTTACTATTGCCAGGACAACAAGCCATTCATCGTCATGATTTAACTGCACGTGTGTTTAAACAAAAATTGAAATCCTTAATTGATTTTATTGTTAAATATTCAATTTTTGGTATCACACGTTGTTGGCTGTGTACGATAGAGTGGCAAAAGCGAGGTTTGCCTCATGCCCACATTTTGGTTTGGCTTAAAGATAGAATCCGTCCTGAAGAAATGGATCAAATAATTTCAGCCGAAATTCCAGACCCATTAATTGATCAAGAATTATTTGATATTGTCACCAAACACATGATACATGGGCCATGCGGTGCTTTCAACATGACGTCACCGTGCATGGAAAATGGAAAATGTAAAAAAAAAATCCCAAAGCCGCATACGAATGACACGATCACGGATATTGATGGTTATCCAATGTATCGCCGCAGAAGTACTGAGAATGGTGGCCACACATTTACAATGCGACTGCCGAACTTTCCAAATCAAGTTGAGTTTGATAATCAGTGGGTGGTACCATACTCACCACTACTTTCAAAAACTTACAAAGCTCATATCAATGTTGAGCTTTGCAGTTCTGTTAAATCAATTAAGTATATTTGTAAATATGTAAACAAAGGCAGTGATTTGGCCATATTTGAAGTACAAAACATAAATAAAAATGACGAAATAGCACGATACCAAATGGGCAGATACATTAGCAGCAATGAAGCTATTTGGCATATTCTCAGCTTTCCCATCCACGAAAGAGATCCTGCTGTCCAACATCTGGCAATACATCTTGAAAACGGTCAACGTGTATACTTCACTGAAGAAAATGTTCTCCAAAGAGCGTTCGAAGCTCCGAAAACGACTCTAACTGAATTTTTTACATTGTGTCAAAAACCTGATGTTTTTGGCCAATTCGCGAAGACATTGGTGTTTGGTGATGTTCCACGTTATTTCACATGGAACAAATCCAGTACATATCCATTACAGGCATATTCAAAGCTAAGACATTGGGGAGACTTTACACGGTACATCCAAAGCAACGTGAGTGCTTCTATTTACGTTTGTTATTGGTGAATGTTCCCGGACCAACGTCTTTTGAATTTTTACGAACAGTTAATGGTCGAGTATTCAATACATACCAGGATGCATGTCGTGAACTGCAATTGCTAGAAGACGATAACCATTGGGACTTAACGCTTGCTGATGCTGCGTTGACATCAACACCGAATAACATTCGTCAGTTGTTTGCAATTATTTTGACGACATGTTATCCCTCGCAAGCACAAACTTTGTGGGAAAAATATAAAAATTGTATGACAGAAGACATATTGCACCGAATTAGACAAACAAATCAATGCCAAAACATAGATTATACACCAGAGATGTACAATGAAGCATTGGTCTTGATCGAGGATTTATGTGTTCTTATTTCAAATTTACCATTTAATCATTATGGTATGCCATCACCTAATCGTCCAGCCACCGACTTAGTCAATACCGATTTACAACGAGAAAATCAATATGACCATGAAAGTTTAGCAACAATTATCATGAACAGTGAACCATTACTGACAGCAGAACAAAAAATTATTTATGATCGGATTATGCTGGCTGTTGCTGCTGAACAAGGCGGTTTTTTTTTTCTTGGGTGCACCCGGTGGAACCGGTAAGACATTTTTAATATCGTTGATTCTTGCCAAAATACGGTCGCAACAAAAAATCGCATTAGCAGTAGCATCGTCAGGCATTGCGGCTACTTTACTGGATGGTGGGCGAACAGCACATTCAACATTCAAGCTGCCATTGGACGTTCATAATAAACCAGATGCAATGTGTAACATCAAAAAGAATAGTGGAATAGCTGCAGTGTTGCGGAAGAGTTCTATAATAATTTGGGATGAGTGCACAATGGCACACAAATATTCACTTGAAGCATTAAACAGAACTATGCAAGATTTAAACAGCAATAATAAACTTTTCGGTGGTGCTATCTTACTTTTGTCTGGTGACTTCCGGCAGACCTTACCGGTTATACCTCGCTCTACTTTCGCGGATGAGATTAATGCATGTTTGAAACAATCATTCTTATGGCGAAGTGTTGAAACACTTCGATTGACCATAAATATGCGAGTACAATTGCAAAATGATCCATCAGCACAAATATTTTCCGAACAACTACTAGATATTGGGAACGGTAAAATAGAACTGCAACCAAATACGCAATGCATTAAACTACCAGACAATTTTTGCACTGTTGTTCAGGATAAAAATGAATTGATTCAGAGTATTTTCCCGGATATACAGAATAATTATTTGAATCATGAATGGCTTAGTCAACGGGCGATTTTGGCAGCCAAAAACGTTGATGTTGACGAAATTAACTTTCAGATACAACAGTTGTTACCAGGCGATATGATGTCTTTTAAATCAATCGATACTGTTGTTGATGAAAATGAAAGTGTAAATTTTCCTATTGAATTTTTAAATTCATTAGATATCCCTGAAATGCCACCACATAATCTTCTATTAAAGATTGGTTCCCCTATTATTCTCCTCCGTAATTTGAATCCACCTCAATTATGTAACGGTACGCGTTTGGTCATCAAAAAGATCACCGGAAACATTCTTGAAGCAACCATTTTGGCTGGGAAGTTTAAAGGAAAAGTGGTCCTGCTGCCACGTATTCCGATGATACCATCAGATTCTACCATACCCTTCAAAAGGCTACAGTTTCCAATTCGTTTAGCTTTCGCCATTTCTATAAATAAATCTCAAGGTCAAACAATGTCCATTTGTGGTTTAGATTTGGAAAATCCATGTTTTTCTCATGGGCAACTATATGTTGCGTGTTCACGTGTTGGGAAACCGTCTAATCTATTTGTGTTAGCTAAAGACAGGTTAACCAAAAACATTGTGCACCGATTGGTGTTAAATTAAATTGAAATTGAAAGTATTTATAATTGAATAGTACTTATATTTGTTATAAAATTAAATGGAAATAATAAATCTGATAAATTTTTATTTTGTACCTATTGATTTCTGCTTAATATCAAGTGTAAGAACATTTTAATTAATTGTGTTCAACGTACTTCCCCTTCAAATCTCAATCCAGTGAATTTGTATACCAACATCAATATTTTTGTCTTTGTTCGTAAATAATTTCATTGTACTAAAGGGTTATAGTAGTAGAAAGTCAAATAAGGAGATCACCATATTTTTTTACAAATACCATCTGTGTGAAAAAGCATAGTGGACTCCGTGACTGATGTTCTCTTATTGTTCCTCTTAGATTGTTTACTATAATGTAATATAACAAAAACTTTAGCCACAGCAACGCGTGGCCGGGTCAGCTAGTATATATATATATATATATATATATATATATATATATATATATATATATATATATATATATATATGTATATATTATATATGTATATATTATATATATAATTTTTACATGTATATAAAACAACATAAGACCTAAAAAATTACAAATTTGCTAATTTTTTGAATTTTGAATTAATAAAATAAAATTGTAACGCAATTATAATCTGTAATTTTGTTTTGGGAAACTTGCTTACAAATATTTTCTGTTTGATAAGTGATGAAATTAGATAAATATTCTATGATGTGACAGTTTCCAATAAAGAGAAAACTAATTTTAACCCGAGACTTCCCATTTATAATGATGGAAATTACTTTGAAAATAAATTTTCACAAATAAACTAATCTTTGTATGGAAAATATTTTAAGACTTGTTAATATCTATGGCCTGTTGCTATTATCACTGTCATCTCATAAACAGCTTTTGGGTGCATTTCTGGTCACATAAGCATTTTGTCTGTAGATGTCCCTGCAGGGTGTGTGTTTGTGTCGAGGTTTTTTAATTTTACAAATGTGTGTTCCAAATTCCATTGAAATTGCTCGGGAAACTGATTTATTCTAAACATTCATCCATCCGTTTTTTCTAAAGCCAAGTATTATTAAATTGTGTAAACAATCAGTTATCAAGACTTTTTCTTCTAATTATGTGTTGAAATTATTTTATGAAAAATATTTTTTGTTTTAGCTCAGGGTAGCTGTGTACTGTCATTTGTGGAAGAAGATAACAAAAACGACCCCGATAACAATTCTCTAAAATTGCACCTGGTCGGTTGGAGGGGAAAAACGTCTGCTAGAGGTTATGTTCCTACTGCAGACTGTGTACATTATTTACGATTGTGTGGTGCTGATGTGTCAAAGTATGGTGCGTAACAATTTTTAACCTGATAGAGCTATAATGTTTTTATTAATTATAAATTGTTAATCTGAGAAATCTATATTGATGAAACTATAATGGGTAATTCCACATGAAATCAGCCTAAAAAAGCATGACCCCTTCCAATTAGTTTACATTATTTTTTAATTCTTCAATGTGATGTGAAAAAAGCTAGAAGCATCATATTAAGTGCTTATGTTTGACCTTTAATGTTACAAAATTATACCACAAATTGGTAAATTTTCTGAGCATTCTGATAAACTTCGGAAAAAATTGAAATCTCACATGAAAATATATTCTAAAATAAAAAATGTTTCTCCTAACAGCAAACGGTTCAAAGAACAAGTTTTTTTACATTGATCCTCATTTCATTTGAATTTTATACCAATGTTTTTACTCCTTAATTCAAAAGTGCCCCTTTTTTCAAACCTAAATTCCCAAATTACATAATCTTTGATTTTCGAGATTATTGACCCAAAATGTTATATAAACTCATAATTTTCTTGCAAAAGAGAATTTGCAAGTGAAACTGGAAATTTTAAAAGTTGCAGGTGTTTAAAGACCTACTTATTCTTCTTCTTCTTCTCTCTCATCTTCTCTTTCTTCTTCTTCTCTTCCGTCTTCTCTTCTTCTCCTCCTCCTTCTTCTCCTCCTCCTCTTTCTTCTTCTCCTCCTCCTCTTTCTTCTTCTCCTCCTCTTTCTTCTTCTTCTCCTCCTCTTTCTTCTTCTCCTCCTCTTTCTTCTTCTCCTCCTCTTTCTTCTTCTTCTCCTCCTCTTTCTTCTTCTCTTTCTTCTTCTTCTCCTCCTCCTCCTCTTTCTTCTTCTCCTCCTCTTTCTTCTCCTCCTCTTTCTTCTTCTCCTCCTCTTTCTTCTTCTCCTCCTCTTTCTTCTCCTCCTCCTCCTCTTTCTTCTCCTCCTCCTCCTCTTTCTTCTCCTCCTCCTCTTTCTTCTCCTCCTCCTCTTTCTTCTCCTCCTCCTCCTCTTTCTTCTCCTCCTCCTCCTCTTTCTTCTTCTCCTCCTCTTTCTTCTCCTCCTCCTCCTCTTTCTTCTCCTCCTCCTCCTCTCTTCTCCTCCTCCTCCTCTTTCTTCTTCTCCTCCTCCTCTTCTTTCTTCTTCTCCTCCTCCTCCTCTTCTTTCTTCTTCTTCTTCTTCTCCTCCTCCTCATCTTTCTTCTTCTTCTCCTCCTCCTCCTCCTCCTCTTCTTTCTTCTTCTTCTCCTCCTCCTCCTCTTCTTTCTTCTTCTTCTCCTCCTCCTCCTCTTCTTTCTTCTTCTTCTCCTCCTCCTCCTCTTCTTTCTTCTTCTTCTTCTTCTCCTCCTCCTCCTCCTCTTCTTTCTTCTTCTTCTCCTCCTCCTCCTCTTCTTTCTTCTTCTTCTTCTCCTCCTCCTCCTCTTCTTTTTTCTTCTTCTTCTTCTTCTTCTTCTTCTCCTTCTTCTCCTCCTCCTCCTCTTCTTTCTTCTTCTTCTTCTTCTCCTCCTCCTCCTCTTCTTTCTTCTTCTCCTCCTCCTCCTCTTCTTTCTTCTTCTTCTCCTTCTTCTCCTCCTCCTCCTCCTTCTTTTTTCTTCTTCTTCTTCTTCTTCTTCTTCTTCTCCTTCTTCTCCTCCTCCTCTTCTTTCTTCTTCTTCTTCTCCTCCTCCTCCTCCTCCTCTTCTTTCTTCTTCTTCTCCTCCTCCTCCTCCTCCTCTTCTTCTTTCTTCTTCTTCTCCTCCTCCTCTTCTTTCTTCTTCTCCTCTTTCTTCTTCTTCTTATCAAAAAAAATTAATGTTAATCTATATTTTTCCTTCACAATTAACATTCTGTAATCTCATATTGCAATCAAAGCATACAATATGTAGAAATCATATAAACATGTTAGGTATACGAAAATTAATACAAAAATAAATGAAACTAATAGATCTATATTATCAATAATATAGGTCTACACTATACCTAACCTTAACCATGTGTTTAACGGTAACACATATTCTTGTTGCGGATTTGAATGCATGACAGATAGGATGGGGCATGTCCACTGACAAAGTTCAATAAGTCGTTAGAAAAATGTAGAAAAACACTTTCTTAGAGAGATTTTTTTTAAAACACAATCTCCTTTCACCTTCACATACTTTTCTACGCGTGTTTCCAATTTTTTTTAGGCTGTAGTTTTGAAGCTCAGTGGATTTTTGTAATAATTGGAACTTTAATCCCATAATTTTGGCCGTTGCAACTACTCAGGTGTGCACCTGTGCATTGTGCATGAAAGAGGAATTTTTTCCTTTTTAGGAAAGAAGGGTATTTTTCTTTGATTTCTTTGCTTAGTCAATTCAATAATGACACTCACTTGTTAATAATACTTCTTTGTTATTGTTTTTCCCTTATCAAATCAATCAATGTAATTCTGTAAGCATCACAACAGAACATGACCATAACCTTGCTAGTCGATTTCATTGTATTTAGCTTCAAAAATCTACTGTTTTATTTGTTCTTTTGTCTCTGGAGTGTAGTAATGTATCCAAGTTGCATTAACAGCGATGATACATCATGTGATGATGATGATGATGCAGAATATCCTCTGTATTGTGATGAAAAAGTGCCAAAACAGCCTAAAAATCGACCACATGACTGCGTTTATTCTCTTCTGTCAGGAAATGCAGCACCCATCTTGCCAAGATTATTTTCACATCCAATTTTTCATGCAAAATTAAAGTGACTGTGCTTTGCGATATGCCTGTGGCCTCAAGTATTTCCCACACTTGATTCATTGATCACTTAAAACCACATCATGGATTTTATTAATAATTTTGAGGCATCCGGGACAGTGTTCATCTTTTGTGGATGTCCAACCACGTTTAAACTCATTCATCTAATCCACAGTTTGCAAAGACAGGAGCAGATGGGCCATGAACTTCATCTAACGCAGCTTTGATTTGTTATGATGTTAACCCTTTTGAATACAAATGTTCATCACTGCCTAAAACTCACTTTTATCCATTTTTATAAACAAATGCAAATTGTTTACTTCAATTGTCAACAATGAAACTATGTGATGGATACAGCTTAAACTCAAACAGCTGACTAGTTAGGAGTGCTGTTTACTAGAAAAGATTTATTTTTGATTCTACGAGCACTGTACCTTGGATTTTCTAAGAACTTATTGAACAACCTCCAGAAGGAATGCTGGACAGCGTGAAGCAGGCATGTCAAGGTCAGGGGCAAAGTAACTATGAATAGCTTACTAGAGGTTACGAGTTCTAAGTAAAAGTAAAACTTTCTTTCCAGTGACTGTGTGCCACTACATACCTACAATACCTACAAAGACAATCCTTTTGGAGAAATCAGTTGTCAGTGTTGTTGCAAATTTAATGTTATTAATTTTCATTTTTCATTTTACAAATAAGATACATCACTAATATTTGAAGTTATCAATTGTGAGTAAAATAAAATAGCACTTTGTAGTTGCATTCAATAATGTAACTACAAAGTGCATTTATCTTCTTTTGTTTGTGTTAGGAAGAATGATATTTGTCTATTAAAAGATTTCCACCTGTAAGAGTGATATATAAGTCTTAAGAAGGTGTATTACTAGAGGAGACAGGCTACAATGCCACTTGTTCATTTATTTCACATTATCACTACATTCAACAAATAACAAGATTGTTAATAAAACAGCACAAAACGAAAGCAGCCAAAAAATTTCCTTTTCAAACATATTCCAGTCCCTTGGCAAAATGTTTGTACAAGTCAGATATTTAAAAGAAAATAAACATGAAATCAAGTAATAAAGCACCTTGCACACGAGCTTGACAGCCGTCCAGCCTTCCTTCTATATGAATTTTGTTCAAGTCTTTTATGCGTTCAAATCTGTGTTCAAGAATGTGTGTTAGTGTTAAACACGTGGGTTTATATATTATCGATAATATAGATCTATTAGTTTCATTTACTTTTGTACTAATTTTCGTATACCTACATGTTTCTGTGATTTCTATGGAGAACATATAAAATGATTTTATGCTTTGATCGCAATCTGAAATTACAAACGTTAACTGTGATAGAAATGTAAGATTAGATCTAGAAAAGTAGATTTTTATGCTTTTTGAAAAATATGTTTTCTAATTAAAAATTGGATTATTTGGGGAAATAAAAAATTATGTATCTTGAAAATTTAGGTTGGAAAAAAAGTGCACTTTTGAATTTGGGTGTAAAACCATCAAGAAGAGATTGGATAAGAAATAATGCAATTAGAGAGGAACTAAAAGTTACAACGCTACTCAAGGAAATGGAAAACTACTCAAAGACTTGTTTATAGAATGGTGAAGGATAGAAAGCCAAAACAAATTATCGAAGCCAGGCCTGAGGGAAAGAGATCACCTGGGAGGTCAAGAGGAACATTGGACGCGTGTATACAGGATATGCCAAAGATGAATGAATAGCAAAACCTTATCCTAAATGGCGATTTTAATTTTTATTTTATGTAAATTTGGAGTTGTTTTTAAGAAAGCGGGTTGATGCGCTACTGTAAATTGGAAATTTAAAGCTCTTTTTCAAAGAAAATTTTTGAGTTGTCGAAAAATTTCAATTGAAGTAATTTGAAGCACTTTAACTCACAAATATGACAGTGTTTACAAATTGCTAGAAATGTGCATATTAACGGCATGAGAGATTTTAGAAAAATTACATTTTTGAAGTTTTTCAAAAAACAGAAGAATAGAGCAATATGAAGTTTATGACATCTTACATAGTATATTTAGCACTATCCCTACCAAAACTTTAAAGAAAGATGTTTTAGTTGTTTTCAAGAAAATCTTGTTTTTGTTATTTTTTAAAATTGCACATATTACACACAATATGTCTTGGAAACTACTAAAATTATCAAAAACATGTACATGACTTTAATGAAAGAACTAATTATGGATAAGAAATTTCATTTGAAGGAAAAATCTCTATCACAACTTTTGTAGTTGTAGGAAGACTGAAAAAAATTCGAACTTTTCCTATTTTCGAAAATTTAGAGTCTACAGTAAAAATCAGACTTATACCATATTTATAAATGTATTTAACTCCATTACAAGAAATTTAAAGAAAAAGTTTTGAGCTGTTTTTAAAAATTTCAAAACTTCAACTCTATCCAAATGGATAGGGGTTTCTTCAATTTGGAAAAAGTCCTATGCATGATTTAGGCACTAGTAGTGTTGACAGACTGACAGATATTTTGAAAAAAACAAACAGAAAAACAGTTTTTCGGTGTTGGATGTTCGATGTATACCCCAAAACGTATACATCCGTTGAAATCTCGAAATCTATTCTCCACAATATTACATAACTTTCCCTATACTACCTTTGTTACTCCGTATATACGTATGTATCCGGGAAAGTGAAAAGGTGTATGTCAAATGGCTAACCCAACTCTGAGAGGCATCAGGGGCAGAAGAAGAGTAAAACATCGGTATAAAATGCAAATGATATGAGGCTCAATGCAAAAAAACTTTTTTCTTTGAACTTTTTACTATTAGGCGGGGAAAAAAAAATTTATGTTAGAATGGATTTTCACTTGAGATTTTAATTTCAAACGTTCGTCTACTATTCTCAGAAATTTCACTTATTTTGGGTATAATTTTGAAACAAGGTCAAAGGTCAAACTTCTTAATGTCATTTTTCTAGCTTTTTTTAATCACAATCAATTACATGCCAAAAAATTTTAGACCAATAGGAAGGTGTCATGCTTTTTTCAGCCAATTTCAGATGGAATTATCCTAATGTGAATTTAAAATATCTTGTATTTCACTTCCCATTCTTCATTTTCATTTTTTAGATGTTAACAAATTTAAGAACAAACCAACTGGAGACTTATCAGGAGAAGGTGACTCAAATAGTGTGAAAATTGATGTAGAATGTGAAGTTAATGAAAATGAGCCTGAGGAAATTATAGAGGCAGATGCCGAAGTAGAAAAAATGGAAACTGCAAATACTGTCTCGTGATGTACATTAAGTATTAAGTAATTATAAACTTATTTTTGAAATATGTTGTATATTGTAATTGTATTTTATACATTTGAAAATGACCATTTACTATTGGATTAAATTAATTCAATTGTATTGTTATAAAAGTCTACTTTTTTTGAGTTGAAGTGACTAATCATAAACGCTCTGAAAAAACAATGGGCTAATGTTTTTCTCCCATACCAAAACCTAAACTTAATCCCATTGTCATGTGCAAGACAATAGTGTAAGAATAAGAAATCACGCTTGAAGAAGGTCTTCAAAAATATAATTAATTTCAGTCATTCGTTATGTTTTGCGAGTAATGGGTATCACTGGTGAACATGGCTGCTATAAGAAAAATTCATAATTTTTAAATCTCCATCCCCCTCTCCTCTTTTAAGGAACACAAAATAGAAATATAGTATGATATATTAATAACTAAGGGAGTTACATATTACTCATGCATATTACTTTCAAATCGATATTTAAAACGTGTTTTGTAAACATTCATAACAATAAAAAAGTGTTCTGTTATCAATGGTGGATTTGAATGATTTGTCATATTTTCAATGTTATTGAAGTTTTTTAAGGTGAGACGGTGTAGGCCCTATCCCATCAAAGTTAAAACAGGCAACTTTGTGTCCCATTTTCTCAGGAACTAATGAATAAATTTTAATGGATTTTGCACTACTTATTAAGTGATGTGTGAAGAGATGACATCCTTAATTAAGTTTTTATCTCTATTCTGAAGCAATTTATAATTTTTTTTCTCCTCAAAAAATGTGCAAAAATATTCCTAACACTCGGACTAGAACTATACTCATGTTTGAGGATCCAGGTGCTTAGTATAACATGATTTATCATCACCGAATATTTCAAGCAGATATCTTGAATAGTTTCCAGGTTAATGAGGCAAACGGCATTTCCATCAGTTTCTTGATGCAAAGGATTTGATTTGATACATTGATTTTCTTTGAAAATGTCTTTTAAAGATTCCTTCACATTTCACCATAATAGAACATACAAAACTATTTCTTTTAATTTTGTAGCTTATAACACACCATAATTGATAACAAATTGAACTTTACTATACAACAAACAATCAACTATAAATGTAAAGCAATTCTTACTAACAAAGTGCATTACAAAAAATTAGGCAATCGCACAGACAGTTTATCAGCACTTGCAGACAAAATTCCTTAAAAAAGAAAACAAAAACTAGCTTTCTGACAAAATTATAACTTAAAACATATGAGAGGAAGTACAGTTAAATTGCAGTCTGATAATTGACATGAATATTTGGAAAAAAAAACATTTAATACATTTATAGATAAAATATGTCAATGAATCTGACCTTGAAATGTTCGTAAAAAAAACAACATTTAATTAAGCAAAAAATTTGAACTTCCATTCTCTTTTTTTTGAAATTTCTGCCATCAGTCTCACCTTAAAGTTCTCATTGTTCTCAGTATTCTAATGAAATTGTGATTTTTAATTGAGCAAATAAATGCATATTTTGCTTCTTTAAGGTTATTTTAGCATGTTTATGAAAAATCACAAAATTATCATATTCAAATACCAAAAAATTAATTCAGAGGAAGAATGAGCTGTATTTTGATAAAGTATGCCAGGATATTTTAAAAGCACTAATTTACTTGAATATCAGTGAGCAAGATTTCTTATAAGTCCAAGAAGCAGTGTAGAATTTCAAAAACTGATATGATTAGTGATGGCAAAAATACACTGATGTTCTAAAAACATTAATATTTTCAACCAGTTATATAGATGATTTGTTTTTAATATTTTCATCAGATAAATATGTTTTTTACAGAAAGAGTGTATTAAAAAAATTCTTATGATATAAATAAAATTTCCAGTGTTTAATTTCTTTGTGTATTGCTGAAGATCAACAGCTAGGTACTGCCATCTGTCCCTTGTCTGTATCCAGAAGGCATGAAACCTTTCTCCAGTGTTGCGAGATTACAGGATTTAATTTGGAAGTTAATTTCTCTTTACAGTTGAGGGGGAATATATATGAGTATTTTTGGAGTTTTGTTGAACTCTCATTATAATTTTAATACATTTTTTTAAAAGTACTAAATGATTGATGAAACTGAATAGAGTGGTTCAATATCTTCTTTAGATATGTGATATTAAGTAGGGAGGAGATAAAAGACTTAACTAATTGTTTAAATAAATTAATCGCAACCGACTCATTGAAAAGAGTATAGTGGTAAAACTAAACTTTATTTCTACAGGTATAAAATGACCATGGAGTTGCTGGAGTGTCTGTGATTTAAGTGAACTATTTTCTATTTAGATTAATGACTTATTTATTCATTCATTCATTCATACAAGCAATAATCAAAAATTACATAATTAGAATAACCATCGGTATTGATACAAAGCCAATTAACAGTTTATCTTTGATTAGATTGAGAAAAAAATTACAGGGCTTGAGTAAAGATCAAAATATCATTTGTTCAACACACAGTTGTAGAATTAAAATGTCAATATATTCTTCGTAAACTAGCATTAAACCATCTGTTCACCATACAATTTAGTATATAATGTACTGGATGAAAATGTCTATGAATTTGAGTTGGGATTAGCCATGATGTTTTTGATATTGACTTTTTAAAAATGGAAATAGGGTGCATGTAAATGTATCTTCTTTCATTCTACAACACTGTGGGACTTGGCTTTCTCAATTAAGTCATTCCATCTCTTCCTATCCTCCACCAGTGGCGGCCCGTGCAGGGGGTTCTGTAATCCCCCATAAAATCCATGAGATCAGAATTTTTCAATTTAGTTGAATGAGTTAATAAGTTTATTTCCTTAGTGTGGCATATCAGCGAGGAATTCTATTAAATAATCAGCGCCAAGGTCTGACTCGCAGCGTCATGCCTCGGCGCAGCGAGTTCAGTTAAGAACTACCGAGCGAGCCGCCTGAAATGAGGGCAAGGAGAAGCGGCCGGCAAGAGGGGAATTTTGAGTTAATGCACTCTCCAGAATTCCAGATTGCTCTACAGTGGCTCTCAAAATAGAACGTACATCTTTATTGTACACCTTTAATGATACCATAACTCTTCTCACATGAATATTTCTGAAAATAAAATATGTAATTTTGATATCTGAGATTTCCTGGAAGGAATAGCGCAATTTGAAAGCAGTACACGTGCAGGACTTGCAGATTCTCTGCTGCTGCATTTGCTGGATAGCAAATTCCCATTGCCGATATCCCCCTGATGTACTGTTTTGAATAAAACGAGTATTTTGTTCATAAGACTATTTATTTAACTGATTCCAATACAAAAGAACTGAGAGAACGGAGGGCTGTTCACTCGCGCACGTGCCATACCAACACACTGACCAAGAGCTACCAACATGGGGCGCGAGAGTTCTCGTTGAATGATACAGATAGCGCCAGCACTCGAAGCACGTAAATTCAAACAGTCCAATGCTCCATCCAATTGAGTGCTTAAATCTCATAAAATAACAAAAATTAACACTTTCTCATTCCCAAGTTAAAAATAAGTTTATGGAAATGATCTCGAGGAGTAGGCTTGGTGAAGACGTCGGCTAGTTCTAGATCTGACGGCACAAAACTAACGCTGATAGTCCCCTCTTCAAGCTTCTCACGGATATAATGATACTTGATATCCACATGCTTTGTCCGTTTATGGAAGACTGGATTTTTCACAAGACAAAGCGCTCCCTGGTTGTCCATCTTCAGGTTTGTTGGTTCCTGGACTGGTTCCTTCAGTCTCACGTGCGGATCTGCTGGTGTACCAACCGGAGCTGCATCTTGCATGTGAAACTTCTCGATCATCCTGCGAATATAACTGGATTGGTGAATAAGTATACGACGATTATTACCCTCATCGGTCTCGTCCAATATCTCCATCCCGACAAAATGTCCGGGTTCCATGACCGTGATCTCGAACTGCTTCACCAACTCATCCAAGAAACTGTAGAGCGATGCTTCATCTGAGGACATGACTAGTCCGTTATCGACGTAGAGAATCAGAATTATCGTCGATTCTGAACAACCCTTCCTGTAAACACACTTGTCTGCTTCTCCTCGTCGGAATCCTTGGTCAAGCATGAACTGGTTAAACTTTTCGTTCCAGCACCGCGATGCCTGCTTTAACCCGATGACCTTCATGCTGCCAGTTCGCTTCACGAGTTGCCATGTGTCGTTCCTTTTCAGGGCACTGAGCTCCTCTGCGATCGCCTTTGACCACTCTCTTGACTCACTGCCTTCCATGGACTCCTTGTAAGTCAGCGGTACATTTACCATAGCGAAATTCGCTGTGTATCTTCCTGGGCGTTGCAATTTGTCTCGCTTCCTCAGATTGTAGTCCCTGGCGTTGTCGACGACTGTCCCTTCATCCTCTTGAAGAGCTTCGACGTTCCTCGGGTTTTCGTCGAACTGTTCTCCATCCAGATCCTGTCGAGGTTCGGTCTCATTTACTGCGAGATTTCTTATTGCCGGCCGCTGCGCCTCCGGAGCTGCTAACTTGGATGCTCCACCTAGATCGACGATTTGATTTCGACCTCCAGAAGATTCAGTCGCAATAGGACCGCACACATCGGTGAACACTCGTTCCCCAAATTCCTCCTCTCGGACTTCTCTGGACGCATGATGAAAACGATGTTGCTTGCCATACAAACAAGATTCACAGAGAATCTCATCCTCGTCACTCAGTGTGATGCCGGATATCACACCACTCTTGATCATTTCTCGAACCCGCGTAAAGTTTACATGGCCAAGTCTGTCATGCCACGCCTTCAAGCTATTCTCTGTAACTTGTTGAGCCTGATGAACTGAAATATTTCTAAACAACATACGATAATTATTGTTGTCATCGAGAATCGCACTCGCAATGAGTTTTGAGCCATGTAGAATCTCTGCCTTTTTTCCTTCCTTCATTATTGACCAACCCTTCTTGGTCGCGACAGCTTCAGAAAACAGGTTTCTTCTCAGGTCAGGAACAAATAGGACGTTCGTGATAACTGACTTGTACCACTCACCTTTAATCTTTTTCTCGATCTCGATGTCTCCTTTTCCAATGACAGGTAATGACACGTTGTTTCCAATTACAACTGTAGTCCCTTCAGAAACAGCAGACATGTTTGAGAATAGTTCAGCCCTGTACGACATGTGGGCAGATGCTCCGCTGTTCATGATCCACGTATTTTCCATGTTGACACCTTCAGGAAATTCCACGTTGAATGAAGTATACTCCATGTCGCGATGTGATGACTTATGCTTAGGCTTGTTCCTGCAGAACCGGGCGATGTGGCCCCTTTTCCCGCACTGATAGCATTTGATGTTTTGTTTCACCTCCTGGTTTTGATCGACTGATTTCTGCTTGCTCGATCCACTTGATGACGGCTCTCTCTGCTTCGTCGACCTCTTTGATTTCGTCGATTGATTTTTGCCCGATGAGACCGTGAATGCAGTTTCCATTTGCTCAACCAAAGACAGGTTTGCTTCTTCGTCAACTAACCTAGACGTCAGATTTCTCAGCGTTTGCCTGTCTTCGCTAACTGATAGCCACGCCTGTCGAAAATTCAAAAATTTCTGCGGCAACGTGCTGATTATTTTTGTCATTATCGCCGCATCGCTTACAGTCTCGCCAGTATCCTTTAATTTCTTCGCTAAGTTTTCGACATTCGCAATGTGTTGAGCAACGCTGTCACTATCTTTCATTCGATATTGGTGAAATCGTTCGTGTGCAATCATTTTGCTCGACTCAGATCGTTGCAAATATATCGAATCAAGCTTATCAATTATTTGATGAGATGACTCACAATTCTCAATCAAGGTTATCTGCGCGTAGTCTAATGCAGATGTCAAAATAAACATTGCCGTTGCGTCATTTTTAATCCATGCCTTCTGCGTCTCATCGTTATTTTCCGGTTTCAGTTCAGTTCCATGGACGATTTCGTAGAGTCCTTTTGCCCGAAGTGCACAGTTCATTTTGAATCGCCATTGATTGTAATTACTGCCATCAAACTTACTCAGGCTATTCATGTCTAATCTCTCTGCCATTGTGACGTCACTCAATTGCCACACATGCGACGAACGCGACCTCTAGCGAGAAGAACACGAACTTGAACAAGAAACGAACACGTTTCCACCACTAAATTCGGGGTTAGGTCCTTCGCGATTAGAAATCTGACTCACAGATTGCAATCGACACTTATATGCACGTGGCGAGCCCTCCAAACGGTTAAAGCCTCCTCGATAAACTGCACGAGTCACACAACGAATGCGCGCACAAGCGAAACGAACACGCTTACACAGTCAACTTCGAGGTTAGGTCCTTGGCAATTCGAAATCCGACTCACAGATTACGATTGGTCACAAATAGTCTTGTTTTTCCACTTCAAGCGTTCACTGGGCCCATAACCTTTTGAATAAAACGAGTATTATGTTCATAAGACTATTTATTTAACTGATTCCAATACAAAAGAACTGAGAGAACGGAGGGCCTGTTCACTCGCGCACGTGCCATACCAACACACTGACCAAGAGCTACCAACATGGGGCGCGAGAGTTCTCGTTGAATGATACAGATAGCGCCAGCACTCGAAGCACGTAAATTCAAACAGTCCAATATACTGCATGATCCTCCTGACCAAGGCCCAGAGACTCATCTGACTTTCCCAAGAACGGCAATACGTACCTCACCGCAAAAAGCGATGTCCGGTCTTGTGCCCACTGCCAGGTACATCAGGCAACCAATTGCTTTGCGATAAGGCGCAGATGTCAGTGTCTTATCTCCAGAATCTTGAAGATACAGATCAATAGGCGTTGACATAGGATTAGCTTCACTCATGTTGAAACGTTGGAGTATCGACTCAGAGAAACCCAGTTGATGAATTAGAGTTGACCCTTTTTCTTCTTGGGAAATCTGCAGGTTCAGGAAGCAGCGAAACTTCTCAATGGTAATTTTAAAACGTAACTACAACGCTTCAGGAACTCTGCGTCACTCTGCCTTGTCGCTGCCACCAACCCGTCGTCAACACACAAAACTACCAAAAGTGTATAGCCGTCCACGTTCCTTACTCTCTGCACTGCTCTGAGATAAACCAAGAGCTACCACAACTTCCTTAAAACGCTGATTCCAGCAGCGAGGCGACTGCTTGAGTCTGTACAAGCTCCGTTTCAGCTTGCACACTCGATCAGTGCCATCTGAGAATCTCTCGAGTTGTCATGTAGATGTCCTCAGAAGTCCCGAGAAGACAGATGAGCGTTCAGGAATGCTGCCTTCACATCACACTGGGTGCGATGTAACTTCTCCCTAGTTGCGACACTGACCAAAGCGTATCAAAGCGTACGAATGAGCTTAAAGTTTTTTCGAAATCCACTCCAGGCTTCTGGTTGAAACCGTACATAACCAGTCTAGCTTTATATCTGCTAACATGGCAACTATCATTTCTTTTTCTTGAACACCCAAAGTTTCGTGATAGCTCAACGATTAGGTGTGTACGTAGTGTTCTAGAGCAATGATTGAACCTCTTCCTTCATTGCACCTTTTCAGAACTCCTTGTCTCCAGATGCTATCGCCTCCTTGTAACTTCTCGGCTCAAGTTCAGCTACATTCATCTCGACATAGCGTGCCGGTTGACGTTAAGATGACCTGTCTCGCAGACTCCGACGTTCCACAGCATCAGGCTCAGGATTAACAAACTGATCTTCTTCCGACTGAACATCTTCTGCTTCTGGCTCAGACTCTACTTGCGCTAGGACACTAGCTCGCCCGTATTCTTCGATATCATTTGGCTCATCGACTCGCACAAAATGCACAAAATGCTGTGGCGCAGCTGCCACAGCATTTTCCTTCCTTGAATTAACAGCAATACCTCTCATTGTTTCTGGTTAAAAACACTTTTGCTCCGTTCTATTTTTCTCATACCTTGAATCCAGTCTCTGTACCCGTCAATGTCATGTGAATAACCAACGAAGGCTCCTGGCTTTCCCTTCGCATCCCACGTGCGAAGCTTCTGCTGCGGAATTTGCACAAAGCAATTGGTCCCAAACACGTGCAAGTTCTGCAAATTCACGGATTTCCCACCAAAATATCGTAAGGTGACTTCCTATCTTCACCAGCTGGCCCCAAACAATTGAGAAGATAGACAGCAGTGTTCACAATGACTTTGGCAGTTTCTTAGCCAACAGCAATGCACTGCAGCCTCCACGACTGTGCGGTTTGTGTGCTGAGGTGAAGAAGGATTTGTGATTACCAGTTGAAGTCCGTTGACCTTGAGAAGACTCTGGACTTTCTCATTTTTGAACTCCAGCCACTCATCGCAATGGAAAACCTACTGTGGGCGTCCACATTGATTATCAACAAACTTCAGCAACTCTTCAATATCACCAGCAACCTCCGGCTTCTCTTTCAAATACATAACAATTCGAAATTAATTGGATTGTTGGTGATGTAGATACCTTTTTATGATAAATGACTAAAGATATTGTCCGGTATCAAAACCGGATTTTGATACCGGACAATATCTTTAGTCATTTATCATTTAACAATTCGAAACTTTGCGTAATCGCAAGTGAAACAGACCAAGTACTACACGCGCAAGTTTTCTTGATATTCCGCAGCGGGGAGTGCGGGGAGAGGAGGGCTCTAGTCACGTCACGACTTAAAAGGGTGTATCAACTGTGGGCATGAACTTAACGCCCCAAAGCGTGCCACGAAAAATACAACGATTGTTTTGAAGGTACGAGGTGGTTGTTGCCAGTATTGTAAATTGGTACGTGCAGTTCCGAGTCGAACCTATTATCTCAACGTGCCGTGCTATTTAGCGCTGGGGAGGACTAGGGAGCTCGTGTATCAAGAAAACTTGCGCGTGTAATACTTTGAGCCTCCAAGTGTCGCCGCCTCCATCGGTCCACACACATCAGCATTAATGATCTCACCAGCACTCGTTGCTTGTTGCGTTCTTGATTTGAAAGAAGCCCTCTGCTTCTTCCCCTCGACACAAGCTCCACAAAAGAAGTCTTCTCCCTTGACACCTATGCCGCGCTCTCACAGAAATCTTTCTACGTGACGTTTGTTTTGATGGCCCAAACGTTCATGCCACACTCGGCATCGGCTCGGAGAGACGGCCGAAGACAGGTTGACTTCATAATTAAAATTACTCAATGCACGAATATTCAACTTGTATAACATTCCACCGCATAAACGCACAGCTCTATCTTTGGGGACGAACTCGCACCTTTTGTCATCTGCTCGCATGGACTCGCACAGACATGAATTTGCGACGACCAATAGGAAGATTCAGTACGTTGTCAATGTGGCCTGTCAACCACTCACCACTGATCAGAACTTCACAGTCAATCCTCCCTTTACCGACAGCACTCACTGTTGACTTGTCCTTTCCAATATGAACTACCGGAACATTCACAAAAGCTTCGAAGATCAGAAACCGTTCTCGATGTTGGTAGCAATAATTTGTAGCCCCTGAATCTATTAACCAAACGTCATTCTCGCATTCCGTGCCTTGCACATCCGTCACAAATGGCAAAGCACTGCTAGTACCACCACCAGCACCACGAGAGGTATTGTCTTTGGCCTGTGGTTTCTTGTTCTTGCCTTTCTTGCAATATTTTTTCACATGTCCCTTTACATCGCGCGTAAACCACTTAAGCACTTTCTTTTTCTTCATGTCACTTGATTTCTCGGAAACACCCGTTGAATTTGCATCACTTGTCATATTACAATATACTAGTATATAGAATATACTACATAGAGTGGCTGAAGCGCCTCAATCTTTGAAGCAAATTGAAGCCGTGTTTTTGCCGTTATAGCAGCGCCCTCTTGGAAACAAAGAATTCTAACATTAAGTTGGCTACGGATGGGTGGGCGCGGGTCGCGTGTAATATAAATCATCTTATTGTGTGTTCTCACGATCAAAAACGAATCATTTAAAAACGGAATGCCAATATGTTATGAGAACGAATTGAGAAACTTTAAATACATGTTGCTTCCAGCATCGATTATTGTCATAAGAAAGGAAGCTATTGAAATAGTACTGTAGTTAACATAAAACCTGAAAGCGAATGTAATACCGTTAAAAACGAAAAACAATAAAGAAATAAGTTGTGATACGAGCAACACCACGTCGATTCAGTATAGAAGTTGAATACACCGCCGTTTTGACTTCAAAAAACATGGCGGCCTCTGGTTTGGCGAGCCTCCATCAAGAGCACTGAAACTACAGAGACAGCCACTCTCTATAGTATATTCTAGATCGTTGGTTGCTTTTATTACTCGTATCAGGTGATACAGCAGTTCACATTATTCATCATTCTCCCTACCCTACATATTTGCGACATTAATAAGTATGGACGATTCTCACTTTCTTGAAGAAACTTCACGTGTCACGAGAAGGAATTTTGAAAACTAGTTTTTCCAATATAGCTTTTTTACGGCAAAAAGTAGATTTTCAACTTCTTAAGAATTCTGGTTGTAACAACCTAAACGTACATTTCTTCTGAAATTATAGATTTTCATATTAAGAAAATTCAGATAACAATAGTATTGATATTATTGTTAGCTATCTGTGCGTACTAACTTCGCAGAACAACGCACATGTTTCATGGATTCCTCTTTTAATACACTTGACTCAAAGAGGGCTGCTCTGTTTCAGGCAGACCCTGGCAGTGTTAGTTAATTATAAATAAACTTTCTAGTCGTCAGAAGATTACCATTTGAGGCTGTATGTGTGTTTCTGCGATTCATACCAAAAGTCTCACGGTTGCATCACGTTTGGACGTTGACATGCGCCCTTTCATTGACGCCCCAAGTACCGAGTCCATGGACAGCTGGCTGCCTATTATATCCGCACGTTTTATTGAGCTCCGGACATAAGTTGAATTAAGAACAAATGATAGCAACGAGCGTTGTAGACAAAATATGGTAACGAGAAATGTTTGCCCCCGTATATTAGAAACTATTTTGCATCGAAAAGTGAACTACAAATTCGACGTAAAATTCCTTTTGTCACAATAATCAAACTCCTCTGGCATCTAGCGAAGCAAGGGCTCAAGAAAACGTGCGCGGATAATACGTGCGACGATGAACAAACAATTGTTTAAAATGTTAATTATGTGTGCCCCACTTTAAATTTGGCTTTATACACAAAATGAGTGTAAAAATACATCAGTATTTTTTAAAAGTAATTTAAGTGTCGACTGAAAGTAGAAAATTGCATTTTAAAAATTAAAATATTTTTTAAATATTTAAATAACATATTTACAAAAATTATATTTGCATCACATGAAAGTATATCTTTTTAAGTTAAATTTAAGTGTAATTTTATTTTTGTGTATTAAACGGCAAAAAAAATTTAAACACTAGCGCGCGCATGATTCTTCGGAAAAAGTAAATGGTAATATTTCTGAAAGTGATTAGAAAAACAGAAAAAACTGTGTCAACTATTCTCAACCCTAGAACTCATAAAAAAATCAAGTCGCTAAAAAATAGTGATGTTTTGTGAGTGTGAGATTTGACGTGGAACGACTCGTACATGGACTTAGTGTAGTGCCTTAGTTGGTATGCCTAGCTGTTACTTTTATACTCTTTGGTGACTTGCGACGTTTATATTTATCCTTTGCCTAACACTCGCTCTGATTTTGCATCCACAACCCAATGGACCCATTTCATCACATAAAATCCCATAACTTGTGTAGGCAATAGATAATTGTCCATGTTATTTTTTTGTTGAAATTAAGCCTTTTTTTATGTTTTGAAATTGTGTTATTTGGTGGTCGATTCGTATGGTTGAGTTAATTTTGTTGGGTTTAATATTAACAGTACTATACTATAGAAGTAGTTCGTTATGAACTGTCGCCTTCGGATTAGAATTGCCTGAGTTTTACTCAGTTCATTTTGAACATTACAGTGTGTTACGTTTTTAAATTATGACAAACGTGTAAAACGTACATTCGTGTACTTTGCATTTATATCAGGGTTAAGGCGTAGCAAAAATGCCTGCTAATAGTTCTTTAAAAATTGCTGTAATTTGCTCCAGTAACATGAACAGAAGTATGGAAGCTCATGCGTTTTTGAGGTTTGTTATTTTTTGAGGGATAATACAATTACTTTTAGAATTTTTTTCTTATTGATTTTAATTTTTTTCAGCAAAAAAGGATTTCAAGTAAAATCATTTGGAACTGGAGACAAAGTGAAGCTTCCTGGTACAGCACCTGACAAACCAAACTGTTATGAGTTTGGAGTTACATATGAGGATATTTATCAAGATTTGCTTCTAAAAGACAAATCTTTGTATCCTTTTGATTTGGGAGTATTTATCTGAAGTTTATTTTATGTGTGAATATTTGAAAGTTCAGGGAGTGAGTCAGTAACAAGATAAGTCGCACCAACAGCAAGCCTTCTGCTAATTGTAAACGATATACTTCAATTTTGGTTGGTGTTTGTCTCATTTACGTTTTAAGACACAGTTTACAAGATAGGCCACTCTTCCATCAAAATTAAAATATTTACAAATAGAGTGTGTGTTTGTAAGGGAACCAGAGGGGGCTTGCTGTGACTGGTGTAAGTTATCTCGTTACTACATCAATCCCTTTGATTCAAAATGGCAAGTCAGATTCGTCAGGGTTTTCAGACTTCAGTTTTTGGGTGAAATGTAGTATACGGTACAACCTAAGAAAGTGGTTTAAACCGGCACTTCGCGTCATTCCAGCGTTAACTAGACAGAATTCTGGAGGCTTTGTTGAAAAGTGATGTCTTATAAAAGTGAATAGGTAATTATGCGTTGGAGAGAGACAAGGTTGTTTATAGTGAACACGAGGGCCAAAGGCCTGAGCCTCGCTTGACTTGGATACTGGCGTGCGAAGTGAGAAAACTTGCCTTTGAAAGTAAATTGGCGTTACAATGCGGCGGGGACAAAGCATATGAAGGGCTAACCGTGAAAATTGCCTGTCCGTAAGTTTTTTCATTTCTATTAGAGCACGTACAATATTTAGGGCTTAAGCCCTGCCGTTATGCTTCTCTAAGGGTGTACTGTATACTAAATTTTAACCCAGTTTTTTATATGCTTTTGTTAATGAACTGTGTTGGTGCTATCTATTCCAAACAGAATTTTCAGTATATAATGAGACTAAAGGTAAAAAGCTCTTTTTTAAAATGCAATTCTTACAGGAACCTCTTAAGCATTGATGAATCAGACATATAAGACTATGAATAACACCCCCCATTTGTTAATTGAATGGAATTGTGTACTTCAAGTAACTTGGTCATAGGAATTTGTTTGCTATAAACATTTTTAAAGCAACATTACTCATCGTTATACTTGATACAAAGTGAAACTGTTTGAATGTTATATTAATATGTTTATGTATTGTTTTTTAAGTGTTAGTTTAATCTCATTTAAAATGGATTGTGAATGATTGTTTACCTTCAACATTGTAAAAATTATTTACTTAACTTGGTGCAGTTATACACAGAATGGTTTGCTTCATATGCTTGATCGAAATCGGAGAATCAAAACAAAACCTGAGAGGTTCCAGACATCAAAGGAGAGATTTGACATTCTAGTTACATGTGAAGAGAGAGTATACGATCAAGTGATAGATGGTATGGGTATTCACTATTTCAGGAATTTAAAGATAAATAATTAGAAAGTGGAGTGGATCATTTTAATTCGAATTCCTAGTATATCAAAACTTACTTATCCAAAATTCAAATTCGCCAACAAATTTCTTCTATTTTCTCGCTACAGCTTATGGAGTGTAGAAAAAGTATTGTAATTCTGCTGGGTACAATTGCGAATTTTTAGCTGAAAAACTGTTATTGCTGAGCTCTGATAATGAAGAGTGGACAAAAATCTTGACTCTGTCTTACTTCTTCTTAACACATGTAGTCAGAATATTATGTTTTGTCAGTCCTTAATACCGATAAATCAACAGACGGTGAGACATCTGTCCGGTTGTTTGTCTGTCTGTAAAGAACACTAGCGCCAAAACCGTTCAGCCGATTTCTTCCAAAATTGGTATTCCCTAATCGATCTGGCTGATGTCATGACTCCTTGAATTTGAAACTGATATTTTAATTTTGCGGATACTTGAATGAAACCCCTGGGAAATTTTTAAAATATGGTACCAAATTTGTTGATTAAATTTTGTTGTCAGTTATCAAAAAAGGACACTTCAGAGAATGGAACAGGTCTACTTTTCATTAAAATCTATGATTTTTCGAAAATTGCAAAAATGTATAAAACAGACTTGGTGTCTTCCTACTACCAAAATATTGAAGATAGAGAAACCCTTAATGAAATCTATTCTTTAAAGACAGATTTCAAGATAAGGTTATGCACAATTTTTCAAAAATTTTAGTAGTTTTGTGTTTAATATAATTAATTTTAAATATTTTTAAACAATTTTTTCTCAAAAATGGCCCCAAATTCTTTGAATTGATTTTAACTTCAGATATTGTAAAGGATGCTGAAGAGAAAGTTGCAAGTTTCATGATTGTTGAAATCTCTGACTTTTCAAAAATCGCAAAAGCCTCCCAAAAAATTAGTCTTCTTCTGAGAGTACACAAACTATTATAAAGATTTTTTTTTTTTTTTTTCTTTCTTTTTTTTCTTTTTTCTTTTCCTTCACGAAAAGTGTTCATGAGAAACTGATTTGCAAATAAGGTCAAGTTCGAGTTTTTGAAAATGTGTGTATTTCTTGCGTAATTTGGCTTCAAACGCAAGCAATTTTTAAGTTTTAAATAATTATTTTCACAGAAACTTCACAAAATTTAGGTCTTATGTAATGCAAGTAGGGCTGGTGTGATTTTCAGAGCGTTTTCGATATTTTCGGAAATTGGAGGGAAAAATGAAATGGTAAATTTGAATTTCCTATGCTTTGTTTGGTGTAGTGTTGAAACGCATTGCTCTCTGATTAGTAAGCAAATACATTTCAATCACTCAACTGTTATTTATATAAAGAAGGAAATTGTAAATAATATATCACAATAATCGTTAACTTATAGTGTGCTTAAAGTACTAAGTAACTCTTTCCATTACTGTTAGAAAGTATGTGATGCCGGAGCTCCACTAGATATAAAAAAAGAGTAATTATAGTACCTTAGCTAACTCGTGGTTATTTTCTCTTTTACTTGAGACCGTGGATTCTTGAAATGTTTATTCAGTAAGAATTTGGAATTTTCTTGGAATTCAAATTTGTGTCTTTCTTTGGTTTGAATGATCCATATTAACAAATAAAAATAATGTGCCCCCCTCCAAATTATTCAAAAATGAGCTTTCAACAGCCCATTCGTTTAATTGATTTGATTATGAGTTTGTAATGTTGCGATTCTTTCATTAGCAATGGAGAGCAAGACACCTGTTGAAAATGCACCAGTGCATGTAATTAATATTGATATACAAGATAACCATGAAGAAGCTACACTAGGTGCATTTCTTATCTGTGAACTAATGATTAAGGTAAAAGAATTAAGTTATATATTGTAGAACTAAGTTAACAAAAATACAAATGATATCTAGTATAATTTCCTTTATTTTAAACACGTTTACGATTTAGTAGTTTCAACAGTGGAAACATGCTTCAATTTTCTCTTCTTTCATGAGGCTCGTGTAAATTTTTATTTTTCCATTCCATTTTGTTGAGCTTTTTATTTTTTAAACGTTGTTAACAATATTATTAAATTAAATCTGTAGTTTGTTCACTGAAGCAACAAGTTCTCTGTAATTCAACAGTGAAAATTTCTTGTTTCTCAAACGTTTAACTTGTTTTGTATGTATTAACTATGTTGTAAAAAGGCAGGGAAGAGCTCAAGAAAACACGCACAGATTTCTCCTGATAAGTCACAAGTTTCTACTGTTTTTTTGTCAATCAAATTAAATCTATCAGTTCTGTCTACATTGTTTGATGAACTTAGTTGTGTGGTTAGTTTATGATGTACCATATTAACCTAGCTTTGTGTCAGCAATTATAAAAATGGATTTTATAATGAAAGTGAAATTACGTCAATTAAAAGTCAATCGGGAGAGGAAGTCGGGGGCAACATCTAATGCCCCTGCAGTACCTCTGACCTAGATTCAAATTCTGACTGTGGCACAATTTTCAATCTCTATGTAGATAACTAGTTTCAGTTCAGTCACTATCTGGAGGAGAATTCCAGCGCCTGACTGTTCTGTTTGGTAGTTTTCTGTGGTTTCTCTGATCAATACCAGACAAATGCTGGAGCAGTATCCTAACAAATGAGCTATGGACTGGGTAAAATCCTTTCTTCCCCTTCCTTGTCCTATCCTTTCCCCTTACTTACAATTACACGTAGTACACTACCACATGTGCCGGGAGACAGGCCGGAAGCTTAAGAGCTTGTCCTGGCCGGGGAAGTGCTCTGTTGGTGGGGAACTGCGCTAGCTGACAGGTAGTTTGGCACCGGATCTCACTCAATCTCATTCAGCAGGAAAATATTATTGTCTCCTTCCGAAGAAAAAAGCATGAATTACACTTACAGGAGTAATGACCTTAGCCATTGACGCACACAGAATTGCTAATCAAAGCAAACCGAGAAATTTGGAGATTGAACTGTAATCTTCGAACGAAATTGCGTCCCATTTTGTCATTGTCGGGAACTTATTCCACCATCTTTCCATCTTCAGGTGTTTTCCTTTTAGTTTCTGTAGCAACACGTACGATTTCTAATCTATTTTCACATGTTAAATTCAAATCAAGTTTACCATTGTCTACAACATATCCATGACAGTATTTAGAGTATTTAAGCTAGTTTTGGTTTCCTCACAAATTAGAGTTTTTGCAGGGCGGGAAATCCGTTTTCGTAGTACGTAAACATCGTTAAATGAAAAACTGTATCTTCAGAAAAGAGTTTTTTGCTAGTCGTACAATCTAGTATTGGCAGCGAGTGATTGGATGAATCAACTGTTCTTTCGCGCCTTTCCCACCGTTGGGATCGGAATCGTTTTACCACCGATTACTTTGTAGTTCGCCCTTCTCCCGTTCACGAATTTATACCGTTAATGAGTTAATGTTTTTGAAAGTAGTCGTTATAATAAAGCATTTATTTTAGACTTTGAATTTGCCTTTTGAAAATACTGTCTGAGAGTTCTTTTACAGTGTACATTGCCACCGCATTTTTCCGCTTTTCCAATCGATAATCGGTACAGTTGCACCGGTTACTCCGAGTGAATTGGTCCATCATCATTGTAGTTCTTCGATGTTACGTCTGCTCCGCGGTGGCGCTAGTGAATAGTGAATCGACTTCGTGACTCGCTCGTGAGAACGAACCTCAGACATCTATGAAGAATCATTCGTGCAACTTCCTGAAGTGTTGTCTATTGAAGAATTCACCTATAAACTATGGTTCTATAATTTAATGTACGTTTAAAATGTATAAACCACAAATTAATGCAGTTATGTAAAGGTTACAGCTGACTTTATAAATATTCCATGAATAATAATACTTCTTCCATGCATTTATTGTTTATTGATTTTTCGAAGGGAACTTCGGATTAATTGGGCAGTTTGACATAAAATATATTATTGATTTAATGATCCATAATATTGTGTTCGTTTCTTGCGAGGTGTAAAGATTCTATGATTTATAAATGTTAATTACATTATTAATTACAATATCAATTATCTCGAGATTTTGAAAGAATCGCGTAGATAGCTGCGTTCCGCCAATCACGGTTCTGATACCACCACATCTAGTGAACGATTTCAACGAATAAGTCTGAAAACCATCACTTGTTCAACCGAAAGCACACGTTAAAACTAGGAACTAATTCGAACTGAATATACCTCTAACAGGATCGGAAAACTTTTATTGAACATCTGTGTGTCTCTGAGTCTTTTTGCTTTTATAAGCATTGCAAGATAGTAAAGATGGTCTTGGAATGTAACCCCGCAATTGAACTAATACATATTTATATTGTTTATTTATTAGGAGTGTGAAATGCACTACACTTTTAACGCCATTTGGATAAATATTTTTTCGTGACAATCAATGTAGCATCTTATACAAACCTCAAATCCTTAACAATTACTTCAGTATATTTCAGATATATTTGAATTAACTTGAGAAATATTGACCATTAAGTTCTTGACTTATATACGTACTTTGGATATTGCACTTGTCATTTCTTCTATGCTCATTGTGCGTTAGTGTTGTGTGTTTAGTGGTGTCGCATTATTTGATGCGGGCACATGCGCAGTACAAATTCTCCGTAGAATTGTCGTGTAACGTGTTTCAAATCCACGACTTTTAGAAATCTCTATTAATTTCAATGTCCTTTACTCATCCATTCCGATAAATAAACACATTTGATTCTTCACTTATGAAAGTCATAACCCGATTCATTTTCTAAAAATATCACGTCCCTAGATTCGTATATCTTGGTAAATACACAACTGTTTTTTGGTGTATTTTATTCCCTTCATCTTATAGAAATTTAACAGCGGAGCATTTATAAATTCCCCATCATTTAGAGTTCTTACGTATTTCACTTTCTTTCCGATTTCATTTCTCCTATGCTTTATGAAATATATTTGCGCATTCATGTTCATTCCTTAGAAATTCCACAAAGTATCATCGACGATCGGCGTCATATATATTTTTTTCCCACCAATAGATAAAACAGACATCGGACCACATATCTATAAGTGCGTTTTTTTTAACTGCTCAATGCCCGATTTCACGATTCGTTATGCCACTGTTTTTCGCGTCTTTATCGGTTGTGCCGCTAGATGTCGCGTAATTGCGACTGTATAGCATACGGATGTGGTCATGCGACATTATCGGCACGACCGAGAAAGACATACAGTGACATAATGCCATCGTGAAGTAGGGCCTTGAGAGAAGAGTTAAAATTCGCACTGTATGTGTAAACTTTGCAAAGCTTGGCGGCTCAACAGTTATTTATCTAAACGGTAATCGTGTAAGTTTCCCGCGCATGCAAGCCTCACTTTTTCATCTTCTTATTGAAATTCTTCTAAACCTTCTGTGTTTCATCTTCATGTAATTCAAGTCATCATATCCCAACCTCCTGTGCCATAATCTCGAAACATTTTTCACTTGTTTTAAAACACACATTATTAGAATTACTTGTACAGTACTTTGGATCACCCAATACAACAGTTGAATTACTTTCAGCGGCACTGTTTTTGATAACTTCCATTATAAAAAACAAAAATATCATTCTCAAATGATCCTTTCGCCATCTGATCATTAGTACTTACATTGTAAATCTTCGTACCGTTCACATCAAACACAATTTTCTGAAAATTTTTCACGAAACTGCATATTGACAAGATTTGAATTCAAGTTGGGCACGTACAGAACATTTTCCATTTTGAAATTTATAATCTTGTCACCACTTGGTAAGAAAAACCCACTAACTTTACCGACACACTGATTTTAATTTCTGACCAGAGTACGTCGTCGTAATCAACACATTGGCGATTTTCGTCTTGAATAAGATGCCGTTCTGAAGTCATGTGTGGGGTGCATACTGAATCCAAACTCCAGCTACATTCTTCGAGAAAATGTTTATCATTCCCTTTTGGACCATGGCATGTTCAATTTATTGATGTTCTTCGGTTTTTTTTTTGTTTCACGTACGTTCCTTACACCCTTCTTTTGACGTATTAAAGTACTTAAAATTATTTTTTCTTCTTGATTGTGCCAACTTTCTGTTGCAAAATTACCCATTTTATAACAAGGAAACAGTTTTGCTCCTTTATTTTCGAAAGCTGCTGCGTTTCTCTTGTCATTGTAAATATTCAATTTCAAATCTGATTATGATTTCTTTCATCGAAATTTGTCAAAATTGCCACTTAATTTTTGCAGCAACCCGTCAATTATGTAATGTGTCAGTTCGTCGTTTAATTTATAACCAAATTCTGAAATTTCAAACCCCTGGCTTGTATTAAAAAATCCTGTATCGATTCATTTTCATATCTTTCGATTTTTGTAAGTTTTCTTTTTAACATAGACAAACTTTGTTTTTAAGCATATTCATGCCGTTTTTTAACGTCTCCCATAAATATTTTGCCTTAGTTGTCCCTCTGCTAGCCAGTACTTGTCCCTTAGATAATGTCAAAATAATTAATCCTATTACTTTATCATGCGTATTATTTCATTCTTCCCATATTGTAATATAAGCTTCATCACCATCAATAAGTTCAGGTTCTTTTAAAATAACATCAAACAAATGTTTGGATTTATTTAATGCCACCATACGTAAACTCCAAAAAATGTAATTCGTATTAGTTATCTTCTGTCCATCTGGCAGTCTCCCGTCTGCGTCGACAAACCCAACGACCGGTTCGGCGTCATCTTCGTGAACGAGTCTATCAATCGTGACCTTTCAATAGCGTATTTCTCGCTTCGCTGCCTTCCAATGCTCGGGCCCCTAGAAATAGGTGAACTACCCAAGAGAGTGTGGCGTCATGGATACAGCGAACACAGACACAGAGCTTTCATGTAACAAATATTTATTTACAAAGAAAACACAACTATTTACAATTAATTTACACTTTACATTCTACCTCTGATAGACCTGCTATCCCATGATCGCGGAAGCGATCCCAACCCGATTGATGATCGCTTTCAATTATGGCACTCGCCACTCCTACATCTGAAACGCGCACAAAGCCAAGCTTCCGTGACCGGAGGTCACACTGGGACAAAGTCCGTACCGACGTACCAACTGATGGTTTGCCTCGATCGCAGGAGCGATCTTAACCGATTGAGAGAATCTGCCGCGAGTCGTGGCACTCAACAACTCCTCACCTCGGAGCACGCACACAGCATCGCTCCCACGTGACCGCAGTCACCCAAGGACACCAAGTCCTCCACAGGCTCGTCAACAATGGACTTGCCTCGCGAACCCTGCTCGCCGCTGCACCGTGGCGCCAAGTTTTTGTGCAACTGCACGACGTTCTCCCAGTCTCCAGAACCCACTCACTGGCTCTGTGCACTCCCTTATATACTAGAGGCTCACGTGACCTACGTCACGCCGCCTCCGCATTGCACTGAGGTTTGGATCTCCGTTCCTTAAGACCGGAGGACCCCCAAAGCCTCGTGTCTCCCTTTTGCCGCGTGCTGGCTTTTAGGAAAAACCCTTCTCTCCCTCCTTTGGCGAGGCGATTTCCTGTTTTTGTCCCTTATCACGCGTCGCCAAATAGCTTCCACGAGGCTCGCTGGCTAGTACGTTACAATAGGATGTTGCGAAAGATATGTCTGGGCCAGTTGTCGACAATCAGGTAAGCCCACCCACAGGTTCACGATATGGTAAGCGTAACTCTTTGCTGGGGTTCTCCTTTTTGGTCAGTTTTCTACCAGGATCCAACTGGATTGCAGTTACTCATACTGAAACGATGAAGTTCTTCCATGTTCCCTCGCCGGTGCGTAGCAAATCGATTGTCATTTTGAATAAGCTCGATTCCCAGAAGGTAATTCTCTGGTCTGAAGACTTTGACCTCAAGACCTTTCTGAGTTCGGAAATTGTCTTCTGATTCCTGGAGGCGACCAAGATATCAACATAGCTGTGAAAACAACGTATTCCCCTGAACTCATATGGAACAAGGATCCCATGCTGTCGGCTTATCGCCGAAGACTTTCATGATCTCACTCAGCTTCATGTACCACCTCCTTCCTGTCTGCTTCAAGCCATATAATGGCTTACAACAGTAAACGTCCATTTTCGCCTATTTGAAGTTCACGGAGTATATCTTTCGCCTTCTTGATTGATTGTTCTGGCGCATTGTCATTTGTCCCCTAGGTGTAGGGCTGTTTTTCCTCGGTGGTTTTGAATGGCTAAATCCGGCGCCGACCTATCGTCGACTGGCGGGGTTTTCCCTATCCAGATATCTCCCAACAGCAGGACACCGCCCCTGCCGGGACAAGTTGTAAGCTCCCGATCGGTCGCCCGGCATGTGTGGTAGTGTAGTGCACGTTAGGGTGTGTGTGCGTGCGTGCGTGCGTGCGTAGGGTGAGAATAAGACAGGGAAGAGGTAGGATTAATCGCGCGCGGTCCGTGGCCCGTCTGTTAGGATACTGTTCCAGCATTCGCCTGGTGTTGATCGGAAAACTACCAATCAGAGCAGCCAGCCTTTAGAATTCCCCTCCAAGCAGCGACCGAATTCAACCTAGCTGACAAGGTAGTGTCGAAAATCCTGCCATCGTTGGGACTCGAACCTAGTACTTCCCGGTCGGAGGCAATGCATTCGCCTTGAAGTCTTGCTGCCTAGCATGTGTTGAGTTGTGACTGGAATATGTACTGTGTGCTTACTCTCATGTTTTAATTATGTAAAGAAGTAGAGAAAAGTGTGTGTTAGGGCTCTTAAGATATGAGTCTTGCATCCCCAAATAACATATTGAGTGTACAAAAGAAAATGGAGATTTGTTACCGATAGATCACTAAAGCAGAAAATTATTTAAATGTTTATTTTCAAATAAGAGAAGTCAATATAAATATTTCGTTTAAAATGCTACCAAGAAGGTTGTAAATATGTCTGCAAAGTCATTTTCGTCAAAATAATGGAAACAAATAGAATAAAACTTCAATGTTTTATTTTTTAGAATTTGTGTCTTATACTAAAAGCCATTAAGTATGTTTATTAAATGCAAATAGACTCTTGCCTTAGCATCCAATGTCTAGTGATAATATAACCCTTTTTTTTAAAAAAAAATAACCGTCCTCCTTTTAAGCAACCACCCTTCTAAAATACCATTTTTTGTGAAATTGACGGTGGTCTCTTAATACAGGTTTCACTGTGTTGATTTTTGCTTTTTCATTAAGGATTTGAAGGGGGATAAAACTTCAAATAAAGTATTTGTTAAATTAACAAAAAAATGGTGAGGGATTAGTTTTGAAATATTGTAGTGTCTCAAATCTGCCCAAAATTTGCTGTTTTGAAAGTATAAAAACTTTTAAGTTCATTATATTTACAATGATCAGATCATTAAAGACCTAATGAATGGAGTGTGCTTGTTAGAGTAGTTGATCATTCATATCTGAGTATTATGTTATTATCTTTAAATGAATATTCTTCTGATTTTACAGCTTTCGCAGAGTGACGATCTAGATAATGATATCGATGAGTTGCTTCATGACTTTGAGGCAAAGTGTGAACGGCCTATTCTTCATTGTGTGCTTTTTTATTAGCAAAAGAATGCTAAGTTGCTAAGTGCATAAAAATATGCAAGAAATGGACAAAATTCCTGAAAACAAGCATATTAAACTGACATTGAAAGTTTCATATGCAAATCAAATGTACAATTATTACATTTGTATGGGATCATGCTATTTATTCTTGTGGTTTTTGGTGGGTTCTTCCATGTTTCCCATATTGTATGTTCCTTGTAAATGAAAATGTGTGCGATAAACTTGTGTATATGTAATATTTTCAATTATAAATACTCTGTAATAACTGAATAAATAAGAAATATCTATTGTTAGAAAGTATTAAAGTATGATGGCAGTTTCTCTATTGTGAGATCCTCCTTCTCCTTTTCACCAATCTTTATTTAATATTCATTGTAAGTTGATGTTGAATAATAGACGAAATTGTTTGGCAAATTCTAAAGCTTTCCAAAGCAAGGTTAAGATTGTATTTGTTTTTGTTTTTTCCCTGTTCAAATGGATTTTCAACCTCACCTTATGTTCAGTATAGTGGTAAGATTATCTAGTTTGGGTTGTTGAATTTATATTTTAAAACAAAACAACTTGGTATAGAGGCAGCGAATCTTTTGCATGCAATGCGCCAAATGTTTACTTTCTTGCTACTGCTTACAGTATATAGAGAAAATATTGAAATGTTGCAGGGGGGAAATGGTGAATATTCAACATGAAAACTCTTATTGTTGGAACCTGGTAACGAAAATGTGGATAAATCTTGTCCATATTAATATTCCCAAATTGATCTGGCTGATGTCCTGGCTCCTTGCTTTGGAAACCCATATTTCAATTGGTGTGTGTGTGTGGGGGGGTATTTTACACGAAGCCACCTGGGACATTTTCAAAACAATGGGTTGAAATTTTTTGATTAGATTGTGTGATTGAATAGTCTAAATGATGCTTAAGAGAATGGTCTGGTGTTAGATGAAATCCCAGATTTTTTGAATATTGAGAAAGTGCAATTTTTTAGGGGCATCTTCCTACAACTATAACAATGAAGATAAAGATTTTTTCCTTAATGAAATGTGTTCATTAAAGATGGATCTTTAAATAAGTTCATGTTCAAAATGCTCCAAAGACAGAAAACATTGAACTTCACTACAAAAATAATGTTCTGTGCAACCCATAAGCAATAGCAAATACATTCAATAAATATTTATCAGAAATTGGAGAAAAATTAATTCACTGCAACTCTTTAAATAATATAAATAAGCAGTCAAATATCCACACTTCCCCAAATGTAAATTCTGTATATATCTGTGAAACATCAGCTGCAGAAATATAAAAAATTATAAATCAAATGAAAAACAAATTCTCTACAGGACTGGATATTAAACAAACATAATGGAACCTGTTACTCACGTTTGTAACCACTCCTTAATGACAGGTATCTTCCCAGAAATTCTCAAAATAGCAACAGTTAAGCCACTATTGAAAGAAGGTAACACTGATGATCTCATGAATTGCAGTCCAATGTCCTTACTATCTTAATTTTCAAAAATTCTAGAAAAGCTTTTTAATGATACTCCATAATTTTCTCTATTCAAATAACATATTGACAGAGGCCCAACATGAATTCAGAAATGGTAGATCTACAGACAGCCATCTTCACCTTTCTAAATGGCATACTTGTTGCTCTAGATCAGAAAGAAATCCCCTTCGGTTTGTTTCTAGATTTATCAAAAGCAATCAGCATTATTGACCATACTTCTATCCAAACTTGAAACTTTTGAAATTAGAGGCATTGCACATCAATTGGTTAAATCTTACCTTTCAAATTGATGTCAAGTAGTTGCAATCAAGCATGTTAGAGATAAAAAAATTTCTACCCATTTTTCTTAGCCTAGAAGGATCAATCAAGGATCAGGCCATATACTATTTCTACTACACGTCAATGACACGCCTCTGACCCTACAAAAGAGCAAAATGGTTCTATTTGCAGATCACACAAACATTATGAAAGCAAATACCCAACAAACTCTACAGAAAGAAGCACATACAGTCCTAGTGGCACTAGTGTAGGGTTCCAGGAAAATAAACCCTAGTAAAACTCTTTCAGAATTTACTCTCTAAAGAAAAGTCTCCAGCACAATTGATGATAAAAAACGCCTGTAAAAATAGCCCAAAAAACAACTTTCCTTGGATTGACTATTCAAGATCTAAAATGGAACTCCCATATCACAGATCTAAACAACAAACTAACCAAGTCATATTGTACCATATACATCCTTAAGTCAAATTCTAACTTTGATATATTGCGAATGATGTACTTTGCAAATGTTCATTGCACCTAAAATACATAATCATATTCAGGAGAAATTCTCCAGAAAGTATTCACACTTTCATCATCCAAAAACAAATATTGAGAATGATACCCATGAATCCCGCAAACCACTCTTTAAAAAATTACAAATACTACCACCCCCATGCATGTACATATTTGAAATATTAATCTTCACAAAGAAGACACTTATGGGAAATGAAGATTTTGTTACTCTAAACACAGACGTTCATTACTATGATACTACACAAAAAAGAAATCTGCATGTCCCACATAGTGAAACTTCACTCTTTCAAAAAAGTACCCTGATGGAAGGCATTACACTATGTAACAAACTCCCTGCAAATTTAAAAAGCTTAAACTCGATACACACAGTTAAAAATAAATTTTGCCAACTGTACAGAAGATATAGGGTGCTACACTGTAAAAGCCAGTGACAATGCACTACATTTACTGGGGCACAGTAAATCTTATGGTAGAATATGGTCTTATGTCGAAGTGGAATGATATTCTTCTTCAGAATTGCTATATAATGAAAAATGTTCAATTTGTTTCCAGTCGAGAAAAAATACCTACAGGATTCAAGCTTATAAATCTAATTGATAAAATGAAAATATTAGTGCTTTAAATAGTGAATAGTAGTTTTTCTGAAATATTTGAAATATATAGACATTGAAATAAAAATTACAACTCAAAGTTGCTTAAAGAAAATTACCTCAAATACTTCGAAATTCCTTAATTACATCTCTCCCCATTTTAGCATATGCTCTTCATTCTGCTAAGATCCTGCTTCAAATATAACAAACAATAGGTAATGAGAGAAATATGATGTCTATATTTTGCATTTCAGAGAATTCTTGGAATAGATAGAAATCATTGTGTTAATAGAAGTATGGTAAAAATATTGGCTTCAAAAAATGTTTGTGTAATTTTGTGTTTGTAAAAGAATATTGCAATCTTGCACTTTTATGAATTAAATGGGTGTCTGAAAGACTAGCTTATTTAACATTTTTTCAAAAACTGTATTGTCATTGTTTTAGTGACTGAAACTACCTCAAAGTATTAATTTGAAGAATATGTAACATAGTGATTAAAAACCTCATATGGAATACAATTTGATGGAAAAAAGAAGGGAAAAAAAGAAAAAGAAAAACGATTAGAGACGCAGTGCTTCCCAGATAGCCCAGAAGATACAAACCTTGGCCAAGGAAGCCTACGCAATCATGAAATATTAGCGATCAATCCTCTATGAAATTGAATTTGTCATTCACGATTTTGAAAGTAAACTATTGTTTAATAAGCTTCATATTGATTTATTAACAGATAGTTGAATAAGGGTAAAATATAGTCACTTATTTATTAGAAACCTTCAATATTCTCTTCACGGTGTTCCTGGTCTTCTGAAAGTTTTGTTTCTCTTGGTTTATATCGAGTACATTTTTGTGGAAACTGTCTTCAGTTTGTGTGTGTTCTTGACACCTCGTTTGGCATTTTTCAATTTCTAAAACAATGTTTTTAGCATAAGTTTTTTTTGACCTAAAATACATCTCCCCACCGTCGTAGTTTTGTATTTGCAACTATTTTTGAAAATATTTAGGACCTCACATCTCTTTGTTCTGTTGGGATGAAAGTTTTGTTCTGCTCATACCATATCTGGGGTCTTTATGGACCCCATCATTAATTTGTTAATATTTTCCTGAATATTTGCAGGATAATTTGTTTTCTAGATATGCCTTTGTGCACATATTAAGCAGGTATCAAACCATTTTCACATATTTATCAAATTTTTATAAAGATTTATTAATTTTTTTTCCTTACACAGAACCAGTTTGACCTAATATATAAGTAAAATAATGCCCACTGTTTTCCATTCTCACTAGAAATACCTGGTCATGATCTTCAAAATGTGTCAGGTAAACTCAGTACTTAATTTATTCTGGAATAAATTTCACAAACTCTTAGAAATAATTCTGAAGCATTATGTAACAAAAATGGATGTTACGTACAGTAAAAGTTATTCCATTTATGAAATATTTAATATAAAAAAATAATATTATGTTTATGAAAATAACTTATAAAATGTGTCCTTACATAATATCAATTATTTACACTCTGTACAGATTTGTGTTTACATAATTGTCAAGAAAGTTTGGAATCCAAAACACCCCAGGTATAGTACTTTATAGTAAATAGCAAAACAAGGGTTAGGCAGTAGATCCAAATTATAAAACATTCTTATTTTCAAGATGTATCTACAATTTTGCAGGTTTGTATCTGTTCGTTAAGGGCATAGTTAAGTAAAATTTTTTGACACTTGGTTAAATTAGATGCTGTATACATTAATATGTTAATTTTTCCTGTGCATGCATATTCGTATAATTATAGGCGCATATTTTGCATATCACGTTAAAATAGAGACTTATCTCTAAAACCTTTGACCTTTTCATAGAATCTATTTATTTGGAAGCATTCATCGATTAAATAGAGCCCGTCAGTTTAGTGTCTCCCCCCCCCAATTAGATTAAATATTTGTGCTAATGTAGGATGTTTATTGATTTTTTAAACTAGGAAGAAAAAAAATGCAACAAGACATCTTAATTTTTAAATCGTGCTTCTCCTGAAATTTTATCAATAAAGGTTTCTACACAAAATTAAATATTGTTAATTTTAATTACATATTAATGTGCAGATTTCAGAATTCCTCGGCCCTAAATGCATATTTTTAAAATCTTTCAACATTTTTTACGGCATAAAAATCTCCTCCCTACTTATATCCATTAAAATGACATGCAGGAGCATAGGAAATATGAAAGTGCAATTCTAGTGATATTTTGAAGAAAAAAAATTATTTTTGCTTTACAGTAAATTAAAATTGTGGTAATAATCACTCAAAAAATATGCATATATTATTTGCAGTGTTATATTGTATTATTGCATGTAATATTTGCAGCTCATTGCAATATGAATTTTGTAATTTGCTTCATACTCTCATTTTGAATCTACCAGGAATCTTTTTCTTCAGTAATAAAAACAAGTAAGTTTTTAGTTGTTTAATCTTAATATTACATCATACATATACCAAAATAAATACAATTTACAAAAGTATAAAAATATACAATTAAAATATGTGTGATCTATTGTATATTGTAACTACAAACACTTCACTGTCTCTTGGTCAAAAATGTTGGCAACCTTCAGAGAGCTTTACCATGGAATGAAAACTATCCCTTCACCAAAGCAATGCACTAAGTAGCTCAACTTTCTCAGCTTTTTGAGAAAATGCTTATGATTCTCTCCCTGGATGTTGACAATTCAAACAATATCAAAACATTTGGGTCCAACTTAAGCTTGATAAGTGCTTGCAGATACATTTCCTCCATGACCAGTCCAATTGGTGTGCTTGAATACTCCAGGATTGTTGAGAAGCTCATAGGTGTGGGCTCCAAAATAGTCTCTCTGTGCCTATTGAAAAATGAGACATTCAAAATAAAAGCTCCCTTTAATAGTGGATTCAGTAAATTAAACCAAAAGAGATTATTTTCAAAAGGTCACATTGAGAATTGTGATTGAAAATTACAGAATTACTGTAGTCCTGTTAATGTTGGTGATACCCCATTTTTTTGTGGCACAATTTCAAACAAGAAGATCCTACGTAGTAACTACTCAAAATTTCATTTTTTCTCTCTTAAAATGTATTTTTCTCTTATTGAAGGAATGAAGGGAAAGGTGTAATCATACTTCAAACTTTGCTAAATGTGGTCAGAGCTGATAAGAAACATTTTTGTACTTTTTAAGCCCACAACACCCCCATGAAAGCCCATAAATATCACAAAATTTAAAAGGCATTATAAACAGTTATTTAGCTAATTTAATTAGTCTTTCTGTTCAGAAAAACTAGTAGTGACACTCTATGGCAAAGATACTTTTGTTATTATCTACTGTCCCTGGGAGCAGTCTATAGTCAGAAAAGGAACATTGATTGATTAAGTAGTAAAAAATGTTTCTGTAAGAACCCAATTCGGTTTTCAGAAAATGTAACAAAAGCAAACTATAAGGTAACAGCCAAGATTTATACTGAAAATGCATAATTCTTCTCAGCTTTACTGTTTGTACATGCTTTATAGTAACATTTTAATGGTGTTTTTTAGCATATTCATAGTTTTCAACTTTTTCACATGGAGGTTTTGCTAAAAAGGAGGGAGCAGAAATTGTTTTTTATCATGTCCTGACCACAAACTCTGTTTATTGCACTAATACAAATTATTGGTAACTTATGAATAAAATATTTGAAGCCGTTTTTAAATGTTTTTGCATAAGTAACCCCAAATAGATTCACCCTGAAAATAGAAAAATTGTGGCACACTAAAAAGGCTGAATAAAAATTCTGTTAATTACTGTAGTTTCATGGTCATAGAAAATCATAAGCAAGGTAGATTTGTGGACTGTATTACTAAATAGTTAAAAATTTGCACAAAATCTATTTGATTTTGAGATAAAATACTTGAGTAAAATGAAGGGTACAAAGGTATTGAAATTGTGAAAATTAATGTTTTTCCATAATACAGACAAAGTCTGTTTGTTAGGTCTTTTAGAATTTTGTAACACTTGCTTGCATTTTCTATAAATTTTTGGTATGTTGTGATCAGAAAAATAATATTTTGGAGATATATCTGAACTTTTCATTTGACAACCAAACAAAAAAATCATTGATTTCTTGATACCAATGTTATAAGCAAATCTGCAATCTTCTTGCTTTTATTTATGATTAGACTACAAAGTTTGGACTGCATATTACCATTATTATTATTATTTTAATACCAAACCTGAAATTTGTGAAATGCAATTGAGAAAAGTGATAATACTTACTTGAAGAAGATTTGCTGGTAACCACTCAGAACGATATCCATCATAGAAAGAAAGAGCTGTGCTGAAGGTTGGAGTTGGAATACCCAACTGAGCTGCTGATGCTACAACTGTACGCCATGAATTTTGACACCTCTGGACAGCATTGGCAAAGAAGCTATCCAGGAGAAGATTTGGGAGATCAGGCTTGCGTTCAAATGCTGTCTTAATGTTTCCCAGGAAAACACTGCACATAAAGAAAGTCTCAAATATTTTTTTTAAAATAAACTTTTCATCATGCATTCCCATCACAAGAAAATATTTTGCAATTACAGTGAAGTAGTAATTACAAGAGAACCAAACTATGAGAATAGTTTGTTTATTGAGAGAATCACATCTATGAGAATAGTTTTACTTTAACATTAAAATCAATATACACATACCTTCTAATAATGCATCCACCTCTCCACATTAGAGCAATGGCTCCATAGTTTAGGTTCCATCCATGGACTTTAGCTGCTTCTCTGAGTAACATGAAACCTTGTGCATATGAAATGATTTTTGAAGCATAGAGTGCCTGTAATAAATATTTTTAAGGAGTAGTAAATAAGTGTGGAGAAAATTATTTCACTGGCATTAAAATAGTTTTAGAACCTTTAAGTCCTTCTTACGCTCTTCACATTTAGTGAAATTGAAAAATGTTCAAAGAAATATTGTGTTGAAGTTACCTGTCGAATGTGCTCAAGAAATTCCTTCTTGTCTCCTTTGTAAGTAGTGTTAATAGGGCCTTTGAGAACACAGCTTGCTTGGCGACGTTCATCCTTCAAAGACGAAAGGCAACGAGCAAATACGGCTTCACCTATGAGAGTAACAGGAATACCATACTCGAGAGCGGATATTGCTGTCCATTTTCCTGTTCCTTTCTGCCCAGCAGAATCACGAATTTTCTCCAGCAGGTAGGATCCTAAGACAATTCATGGAAGTATGTATGAATTTCAACAAGAAATGTAGACATTTCATTTATTCACGAAACTGTTAGTGTGACTCCTACCATCACTATCCTTAAACTTCATAATATCTTTGGTAATTTCGATTAAGAATGAATCTAGTTCTCCCTTGTTCCATTCTTCAAAAACCTGAAAAAGTCAATAGAATTAGCATTAATTCAGAAAAATTAATTCCATGATTGTATGGAACATTCACTAAGGCTAATGTGTACCTGACTCATTTCCTGGTGTGTCAGATTTAGAGCTGATTTCATGAGATGATAAGCTTCACAGATCAATTGCATATCACCATATTCTATTCCATTGTGAACCATTTTCACAAAGTGTCCAGCGCCGTCTTCTCCTACCCAGTCACAGCATGGCTCACCATTTGCCTTTGCAGAAATTGACTGAAACATTTGTAATGACTAGTTAACATTTTCTCTTTGAGACACATGCACGACCATTAGTATTTACCAGTAAATTTTTTTATTTTGTTTTTCATACATTGTGTTTAATGCTTTAGATGCATAATAACACCTTCCATAAATATTATCTAAATAAACATTTTACTTGTGTACAGCTTTGTTCTCAAGTGTTGCTTAATACTCACACCACAGTTGTGTCAAATAAATTACAGTAGTCACTTTTGCTTACTAAATTTTAGTAAAGTAGTATTTTACAGAATTGTTGTAATCACTTCCTTGACTTAGTTAAGGGTTAAATGATTTTAAATTGATCAAGTACTGAATTCAAAACTTCTTTGTGAATATTCTACGATTGCACTACTGCAAAGAGGCAAGATTAACATTAGCTTTCATCTTATTACCTGAAAAATACTCTTTATACTAGGCCATGCCTCAGGGTTGCCTCCTGGCATAAGTGAAGGCCCATATCGTGCACCATCTTCACCACCAGATACACCTGACCCAACAAACAGAAGGCCCTTCTCTTTCAACTGTTTACAACGACGCTGACTATCTTGGTACTCTGAATTTCCACCATCGATGATTATGTCACCTTTCTCTAACAGAGGCACTAACTTGTCAATGAAGTCATCAACAGCCTGTCCAGCTGGAAACAAAGTTTATTTTCTTTTATTTAGGATCAAGAGACTGGAAGCATCTATAAATTTCATTATTTATTTCAAATGACTAAAAGATTTGATTGATATCCAACCCAGAACATATATAAATTATTCTAAAACTAAAATGGTAATGAAAAAAAATGAACACTCTGGCTCTTGTAAAGTAGTATTAAATTGTAAATAAATACAGATGTAAATTCTTAACAAGATTTTTAATCAAGCATTCTTAAAATATGTCCTCAACCTTGGAGTAATCTTTTGCTCACAGTAAATAATAAATTGTTTATGTAATATGAAATACATTGACAAAAGACACTATTTGCAAAACAAACAAACAAAAAGGTAATTTTACTTCCTGGAAAATATCTTGTGAAACAAATTTTCAAGATTTAAAGCAAAAGAAATTTACCTTTTACCAACATCATCACTCTCCTTGGTTTCTTAAGTTTTGCAACCATATCTTCTAAACTGTGTGCTCCAATAACCTTTGTGCCTTTTGCTTCATTGGCAAGAAATTGATCCACTTTTTCTGTGGTACGATTGTAGGCACAGACAACAAATCCATGATCATTCATATTCAGAATTAAATTCTGCCCCATCACTGCCAAACCAATAAGAGCAATGTCCGCTCTGCAAAATAATGAAAAATAATTATGACATTGAAACTTCAATTTAGTTTGACAAGACAGCAACCACTTTGTGACCAATATTTAATTTTTCAAAAACTCTCAATTCTGCAGATTCAATAATTTACTGAATTATCAAATTAAAGCAGGTTCACCTTTTATGAATTAAACTTTGAAGCCATAAACAAATTATAAATCAAGTTATCTGGAGGAGAAAAAAAAAGATGCCATCAATATAAAATTGAAATTGAAAGTTAAAATAAAAATTGAAAGAGGTTTCTTATAGGAAAGAGGAAGGTGGTTTTTTCTGGCGGCACTAGGTAAAACGAATAATTATTTGAAGAAATTTGATGGGAGATGATATCGAGATTATTTCACATTACTCCTGATTGTATTGCTATTACTGTTCACTGAACTATTCAAAATGCCTTCTTTCCTCTAGCACATTGAAGCTGTCAAAATATATGTTCAGCGAATTATTTAATTTCCTGGCAACGTTTGAGAATGTCTGCGAGAAAACGCGAACTCTAGAGAAGCATATTTCGTTTAGCGATTTATGTTTTGGTATAAATGATAATTAAGTGTGCCTGATCGGTTTTGGATCACTCATTCAAAATGAGAGACTGAAGAAAGGCACTGACGAGCTCTTTGAAGCGTAGTAGTTACTGCATAACTTTTCGCCCTTCGGCTAAAAGAAAACGGTATCAGACGTTTGTGAGCCAGGAAGACAACACTAGTTTCTGTTCGGGAATGAATTCGAATCGGTGTCTTACAAAAGCAAGCCTCCACTCCCGTTAACTAGAGTGATTGCATAGTCAACGAAGCGGATTTCAGAACCCTATAGTGACCCACATCGCCCCTTCACTGCGAGCGTTCGCCTTCATTCAGGTCTTTGCACCGAGGCAGCACCTAGGTGGTGCCAATTGCGAAAGGAGCCGTTGTGAAAGAGGTACCGGCTCTCGTTCCACCAGACTCTAGAGCCTCCTTTGCCTGCTTGTGTTCGACAGTGCAGTCCGGATCTTTGATGGGAGATTTCATTCCCATTGAGGCAGGGTTCGCCCCTAACTGATATTGACTAATGCGATATCAGGAGTTTTAGATCTAATTTAAGTATGATAGACTTACATTACAATTTAAATTAGAATTAACCAGCTTTGAATTTTCTCTCCCATTTTATGCCATCGAGTTACTCATTCTGGGACTCCTTTCTGAAAATGAATTCGTAAAATTTTCGTCCGTAAACTACGTAAAGGAGAACGGGCAACAAGGCAGATCGAAAACATCTTGTGAAACACAAATAACCCAAGTTGTTCTTTGACTCGTTTTGTAGTGATTACACCGCATGGGTTACACCAAACACTTTTCCGTTTTCTTTATTTGTTATGTTTTGTTTTGTTATAACGATTCGTGATCGCGCGGTAGGTGTCTGGCGAGTAGCACTACTCATTGCGATGGTCAAGTATACAAACGAAGCCACGGACATCATTGGAAGATCATATATATCATTAGGACCCCACTGTGAATACGCTTTCGCTCAATCACTGGCGCTTCAGTTTAGCATTTGTTATTATTGTTGCTATTTCTTGAAATAATTTTCCTCGCATTCACGTAACAAAAATAATTATCTTTCATTTAGTCTTCCCCGATTTTTTTTCGGGCGAATACGAGTACGTGTTGTTTTAGCACCAGTAGTTGCTCGTTGTGTTAGGAGTAGAGGAGTTTGGGTTGCTATTTTGTAATCAATATTAAAACAAAAAGCTGCGTGGTGTTAAAACATCACGTACTTTCTGGACATTACAAATAATATGAGCAATATTTGCTGTTGTAGCTTCACTAGTTTTTTGCTTTCCTGTACACATACGTATATACGTAGTATAGGGAAAGTTATGTAATGCTGCGGAAAAAACCTGCGGATTTTCGGCAGAAAAAAATCATTGCAAGGCCCTGATAACATAAGAGTGGATAAATTCGGTTGCTAAATTAGGAAAAAACCCTGTAACATGTGATGTAGCCAAAATCCCAGTTTTGTGGGACCTTTATATCGAAAAACAAATTGACGGCAAAACGTCAGTGTCTGAATACCACTACCGGCGAAACCATATGAAGGATTTTTTCAAACCCCCTTTCCTTCTGGTTTGGGTCAAAGTTTTGAGATTTTGAAAAATATTCTTCAAAATTTGGGGGTAATTTACATGGAGACACCCGGCCATTTTCAAAATTTTCTCAAAAAATTCCACATTTTTCTTTAGATTTCTTGTAAGAATAGAGAAAAACCACTTATAAAGGTGGCATAGGTTAGATTTTCAAAATTTCAGATTGAGATTTTTCTTTAAAATAAAATTTTTCTCCATTGTCAGTTCTTTCATTAGGTCATGTACATTATTTTGAAGATTTTAGTAGTTTTCGTGTAATATTGCATGCAACATATGCAATTTTTAAATTTACAAAAACTAATATTTTCTCAAAAAATCTTTTTCTTTAAACTTCTGGTAGGGATAAAACTAAATGCACTCTATAACATGACAAACTCCATATTGCTCTGTACTTTTGTTTTTTCAAAAATTACAAAAAAGTATTGTTTTTACTTGTCTCGCATTGTTAATATTTATACTAACGGCAATTTGTTCACATTATTGTATTTATGAGTACATGTGCTTTGAATAATGTCAGAAAGTTTCTCGAAAACAACTATTTTCGATGAAAAATAGCTTAACATTCCGTATTTTACGCTTAAACGTCATTTTCTCAAAAAAATCTCAATTTTTTCTTCAATCTTGTCGAACGGGTAGCGCCAATTGTACCGTTTAATATGACGTAAAGTTCATTTCGGGGTATTTTTTGTTTTTCAAAAATTAAACAAAGGTATTTTTTACGATATCTCACGCCGTTAAAATGCACATTTACAGCAATTTGTAAACACTATTGTATTTGTGAGAGAATGTGTTTCAAACGACTTTTAATGAAAAATTTTCAAAAACACGAACATTTTCTGTAAAAAAAAGCTTCAAATTTGGAATTTACAGTTGCGATTAAACGCTATTTTCTTAAAAAGTCTCCAAATTTTTTAAAGAAAAATCCATGTAGGACGAGGTTTTACTGTTCTTTAATATTATTAAAATATTATTTCCTTTATACTATTAGGAAACCAAACAATTTAGAAAATTTCAAAAAATGTACTTTGGATGGTGATAGATGGCAGCTGGCAAGAGTATGTGGCAAGTTCGAATAGCGAGACATCAAAGGAAGTAGGAAACTAATACGGGAAAGCCTGAGCCATTATGTAGCATTGTAAGGTTATTGTACGAATAGAAAACGCGTACCGAAATAAGCAGCGCAAGGGCCATTTTATTTCAACCTTTGAATTTTCAAATGTCACACAAAGAACATGACCTTTTTACTCTGGAGTAAATGAATAGTTACAAGAAGAGAGCAATATTTATTTGATTTTCCCAACAAAATGACAAAAGCTAAAAATAAAAAGAATTAGATGAACAAGCAATTAACGTGAAAACGAGCTTCAAAATACAATGAAGGACCTTAAAGTAGATAACACATATTTTCGAACATTCATTCTTTCAATTTGGCAATGACTATTAAAAAAATATGCCACGTAAAATCATTATCGAATCTAGAGACTAGACTGTTCATACATTCGACATTATTTTTACCTTAAGGGCCCTTCTTAGTCGACATAACATTTTAATTGCAGTTTTATTATCGAATGGTTTCTTCCTGACAAGATGCTGCCGCCCCTCCTCCAACGTTTCAAATGGCAAACGAATGTTTAATTCTTTCTCTTCACGAAAATGCTTCCTAAATATCCTTAATTACCATGCTTTTTTTATATTACGACTTGAAGCAAACCGACAGAAGCAAACCAACAGACAACGAATGCAGCTCGTTTGTTCCAATAGGGGGACCGGAAGGGGCCTAGCCGTGACAGGTGCAGGGACCTCCCGATTACGATATGTATACGAGTTTACAGTGAAAGATCAACTAATCTCTACGTGAAATTATTTTGATTGTGTTTGTTAAGATAGGTTGGGTATTAGAGCCGCGAAACATACTATAGAAATAAAACAGACGAAGATTGCATACAGCAATGGTTCATTTTCCGGTAAGGACTTGAGTGACAAATATACATTTTAGTTGGCATTGGTCTAACTTAACAATTATCTCAGTCTTTTGTCTTATTTCTCTTTAAAGTGCAGAAGTGAATCATGGATACCATTTTTTCGTGGCATTTGCAATTTCATTCCAGCAAATTAGCTCTTTCGTATAGCAACCTGATAAGCTGACACTGAGGATGCGGTTTACGATACGACATAAAAAAAGGAAATCATGAAGACAAAGGGCCCTTTCTTGATAAAAATGAATGTTCCCGCCATATGTTTTTCTTACTGCTAGTGTTCAATTAGATTAGTGTTCAATAATTTTTTTCTTGTTTCCCAATTGAAAATAGTTTAGAAAATCATTTGAACTTTTAGATTTGTATACAATTGTATTATTAATATGAAACCGAAGTAAATGTTCAAATTGAAAAAAAAAGTCGTTTGGATCTTGTTTTTAGTTTTAAGCTACTAGTGCATTGGCACACACTTTCTAGTATTAATTGTAACTGTTACAGAATATTAAAATATTGTAATATCCTTTACCCTGATCCGTTCATAATGTACCCTTAGTTACCGGTACTCTTGACCGAGCGAAATGGTGGCTCAGTGCATAGCGCGCTGACTTCGCAGTCGGTGGTCCGTGTTCGATCCCCGAGTGGCCATCCTGTCCGGGTGTTTTTTCGCATTTTCCCTCGGTCATGAGGCGAATGCTGAGATGGTTCAAAAATGCCACTATCACCTCCTACCACCCTATTTGCCACCTCCCACCGTGATCTTAATCCTCTCACCCCTCAACACCCTATCGTTTCACAGCACTCCCTGCAGTAGGTCTACCTTCCCTTTTTCACGTGTGACCTTGAGACGCGCAATTTGCTAGTTTTGAGCAAACTAGCTCCTATCCAAGATATTTCCGCGATTTCAAAAATTTTCAGCTGACCTGCTCAATCGATTAACTTATAAAATGTTGAATATCGCACCCGTCAAAACATCCTAACCAAACACCATCATGTAGTAATCTCAAGACTGTATCAGTTCAATTTTTCTCCACCTACCCTCACTCTCGATTTGTCTTTATACAAGACTCTTGTGAGGAGCTTTCAGCAGGTGGCAACCAGACTCGTTAAACAAGAGTGTGGGGAATCTGGAACTCAGGATAACTTGCGCAAGTTATTTCTCTCCATACGTTAATCCATTTTTTTACTATTATTATTACTATTACTATTGCTATTATTATTACTATTGCTATTATTATTACTATTGCTATTATTATTACTATTACTATTATTATTACTATTACTATTATTATTACTATTACTATTATTATTATTATTATTATTATTTACAAATTAACCACTTGCCACATTGCAACTGATTCAATATGAATTACATCTGAGAGGATTTCCCGCGCCCTTCTAAAAGGATAAAACATTGTAAAAGCATCATTTTTTGTTCATTTGGAAGAGTATCTTTAATTTTTCTAGTTTTCCTGATCCTTTGAGCAAATGCTGACATAACGCCTTGTTTTACTTCTGGACAGATAATGTAATTTCGATTTCTGCTCTCAAGATGGGCGCAATTGCACTCCTTCCACACACATTGTATCCAACTCGCCGTACACGATTGAAATTGTTTACGTGACTCGATAAATAGTATTATATTATTATTAATTTCAGTTTTGCCCGAAAATTGTTTAACTCCGACATTAGCTCTCAACTTCGCCAACAGTCGTCGGTTCGACAACAGTGGCTCCAGGGCCGTTTTAACAACATTGGGGCCCTTGGACCTATGTTAATGGGGGGGGGGGGGGGGGGGGGCTTTCACTGATCCCCCTCCAGTTTCGATGCTGTAGTATACAGAAAATCCTATCAATTCATATTTTATTTTTTTTATTAATATCTCAAAAGTATTTGTCAGTGTTTCAATTTAACATTTAGAAAAAACTTAAACATGTGTAAGAATGAAAAACATTTATAATTACATTGAAAATACTACAAATTAAATAATTTTAATTTGTTATTGAATTGTACAATATAAAATTGAAATCTAATGATGCGCGACATCACTCCGTTATGTTAATTTTTGAGTAGTTTAATCATATTTCATACGTTTCTATTTTATGTTTTGAAATATTAAATATTTTTTTAATAACTAATAGGGATCCTTGAACTTTGGGGACACTGGGCCTGGGCCTGGACACGGCACTGAGTCTCATTCGCTGACTGCGCTTTAATAATCATGATAGTGCAAAATTGAATTTTTGCAGTATTTTGAATACATTTATTTCTCTCGGCACAAAAAGCCTGAATCATTCCTCGCAGAATCACATCAATAGAATTTTTAAAAGAACACACTCATTCTCCTTGGAAATATTTCATTACCATGCACATTACAAATCGCATTTTATTGTTGATAGTCCATTCGTCTTTACTACATAATATTTGTACTCCTGTTAATATTTTCTACCACTTGCAGCCTTTACTATGTTTCATTTAACATATCAATGTCAATTTCAAAGTTTGATCTTTACGGCGAATATCCAAGTCGTGAATATGCACATGTCTACTTCACATACGGGTATTGCTAATGATGTTCAAAAGCAATATCAAATACATATAAAGATTAATTTTTCGCTAAGAAATGCGCTATAGGCAAATTAATAATTCTGAATGTTTTTCAAGACAATTTCACGTAGCAGACGTGCGAATACACAAAAGTAGTAAAATTGAACATTTTACAACGGTCATTATAATTCAGTGCCATAATTTCACACCTCAACAATAGGTGCGATTTTCTGAAAATTCTAAAACCATAAGGGATAAGGAAATATCTCGTGAAATGACGTTTTTTGTTCACGTACATAAGTCAGATATCGGACTAGACCACGATTAATTATACGTATTTATAGCTTACTGTTCACTCATGGTGTTATGTAGTGTCTTCTGCAAGATTCCTCCTGGATGCACGATACTCCTCACTAAATGTCGAAACAGTTTTATACCGAAGGGGCTGGATGTAGCAGTTGAACTTCACACCACCACGCACTGACCGGCTGCGAACAGCTCCAAACTGCGCTCTGACCGGGCAGCGACGGCGTGTTAGGATATCACCCGACGAAGCCTACGAATGAGAGTGGGGTTCGGCTACATCCAAGGTCATACATCACGTCACGATTACACTCCAGCACGAGCCTTGCAGGTAATGCCTGAACGCACAGTTTCGTCATAGTACGCCGTGACCCACACGCGGCTCATGATATACATATCGAACGGCTTGGTCGCCTCAAGAAATGTACTGTGAACAATGCCTATTATCAGAACTGATCAGAACAATTTGAAATTAGAAAAATGCATTGAGTAATAAAAGTCGACAATTGAATTGTCTTCCGAAACGTCAGTACAACGAACATAGAAAATAATAATATGCTCTCAGGTCGCAAACGGTATATGTGATCATACTCCACAAAATTTCTTGAGTTCCCCACCTGGCATTAATGTTTACTCTAGGGTTTCAAAAGTAGTTTTTAGCCTTCACTTTAAGGCAGTCTTCTATATTTAATGATTTCAAACTTTTTCATGTATGTACAAAGTTGAAGGGATATTTACATATTCATCTGTCATTGTACTCATACCATGAATGAAGAGTGTTCTATCATAGACCAACATCCATGGTTCTATACTCATACCGTCAGAATATTTTAACCATTTTCACAGGAAAATGTTGGCAAAACTTATGGCCTCGATTGTGGCATACTCAGAGAGTATTATGCCTGTAATTATAGGGGTATAACTGAAATTATTATAATTTTCTAGGAAACTTCTCTTTGTGGTTTGGTTGGGTGGGCGAAAGTGATTTATTTACTTGATTGAGAATTGAGTCAACGTGATCTTAAATTGCTTTCCAGAGGGCGTTGATTGAGTGGACCAAAGAGTATATGGAGCGGACCGCCAAAAGCAACTGAAGACTATACTCTCTGACTGAAGAAATTGGGAAGGCAACTTATGTGTAAAAGGATTTAGACCATCGTTGATCTTCAATTGAAAGAAAATAAGCAAAACATCGATATGGATGAAGGTGTTCTGCCGGCCACTCGCGTAAATGGCGCTTTCTTGCCGAACTTTACGGGAAAACGTATTGTTGTAATTGCTTCAGTGATGAAGGTAAGTTATCTAAAGTAAATGTGTTTGTTTGATGTATCTTACTTGCCTATGTAAACTTTTGTACTATATATTAATGTTCAATATAACAAAATGAAAAAAAAGTACTTGGGTAACAACCAGCAATTTAGTTTTTGGATAGCTAAACAAAATGTGTTCTAAAGTTTTCATGTTTTAAATGTGAGTTAGAATAGAAAGTCCGTTGGAATTTTAAGTCTTTACTGGTTCCAAATTTCAAATCTTGGTTTTAGCGTAGTGTAATACATCATGGTTTTAGTAAATAACATAGAATTGTTTTAAGTTACATGGTGGTAGACCATGACAACACAATGACTACGACCAAGCTAAAATTCAGCCAACCCTGTTCTTGAATAATTAACTAACTTGCATATTCACTCAATACCTAACATAATACATAACTTTGCACACTCCCTTAGCCACTAGTAAAATAAAGAACTTAATTTTTTCCAACCCTCTGCTCCATAGTCTTTAGAAAAGTTTTGTCTCACTCCTAAATTACAGAGGAAGTTAATTTTTATTGAGTGAATTAAAATTGAAAATTTTCTTTATAATTAAGTTATTTAATACTTTTTCAAATGAAATGCACTTGTAAGAGTACAGCAAAATGATATTTCATTCAGTTTTCAAAAGTTTTGTTGTGACTTTGTTGGTAGATTGATAAATAATACTTATAGCAAACAGCAGCAAAAATACTGCTGATCAAAACCATGCAAAAGGGTGTTCCAAGTTGTAGCATGCACACTGCTCAAGAATAACAAATTAAATATTTTAACAAAAACAGTGTTCACAAATTCTGCAAAAGCATAATCAAGTATATTAGTATATTATATACAGTACAACTATTCTTAACATGACAAGAATATGAAAGGGCTACTGTTCCATTACATATGTTTATAACAAATTTGTAATGGCGGGCAGCCATGTCTTTGGAACTTTGATGTTGCAAGGCCAGCTGTGGAACACTATGATGATTCATTGATACATGCTGTATGAGAATAGGAATTGCACAATCGAGTATTTACATTTTTCAGTCAAAATTTAAACATATTCAATGTTTCTGTATTTTTGTAGACTTTCAGGGTACCTAATGAAACTATGTACACCACTCACATGGCCAAAGGCTACACAGTTTTCTTTCAGTTCCAGTGTTTATTAGAAATTAGAAATATAATTGTTTGAATTTTTGTTGCCATTGTCAAGCAGAAGACTTATTTTATTACAAATGAGGCATGCAGTTGACAAATGTTTACTATTTGAATTGATTTAATTAAATGTTCAAGAGTAGTGTATTTAGTAGTACTTAAATTATCTTCTAATTTTTTAATACTTTTCTTTGCCTTTTCTTGAAGTTGTAAACTTTGAATGACACCTTTGGTATTAATTTGTAATCCATTAGTCATTGGGTTTTATTCACTTCTGCTAAATTTTATTCACTTCTCTTCTAGATTCATCCTAGTGGAAGATCAATGGAAGTGAAAACCTCTGATGATCGTGTCATAACAGTCAATTTTAATCGGCCATTGATCGATTCTGTTAAAGGTCTTGTGGAAATCCATGGAGTTGGAAGTGGTAAAAATGTAATGACAGGAGAATTCTTTTTTGAGTTTCCTGAAGAAATATCAGAAACTTTTGGTAAGTTTTTTTTATTGCACTGATTTTATCATAAAAAAAGACAAAATTAATTATATTTGGCTTAGCAAATGTATAACATACCAAATATAAAATTTCCTATGTTATCCAATTTTAGAATTGTCTAAACAATTTCCCTGTGTGAAAAGACAGTGATATTGTGAGTCTCTGATACTTTGATATGAATGACCGACACTTTCTATATAAGAAAATGTAGGGTTCAAGATATTTGGCCAAATAATATTCTACCACTTTTTAGCTATTTTGTTGTAATCAGGTGTCTAACAAGCAGGAAATAACATTGAGAGTATTTTAGATATGAAACAAAAAGCTGGAATTATGCAAGACTTTTATTACTCTGTGGATTTTTATTATTATTGTACATATGTGTTTCTTATAATTAAAAAATATACACAGAGTATCTTAACCAATTTCAGAACTCCGCTTTGACAAATGCCTTTGTTTTGTTTTGGGTTTCATTTTTTCTTTATCCATTTCTATTTGTATATTATAGAGTATATCTCATCCAATCTATATGGGAAAAATAAGCATGAATTTCATAACACATGTGGGGAAGAAGTGGGAATTACATGAATATTTTATTTAAAAAAAATTGTTATACACCTTGGTTGTATATTATATTATATAGCGTGACAGAATTCTAAAGAAACAGAAAACCTGGAAAACCGAGGGAAATTGAAATGCAGAAATTTTACAGAGAAAAAAGCAGGGAAACAGATGATCATGTCAAAATAAATGTGCATTTGGCTTGAGCTTGAACCCTATTGGGAGAAAAGAACGTGTTAATGTGAAATTGTGATTATAGAGCACTTTTTATATAAAAGGACTTTTTTTGACAGATAATGCTGGCAACAAACCGGAAGGTTCTGTGATCGTTGTGTTCTTCAGCTCATTTGACTCTTCTTCCTTCATTCGTTCGTTTGTAGTTGGCTAACTTCTAAATGGCTTCGACACTTCCTTTTGTGATGTTCTCATCTGATGAAAATATAGTTCGCCATGAGAAATAATTGAAATTAGGCAGTACCATTGTGCTCTTCTGTAAAAATTATTTTTTCATAATCATTACATTGATTTTACTTTTTGTGTGATAAGTATTATATTTGAAAACAGATATGTACTGGTGCACATGTTTCCTGGTCTTGTCTGGTAAGAATTTGAGCTGTGATCGAGAACGTTCCACGATTTGCATTTTATCAATTAATTTTTTAAATATAATTACACAATTGTGAACCATGAGAAGCCATGATGTCTTAATGGGAACCATGCACAAACATAAACACTGTTTTTCACACAATTTTTGTGTTACTGGAATGACATCTGGGTACAATCAATTCAGTAGTTTTCACGGCTCACATTTTGGTAGCTTAAGTGAGTTCAGGTGGAGGGGAGAGGAAGTTGGAATGAAAAATCTTCGAATTTCAAGAAGAAATGAAGTCATTTCCAGAACTGTTACAAGGGTGCAATATATAGTGCAAATAACTCTTACAGTCCTAAAAGGAAACCGTCTTTTCATTTTTATTTCAATTTTTTATCTATTTTAGAAGTATATAATAAAAATAAATAAATATTAAAAAAGCAAATTAAAAAATTGCCCCCACAATTTGTGAGTAATAGGACTGAAATGATGAATGAAATAAATATTTTTAAATTGTTCTCTTTTGTATGAACATGACTTAATTTCCATGAAAATTGTACATTACAAAATTCATTACACAAAAGAACGCAAATAGCTGAAGAAAAAAATGCTACTATTGGGAAAAGTCATTCATAAGACAGTTGTTGATCTCCATTTGTATTCCAGAAATACTGACATACTTCAATCAATTCTCTATGACTGTATTTCTCCTGTAAAAAGTACTTGGTCTGAAAATACGACTTCTTTCAAACACTTTAAATATTAAATAAAGTAATATAAAATGCAGTCTGTTCATCACATTTAATAAACCAAGAAGAGGCTTAATTAAATGGTTTTGTAGGGACAAAGATGTTCAAAAACTTACAAAACTCGTGATCTAGAAACATCAATGTTAGTTCACTACTTTAGATTTAAAATTTGGATTTCAATGGTATTTTAAATGTAGGTCTAAAACGTTCACCTGCAAATTCCCAAGGAAAAGGAAGAAAGACCTAACTACTGGGATTCAGTTTTTGCTTCTCTCGAGATAGTCACTACAGTATTTCTCTGAATATTAGAAGAATTTTTTTCGAAATATCTCAGGCGAAGAAGGCGGGGTGGCCTTATATTCGCAGATTAAGCCTAGTCGGTTTGGATTTGTTTTTACATTGCCATTCCATGTCACGAAACTCGAAAATGTTGACGTAACAATAAACTGCGAAGACTGTAAAAATATCTTGCGTAACAATACGTAATTCGCGTTCGTATTCTCAGCATCCCCTGCGAATTTGTCGGGCTTTTCTTTTTCGGCTTTGCCGAAGGTGTGTGTATTTTATCCGCACGTTTTCTTGAGCCCCAGAATATCTACCCCCACTCCTTTCCCAACATTAGTTGCATTAAGAATAAAGGATAGCAATGAGCGTTTTAGACAAAATCTGGTGACGAATGTTCGCTCCCGTGTATTAAAAACTATTTTGCATGGAAAAATGAACTACAAATTCCACGTAAAATTCCTTTTGTCAAAATAACCAAACTCCCCACTCCTCACGCATCTAGCGATGCGAGGGTTCAAGAAAACTTAGGCGTTTAATACTTATTTGCAGTTCGCACGCATTTCGCGTTTTACTGCTACGTGCAAGTGGCTGGTGTGAGTTCGTGTCGGACCTTAGTCAATAGCCAAATCGGCTTTTGTGATGCACTACGCCCTCAGAATATCAGAGGGGAGGGCTTGTCTTCTTTGCCCTATAGTTAGGACGTGACGAGCTAATTTTTTTTAGCGTGCCGGAGCTTCGTTGGTTTGAAAGGCTTGATGGCTTTGTTAAACGAAAGCCGTCTCAAGCATTGAGTGAAGGACTCGATATCAAGTTCCTTCCTCAGTACGTTCAACCGTTTCTGAAACGGAGGGAGTGCTATGAGTCGTACAACTGTTCTGTACTACCTCAAGCGTATCCTTGTACTTCTGTGCTGTTTTCCACCACGTTGCCGCAATGTGGGCGTCCACAGGCGGCAACACATTTTATAGAGTGCCAAGCGAAGTTCCAAGGAGAGGTAGGTTCCTCAAGAGGTTGTAAGAGTCGAACTAATTGTTGTAATTTTGATCGAATTCGCCTGTTATGTAAATGCCAGCGCACCCGTCGATAAAAAGTGACGCCTAAGTAGGTTGCCTTAGGCCCATATCAGTTTTTGTGTCTCTAGTGAAATTTTTGTTGGCGTAAAACTAGTGTATTTGTTTGCGGGCAATTCAGACCAATATTTTTGAATGGGCCGCTAAAAAAATCTCTAACGGAAGGACATTGTATCATATGAAACGTAATGTGAAAATGAATGCCGAGAATTTGTTTACACAATGCGGGTTCGACTCCTGACAAATACGAATCCGCGTTTTGAACAGAAACAGAAGCCATAACAAGAGCGGATAAAAGACTAAGAACAACGCAAAATTTAGTCCGCAGAACTTTCAAGAGGGGCTTAAAAGTTTAAAAAAATGTCACAGCATGGAAGGAGGACCAAAAAAGATAGAAACATTGATACATATGAAGATGATGATGGTAGTACAAAAATCATTATTTTGATGTATGATGATGAAGGAACAAGAAAATAATAGTTTAGCAAAAAGTCTTAATTTTTCAGCAATTTTCTGGTCAATAAGACATTTTGTAATTTTATTTTGACTAAATAGTAATAATAAATTAAACATTTAAAAATCTCAAGAGGCCTCTACAAAATTAGGGGTCTCTTATTTATTATTTTCTTGGTCGATTTATACTTTCAGGCAGGAAGCAGTAGCATAACAAACGGAGTTTGTGCCCATCTGCAAAACGTTTATACAGGCTCTGTTTTATAAAAGTGTATAGCAAACATAGTAGTTTTACTACCGTAAACAATAAAATAGGCCCTCTTATACATGGACCACCTGCATTGCGGGCCTAAACGTTATGCCACTGTTAAGGGTTACCAGACGTCCTGATATTTGGACCTTGTCCCGACTGTCCTGATTTGTTGTCAAAAAAGCCCTGATTTTTTAGTATGTCATCTAATTATTGTTTATTGTAATTTTAATATTTTTAACATAAATCAGAAAAAAAAGGTGATACTAGAAGTGTTTCTAACTATTAGAACTGTCGTATTCTTATAGGTATGTCTTGTCCTTATATTGTATGGGAAATATTGAAACAGAGATAGGATGAATTCTTAATCATAAAGCAGCTGTAGTCATAATTTACTGTACATTGCAGAATTAACATATAAATTTATCTCTTCTTCTGTAGTACAAAAACTGTACCGTATGTTTTTATAAAAATAACCTAGTTTTTAACCCTTTTTTTTTTTTTTTTTTTTTCAACTAGGTCTCTGGTAACTGTAGCATTTTTAATTTAATGTTAAATGTTTTTAATATTGGAAAAGCAATTCACTTTTAGAATTCTTCCACCTTGGCCCTACTGCTAGATACTATTGAAGTTAATGGAGTAAGTTTATCTTCTTAATTTCTTTTGATATTTTTAATGAAGATAAATCAGTTGATGAAGGTTCTTCAAGTTCTTCATTGGTTATACCATTGGTGACATTGGTACCATTGGTGTGCTTTGGAAATTGTCGATAAATCCCCTATTTGCGAAGCGAGGAGGAATTTCCAAAGCACGAGTGGTATCTAATAGGACTATTCCACTATTAAAATCAAAAAGGTGTTATAATTACATAGGCGGTTTATTGGACATCGACATAGCGATAGATGTAGATCTGAAGATGAGTCACAGATTGTGATTGGCCAGAAGGGAGAAGCGGCAAGAAAAATATTTAAAAAAGCGATTAACTTTTTTGAGATATATTGATTGGGGGTAATATTGGTTTTTAGTTAAACACTATTGGTTTTAATTTCTCGAGTTGAATAGCCTATTTTAACCACTGGCGCCTGGAGATTAGGCAGTTGACTGTGACGCAAAACTAGGCTCATTTGTTTCGCCACTATCCACCATTTCAAAGCAATGGCGTCAGGCGTTTCGCCAAAGCGCGTATAAATGTTTAGAGCCAGAAAGAGGTTAGAGTTACTGGATTGCTCTAGAGTAATTCAATGAAAGTTAACTGAAGATTACTCGAATATCTTGTATTTGTTCAGTGAGTAGAAGATAAACGGTCACAACTTTTTGGTCCGAAATGAAATTGCTACAATTCATTCAGCAGCACGCTCGTCCAAGTAATTACGTACGAAAACGTATGGGCTTGCGAAGAGCGAACACTTTAGCGCACACACCCGACATGAAAGGAGAAGATGTCACTTTGGTGGATTTGAAGCCTACTAAACAACCGTTCGTGAAGAATTTATTTCTTGGCAAGTTTGACACAGATATTCTTACTTTTCCAGAAGCTCTGGAAATCGACAGGTTAAAGGACTTGGAAAATAAAATTGTACCTGTCGAAACCGCTATCGTGAAAGATGCATCTAATTCGAATTCTCGAGAAATGCTGAAAGAATTGAAGGCGCTGGGTTTCTTTGGGCTTCAAGTTCCACATGAATATGGAGGCCTTAATTTAAATGCTACAGAATATGCAAGGTTTTGTGAAATCATATCACAAAATGTACCTTTAGCGATTTCTCTTAATTCACATCAAACTTATGGTGTAAAAGGCCTACTTCTTGCGGGGAACAAGCAGCAAAAACAAGAATATTTATCTCGCCTAGCTTCAGGAGAATGGACAGCTGCTTTTTGTATTTCAGAACCAAGTGGTGGAGCGAACCCTTTAGGAGTTGACACAAAAGCAACACCCTCAGAAGATGGAGAAAAGTGGTATATTAATGGCAGTAAAATTCTTATCAATGGTGATGGGAATGCTGACCTTATAACAGTGATAGCCCAGACTGAGGCACAAAAATTAGGTGGCAAATATTCTAGTCTAACTGCCTTTCTAGTTGAGCGGACGTTTGATGGTGTGCTATTTAACAAAACTGATGACACAGTTGGGAATCGAGGAGTAAATATTTGTGAAGTGAAATTCAAAAATACTCCTGTTCCAGTAAAAAATGTGCTTGGTGAAATTGGAGATGGTTTCAAACTTAGTGCTGACATCTTAGGAAATAATAGATTCAGTACTGGGAGTTTTTCAGCAGGAATTTTAAAAAGTCTAATGGAAAGAGTTTCAGAACACTGTGTTAATCAGAAACAATTAGGAAAAAATATGATGGATTTTGAATTAATTCAAAAAAAAATAGGGGAAATTGTTTTTTCAATTTATATTCTTGAAAGTTTAACATATTTAACAGCAGGAATGTTGGACAATTATGATAACTATGATGCATCAGTAGAAAGTGCTATTGTTAAAGTAGCGAGTTCTGAAATATTGAATACCAGTATTTTAGAAATTCAGAATATTTTAGGTGGTGTAGAATATTTCAAAAACTGTGCTTATGATACAATACTGAGAGATTCTAAAGTTTATATGCTATTAGAAGGGTCAAATTATGTCCTCCGTATGTTTATTGCACTTAGTGGGCTTCAGCATGCAGGTGCGATGTTGAAAGATGATGTAGAAAAGATTCGCAATCCTACCATGCACCCAGGTTACGTATTTAAAAAATTTTTTGAAAGGAGAAATCATATGAAAGACAACCCTAAACTGACAATTGGTTTAGATGGCTATGTTCACCCTACATTAGGGAAAGCAGCTCAAGAACTTGAATATGGTGTTCTCAGATTGCAGTTTGTTGTTGAAATTTTATTAGGACGCTATGGACGTGGCATAACAGAGAGGGAAATAGAGCTTAATCGACTAACAGACATTGTTATGGGACTATACATAATGACAGCTGTGTTAGCTAGAGCATCTCGTTCGTACTGTACTGGAATTCATGACGCTGACTATGAAGTTAATATTGCTCTTACGATTTGCCATAAAATTTCAGAAAAGCTGAAACAGAATGTGCAACATATTGAAAATGGTCCAGTTTTGTGTTTTGATCATAATTACAGGAAAGTTGCTGAGAAAGTATTCAGCCAAAAAGGATATTTTCTTGACCATCCACTATCTAGAAATATTTTCTAATAATGTACAGGTTGAATGTAATGTATATAGTTCAAACACAGACTGTTATATATACGAGTTTAAATCTGATACTGGATTTCAATTTAATAATATTTAAATTGTTTCAGCCCCTTCTTTGTAATTTATTGCCTTTTGAATAAAATATTCTATAGTAATGTTTCTTTCATTGTTACCTAATTTCATTTATTCTTTTGGGGTGCACCTATTGAGGAGAAAACATTGAATTCAGTTCAAAAATTCAGGGTCAAAATCTTAAAGTAAATATAGGTGTTGTGGTGCGTTATTGTGGTAGTTGTTTTTGTGGCTTCCATACAGCAGACAACTGATGATGATGATGATGATGGCTAAGCCATCGAAAGCTGCTCTTGTAATAAATAATATTGTTGGCAATGATGATGCATATAATTATTTCTTAAAAGTGAAACCCAATACCAGGGTCCCTGATATGCGAAAAATGTTTTCTTTTGTCGGTGTGTCTGTAAGGACCTTGTTTTTTCTTCTTTCTTTCTGCCTAACTGGAGATCAGGATTGTGAACTTGGTACGAATATCAGATGTGTGTGGGCCTGTGACGTTTTGAAAATACAATAGTTCAAAATTTCTCTCTTCAAAACTTCGTTATTGAAGAGTTTTTTTGTAAAGGCAATCTCATCAATATAAGATCTTAGTCATTTCATGTTCATACTCTGACAACTTTTTACAAATTATTCTAAGTGTTTGGTTGAGAAGACTGTATAGAAACTAAGTAGTTTCTATCAATTCCCTAAGTGATTGTAACTGATATTGAGTTAACTGTCACAGGAAAGTAGTTGTGTAAAATTTTAAGTGAAGGTAAATTTAGAAACCACTTTACATTATTAAAACAATTGAGTTGTGTATTCAAGTATATTGTTTTGGTTAGTGAGTTAGGTCTTCAGCACGGGACAATTGACTTCTGAACTCGTGGTCAGCCCAGGAGTAGGAAATGAACAAATTTTATGCAGTCTATTCTTGGTTGCAGGCTTCAGGATAAAAGCAAGAAGGGCTAGAATCACACAAGACTTTGTGTGCATTGCTGTTGTTTGGTATCTGTTGAAACTTCATGAAGGGGATCTGATTCCTGTCAGTGAAGTGACTGAAGACACAAGGGAAGTGGTAGAGAAACTTCATGTCTCTCCATCCACCTGTTTCCTTAATCTGTTGTACCGTTGCTGAAGGTTAATTTCAAATTATCGTAATTGCTCAGTAAATCCTGCACAAAGAAGTACTCGCTGTTTGGCGATTTAAATCTACCCACAGAGCTTATCGTCCATGACAATACTGAAAAGGTGATCCAGCACATGGTGCTGGCAACTGATGAACTTAGGTTTGGGGTGACTTTTCTCGTTGAACATTTGCTGCAGCCGAACAACAATGCCTACCGTCTTGTTGGTATTCACGCTTGGCAACAATCAGCACAATTGATCCCCACAGGTTGAACTTCTCTAACCTGTAGTCCTTCTGCGACTGACCTTTTAATATCTTTCAATTTTCACATGAAATTTATTTCTTTTGCTTCATTTTTGAGGACCGCGAAAAAATTCCTTCTGTGCCTTACAGTGTGACAAGGATGACAAGGTATTCAAAGCTATTAACACATTTGCTGTGAAAGTGTATGCTCCACTCCTGATGGAGCATGCTAACCAAGTGCTTCTTCACCTGGGTTGCTCTCTTTGTAGATTGCTGACTGACATGGGTTGTGATTTCAATGCCTTCACCAGAAAGCTGGCAGCACACTCCAGGCTTGCTGCTCCATGGGATGACAGCTTTAAGCTTGTTACAAGGCATCTTGCAATGCCTTTTGATTGCGCTTCCTTGTGCTCGTTAATGCTTCATTCCCTTTCCCCCAAAGACTGTCTTTGCTGTTGTTGGATGAGTCAGTGTAACTTTTGGAACAATGAGGTGGAGCTAAGACTGTGGATGACACAAGTATTTTCCATTACCTTCCGTCACTAAGAGTTCTTCATAAATTGCCATATAGTGACTTATTGAAGGTGCTTGAAACTGGACTAATTTCTTTGTCCAGGTTTCCTTGTTCTTCTCCGTGTTAGAAGAGCTTTGAACATCCTGTTGTCTTCCACTCATCAACCAAAATAGAAAAGGCCTTAACACAAATATTAAATACATTAGGAATTAATAAATAATAATGTTGAAACCAAATTATATTAGTACATAAAATTTGAAACTTGTTTGTGCCTGACCTTTTTCAGTATTTCAATGGAATATTATACCTCATTTTAGTCATTGGTAGCCATTTATTTGTGCTACAGGAAATAATTTTTGAGACAAATATGAAAACGTTACCCTAAAGCGGATATACTTGTGTGTCCATCTATTTGTCGTCAGTAGAAATTTTATAATACAACTTCATGTAATTTTTAAGAGAGATTTGAAATATTTATGGAAATAAAATGTTTCATTTTGTAGGGCCAAGAGGCTACTTTCAATAACTTTTTTCGATTTATTTCAGATCTGGAAGCTTATAATGAATGTGTCAACATCATAAATTCGATTCCAAGTCCTTGGCGAAGCGATTGAAGAAATGAAAACATTGTACATTTTTTTTATAATGAAAATATGTGATAAATTGTGTATTTGAATTATTGTTTCAATTACGTTTCTACTGTCCTCCCTGCCTATCCTGAGTACATATGTAGTATTCTTTATGTATTGACGTCCATATTTGTTAAAATGTTTTTAAAAGAAGAAATTGTATGATCTTTTGTAAAAATGTTATATTTTTGCCTTTTATAAAAATACTATTTATTTGTCATTGGGTAAATTCTGTATTGCTGTTTTCCCAGTCAGTGCGTGCCCTTCATTCAATTCGTTCTTAATTTGTCAAAGATTCAGAGAGTTAAAAAGGAAAATCTTACTCCTATTGAAGCAACGTAACAGGCCACACCAAATCTCCATTATGTTGGCGTTGACGACGGCCCACCATTATCGCCAACTTCTGAACCCGTGGTTTTCAACCCGACCCGCGATATTCAAAGGGACGGATATGTGGAATGAATTGCACTGCGGAATTTATACACAACTACTTTTTCCCACTCTTTCCCCATTTTGTTAGGTTAAAATGCAATATTTTTCGTAAATGATCAATTTACAACAAAAATGTATTTAATATGTAAGTATACTTACGGATTGATTTCCGACGGAACGGCGTATCTCGGGAAAAATTATTAAATTACGCCAAAAATATATAGCTTTTTCTATTAAATAATTAATTTGGGGCGCGTTTGAGACCTACAATTTTATAAATCCACGGAGTAAACTTAATATTTTGTAATAAAAAATACATTATTAAAAACCCGTGATTTAAGAATATAATAATGAAATGTGAATAAGGAATTATGGAAGACCTGTTTTAATAATTTACATTACTGTGAAACCAGGTTTGATGTCCTTTCAGTTTAATGTTTATTATTTCAATTGTTTTGTAAAATTGTATTCCCTCTTCAGGTACTATCAATGGTTACAATAATATTTTTAAATGGACAAAAAAAAACAAACTACAAAAACAAGAAACACTTAATATTAGTAACCAATCAAACTTATGTAAAAGATCAACATAAGAAATACATTCCCAAAATTTTTTAAATTGATCAAAAATCAAAATTTGTATTTAAAAGTGACCTTTGCTCAGCATTTTAAAATTAATTTAAATAAAGGAGAATATCGATTAGAAACAAATCGTTTTGAATAACGGTAAACTGTATCAAACCTGGTTTCACTGTACTGTGAATTTTGCCAATATTGAAAGTAAATAACAATTTTATATTAAAAATGATTTATGTAACATGAATATGGCTACAATAATTAAATTTATTGCAAATAGGCTCATTTATCAGCATACGAAAAGCTTTAAAAACCTTTAAAAAATAAAATAATTTCTTTGAAGCCTGAGACATTGTGAAATGAAGAAGGCAATTAATTCACTATCATTTAATTTATGTAGGCAATAATTTATACATGGTTTAAACACGACAGTTGTAAGTAACAGTTTCAATTGCACAAGATGTGTTGTATTAAATAAATTGAACCAGGAAGGGCTTAGAGAATGATCAGGATAATAATGAAGTGTCATACTGAATTGTTGAGTAAAGGTGTGAGAGAAGGTTATGCCTTAATATTCTTTCCTGGACCAAAGCAGTAAAAAAAAAAAAAATGTCAATTACAAGAAGAAGTGTCTGATACACACACAATCATAATAATAAATTACAGTAAATGACACACAACCTTAGGTATGAAAATTGATTAAATTAAACTAGTGTCTAATAACCAAATATGATTTTTAAAAAAGAAACAAAGTGAATTCTTATTAGGGACTATCCATTTCTTGTATCCCATCATCCTCTCTACTGGCTAGTAGTCTGATACTAATAAAATTTTTAATTTATTTCAATAAGTCAAAATTATTTTTTCTGGATAAGTAACAACCTGATTCCACTTGTCAGATGTCACTTGAAAAAATTTAATATTTGTAACTGTTAATATAAAACGGTAACAAGTAAAAGAAATAACAAATTATACCAATTTTACAATTATTAATACTTATAATAACTATTTAATGGTAATTGAACATAGCAAATACAAATTTCGAACTCTAAAAATTCACTAAAGGTTAACGCATATGTCGTTAGATATTCCCATTAACAAGTGTCGACGGACTCAGTTCTAATCAAAGAATGCAAAAAGTATGGTTCGAAGTACACCTGGATTTAAACATACCCGAGTTTTTATTTCTTCCCGCGCTTGGCCTTTTCTTCGCGATGGAATAACTCACGTATTTCGCGTCTTTCAGTCATGCCGCTAGATGTCTGCCCGATACGGTCGCGAATATGTGGCATGACTGAGAAAGACGCAAATACTGTGAGATATTGTGGAAATAAGACAAAAATTATTTCCACCGTAATTATTCCATCGTTCCATTCCAGACAAGGCCTCGCGCGCCAAGAAATAAAAACCCAAGTATGACTCGGTATGACTGCACTTGACGTAAATCAGCTGGTACGATGTCATCCAATCGGGAGGCTGAACGTTACCATAGTGACGTCACGGAAGTGACGTATAAATCGAAGTGTGTCTATTTTATAGTTACCGTTTGTAACGCGTGGGTGCAGTATAATCGCTTGCCACATGCACATGTATTCGCGATGAACTGGGGGTGAATATGAAGACACAATTATGAAACCGTGAATGTTTTCTTGTAAAACAAATTTGAATCAAAATTTGTTCTCTATGGTATTAAGTTATAGTGTTAGTAGTACAATTTACACAGTAGTTTCACCAGTATCTTAGTTTGTGATAAGATTAGTGCTTCAATACTTTGCACGTGTCCTTCGATTATATACCACCATTCTCTTGCGTACTGCCTCTGCGCAAGTGAAAGGAACAAATAGTGACTGGAAAGGATTGTTCCATCTCAGTTTCCACCACTCCCACTCTCACTCACAGAATACAGCTTCCACCTTACTCCCACTCTCTTGAATCATTGCAGAAAAAGTAGTGTTGTTTCATCAGACTGCCAGTCTGAAGACAGATGCTCGCCAAGCAATCAGCCATACGTCAAGTTAAATCGTGAGTGTACTTCTAGGTTACCTGAGCTGTCTAATTTTGGCATAATTGGAACATGTCTGACAATCAGGCTGTTGTGAATGGTGTAAATGGGATTAATCAGGACGAGCCTCCGAAAACCGCTAAACAGCTGGAGAAAGAAGCGAAGAAATTGGCCAAATTAGAGAAATTCAAACAAAAACAGCAAAGTAAGCAGAAGGAACCCTCGCATACAGCAAAAGAAAAGGCTCCGAAAAAAGAGAAGAAAGAAGTGAAAGAATCTATAACTTACACTCTGAACACTCCTCCAGGTACAAAGAAAGACACAAAATGTCCCATGCCTGATTCATATAGTCCACAATATGTTGAAGCTGCATGGTACAGTTGGTGGGAAAAACAAGGATTTTTTAAACCTGAATACAATCGGAAAGGGGTTTTGGAACATAATCCAAATGGACGATTTGTAATGGTGATTCCACCTCCAAATGTAACAGGTTCATTGCATCTTGGGCATGCTTTGACCAATTCTGTTGAAGATGCCATAACCAGGTGGCATCGCATGAAAGGTCGAACAACGCTGTGGAATCCTGGTTGTGACCATGCAGGTATTGCCACCCAAGTTGTAGTGGAGAAAAAGCTTTGGAGAGAAGAAAATAAAACACGCCATGAAATTGGAAGAGAGAAATTCATTGAAAAGGTTTGGGAATGGCGTAAGCAGAAAGGAGATATTATTTATGATCAGTTACGAAAATTAGGGTCTTCATTTGATTGGGATCGTGCTTGTTTTACTATGGATCCTAAATTATGTAGAGCTGTCACTGAAGCCTTTGTACAATTACATGATGAAGGTATCATTTATCGAAGTAATCGCCTTGTGAATTGGTGTTGCACGTTGAAATCTGCAATTTCTGATATTGAAGTTGATAAAGTGGAATTACCTGGCAGAACATTTCTTACAATTCCTGGCTATCAAGAAAAAGTTGAATTTGGAGTTTTGGTTTCATTTGCATATAAGGTTATTGATTCAGATGAAGAATTGATAGTTGCAACTACCAGAGTTGAAACTATGTTAGGTGATACAGCTGTTGCAGTACATCCAGAAGATCCTCGATATTCTCATCTTCATGGAAAGTTTGTAATGCATCCATTTTGCAATAGAAAGATCCCTATTGTGTGTGATGATTTTGTGGATAGAGAATTTGGAACTGGTGCAGTGAAGATAACTCCAGCTCACGATCCTAACGATTATGAAGTTGGTAAGAAACACAACTTGCCGTTCATAACCGTTTTTACAGATGAGGGGTTTATATGCGGTGACTATGGAAAGTTTACTGGAATGAAACGATTTCATGCTCGGAAAGCAATCACTGAAGCACTGAAAGAGAAAGATTTGTACAGAGACACTGTTAATAATCCTATGGTTGTTCCAATTTGTAGTCGTTCAAAAGATGTAGTTGAACCACTTATTAAACCTCAGTGGTACGTTAGATGTGATGATTTAGCTAGAAATGCTTCTGAAGCTGTTCGTTCAGGGCAATTGAAAATTATTCCAGAACAGCACACTAAAATTTGGTTTCGTTGGATGGACAATATCAGAGATTGGTGTATATCTCGCCAACTGTGGTGGGGTCATAGAATCCCTGCATATTTTGTTACTGCACAGGATTCTTCTGTGGATCTTTCCAAGTTCACAGAAAGTGATCGTTGGGTTAGTGGACGCACAAAAGAAGAAGCTCTTGCTAAAGCTGTTAAGAAATTTGATGTGTCTCCTAGTGAAATAATTCTAAATCAAGATGAAGACGTTCTAGATACCTGGTTTTCATCAGGTTTGTTTCCATTTTCAATTTTTGGATGGCCTGACAAGACAGAAGATCTGGAAGCATTTTATCCTGGCACACTTTTGGAAACTGGTCATGATATATTATTTTTTTGGGTAGCTCGAATGGTTTTTTTGGGGCAGAAGCTGATGAAAAAACTTCCTTTCCGTGAGGTGTACCTTCATCCAATGGTAAGAGATGCTCATGGAAGAAAAATGAGCAAATCTCTTGGAAATGTAATTGATCCAATGGATGTGATCAGAGGAATATCTTTAGAGGAACTTCATAACAAGTTAAATGATGGTAATTTGGATTCAAAGGAAATAGAAAAGGCTAAAGAAGGTCAGAAAAAAGATTATCCAAGTGGAATTCCAGAATGTGGAACAGATGCTTTGAGATTTGCCCTCTGCTCTTATATAATGCAGGGAAGAGATATCAATTTGGATATTTTGAGAGTTCAGGGATACCGCTTCTTTTGTAATAAGTTATGGAATGCTACAAAATTTGCTCTCACATATTTGGGCAATGATTTCAAACCAATTAAAAGAGTCACAAAACTTGCAGGAACTGCCAATCTGAAAGCCTCTAATGAATTAAACATAAGAAACATTATCAGAATGAGTCAAGAAACACCTCATTTGCTTCAAAAGGCAGAAATTTTGCAGTTCCTTAATTCATTTTTAGCTGACAATAGTTACATAAATGGACATGTTCTCTCACAAGCTGATTCACAGATATGTAAAGCTCTTGGTGAATCTGTACCAAAACAGTATCAACACTTGGACCGATGGTTCTCTCACATTCAGAGCTTTAGTTCTGCAGAAGTTGCATCATCTTTGGCCAATGGCAAAGGCGATAAAAAGTTAATTGGGAATGAAACGTACATGGATTTGTGGATGTTGAGTCGTATTGCAGCAGCTTGTGATGCATGTAACAAAGGTTTTAGTTCTTATGATTTCCCTCAAGCTACTACAGCATGCTACAACCTATGGCTGTATGATCTTTGTGATGTGTACCTAGAGTATTTAAAACCTGTTTTTCAGAGTGGAGATTCAGTTGCTATTGAGACTGCTAAGAACACATTGTATTCATGTTTGCATGTTGGCCTGAGACTTCTTTCTCCATTTATGCCTTTCATCACTGAAGAATTGTTTCAAAGACTTCCTGGAAAATCATCTGAAGAAGCTCTTAGTGTGTGTGTTGCATCATATCCCGACGAAGAGGAATGCCCATGGAGGAATTTGCAAATTGAAAGTGAGGTGGAATTCACCCAAAAAATTGTTCATCTTGTTAGATCAGCTCGAGCAGATTATAATCTTTTAAACAAGACACGTACTGAAGCATATTTAGTGTGTTCAGATTCAGCTGTCTCTGATCTCCTTGGGAAATACAGTGATGCTATGGCAACTCTTGCCTTCTGCAGTAAAATGGAAGTTTCGACATCTCCTCCTCCTGGTTGTGCTATTCTCACTGTATCTGACAAGTGTGAGGTACATTTATTGCTTAAAGGTTTAATTGAGCCTTCAAAAGAACTTGCAAAATTACAGAAAAAGTTTGAAAACCTGCATCAACAAGTTAGTAAATTGAATCTATTAATGTCTTCTGCTGATTATGCAACTAAGGTTCCAGAAGATATTCGTCAATCTAACAGTGAAAAATTGACACAGGCCTTAGGTGAACTTTCTAGATTAGAATCAGCAATGGAGGCACTTAGAACTATGGAATAATCTACCTCTTTATATATTCGGGACATAAACAAAAGGGGAAAAAAATTGTTGGCTGAACATTTTCAAATTCGAAGTTTGAGCGCTTCTAGTATTTTGCTCAGTTTACGTGTTGGTGCTGCTGATGTTCTGTTGTGCTGGGCACAATTCAAAATGATCTTTATTGATGGGGTGACATAGTGAAAGCATAGTGTACAGATGATTTGGTCCTTCTCTCAAGAGCTTCAAATAGAGTGACACATGATCTTATCTATCATTCAGGCTTAAATAAAGATACATTTTCCTGGTGAGGTAAAGCTGCTACTACAATTATTTTGCAATCATGATTTCTTCTAGAGTATTTTGTAATGTCAGTTTTGTATTTTTAACACATCAATCACATTGAAATGTTTATACTTCCAAGTGAGATTAATTGAAGGGTTTTAATTAAACTTATTGGTTGATTCTAATTAAGTGATCTTGTTGAAAATGTATAAATATTATAATATTGAAATTTTGAACAATTTAATTGTTGCTACTCATTCATTCTTTTCCATTTTGTCCACATTGTTATCATTTCACTGAATGAATGTTAAAATTGTGTTAAGGTATTATATATTTGACATTGTGTATGCATATTTTCTAAACAGTCATTTTGGAAATTAATTACCTCATTCAGAATTAAGATGATTCTGTTTCTTAAAATTGTCATGATCCAGAATTTAATATTCAAGCAGATAAGTAAAATATTTATTTTTTATGTTGCTTTGTTTTCATATTATAGATTAATAAACACTATTACAAGAATTAATAACTTGCCATTCAGTTAAAATTTGAATTGTAATTTAAATTTAAATTTGAATTGTAATTTAAGTTTTAATTCAAAGTAACTGAATTGTGGAAAACTGGGAGATAAAAGCAACATAAGAACTTGCAGAGAACTTACTAGATAACATACTGGGTGAACTCAGGGCAATGTCGTGTTAAGTGGTACAATATGCATTTGATGTGAGCTTACATGGGCTGAAGGAAAGAATGATTTTTGTTGATGTGGAGTAGACATTGAAAGAGTAATGAAGGAAAGAGGGACTTCCATTTTCAAATGCCATGTGAAGCGTTTCCTGTTACACATCAGATTTTCAGATATCCAGTACAGATTGTCCATAATGGTTGCAGAGTTCTCCTTACTGAAATGACATCATGGTCAAAGATATAGTTATCGCTAAGATAGAGAAAACTGGAAAAAACAGGATGTGCAATAAGAAACAAATTGTTTGCACTTTATTAAATTTGAGAAAGAAAATATTTTTAAAAAATTATATTTTTCATTACTAATTATGTTGGCAATAATTTCATGATATTTTTTTTTTTTTGCATAAGGCCATACAAGCACCAAGGTATTTTTCTAATGTCAAATACTTTGATTAAAACTTCGTATTGGTAGCTCTGACACTTTCCATCAGAAAATGGACCAATTTTAATAAAAGTATTATTAATTTTTACAATGTAAATTGTTTAAAAAAATGTTTTGTGTTGTACACTAACTTATTTCTGTGTTACTGAGTCAAATAAATTATTGAATACTAGAACATGTTTTATTGCCTTCTTATCCTATGACTGCTTTATAGTTTTGAATCTTTTAATTCTAAAATAATTCCTTCCACTAGAATGCATATCATTGCTATAGAACAGCCATGTACAGTTAATTGACATTTTACATGAGAGACGTGAAATACACTAAAATAATCATTTTCTTTTGTTTTGTGCATGTTAATACACTATTATATTTCTGTCAATTAAAGTAAAAGGACCAATTCTAAGTAGTTTGTTGCTCCTTTAAATGCAGTTTTTTATATGCTTTTAATGCAGGACTGTTTTTGCAGGCACAACAGAGATGAAATTTTACATCTAGGCATACCTAAGAGTTTCAATACTCTATCGATATTAATAGCAAACATTTTTGACTGATCAGACAATTGTAGAATGAATGGTAGTGAGTTCAGCATAATAAAACTTGATCAGATGAAGACTTAAAATTTATTTTGAATAAATAAATATTAACTTTTCTCTTGTTTTCTATGAAGTGAAGAAATGATGCGAATCAAAATTGTGGTTGTTTTATTATGAAGTTGTGTTGATGAGAGCAGCCAAAAAAAACAAACAATAAAACATTAAAGGGTATTGTACCTTATATAAAAAACCTACACTTCTGTTGAGCTGAATAACAGCTTAAAAGATCACCTATAAAAATAAAGAATGGTCATTGCAGAATTATTTTCTTTTTAAAAGAATCATTTACCCCTTAACTTACCAATTATAAAACAAAGTCAAATTGAACATTTCCAAGATTTTATTTTATTTGTTATTTTGTTTACTGTGAATAGAGATAACTGACAAAATCAATTATTTTAAGATAAAATCTGGTAGTTTTAAGTAATGTTAATTTCAATAGCTCAAGTGCATTTGTTCACGTTAATGTATCTTTTGTGCCTAGCTAAAATGATTTCAGTTACTTTTTGGCAATTTTTAGTTTTTAATACAATGTTGTCAAGAAAAACTCAAGCTTTAGTTTCGCATTAAAAGGCCTATGTCTGGGAGCATTGGAAATACAGTAAACCACCATTAGCACGAACTTGCTTAATATAAATTTCGCGAACAAAACTTGGGGCCTGGTGAGGGATTACTGAAATACAGTCATGATAATCGGATAACACAAACTCTGATTATTTCGGTCCTTTTGAATTTGTGTTAATGAGGGTTTACTGTACTTGAACATATACCAAATATATGTACATAGCAATAGAGAAAAAAATATTTTTTCCATATTGTTAATAATATAAAACATTTTTTCATATTATTAAAATTCGTTTAGAAGCCAATTTTTAAATTAACTGTTGTAAATGATTATATAAGACTTAGAGAAACAAGGGCTCCCTCTATGCTCAGGCTATTAAGTTTTCAAAATGATTAAATCCCTGAGTATACTCAAGCTTTTACCTGAAGTGGTTAAGTTATCCATCTTTACAATTATTTTAATGTTGCATAAAAACATATAAAAATATTGTTTCATAAAAAGGGTATGCAATATAGGATATAATTTCTTTCATAATTCAGCTCAAGCAATGAATGGCAAGGTAAGATAGTATATATTACTTAATATTAATACAACACAGAAATTACTAGACATTGCATACTAATTTAATAAGTGGCTGTGAAAATTGTCAAAGAATTTTTTTTTTCTTTTTCAATGAGCTGACAATGAAGCATGAACTGAATATACAAATGGATTTGAAATTTATATTTATTTTTAAATGTGTGTATTGAATTTAAGTTTTTAAATTTAGTTTTTTTTACTGAGAAATACCTTCTATAAGGCTACTTTTAAAGAGAAAAGTTTTAGTGACAGGGGTTAATGGAAATTTCTTTTTTGTCTAATATAATTATGAACTTCACCATTTAGAGTATCACATTCTTTCCTTTTATTAGAATCTTCTTAGTGAAGATTACTATTTCAAATATGTAGTACATGCATGGGGAGGTAGGATTTGTAATTTTTAAACAGTACTTGGACCTGTGACAGTTTGTCATTGTTCTCTATTTGTTTTGGATAATGAAGGTGTGAACACTTTTGGTGGAATTTCCCTTCAATATGACTCCATGTTTTAGATGTGAATCAATGCAAAGTACCCTGTGTGTATGTTTCAATTTAAAAATTAATTGTATAGAAATGGTAGAATTAGACACTTTCAATTTTTTAAAACCACATTCTGAAAACAAGGCTATAGCACTATAAAAATTAAGACTTTTGTAGCATTTATGGAGAAAATTATTAAAAAGAGGTCTCTTTGAGATAAAAAAAAAATATTTTGGTGCTTTTTAGAGTTTCCTATTAAAATCATGAAATAAGGGAAACGAATGAATATTTTCATCATTTGTGAACTTCAATAAATAATTAAAGAAGTTATTTCAAATTCATAGAATGATTCCTGTCTTGTATAGAACTACAGGTTTCTGAATAACACTACTGAAAGGGGAGGAAAAGGATAGTCTTGCAATCTGTAAAAACTTATCAAAACATTCTTTAACAAGGTCACGAATTTTTAAATAAAATCAATTTATATAAATACCTATTATCAATATGCAACACAGAGGAAAATTAACTGTCGGCTTCTAAGGCTTCCTTTAACCTATTTCTTCTGTCAGTAACAATTGAACTAAATTGACTGAAAAATTGTTTAGCTTTTACACTGTTTCCCACTGTCAAATTAAATGTTTTCAAACATCTATGTGTTGTTGATGTCGCTAGTTAGCGAGTGAACACAAAGGAAACTATAAAATGCAATTTAGCAATTATATCGCAGATTCACAACCATTTCGCACTTGTATATGATTTCACATTTTGTAATAGATGTAAAACCCTTCAGAAATATACTGCACTGGCTGTCAAACATATATTATTAAGTTTTCTCAGCCTTAGGTAGCCTTTCACTTTCTTAGCAGTTGTTAAAACCCACCATTGGTATAAATGTATTTAAAATGCATTAAAAATGTATAAAACATAACATTACTAGGCGAGCTTAGTATTTGGGTCTGTAATGAGTTCCATTTTAGAGAATCATGAATAGTCAATTCAAGGAAAGTTAGTTTTTGGGCTATTGTTTCAGGTATGTTTTTGATGACCAAGTATGCTGGTGAGTTTTCTTTTAAAGTTGGATAATTGAAGTTTAGGGACAGTTTTACTCGTGTTTATGAGTTTCTTTCTTGGAATAGTTTGTACTTTACTGTTTTTTCTCTCTCTCGCCTCTAATTCCTTTTTGATAACATTATCTGATGGTCATTAATATCAAATGCTTTTGATAAATCTAGAAAAAGATCAATGGGATCTTTCTGATTTAGAGCAATAAGTTTATAATTGAGAAAGGAGAATATGGCTGTGTCTGTAGATCCTTAATAATGAAGTGCAGATTAAAAGAAGTTATTTTTACACGAGTGAGTGTCAACAGGTATTACAAACAGATCTTTATTCCTTGCATTATGAAAATGTACAATCGATTTCTTTGTACACAGATGTGAAATAAATTTTACAAACATTATGGTTTCATAAATGTACATATGTGGTAATGGTAATAGGTGTAGTTTCAAATAGTTTTCTTCAAATATGTTTCTAACTTACATTATTATTTTAAGTAGCATTATTACATCTAAGTCATCATTATTATTAAGTTAGCTATAACAGTGATTCAACTAGTATAAATTATTATTCTAAATGATCTTTTTTGACATTTAAAAATCGATATGGCACGAGGTGAGTTACCCCACAAAACATTATTCCCTGTATAAGGTGGGATGAAAGTGGGCAAAATACAGTATGCAAGCTGATTTAACCTGTTATATCTCACAATTAAAAATGTTATCGGATTTTGATCAAATTTCACAGGAGCCTTATCGAAGGGTTCTTAATAACATGTACATTATTTTTTGAAAGCAAGTTCAAATTCATAGAAAGATTTCATGTATGATATATCAGAAGGGGTAGAACTGGTGACGAGTTCATATATGATACAACACACAGTGGGAAGTAAGGGGTAGTTTTAAATGAAAGGCATTTCAGTCAGTGGAGAGCGAAAAACAAAATTCTTGACATTAGATTTAAAAAGGAAATTAAAAATTATTGTTGTATAGATTTTTAGTGATTTCCACACAATTACAAGCAGTAAAAATAAAGACAAACTGACAACATGTCTGGGATCCTTCTTGAAATCTTATAAGGGAGCCTTCTCTAAACAGTCATTCCTCACTGTTACAATACATTTAACTCTGTAAGGTCAGTGTTTCAAAAAACCGTAAGGAGTTATAATAATTATCTATGTAAATAGTGGTGTTCTGAGGAATGTAACTAATACAAACATTTTCAAGGACAGTGTGCCCTAGTGTTTTCTTAGGATCTCTCTTGCTTGCACTGAAATAAGACTGAAATTTTAAAACATAACCTTTAGATATTGCTGACCTCCCCAAGCTGTAATGTATCGGCTTTCATTGGACGAATTGCTTTGTAAAGCAGTGTCCACAGTATGACTCAATGGCTTCATCTGAAGAGAAACGTGAGCCTAGTAATACTTCTAAATCTTGAAACTTTTTATTTAGATGTGAAATCATTGTTGAACTGTAAACATTTTTTCTACTTTAACAATGTTAGTAATTTCATTTACGTGAAAAAAATAGCGAATTATCAAAAACATTTTTCGATTTTCTTTGTCAAAACAGTCAACAAAATATTGAAGGGCCAGATATTATGAAAATAATTATATTTTTAGATTCATCATGATATAAAAACAAGGAAAACAAGAAAATTTACTAGAAGTCAAAAGTGAAATTTAATGGCAAATACACTGGTAAAAACCTAATTTTCTTTTGATGCTATGTTTGCCAGGATATTGCAAATAACTTAAGTAAAAAATGCCTTTTTTTACATTAAAAGGATTCTAGGGCATCACCATGTTATTTATTTATTTGCATCTAAACAGACAATAGCCCAATATTACATGTTTATACAATATTTATAATTTGATACTAAAAATAACAAAAACATAATACATTTTAATTGTAATCGCAGAGATAAAGTGACTTTGTATAATTAACAAATTGACTAACAGAGATATAATTCATGTTGATATCACAGTTATTATAGTTTCTGCACATACACCATATAGGAGATTAGTTCTCGTGAATGGTATAAAAAAATGTATAGTTTTGATTAAATCTGAGGTTATGCAACAATATTTTCCAATTGATCAAAGATAATAGTTCGCTACTGTCAATATCATGATTTAATAATCTGAATAGAAATAAGATGTCGTTACATTTTCTATGGGATTCAAGAGAACTGATTTGAAGATATAGTGAAATTTCACTGTAATCATGGTTTAATCTTGTTATACTAATTCATGTAGATAAAAAAAATTCTGTCTAAAACTACAAGATAAAAACTGATGTCCTGATAATCAGTGGAAATTGCAGCATTGTAGATTAAATAGTTTAGGAACTAGAGCAAATCAAAGATGACCCTGATTTTCAAACTTTTGAAAAACTCTATTTTCAGAAAAAGCCATTAGAGAGCACAGTTATCGTCCAAATGTGGCAAAAGATTGCACTTCCTGAAACTAAATTAAATCGTGATACTAGTTTTTGTCTCCAGAAATGAAATATTTTCCATGGTTTTATAAGAGATATATACAAGAGTTGGGAGAAAATACTCATGTCATTAAAAATGTCAAAATTCTATGAATCCCTCTGGTTAAATTTGCAATTTTTGTAAAAATTTGGTTTTTCATTAAAATTTAATGTATGTCATTAAATTTCACTGTTAGATTGAATTTCCAAAAATTTCAAATTTCCCCGTCTTATTCCTATTTAAAATTTGAAGGTAGAGATTTTTCCTTCAAGCAAATATCAGGAAGAAGCTGAATGTTCAAAAATTAGCACAAAAAAATTGTAATGGACCTATCGTTTCCCAATACAAAATAATTTTGTCAGTTAAAAAACACCTTTTCATCATAAATTTTGCAATAAAATTGCTCGTAGTTCCGAATCTTTTCAATATCAAGGATGAAATTTTGTAGGCAAGTATCTACTTTAAAGTTTTTTACTCATTTATGCCTCTATTACCTTGAAAAATGTTTGTTGTGCAATTTTTCTGTTGCTTAACATCAGTAGAAAAATCATACTGAATCCGAAAATACAATTATTTTTCTGATTAATGACCCTTCGTTATTTTGTTGCCAGTTTTGACAAAGAATGCCCCATACAGAATTGGAAAAAGGAGCATTGATGCTGTTAGGTGTGGTTTCCCAGTATATAAGTCTGTTTATGAGTTTAAAATATCAAGGAAGAAACCGTATAGCAATGTATTTATAAATTTCCTCATAGCTTAGTTGAATCATTGCTCTTTTGACTAGCATATCTTGCGGTTTCTTTCATATGAATTTCTACCATATCATCATTTATTACTTCCCGAACAAGATCAACAACACTATCATTAGACGTGTGGAGATGTTCAATTACATCTAATATTCTATTACTGGAAGTAACTGAATTTATATGAAAAGTTTCATTCTTTCTTTGTTCACTATGTTTTTCCTAATTCGAGATTGTTTCAAAAGGGCAATGATTTTCTCCATAATTAGAACCAGATTTCCCAGCACGAGAAGAAATAATTTCTGTAATGAACTCCTTACCACTGATTGTTATTATTAACATAGCTTGAACTAGCACCATATTTCGTAAATGACCTACAGGGCCAAGCATCCTTCTGAATTACTACTAGTGTAAGCTTTATTGCTGCCTTACCAATCATTGGGAGATAGAAGTGCAAATTCAAGTTTCTGCCATCTATCAATGAGTACTCTTAAACTTTTACAATCTTCGATGGAGTTGAGAATGTTAAGATCTTCCTCTCTCTTTACTCAAATCTAATCTGAAGTGGATAAAACAAATTACAAACAATCCCTTGAATTCCCAATCGTATGATATTTCATACATTCAAATTGCAATCAGAAGTGCTAATATAAGCAAAAGGAAGTTAATAAATCTGTGCTTATATTAATCTTCATGATTTCATTAACATATTTCACAATTATTTCACCAAAATAATGAAAGTAATAATGGGAAATGATTTATTACTTGCAGGCTGCACATGGCGTAAGGCAGTGATAATGCAGTTACTATTTAAAATACAAGATAACACAATCCTACATTTTAGTGCCAACAATTTGAACTACAAATGACATTCAAACTAAAAGTATATCAACGTAAAGCGACTTGTGTCTAAATTAAAAGTTCTAAAACAATAAACATTCGTTATGATATATATCATGAGATGGATATAATGCGTTACTTTGCTCTAATCTCCTGACGTGCTGTAAAGCAAATCATACTTTACGCAACTTTTAAAAAATTTTTGAATACGAGTTTCCAATTCAATGTGTTGTCAGCTATATATCTTCTTAACTAAGTATTAAGCTCATTTCAATTGGCAAACTCTATTAGGAGAAAAGTTAATATTGTTTCCATTAGCATTTTCTTTTTCATCCTGGAAATAACAATGCCAGCTTTCTTTACAATGGAATCACATTTTGAAGAAATAAGGTAATTAAACATTTTCTTTTAATTCTTTTGGACAGAAAATTTCCGTTAAATCTTACACATAAAAAGCTCAAAATCCAAACTTGTAATTCACAAAATACTATGAAGATTAAGTCATAATGTCACATGCCCAATAGTTATATACTCTCTAGATAGTACAGTGAAATACCTTTCACAAAGTTTGTCACTAACAATTATTGTGACATTTCTAAAAAAATCCATTTATTACTGACATGTACAAAACACATAATATTTAAGTACTATATAACGAATAAAATGCCATATAATTGAACTACGTAACGAACCAAGTAGCCTACAATATAATAGAATTGCACTTTCGAAACTATTTCGGGTAGAGACGACACATGGACACAATCTCACGGTTATAATCAGTAATAAGTCTTCAGCACGATGATGGATAAATTGGATGACAAACATATTCGATACCATACTCATATACTCTTTGTTCGATACTTGCGTGTTCTGTTCTTTCATATCATGGAAGAACAATAATTCAGTCTACTGAGGAGCATACATGTTGGCTACTCTGTTTATATGAATTGTCTTTGGTGGAGAAAAATCAAGGAGTGTCATAAACCTCGTGCTTTCTTCTGGTCCACACTGTTTTGCGGGTGATCGTGCCGGGCGTGCCGGGTGTAGTGCTGGTGGTTGAGGTGAATGGTTTAAGTCGTTGGTTAATGCTGGGTTTGTTTATCGTGGAATATTAATAGTGAAGCTTATCTTCGCCGAATTCAGGAGTACTTTTGTGGACAGGATGTGGTTATTTGGAGGAAGAAGTCAACAACCTCCACCTCCTGTGGATCCACTTGCACCTCCTGCTAGTGCAGGTGGTACTGGGGGAGGTGATGATGATAAATCACAAAATGAGCGTAAAAGAATGGAAGCGTACAGGTTTGATTCTACTGCTCTGGAGAGAGCTGCACAAGCTGCAAAAGATCTGGAGAAATCAAGTTAGTAATTTGTTTTGTATTTCTTTATTGATTTTTTTAAGTTCCTGAGTAATTAACATTTGTTTCATAGGACATGCCAAAGAAGCTCTTGAATTGTCCAAGCTCCAAGAAGTGACAAGACAACAAGAGTATCAAACAAAGGTTAAAGAATATGAAGCGCATATTGAGCAGAGTAAAGTTGAACAAAGACGTGTAGATGCCGAGGAAAAGCGTAAGACTCTGGCTGAAGAGACAAAACAACATCAGATGCGAGCACAATATCAAGATCAATTAGCTCGTAAGAGGTAGTGTAAGCATAATTAATAGATTAAATTACTATTTGATGAATCACTCTTAGATTTTTAATTCTTTTGTTAGATATGAGGATCAACTTCAGCAGCAGCAGAGAATGAATGATGAAAATTTAAGAAGACAAGAGGAATCAGTTCAGCGTCAAGAGGCAATGCGCAAAGCAACTGTTGAACATGAAATGGAACTTAGAGATAAACATGAAATGAAACGTTTAGAAGCTGAGATGCGTGCCAAGGCTAAAATAGACAGGGAAAATCAAGATCTTACTCTTGAACAAATTAGATTAAAAGCTGCTGAAAAGCGAACAACTGTATTAGAATCTATAAAGTATGTAATTTTACTATCATGACATCCTACTGAAAGTTGCATCATTGTGAATTACAGCTGTAGTAAATTTGTGCATTTTTCAGGACAGCTGGTTCAGTAATTGGATCAGGAGCCCAAGCTCTGCTCAGTGATTGGGATAAGATTTTAGCAGCTGCTGGTGGTTTGTCTTTGGTAGCATTAGGTGTTTATTCGGCAAAAGGGGTCACAAGTGTTGGGGCTCGATATATTGAATCTCGCTTAGGTGAGTCTGTATATGTAGCTTTCGCCTATTATTTTTTATTGTTTTCTTTTCATGTAATCTCTAGCACCTGAATAATTCTTATATTATTTCAAAAAAGTTAACTCTGCCATGTCCAAATGTACTTGAAATTGCATAGTTAGCGCTTCTCTAGAAATGATCAATTTGCAGTGATATTGTGTGAATGACTCTCATTTCTGAGAATTTGAAATGCATATTATATCATTGGATCACAGAAATCATGTTTTAAAAAGTAAAAGAAATGTGTGAAAAATAGTGTTTAATTTTCTCTTGAACATGAATTTCTTTGTGACTAGAGAAATTGAATAAAAAGAACTAGCTAGATCCTGTGAACAAATCCCACTTTGTAAATCATTGTTTTAAAAGCAAAAATAGCTTCATACTAGATCCCGACTTAAGGATGGCTGGCTCCTGAATTGTACGTTGTGGCTTGTGTGTTATTGGCCTGTCATAATGGATCTATTGATGTGTCAACTTGAAGTTTACAAAGAGTCAGTTTCTGCTTGCCTTATGCATGCTCTTGGAAGAGTTATACCTCCCAAACTGTAACAGATGATTCAATCAGTTCTAAGCAGTAGGATACCTCTTACAAAATGCAACTCCAACTTGGCATGCCCCCTACATATTTCCCATGCGTTGTCCCCCACATTTCCTGCAAGTTCCTCACAATTCTTGTGTTTCCTTAAATGTCCCCCCTGCTTTCCTGTGTTTCCCTTGTGCCTCCTGGCATGTTCACTACATGTTTCCTGCATGTACCTCGGCACAGTTCTCCACAAGTTCCCCTACTCTCTTGGTTTCCTCTTATTCTGAAAATGTTCTGATGTCCTTCTTACTTTATTCACTCTGTTCCACCCCCCACCCCCACCCCCCTCCCCATATTTCTCTATATTTCCCTGCATGTTTCAACATATAATAGTCTTGAAATTCAAAAATTTAATTTAAGTAATTTTTTCTTGAACACTTTTGTAAACATAACAGACAGTGCAGTGTCTTCTCTGGCAGATGAAACAGGAAGAACTGAATGTATCCAGAGTACCTAGAATAGCAGAAATTCTTGAAAATGCAATAGAGAAGTTTCAAAGATTTTTCCCAAAAATTGTAATTATAAAAGTATAGTACTCTTTAGATAACTGTTTTGAAAGTGAAAATAGCTTCACACTTAATGGATAAGGACTTCACAAGGGATGGATATTTTGTTAATAATATGCTACATGTTACTATTAAGTTAATATTTCGGTATTTTAGCAATATTATTGTAAAATAATTAAATTAAAATGTGATTAGTAGGTAAATGGATTCTGTGGATGCACATTAAAAGGAAAATGTGTGTGTGTGTATACATTTTTTGTATATAATTTTTCAGGCCATAGTAATCATCTTTTAATTTTATTATGAAACAATATGTACACATTCGAGAGTTAAAAAGAAGTTTCTTGAATTGTTTTGATCCTTAATATTTTGTATTTTAAAATTACTTAATGAATAAATACCATGAAGTTTGTTTCTGTTATAGGAAAACCGTCATTAGTAAGAGAAACCTCCCGTTTCTCTCTGTTAGAAACTCTGAAACATCCAGTTGAGTGTGTTAAAAAATTAAGGTTTGGAAACCAAGATGCTCTATCAGGGGTGGTATTGGAGCCTCGTTTGGAAGAGCGTTTAAGGTGAGTTATGTAAGAATATAGATTAGTTACCAGTTAGTTTATTTATTTTCTCAGATTAAATATTTTGTTTCACATCAAAAGACTGATGTAATGAAACTTGTGACTTTTTGATAATCAAATACATTTGTTGTTTAATGTTTTGAGTACTTTACTAAAAAAAATCTTCCAAATTGATCTAAATCATCATTGCTACATTAAAAACTTTATCTGGATAATTATCATTTCGACTGCTGTGGTAAGGAACAGTCTTGAGTGTTGTATCTGCTGGCAATGAATGTGACCTAGAAATGGTTATTTTAAGAATGATTATTAAAATTTTAGTTATGAATAAAGATAGGATTTTAATGCACCATCATGCTTCCAGGCACAAATTATCAAAATTATCAAACATGCACAATGAAGGGTAAAATAAATGAAATATGCACAATCAAACTTGTGCTCAAATTTGTTAAAAATTAATGATTTTTCCCAATTTTCTTAGTCAGATTCACTTTTTTGGAAAAAAAAGTTTTTCAACATATAAAATGACTTTTCTTTAATATTATATGTAAAAGAATTATAATTTTTTGGGCAAAACTTCATGGTTTAAAAGTCTGAACATTTTAACTCATCCTCATGAAGTGTCTTCTTTGCAAACTGCTTTCTCTTCTACTAATGTCTGTCCTGCAGTTGAATGGAGCAAAGTCTGGACACAGTGCAGACGCTAACATGAACTCAGTTTATACAGTAGTCGGTCAGCTGGCAGGAAAAAGGTTAAGAGCTGTAGTAAACTTGCATTTGCATGGAAATTCTGTCTTTAGTTATGATGCAAGAGGAATATGGAAACATAATCATCTTTTTAATTTATAGTTATTAATAAGGGGATGGGGAAACTATCATGGCTATCATTTGAAAAGCTGTATTTTAGATTTGTTTATTGTTGTATGCTTGGAGATAGTTTGTGGATTGTTTTTGTGATGATTTTGTTGTAATGAATTTAAAGCCTTTTTATTTTTGTTTGTTTAGGGATGTTGCAATTGCTACCAAAAATACAAAACATAATAGAGGAATGTACAGAAATATTTTAATGCATGGACCACCTGGGACAGGCAAGACCATGTTTGCTAAGGTATATGAAAGTATTTTATTGATTGATATATATGGAATGTTGGGAAATAATGTTGAAGTATGTTATGTTTTAGAAACTTGCAACACATTCTGGAATGGACTTTGCCATAATGACTGGTGGTGATGTTGCTCCCATGGGAAGAGATGGAGTCACAGCTATTCACAAGGTATTTGACTGGGCAGGTACATCTGGTCGTGGTCTTTTATTGTTTGTTGATGAAGCAGATGCATTTCTTCGAAAACGTAGTTCTGAAACAATTAGTGAGGACTTGCGTGCTGCTTTGAATGCATTTTTATATAGAACTGGAGAACAATCTAATAAGTAAGTCTTGTGAAGCAAGAAATGAAATAACCTTATTTTCCCTGTGATAAATACAGCAGTACTTGATTTCTTTTAATTCAGATTTATGTTGGTCTTGGCATCAAATACTCCTGAACAGTTTGATTGGGCAGTTAATGATCGATTAGATGAAATGGTGGAATTTTCGTTACCTGGAAAAGAGGAAAGGGAACGACTTGTTCGCTTGTATTTTGACAAGTTTGTTCTTCAGCCAGCAATGGAAGGGAAAAGGTATCACAGCTTGTATTACTATATATAAATATTAAACTGATCTCTAATTGAGAGAATAATATGAGTAAACAAAAGTTGGCATGGAAATATTTAATGATAAAATTTGATTGATTAATGATAATTTGAAATATTGTTATAATGAAGTGTAAGAAGCAATTGTCTTCAACAATTTTGTCTGTGGGTGCTTTTAGATTTCAACATTATTTTCGGTAAATGACTGGTTCATTTTTGAAACTACATTTGGTGTCTTTCTATGTACAAACGTTTGAGTGAAATTTAGAGTTGTTGTGATTTTAGGTTACTTAATATCTGATAATTAAATTTGTTCAAAGATTTGGTTGGGGCAACCAATTCTTTGAACAAATTTAATTATTAAAATACATTGTTAGTCAGTAACATGGTCACAATTTGGATTTCTTTACGACTGTGGAACATATTCACAGAGCGTAATTGCATCCAACAAGGTGACGAAAGGTGACAATTATATAGATTAATATCTTCTGTTAATTCACTATCTTTCTGTCATATTCTGCAATCAATTCATGTAGTATTGCCTTGTAAATACTAGTTTTAACAAAGGCTTTGTGAAAATTTAATTTGCTACTCGCTACAAGAATCCAATATTACTAGATTTGATTGAATGTCTATTTTTAAAATTTTAATTTCATGGGAATAAATGCCTCCCTTCTGAGTCATGTTCAGTATCGAGCAGTAAATCCTACTTCTGCATTGCCATCCATTCTCTAAAATATAGATAACTGGCAGACCCCGGAAGACATTGTCCTGCTCTCTTTCTCTCTCTCTCTTTCTCTATCTCTCTCTCTTTCTCTCTCTCTCTTTCTCTCTCTCTCTTTCTCTCTCTTTCTCTATCTCTCTCTCTTTCTCTCTCTTTCTTTCTCTCTCTCTTTCTCTCTCTCTCTCCCCCTTCCCCCTCTCTTTTTCCCTAGTTTTTCCCTCTCCCTTTTGCCCTCTCTCTTTCTCCCGTGTCTCTTTTCCCCTTTTTTTCTCCTCCCTTTTTATGCTTTCCCCTCTCTTATTCCCTTTCGTTTTTCCCCTCTCTCCCCTTTTCCTTTCTTCTCCCCCTCTTTCCCCCCTCTTTTGCTTTCTCTTTTTTCATTTTCTCTTTTCTCTCTCTGTCTTTTCCTCTACCTTTTCACTCTCCCTGTTTTCCTTTTGTCTTTTTTAAATTTCATTTTTTCCTCTCATTTTAGCCACTCTTTCCCCCTTCTCTCTCTTTTCAACTCTCTTCCCTCTCTATATTTTTCCTCCCTCTTTCTTTTCCTTCTCTCCATCTTTCTCTCTTTCCCTTCCACTTCTCTCCATCGTGCACTGCTGATTCCTCCTGGTCTCATCAACTTCACCTCGCGTCACACAGCAATGCCCAGCAACAATGGAATTCTTTTAGAAAATGCATACTTTTTCCGTACATGTTTTGTTAGTTTTTAGAAAAATTCATGCATAATAATCTTTGGGCATTTTTTAAATGAATATTGCATATTTCGACTTTTGACGAAACTGACCTCAGTCATTTTAACTTTCTTCTAAACAAGTAATGACTGTCAGAATCTAGTTTTTGTAATGCTTTTGGATAAATCTAGTTTTCATAAGTAAATATTAGTTTTCATGGAAAGGCTTTGTTTAAATTAATTTTTACAGGGTAATACTCAGTCTGATTTCAGGTTTTGGCAATGGTGTAATAAGAGAATTGTTTTCGGTAGGTGTAAGACGTGAGATTTTATGCTTTATTCCTGTATTTTGCTTTTCTTGGACTTTACAGACGCTTGAAGGTTGCTCAGTTTGATTACAGTAAGTTGTGTTCAGATATTGCATCTATGACTGAAGGAATGTCTGGACGAGAGATTGCTAAGTTGGGAGTGGCTTGGCAGGCAGCTGCATATGCTTCAGAAGATGGAGTTTTGACTGAAAAAATGATCAGAGACAGGGTAGAAGATGCAGTGGAACAGCACAAACAGAAGGTATTCTCTTCTTTGTAAGGGTTTTCTAGTTCTAGAATGTACTAAGGGGACATGCGTCTACCCTGATGACATGGGAACCTTCATTATTATTTAAAAAATGGGTTGGAAAAAAGTTGGGAAGCATGAACAGTCACCACTGCTAAGAATATCAATAGAAATCCTTATTCGCATGAAACAATAGTCTTCAAATATTTTTAATTTTGATAGTGTATTTTAATTGGTATGGGACATTTAACGTGTATTCTTTCTCTCCTATTGTTATGTTTTGGACAAACTGGAGAGGGGGAAAAGATAGATTCATAAAATAGATGGTTTCATTTTGGAGCATTATGGAGTTAATAATATTGAATTGACATTTGCAGTTGGGATTTTGAGGCTAAACAATTTCACATTAGCAAAAACTGCTGCCCTAAATTAGGAAATGTGTCTTTTGTCTTGAATGCATTTATTTTGTTAAGTTTTCTTTTTTGTTTCTGTCAATGTGTTTTATAAAATAATAAGCAAATGTTTATATTATGAAAGTGATGTAATATATGTTCCTTACAGTTGACAGTGGCCTAATACTTATTATATATCTTTAAGATTTGTGTTAACCCTTATTTTTTTATAATAATATTATGTGTTCTTTCAGGTTCTCTGGCAAAGTGAGCAGGAACGAAGAGAATCAAAAGCATCACCGTATGCATCAAAATATGTTGATTACATTCCTCCAGCTGCTGTGTCCAGTGTATCTGCACCAAAAACAGGCAGTGTTTCTGATCCTCTTGCCCCTACTACTTTTCCTTCTACATCTTATCCTTTGCCCAGTTCTAGTCAGGATGAAAAGCAAGAAACAAAACCTGTTAAAGATAAAGATAGTTAAGGTTTAACATCATGTTTAGTAGATGTTATACTATTGACTGGTTTCTGTCCAGTCTATGGTCCTAGCTCTTTGTACATAGCAGATGTTTATAGTGTATTATGGGCTACAATATTTTTCAATAATAATTTGGAAGTATCATGGTTTAAAATTCTTTCATTAAACATTTGCAGAAAAACTGTACAAATTTTCTTGCACCTTGAAATCGGGAGATGTTATATTGTTAGTGCCCATTTCCAGGTGCACTATTTGTTTGTTATTCTATTCTTGAAACTATTTAATGTAGGAAGGCCATTACATAATTGAGATATAAATTACAGAATGAAACTAAGCACAGTTCAGGAGACAGAGGAGTTTCAAACACAAAGTAACAAAATTAATTTTGATGTATAGTGAATTTATTTCAAAAGACATTCCTTGGGTTTATTGGTAAATAATTGTGCTTCATTTTTGATAAATCATTGATCAGTGTTATTAAATGACTTTCCATGAAGTTTACTTCCTCCAAGTTTCTCGAGTTGTTTGAGTTGTATATTCTTTGCTATTACGTCTGAAGCAGTATGTGCTTGTTTATATAACTGGTGAATGAATGTGCTTCAGTAAGTGACTTTTACAATTTTATATATGTTGTTTTAAAATTCATTGTTGTGCAGTTGTAATAGTCACTTATCTGATGAATGTCAAACTGACCCTCAGCCAGTCAGCTTCTGTAACTGATTAGATGTATACTTTTGTATGAATATATAATAGAAATTAATTTTGTAAAAAACCATGGTAATCACTCTGGTACTTTTTTATCATTAGCATGCTGCCAATAGCAAGCAGTGGGAATTCACTTTATTAGTGAATCAGAACTTTCGACTTCCCTGAAATATTTTCCAAACCACTTTTTGTGCCGTACTTTTGCCGCTGCCTTGCCTTTTTTGTCCATTTACTATTTATATAGTATAAATTCATGTATTTATAATACTGAACTGAATAATTTTTGCATTTATAATAATGGAACTTTCAAATGAATTAAAAGAAGAAAAATTAGTAGTTTGCAAATTGTTGTCAAAAAAGACAGGAAATAATTACATGACGTGGAGTGAGTAATTCTTTCCATTACTGATCTATATTAGTAATGATTGTAAATTAATGAGAGTGATGATTCTTTATTTTAATGATTATTACCTGAAATACATTCATCTGACATTTGATTTTCCCAAAATTCTTTAACAAGGTAGTTGTGTATTGATTAAGTGCTATGGTAGACGTATTTAGTTTTTTTAAAACTGAAACGAACCTTGAAATTTTACAAGTTAGTATTTTACTGTAATCATTTTTTTCTTCATTGAGCTTAGAAAATTCAAAATTGAAAAAATTAATTTATTCTTGCATGCAGTTGAATTTTCTTGTTGTAAAGTTTTTAAATTTGTGAATTTTGAGAGGTAGATTAATGTTCGTGAGGGCATTGATTTATTGTACCATGCATTGATAGTAATTACACATCACATACTTCTTACTTAGTTACTTCTCTCCCTCCAATACTTTTGTTAATATATTTACATAATAAATTTCAGGATCAATTATAAGTAAAAGCAATAAAGAAAAACCCCTTACCCCAAAAAACACAAGCCTTCTTTTTTGTTCAATTTTAGTAACCATTGTATGTTGTTGGTTGTTGTTTTTTTCTAGTAACATAAGTATTTTGAAAAAAACAACATTTATATTACATTATTATAAATATATACTACATTGCATATTGTATATATACTACTAAATGGATCCTATTCAGTGATTTACCTCACTTCATGATGTGTATGACAGTGGATTCTTTTTGAAAATCAATGACTTTGTGATATGAGACATGTTATCTTAACATTTGATTGAAATTGGACATACTTTATTTTTACCAGGCAGGAAAGTTTTCCTACCTTACCTGTACTTGTTTAATCGATTTATTTCAACCCCTTCATATTACTACAGCTGTTTTTGAGGTTAATTACCTCATGAGAATTTATCTCAGGGATATTCTTCAATGTCTCTTGGTATGTGTTCTTCTTGTTATGCAGCTCAAATGTGAAGTGAATGATAAAGCATGATACAGTAAAAATAAAATAGAATATTGTGTAGTGAAAATAGCAATTGTGTTCTCATTTTATTTGACCTGCCCATTGTAGTTTTGTTTCAATTATTTTTATTTATATGTGAAAGTTAAAGTTTTCATATAGAAGCACAAAGATTGAGGGGTTATTTAATATGATATTATATGCAGTTTTTGCTAAATTTATCTTGACATTACAAAACTCATTGTTCTTTGTGTGTGTTCCAAGGACAGCCAAGCCCCCCCCCTTTGGCCCAAGGGAACATTCGAGATGCGTGCCTGTCTGTACCCTCTGTTTACATGCTGATTGCACGAACCTACTTCCATTCTCACATCTCACCCCCTGAACCATAAACTAACATAAATGGGTCACTGATATAGGGTAGCGTGGATGAGCGAATGAGGCCCATGCTCTCGAGGAGCGCTATGAGTGAATCATACACTCCGTGAAAGATACGAAATATGGAAATATTTTCAAAGGAGGCATGATTACAGATTGTTAGCTAGCAAGCCGGAGCAAGCATTCACACATTATATTGTGCTCACCTGGTATTTTTGTTTAAAGGCCCCTCATAGGTATTTTTGGTTCTCGTGCTGCATTTACATATTCAAAATATGGCTAATATTTTTCAAAAGATTATATGTACCTTATTGGATGGTCTTTATATAATTGGTAAGAGACCTCGCTTTCTTCAAAGCATCGTAATTTCCTCATATTTCAAAAGCAAAGATTTTGCAAAAAAATGAAAATCGTCAAGTAACAGGCAAATTTGAACATTTTAAGTCCTTTTTTAAAATGTCATGAATTTTTTGTTGAAATAAAATTCTTTACACCTGTGTGAGAGGAATTATGGAAGTACTAATGCTATCAAATCGCAGAGTGTTCTTGAAGTTTATCATTAGATATTTATGAAAATGTGTTGCTCTTTGTTCATGGATCGGGCAATTCTGTTCAATGATTGAAATAAAATTACTTTTGAATTTTATTGAATAAGTTTAATTTCAAACTCAAAAATTCCATCCACTCTGTTTTATGAAAACATTATTTTCTGCATTTTAATTTTTTAGTGTTTTTATGCATACAATTTTCACAATTAAAAATTATGTCATATGATTTATACTGAATTTAACATAGTATGTCAATTTTTTGGAAAAAATATCAATATATTAAAAGTAACTTCTATGGTCATTGGTTCTACGAGTTAAAAAAATACATTTGTATAATATTTGGAAAAACAAAAAATAGAGCAATATGACTTTAACATAACTTATAGAGAGCATTTTGGACTATCCCTGCCAAAAGTTAAAAAAAATTGGGTTCTTTTTTGAGAAAATCGTGTTTTTGTAAGGTTTTAAAATTGCAAATATCGCAATGAAAGAACTAATTATGCACAACAAATTTCATTTGAAGGAAAAATCTCTTATCTTTTAATTTGTAATTGTAGGAAGACGCCGAAAATTTCATACTTTTGAAATTTTCGAGAATTCAGAGTTAACCCTGAAAATTGGATCTATCCCACCATTATAAGTGTCTATTACTCTAAATTTAAAGAAAAAATTTGGAGTTTTTTGAGAAAATTTTGAATATGTCCCAAGAGCTTCATGCAAAATACTCCCAAAAATTAATGAATGTTTTTCAAAATCGCAGGGTTTCTTCAATTTCAAACAAAAAATATTATCCATAGTTTAGACGCTTAGTGTTGTTCACATACACCCGACAGACGGATGGACGGACGAATGTTTTGCCGTCTATCGATTTTTCGGAATCAAGGACCCACAAAACAGGATTTGTGTCTACACCATAGGTTAGAGGATTTTTCCCTTAATTTAGAAACTGGATTTATCCACTTTTTCGTTATCAGAGCACGGCAATGATTTTTTTTCTGCTGAAAATTTGCCGTTTTTTCTCGCAGCATTACATAGTTTCCTTTATACTACGTCGATTAGTCCGTATATACGAATGTATACGAGAAAGTAAAAATTTAGAGCCGTTTTTGAGAAAATCTTGTATTTGTAATTTTTCAAAATTGTAAATATGGAACGAAAACTACTAAAAGTTTCAACAAAATGTATATGTTCTTAATGAGAGAACTAATAATGGTCGGTTTATGCTTTCGTCACTTTGCATCTCAATCTATTTTTCCACAGATATCAAACTAAAGATGCTATACTACTATTACACACCGAGGTAAACGGTCTGTAATAGTAGTACATAACTATCTTTTTCACATATTTCCGTCTTTCTTCAAATACGATCTTAAAATTGTTGGAGGCATTACTCAAAATATCGATTCCGATTTGGAACTGTTTTTTAAAAGAAGGAACTGATTCTGTAAATATCACCATTATTCCATCTCCTCACATCTTAATTTAGATATATTTTACTTCTAAGGTCTTCTGTTATCATTCCACCTTGCTCTAAGATCAAATACCGGAAAGAATGAGCGGTGTATACGCACGAGCTCTTTTATCCTACAACTCGATTTCTGATCTCAAAACGACGTTTACCTGCTTTAAAGGGTTCATCTGTTGAATCCCTAAATAATATACAATATAATAACAAATACATTTATTATTTACAAAAATATATGTATTCAACAATACATATATGTGACAAAAACGAAATATTGCTCTTTTTCTTTCTTTCAAAAATTACCAAAATGTAATTGTTTTATATCTCTCTTTCTTCCCCTTCTTGCATTTACGAGTTTTTTTTTTTTTGGGGGGGGGGGTATATTAGCGACCACTAATGGATTTATTTTTGGTAGCTATGAAGATGACATGATACGATGGGCGAAAAGGGGGCGAAAGGACGAACACAAATAACCATGCCCGAGGCGGGACTCAAACCCGCGATCCTTCAGCTCGAGATCGCTACGGAACTACTGCCTTAACAACCTTGGCCATCCGGACGACATTTTGTAGTTTACGTGGTTTAAATGATTGCTTACATAATTTCTTGAAAAAAGTTTTCTGTGAAAATGAGCTAAAATGTCCGCATTTGCAGAAACACTTGAGTGCCATTTTCTCAAAAACGGCTCCATGTAAAAATTGAAATGAAACTGAAATGAAATGAAAATGAAAAAAAAAAGTTTGGTAGAGGTAGTGCTAAATGTACTCTATGGGAAGACATAAACACGATAAGTATAGCTCTAACCTTTTGTATTCCAAAACTTACAAAAATGTATTTTTTATTAGCTTCTCATAACATTAATATTTACATTAGTGGCGATTTTTTCACATCGTTGCAGTTACGAATATATGTGCTTTAATTGATGCCCTATTAAGTTTCTCGAAAACTGAAAAGTTTCCTGAAAAAACGACCTCAAAATTATGAATTTGCAGAAGCGATCAAATGTCTTTTCTAAAAAGAAGCTCCAATTTTTTTCTTCAAAATTTTCGAACTGACAGTGCTAATTGCCCTATTTAAGATGACGTAAAATTCATTTTGATGTATTGTTTTATTTCTTCAAACATTACACATATTTTTTAAATATCTCTCACGCCGTTAATATTTGCACATTTCCAGCTATATATAAACACTGTTGAATTTACGAGTTAAAGTTCAAATTAAGTTTTTAAAAAACTCAATAGTTTTCTGTGAAAAAGAACTTCAAATTTCACATTTCCAGTAACGCTTACGTGCAATTTTCTGAAAACGGCTCCAAATTTGTCAATGAAAATTGTCATTTAGGATGAGGGTTTACTGATTTTTTAATATGCTTAAAATAATTTTTCGGTTCTATCATTAGGAAACTAAAATGTTGAGAACATTAAAAAAAATCTTTGGGCGGCCAGAGCTGACAGCTGGCAAGAGTATGTAGCAAGTCTGAATAACAAGCCCCGACCAAAGGAAATGGAAAACTAATACGTGAGTCTGTGCCATTCTGTTGCTCCACTAGTTTTCAATTCTAATATGGGTATATTTAAACAATGCTAGTTAGTATGCTCAGGTGTAACATAAAAATAGAACAGTTAATTTAAATAAAAACATGATACAAATAGGCTAGAATAATATAATAATATAATGGCTATGTGCATAGTGCCGAGCAACTCAAAGCAGGCCAACTATCCCACATCTGTTTGTGACGAAAACCTACTTAGCCAACAATGTTGTGCAGTTTTTACAAAGTCTAACGTACAGATGCAGCGCAGCTTTGTGACCCAGAGAAACCTGCGAGATAATAAAAGATTCTGAAAATTTACGGACAGCCCGCTATCATGGGATGAGTAAAGGAATTTTCAGATTGAAGAGATACTGAAAATCACGAGGATTTACAACAACCTCAAACAAAACTGTTCATCACAAATAATCAAGCCTGAGGTCCAAATTATCTCGTATGACCAATTCCGAATACCTATTTGCTATTTATTTGTTAACATTAATTATTGTCTCTACTGAACTAAATTCATTATATAATATAGGCCTACCAATGTATAAAATATTATTGCCCTAAAATTTTAAAACTGTCTTTTCCAAAAATTTTATCGAATATAAGAATGGATTACATATTGGTTGTGATAAAGAGTCAGATAATGCTTAAAGTTTGAGTTATGTAATAATGAATTGCGACATACCAGAAATTCCCCAATATAGGGAAATTGCATCGAACGTATATTTACTTCATAATTGGATACACACAAATAGTGTAGATCAAGTAATACACATCGTCAGAAGAACGTGTTAACAGAATTCATGTTCCATGCTCGAGGGTCTGAACGCGATATTCGTGTGCGAAACATGGCCCCGGGAAATAATGTTGAATAGTAAACAAGACGGCGCGTGTTGAAAATCGAGGTTCCCCGATTATTTAGAGTGGGCCAGTCTCTCTCTTGGCAGCAATCAAAGTGGACGGAAATAATTTTGCAAACTAAGGGCAGGTTGCATAAAGCTTTCCATATGGGTTCCATAGCAATGGGTACCTACAATAAAATTTATAGGTTCCATAGACCGTGCACTGTTACATAAAGCAAATGTATGGAATCTATAACAATGAATTCTATAAGAACTTCGAGATGCAACCAATAGCAACACAGTATTGGAATACTACTTACTCCAGCGCTTTGCATGTACTTAGCGTGTGTTGCGTTATATTGTGACCTTCACGGCCGTCTTACCTTACCCACCGGCTAGCTGAGATGGTAGTGGATCACCTGCTATTAAGTGAGATGGATGGACGTCGTTGTTTATGAATGAAAGAAGTTAATTGAATGAGGTAAAAATTTAATGTTCAACTCAAATGAACTAATAATGAACTCAAAATAAAACAATCATGGCAAGAAGTGAGTTTCTACCTGAGCTCAGTTTCTCCCAAAACAAACTTATCACAATTAAAATCTAACACACTGGAAATTTTTAAGGCTACTCTTATGGGAAATTGGTTTGCCATTAGAATTTTAGTTGCCATTAGTTGTTTTGGATCAACTGATACCTCAATTTTCTTTGGTACTTCTGTTTAAGACTGCCCATCATTAGCTGTTAATGTGAGGGCTTGATTAATAGGTCTTCTTTTTCTCGCTTATCTATGGTTGCTTATCGCTTGGTTATCTTCTTTGGACGAACTTTTCTTCTTACTTGCTTTTTTCATGTATGTCTGGAGATTTCAACCAAACCTCATTAGAGTTTTGTTTCTCCATACCGCCATCTAATTCGACGACTTGTACCTGCTTGTCTTTCTTGCCGGGTCTATTGTCTTCTGGAGGACTTGGAACTTGTCTTTTCTTGTTTTGAGCATGTTGATCTTGGAGCTGTATTCGAAGCCCTTCGGTCTTCTCAACGCTCTCCTTACCTCGCCTCATATTCTCGGCTTGTTTGTCACGTTTCCCTAGGAGAATCAATTTATCGTGCATCCACTTTAGCTCCACTTCAATGTCACCATCTTCTTTTGTAAACCCATCCATTTCTTCTTGTGCTGTGGCCAGTCTTCTTCACTATCATTGGGTTATTTTTTTAAACATATTTCTGTCAATTACGGCTAGTTGAGCTTGCAGACGGTCTATAATCTCCTTATATTGTTTCGCCAGCTTTGGGGTAATTTCCCATCTTCTAACACCCAGTCCATCGCGTTCCTTTTCCTTCGGGCGTGAACTCTTCTTGATCCGAGGATGCCTTTACTTTACGTTTAGGTACTCCGGGTGTGGAGGGGGTTTACATGGGGGTGATCTCAGCAGTTTCGGCCTTCCAACAAAGGGGTCAAATGCATATTATTATTATTATTATTATTATTATTATTATTATTATTATTATTATTATTATTATTATTATTATTATTATTATTATTATTATTATATCTTACATTATTCACAGTATCTACTGGTCGGTATGTCAACCACACACAGGTATGATGACCAGGTGTGTGGTTGCTTTACTGAAGGTTCAGATGGCTTCTGACAATACGGCATGTATTCAAAATTACTGTCTTTTGCATGTTATATACATTCCTGGTATCCAAGTGAAGACACTCCAGTGCCCGAAGTGTCATTTTCGGGATCACTCCTGTAGCTGATATTATTATAGGCACAGTTGTCACTTTACTGAAGTTCCACTGAGTTGCGACTTCATAGGCGAGATCGGCATACTTCTGGATCTTCTCTTGATATTTTCCCGATATGTTGTGGGTATTGGGTATTGATATATCGATAAGGAAAACCTGCTGTTGGTTTCTATCAATGTACGTTATATCGGGTCTATTGCCGCCGACATGTCTGTCAGTGATAATGGGACGATCCCAGTAGAGTGTGTACTCACTACTTTCAAGCACATTCTGAGGCACATATTTATAATACGGCACGGAAGTGGCGAGTAAGCCCGTTCTCAATGCCAATAATTGGTGTACCTGCTTCGCCACTTCATCATGCCTCTTTTTGTATTCCACCTGTGCGTGGCTGCTATAATAATAATAATAATAATAATAATAATAATAATAATAATAATAATAATAATAATAATAAGTATTATTATTACTATTATTATTATCGTTATCGTTATCGTTTTCATTATCATTATTATTATTATTATTATTATTATTATTATTATTATTATTATTATTATATTTTTAAGGGCGAAGATCCTTCATGGATATTAGTGAAGCTAGTGATATCGAATCCCAACTGGGTTACCGACACTTAACCTCCGTCTCTTAAGCCGTATTTCCTCCTACGCTGAAACCGTCGTTAGACACTACTTCACGTAGGAGCTTGGCTGGTAGCAGATGCTCTACTTTCTCAGTCTTAACTCTTTCTTCTTCGCAATACTAATTATGAAGTTTTCTATTGTTTAGCATTTTTCCTGCGAACTCAGAATCATGTCGACCATGTATCTGGGTTTATATCTTGTTGGAAGTTGACATTATAAACCGCTCGTTCCGAGTCCCATGCCTTGCACTGGAATAATGTGTGTTCTGCATCATCTATATCTGCGTGACAGAGACTACATGTGGGCGTTTCTACGACCCTGAAATCGTAGAGGTATTTATTGAATCCTCCATGTCCCGTAAGAGTCTGTGACAGGTAATAACTCACCTCCCCGAATCTTCGGCTGACCCATCTCTCGATGTTACCAATCAACCGATGAGTCCATCTGCCTTTCACATCCCCATCCCATCTTCCTTGACATTCTTCAAAGAGCATATTCCTTGCCTCCGCTTTGATGGTCTCAATTTGCTTCGGAGGTAAATGACTGTCTGTTTGTTGTGTTTTCTTCAAGGCGAGGTACGCCCTCTTTCTTTCCATGGCTATTAAGTCGACAGGTGGTATACTCGCCAACACCAACACTGCGCAAGCAGATACTGTGCGATAGGCAGACGCCACCCTCAAGGCGTCTTTGTACTTGGGCGTACGTGTGTCTGATAGACTGCTTTTCCAGCGAACACTCCCAGACTGGAGCAGCAAACAACAACTGTGAGTGAACTATGCCACATTTCATTCCTCTCTTGGCTTCTCCCGCTCCACCGACGTTCGGTAGCATTCTTGCGATGTTATCTCCTGTCCTCGCCGCCTTTTCTGCCATCACATTTATGTGCCGAGTGTATGGTCTATTTCGACTCCTAAATGTCTTATCTGGCGCTATCCAGTTGATTCTCTTCCCTCCCAATCGGAGGGAAAAGAAGGGCCCTTGATGATTAAGACAGCTTCGGTATTTTGCACTGCCATCTGTAGCTGTCTTCTAACCATCTTTTAACCCTAAAGATCGCTTCGTTAACTCTCAATTCGAGAAGTTTAATGTCGTCGCTGTGGCTTATTATTAGCGTGTCATCAGCGTAGTCTATTAACTGCGTATTTCTCGGCAGGTCAATGCTTAGAATTTCATCATACAGGACATTCCATAAAAATGTCCCAAGTCTGTACCCTCGAGGATACTGCATGTCACATTTTCTTCTATCCTGATACTGTCCATATAAGTTATCGTCTTTTCATGAAGGTAGTCTTCAATCAACCTTATGAGATATTAATAATCTTTATTAGGAATCATCTTGTTAACTAACACTCCTCTAATGTTCATCCTCCTGTCGGAGTTGAAGGCATTTCTGTCAATTGCCACGAGTGCGCAGAATCCCTTCTTCTTGCCGACTCCTCTTCTGGCTGCGTTTGCTTTATCGATTACTTCCAGGATGACATCCGTCGTCGAGCGGCCTTTCCGGAATCCATATTGCATGTGGGAAAAGCATATGAGCCGCTCAAGCATAGAAAGTATTAAACCCTCAAGCAGCTTGCCCATGGTATCTAGGAAGCACAGTTGTGTGTATGACGACGTCTGATTTACCGGCGTGTTGACTTTTCGGAGGAGTATCAGCTTTTGTCTCTTCAACGTCTTAAATAATTTCCCGTCCTCAAGGCAGCGATTATAGATTGACAAAAGGCATTCCGGATACTCCTGTGGTACTATTTTTAGTATTTCACAGGGAACTGCATCGAAACCTGGGGCCTTCCTAGTTTTCATGCTTTTCGCCGCTCTCCTCGCCCATCGTGAAGTAGTCTGCTGCGTCAACCGTGAAGTCGCTCTGTCTTTGTCTCGTCCAGGGAACTCGAGTTGGAAAGAGGTCCCTAAAAGCTTTCCTCATCCATTGTGGATCATTCAATCCAGGTATTTTCCAGTCCATCCTGAATTTCTTATTTACTATTTTATAAGCCATGCCCCATGGGTAGTTATCGATCTGTTCTAGGAGCACCTTCCAGCATCTGCCTTTACGTCTTTTTATTTCTCTCTTAAGCCGTTTGTACAATTCTTTATACTGTTCCCTGAGGTGCAAATTCGTCTTGGTCTTTGTAGCTATTCTTCTTGCCTTAATACAGTTCGTTCGAATTTCAGCTATTTCTGGTGTAGATCAAAACAATCGCTGTTTCCTCCTCGGACATATACGTCTAGGCATGGATCTACCACTTCTACCACTATTTCCTGCGTTGCCTTAACCAAATCCTCAAGCGTTTCCGCCTCTTTCGTCCAATCCATGTTAGCCCACAATCTGGATTCTTCCAAGGATCGTTTTGCCTTGTCTTCATTCAAGTTTTTGGGATTCCAAGGTTCCTTCCTTTATATCGCATATTGACGTCCTATGTACCGATGGTCACTCGGGGTTTCTTCGTCGAGCACTGCCCAATCAGTGATGCCTTTAGTTAGCTTGGTGGAACTTATTGTCAAATAATATATATATATATATATATATATATATATATATATATATATATATATATATATATATATATATATATATATATAAACATATTATTATTTCATTATTATTATTATCATAATCATCATGATTATTATTTACTTACATCTGGGTCCCATTTATGACTCACGAAAGTGTTTAATATCTAAGTACGTAACATTTAGAAGCAAAATATAATTGAAAGAGGATTTATTAATAAGGGATATTCACAGTAATGCTAAACATTATTCTGCGCTCTATTATAATACTGGACAAAAGTTCACCAAATTATTAAAGTATGTTATTAGCTTAGCTTAACTAAAATAATTGTTTGCTTAGTTATTATTCAATTTATTCTCAAAATACAGAGACAAGTAAACATTTTATAATATAAATTTGAAGATACTCAAAGTGAAAGGTCTAAATAAATTTTTTAAAACTGTTCCAAGATGGGGGGGGGGGGGGGGGGCAGTTGCGCCCCCCTCCCCACTTGCTCACTCACCCGCCCCCCCTGCATCCTTCCATTGACTGTGGGCCTCTATGAACATTTACCAGAATTATTTATTTTTTTGCTTAAATTTTCCTCCAACAGGTTCGTAATTAGCAGCAGATAAAATATCATCACGTTCTTTTTCTCAAACATACACAGTTGCTTCTAAAAATAATTTGTTGTGAATTTTTTATGGATGCACTACTTTGGCCACACAGAGTAGGCTTCCCTCTAAGAACCTGTGTGTCATGAGGGCACCCAAGAGGGCTCTGCGACAGGAGACAAGAGTTCAGGGACATCATTTTTCTTTCTCCAATTCTATGGAATTTTAAACTTACCATTTTGTCATTTTATCTATTAAGAAGATAGTTATTGATTCCGTCATATGCAGAACAGCCCTAGTCATAGTTTCACAAGAAATTCTGGCATTTTTAGCTTTTTTTTTCCTAATTAACAGATGTGTCCAAACAACAATAGCTTATTGCTAAGCACTTGCCTGCATAATGACTAACATTGGACTGTTATGATATCAATTGGTGATTGGAAGAGTTTATGCATGGGGAATGAATTTGTATTACATCTCTCGTGTTATTTGCAGTTGAAGAGACTTGCAAGCTCCAGAATAATTGAGCTTTTAAAGCAAGAAATATCTTAACCAAGGGCTAGACAAAAAGGTTCTCATGACATTGTCATTACTTATCCTATGCTGATGACTTGTGACAGTAAGGATTCAAAAAGGATGCTTGCCAACTTATCTTACCCTGTTACTTTTGTCAGCCTTAACCCTATCTCCTGTTGCCCTTACCTATCAGATTGTAATTCAGAGAAAGGAAAAAACTTAGTTGTCACTAAATTTAGACAATCAGGGAGTTGAAAATAGGGATTCTCATGCTACAATGAACAATTCTATCTGCACAATATGGTAAAAGATAAACAGGCAAAATAACAAAAGCAGTGTTCAAATTGCTGATCGGATGCTTTGGAGATAAATAGATATGGACTCTCAAGAAGCAATTAATATTAAAAATTGTGATTTTTCCATTGTATATTTAAGATGGAAATAAGATGGAAGTAAGTAGGCAAATGATTGAATGCAACTAGCTGCAAATGGCAAGTTTTCAAGCAAGAAGTAATACAGAGCGAGACAGAAAATAAATATTTACACTCTATTGAGATATTTGGAGTTGATTTGAGGAGAAGAAAGGAGAAAAATACATAAAAATGGAATGTTTGGATTTTTTGTAATCTATTTAATTTTTTTAAAAAATACACATTAAAATTTATATTTCTTGTTTGGTTTGTACATGAATGTCAAATTCATTAAGAGACTGTTCTTAATTATTAAATATGCATGTAGAGGTTTGTGATTTATTGTAAAAACAGCTGCTTAGCCAATAACAATATTGAATTCAAAACCAATATTATATGAAATATAATAAATTAAAGTTAAAGCACACTCTGATTCAGTAACACATAGGATGTAAAACAAACATAATAACAAGCTAGTCATTCATGTCAAACTCTCTTCATGACAATGAAGACTTTCTCAAAGTACATGTTCTGCTATAGATACAGCAACAGTTTGTAACTGTCAAAACATCACATTGGGCAGAAATATCTTCACCAACGCGAATTTATCTCTGCATTCCGTACTCGGTGGTATATAAATATTTCAATACTTCCCCCTTTAAGATAAATAAAAATATCCCCTCATGTAACACTTAAGTACACAGTTTTTGGAAGTCCGACATTTGTTGCAGAATTGAATACAATGAGCTATAAAATTGACTCATGTGCCAAACTGCAATTGTTCATTGTCAAAATACACATCTCACATTACCACACCTGGCACTTGTCAATTGGGTTCATTTTACTGCCTAGGGGACAGTTGAAGTCTCTTGAAAATTCCTCCCGATTGGAGAGGGGGCCAATTACTCTGAATCGTCCTGGTGAGTGCACTCCAGTAGTGATACGTTGTCGCATTGCTTGAGGTCGATATTTGTTGCACCAGGTCTGTGCAGCACTGATCCAGAACAATTGTTGAGGGGTATAATCCAAACCTGGGAGAATAGGTTCAGTCTTCTTATTCTCCTTAACCCAGGATAAGTAAGCACCGTAAGCTTCCTTGATACCTCCATTATCTGCTATATTTTCACCTTGTGTGTTGATACCATTGAGCTGTAGAATGATTGAAGTTTATTAATTTTGGTTTGTTCAAAATAATTATTTTTGTTAAATATACAAAATTGAAAGGTCAAATAAACAAAGTCATTATTGAAACTATTGTTACTTCATGGTCAAAATATATGAGTGGAAGTTTTGTGCAGAATATAGTGTGAATATTTGTGCAAACAGAATCTATTTAAATGATATTACAGATTCCTTCAAATTAATTTTATCTCTGGCCAAACGAAACCTGCTTCTTTATCACATCTATGTACTCTGTAAAAATATATAAATTTGTGCAAAAAAATAAAGTAAAATGAAAATAATGATGATGACATAAATGTTTCTATTTTAGTTCTACATTTTTTTAAACAATTCTATTTCATAACAGGTTCTAATAAACTTTTTTAAATTTGAATGTTTGCAGTTAAGATAATGTTCCTGCCTTTGATTCTTGTGTTAATATTTCATTATATGATCATAAGGATTTGCACTCTTACATTGAGCCCAGTTTCTTCATCTGTGTAGTTGCCATATTGATGGACAATGCAACGAGCTTTTTCAAGGTACCGATCCTTTGTATTTGCTTCCCACCAATCAACCAGATTACCATCTTTATCAAATTGTCGACCCTAGAATAAAAATTAATTGTAATTAAAATTAAATTATTAAAAAACAAATGTCTAAAAGTTTTAAAGAGAAAACTTACCTGATCATCAAATCCATGAGTTATTTCATGGCCAATAACAAAACCTATGGCTCCGTAATTCATATAGCGTGGGCGGTCATTACTGAAGAATATTCCTTGCAAAATCCCAGCGGGAAATTCTGTCAAAAAGTTCAAGAACATTAATTATTTTTTTTATTTAAATGAAAAGTCAGAAAAAATATAACGCTTTTTGATTTTTATGAAGTGGACATATAGAATACTTACGAATACTATTTTCTATTGAGCTATAAAATGCATTAACAATTGCTGGGCGACCATGTGTGATCCATTCAGTTTTGTTGACCTTTTGTCGCAGTCTTCCAAATGAATAGCCAGTGCCAAATTTTGTTAGGTTGAGAATACTTTCCATGTATAAGTCTTGATTAACTTCAAGCTGCAACAATTTCCCTTAGTAAGTAGACTTGGAAAATCATGAATTTGTTAATCAATTATTTTGACTAAAGGTTTTTAAAAGTTGTATTTGTGCATGATGTGTGTGGGTGTGGTGTGGGCACAGTGTGGTTGTCTGGCATGCGTGACCTAATGGTGTGTTTGTGCAAGTGTGTAAATGTGCTTAGGGTGCATGTGTGCATCTGCAGTTATATGTCTGTACCTGCAGGGTATGTGTGCTCATGGTATGAGTGTGTGTGTGTGTATGTGCACGTGTGTGCATTTTCGCACATGTTCACAGACATGCACACACACACATGCTCACTTGCGAATGTACACCACTGCTCATTTATATGAACCACCTGATCCTTTTTGGTATAATGTACAGTTTTGGAAAGGATTCACTAGTAATCTGCACCTTATATGTGTGTGTATGGCCATCCCCAGCACTAAATTATTGAGGGGGACAATACAATTCATGAAGTGCAGATGACTGGCAAATCCTCTCCAAAACTGTATATTATACCAAAATATTGGGGGGGGGGGGGGGGGGGGCATATACATGGGTGGTGAGGCCCATGTGTAGGTATAAGTGTGCGCACATATGCTAATGGGGTGTATGCACACCTGTGGGGGTTATATGAGCATGTGGGGGTGTGACTGTATGTGCACATGTGGGGAAGTGTGTGTGCACACTGTGTGAGTATGTGGGCATGTGATATCTACATTTGCACATGTAGCATGTGTGAACACATTTGGAATGAGTGCATGGGCACAAATTGGCATGAACATGCATGCTTGTGTGTGTGTATGGGGGGGGGGCATGTTTGTGCATGCAGTGTGTGTTCATGAGCATTTGCATGTGGTGAGTGTGTGCCATGCGTTATATGTCTTCTTGTTGTGTTTGTGTGGTCACTATAATTGGACTCACTATAATGAATTATATACTCACTTTGTCATAAAATTCCTCCAACTTTTGAATATCCAATAATTCATCAGGATAAGCAATATGAACAGACATTGCTTCAGCTTTCTCAAGAGCTCGTTTTCTAGAAAAGAAAAAACAAACTATTTTGAAAACTGATTGGAACTCCTTTATTTATTTAAATAATATTCAATCCTCATATTTATATTGTGTGACAAGAAGTGACAGAAAATACATACAATTCTTATTTTTCTATATTAATGAGTATTCTATTAAAAATTATACAAGTGACACAAGGGATCTAGTAAGTTCTTTATTATTTTGACACAAAAGTTATGAGAAGTTATGTCAATATTTGCTGCATTTTCCTCAGAGAATGTGGTCAAATCAGACCCTCAGGTTAGAATCTATACAATTTTAATATTTTATTATATATTAATGATCATTAGAAGTTGTTACAATTTTTTTCTTTGCAATTATTAATGAGGTTAACAAAGAAACTGATGAATTATCTCTTAATTTTTTTGTTATTTTTCTTAAAAAGCTATCACAAAGATGTGGAAACAAAGTTTATAGTTCTGAGGGGAATAATTTAATGTAAGATGTTTGGACGATAAAAAGTATTTTGAATGATATAATATATAAAAAACTTCCTATGTATTTTTACAAATAAAAAATTATCTACCTTGTTTCTTCATCCATCCATTCCACTGTCTGTAATATTTTTTTAAATTCTGCTCTGATATTTTGTACCATCTCCATTGCATTTTTTTTGGCATCTTCATTGAAATATTTTTGCACATATAGTGAACCGACAGAAATTGACAAACTGAAAAAGAGTATATAATGAGTATTTGTTGACAACATTTTGAAAGGAAATAAAAAAGACTGTTATTGAATTCATTGTGTATAAAGCAATATTTACCCTCCAGCAACAATATCAATGCACTCTTTCCATCGTTGTTCTCTCTCAGTTTTGCCTGACAGAACAGTGAAGAAATTCAACTGACGTTTGCGTGCTTGTTCTGTCAAATAAGTAATTGTTGCTCCAGCAGCTCGCCACATCACGTAGTTTGCTTGAACTCTGAAAATTGATTTTTATACTTATTATTTTTGCAGTATAGAAGAATGTCTCAATAAATTCCAATGTCTTTAACATTTATTAATATATTTATTGATCTAAGAAAAAATGATATTGCCCTGTAAGACCTATTTCATGTTTTTCATTTCATTTTCAATGCACATAAAGTGCTTCATTGTTTATTTCTGTCATTTCAATGAGAAAAATATTGCAAAATTTAATTGTATGTAATATTTATTTTCATTAGTGAAGTTGTAATTGAAATTCATTATTTATCCATTTTTCTAATATTGTATTTCAAAATAATTTACCGTTTTGGTGTAGTGGAAAGAAGTTTCTCCAGTCCTTTGATGAAAGATGGGACAGTTACCACAATTGGTTCATTGTTGCTGATTTCAATATCTCGAAGCAAAATGTTATTGAAATATTGAAGCCAAGGGACACTGGGGAATTTTGTTTGCATTTCTTGTATAGTCATTAAATTGTACAATTTAGAAACATTTCGTCGTTCTTCACTGGGTAATGATATCTAGGGGAAAAAAACATTATTTCATTTCTTTGATGCAGAATAATTTCTCTCCTTTTCCACACATTTTCAGTTAAGCATAATTAAGTAATTTCCAGTACTTACATTGGCAAGTTTTATTTCAAACTCCAGTGATTCTTTTAATTCCTCTTCTGCAGTTTTACGATCAGCTCCCAAGAGAACAGCTATATCTACTTGATATTCGTAATATGCTCTTACGAGTTTATCACTCATACCTTTAACTAAGTATTCCCTGCTTAGCCCAAGAGAGGCTTGGTCAATCTGGAAAAATATTTTGAAGATATTTGTATTTGTAATTTTTTTTGTTTTAAATCAAAATATAGTTTAATTATATTAATTTACATAGCAAACATATTCCATGACCTACATTTATAGATCTATAAGATGAATTTTTTGCATCTGTTGCTACTGAGAAGTCCATAAAATAGTCAACACTGTATCCCATTTTCCGGAATTTGTATACAGATTCTCGCCAGTCAAATTCACCTACTGGCCATGATGGACCATCCACAACTGGCCAACCACCTAATTCTCTTAGAATATCTTGCAGTGGTTCCAGTCCTCTACTTTCAATTAAAGCTGTAAAATCATGTAATATATCAATGACAATACATCAATTAAAAAAATCCATTAAAATTCATCATTCTTTTCTAGCTAGGGTCTTAAAACCTTTAACAACATATACATCAATCTATTAGCATAATCTACACAATATTAATCTCTTATTACACTACTGCTTTTAATAAGTATCTTTGTTTCTTTGAAGGATTCGATTAGAGAAGTACACATACTTACTTTTATTCATACAAGCTCGATAAAGTTTTTTAACCAGTTTAAACGGCTTTGCTTCGTTTTCCTTTATGGGCTCTTCAACAATTGTACGCAACTTTTCTGTAAGTTGGTCTGATATAATACTGAAGGTATTCACTGTTGACTTGTCATCAGGAATATTATTTGTCTTTACATAATTGCCACATGCAAAATTGTAAAAGTCATCACAGGGTTCTACTGATGTGTCCATGCTCATCAGCATTGTTGAAGCTGGAATGAGGATGGTAAGTGATGAGACATGAAAGCAAAAATAAACGGTATAATAAGACTATATAATATGATAATATTCAAAAGACTGACTTTATAATCGTAACGCATTGGGGAGTATCACCAGAAAAGAATTATTACTTTGGGTGGGAATGACTCAATAAATAAACTATAAATTACCAAAAAGATGTTGATAAGTAAAAATTTAAAAACACTTTTTGAGGGTTTCTGAATGCCTCCAACCACATATTTTAAAAATCTATAAATTTCAAAGAACCCTCTCATTGTTAACTTTGGATCATTATTCATTACAAAAACCTCCAATTTTGATTTTTCAGTGATTATTTGAAGTCCATTTACACTGATTAATATTGTAATAAAACCTAGACAATATTCTCTTATTGTATAACTGCTTTTAAAACATGTCATTAATTAAGTTTGAAATAGTAATTTTCTTTGTCAACTAGGACTCAAATTCTTCTTCCAATATTATTAGGGTGGAATTGCAAGAAACACATCACACCCCACAGTGAGGACAGCAGTGGTTTAAAATTATGTACAATACTCTTTATAATATTTCACATTTAAAATTCCATGGTCTATATTTAAAAACACAGAGGAAAAAATACAATTGACCAATAAGATTGGAAACCAATCAAATCATATACTACTTCAAAAAGTTTTAAATGTAGTTAGCGGAACCATATGACACACATACCAGCATGAATGCATCCTGGTGTGAGGCAGAGATCATGTTTTAACACATCATTTTGCTTCACAATGCCACTAAGTGCAGCAGGCAGTGTTGGCAAAGAATCTGCAAAACATGATAAAGAAGAAATTATACTTTTCTCTATATGTAGGCTTCTCTATGTGTATGAAATTCATCTATTACACTGTGCAATGCACAATTTCCACATTTTTCTCAGCTTCTGGAAATTTTAAGAACTTTCCACGTACTATTTCACTCTACATTCTTTATGTATTACAATTAATATTATTTCATAAAACTTTCTCCCTATTCCATTGTACAGGGAGGAAAAGTATCCCCTCCACAATACAATCTCGAATTTTCGGTCGTATAATCTGTGCTTTTAAGTTTTTTTGCAAGCTGCAACTCTACACACAAATCAGATTGAGGTTCTAAAGCTGCTCGCGTAAAGCAGGTCGGCTGCACTCGAGAGCTAGAGGTCTGTGCGCGAGAGCGGTGCAAGTAGTGGGACGTAGGCAGCTTTGTGGGGAGAACAGCAACTTGCTATTGCACGGTGGGCATAGCGCGGCGAGGCGCCTACATTGAATGCCTGGCTTTCTAGAGCAGTAATCCTACTGTGAAATTATTTGCCCACTTATTTAAATGGGTAATGTCCCGTATCTGTAGCTATAAGGGCCATAATTCACATTTTATGTCGTTCTTTGCACTGCTATAAACGACATATTTTTCTTTTCTGATTATTTTTTAATATGCTCATTGTGATTCTTAAACACAATTTTAAAGCAGTGGAAAAAAATTCTAAATATTATTCATTTACAATTTAATAATTAATTTTTTGCCGGGAAAGTTGATCTCCAAATGATAGCAAAACGAAGGAAATTATGTGAGTACATCTAACGAAAATGCCCGATGTACTGGATATCGTTCAACTGTAATGTAGGATATATTTATAAATATTTAAGTTTACGCCAGTGTAGATGAATTAATGATTTATGGACAATATCATACTCTTAAAATTCGGTTAATATATTTTAAATATATCAACGTCGTAAACGATTATGAATAAATAAATGTTCGTTGATTTAATATTAGAAATACACTAGCGTACCCGTGCGAGAACTTTCGCATGTCAATCCCCACCCTTTTCCTATTCATTTTCCTCTCTTTTCCATTAAGAAGAAAAATTGGTAATGAAACGTGTTTATTTGTTTAAAAAATGTATAAAAGTAACGTCGTACTTACACAATATCAAACGAAAATAAAAACAATGCAATTGACATTTGAAAAAGAATTCAATAAAGGTTTATTCAGTATTATAGAGAAACGTTCTTCAAACAATTCACAGTTCCTTAAAAACATTTGAAGTTTCTTGACAGCTAGCTTTTCGCTTGCCTTGATAGTTACAAAATATTAGATAGGATTTTTACTCTTGAGAAAGCCAAGTAAAGTTTTCCATGTGAAAATACAAGATCGCGCAAGTACAATTCTACTTCTTGCAATATTATTTAACTTTGCTGGATTTGTTATGAGGATAGATGGGGAATAGAGGGGGTTTTGGAGGGGCACGACGCCAGCTTGCTGGGATGTGAAAATTGAAAAATTATTTGTTTACTAAAAAATATTGTATTATTTTCTGCGTTCTTACATACCCCAAGAATAGTAATTCCGAGTTAAAAAATAATAAAAGTAATCTTTTCACCTTTGAGTGATAAATACCATTTATTACCATTAGAAACAATTCTGTACGCTTAGACTTCATTTCAGTACACGAGAATGTTGCTCAAACGATGTTTACGTATTGAATATCTTAGCAAACCGACACCTTAAGTTTAATATCAAACGGTGCATTATTTACAATATGAGTTTACAGCTGAGCATTGATGTACAACTTCCAGATACCACCATTTAAATCGTGCGTCTGGATTGTGATCGTTGGCAGTTGTCGTATGACTTGCGTTATTATTTACACAATTTTAAATTTTGTTGTTTTTAAAATTAATATACTATTGTAGGCTAGGCTTTGATTTTTGTTGTTCATTTATTTCAAGTTATTTTACTTTAGTTAATTTAAAATGTTTGTTCTCTGTGTTGTGTCATAGCACAAGTTTTCCCCTATTATGTCCGCGTACCCGTGCGAATTCATTCTAAGAGGGAAAGTTGTTCACGAAACGTATTTATTTGTTTAAAAATGTATAAAGGTAACTTCCATTGTTATAACACAATATCAAATAAAAAAATGCAATTGATGTGGAAAATAAATGTTCACTAAAGATTTATTTAGTATTATCGAGAGATTTCTTGGAACAATTCACAACACTCCCTTAAAAATATTTGAAGTAATTATTCCATATTCTTTGACAATTACCTTCTTAGCTTTTCGTGAGATTCACAAAAATAATAAAAAAAGCTTTTTATTCTTGAGAAAGCTACGTGACTGAACACGCTGACTTCAGTTTCACCGAATCACTGCTGATAACGAAAATACTAGGAGAGATTGCAGGTATACCACAAACGAAACCTTACAAGACACCTCTTCACTCTGCACTGTACTCTCACATCCCTCCACGATTAGGTACCCAGCACTTGTAGACCTTGGCAAAACGTGAATGAATGTTTTCAATACACGCACAAGAAAAATCTTCATTGGCATCAAGCAACTATTAATAGTACTTATAGTTGTTGCTGCGAACCTTGAATTAAAAATTATGCAAATAAACCTCCTCAGTGTGCGCAAATCAAGGTGTACACAGAAAGCGTAAATAGTATCAGATAGAGGAATCTAAGCCTTCTAAGTGTGACGTTAGAAAGATGGCCACCATCACCAAAGGTTGAAATTTAGGTGGCATTGGTAGTATTGATGTGTCGAACCAGTAAAAATTTAACAGAATGTCCAAGAATATTTCATCCTACGTATTACGATATGAGGATCGTTACTTTGACTCCTTTACCCTCTATAGTTGAGTTTTTAGGCCCTAGAACGCTTCTTTTAGGAGTTATTTAACAATATATCTGACTTGAGTGCTGCGGGTTGCATTTGACATGAATACTTAAATACGTTTTTTTAAACAAATCCTTCATATTTTTAAAGTCAATGTGCAATTTGTCACGTCGCCGTGAAATTATATTTCTTTAGAGACCTCATTTATAAAGATCGGTTTCGTATGAGAGCTGCAACAGATATGTATACTATACCGAAATAGTAAAAAGAAGATAATGCACTCTTGTCGAAAATTAAAGAAAAAATAAATCGTGATTCTTTTTGGTTTGATGTAACTGTCATTATCAGTTGAAAAAAGTTATTGAAAAATAATTTATTCCTGTCATCGTCAAATTAAAACGTTTCATTATTACCGTTTTGTGTTTAGAACTACACTAAATTTGTGATTACATCGTAGCACAGTGAATTACCTATACAAGCTTGCAAGCAATTACAATATTTTGTGTCCAAACCAAAGACGGTAAGAAGGTGTACGAAATATGTTTGTAGACAAGTCTAATTTGTTTTAGGCTCATATTTCATATTGTCATCTACTGACTATTATGAACATTTCCAATATAACGCAAAAGGTAATATTACATGTACTCTATGTAACAGTCTAAAGGGTTCTCGCTAATTTCTATTTCAATTTACGTGCCACGGTTCGAATTGCGTTTTCTCATTGGAGGACCCAATTTCGTGATTTTTGCTTTAAATGAAAAGTAGTGAACACTAGATATTTTCACTTGGTGTTATTAATAAGTTTTATTGAATAAACACTAATAAATTTAAATCTTATCTTGAAATTGGTGCAATGAACGCTTATCTACCATCATTTGTTCATTTTTTCATTGTGTGAGTTGTAATCTAATCTATTGAAAGCATTCGACATTTCGTCTTCCAGAAAACCTATGAACTTAAGAAAGTCATCTAAATCTTTGTGATTCTAAACGGTGAGGTTGATGCCTTCTCTTTATTATTTTGAAATCACAAATATTATGTACTACATCACCATCTAAAAATGTGGAAATTACATTTGGATATTTCTTACACTGGACATGGGGATATTACAGATAGTATCGCAAAACAGATACAATCTAAGAAAGGACACATAAAACACACTCATTTATAAATTGCAGAAAATCACGTTGCAGTAGGGCAATAGTCAGAAATGTAATCTAAGAGAGGCAAACATAAAAAAAGAGGGAGAACAATTAACACTGTCAACAAACAGAATCGTCTCTGGCGCAGAGGCTCCCAATGCGACGCGCCATCTGGAGGCTACTCACTGGGTCCGTTCTGCTGGTCGCGCACCACCAGCACGGCGACGACGACGGCCAGAGCGAGCACCACAGTCACCGCCGCCGCCGCCACCATCATCATGGCGCGTTCCAACGCCGTCCGACGCCTCCACCACGTGGGGTTCCTGCGCACACACACACGCACGCGCGCGGGTCAGGCCACTTGCAGCTTCGGAACAAATCGCAGGCACATGAAAGTAAATTGTTTTCTTACTTCGTTAATTATATTATATTCTGTGGTATTAGCACTGAAAGGCACATTAATGAGATACTAAAAGGACTTTCTGTATCCGAACTTGAAAGTTCCACGAAATGTTTATGAATTGAGAAGTTATTAGTACATTAAAATACAAAACAAAACATTATTACATAGCAATCGAAACGATTGCAAACGTACGAGATTCTTAATCTAAGCTCTTCTGACACGTCCGGTGACATTACGTCCACACAACATCAAACTTGAACTCGAGTTACTCAGTATCATGCGAATGCATTCAAGAAAAAGAGGTTAGACAATGTTACAGAAGTGTTAAACATACGTGACGATCATGTCTGCAAGCGCCCAATGAGCGGGAGCATTTCCGAGAGCTCGAGCTGCGAGACCTCGTAAGCAAAAGACCGCCTCTGGCTGTGCTTGCGCTCGAATGCCGAGTGCGTCGCCGAGAATAGGCGCCTCCCCTCCCCTTCCCCTCCCCCCTCCGCGCCCCGCACTGCCCCCCTTAACTCATACTGACGCACGCGTCAACAAACGTACGCGCCCAAAGAGGTGCTGTGGAGCCATTCGCGGCATTCAGGGGGGGGGGGGGGCTTTGTTTTGAACGGCAACGCAAAGCAAAAACAAAAAATAAAACGCGGTTTTGTAGTCTTTATATTCTGTAATACAAACTAATAGAATATAGAGTGCCTCAGTACTGTAACACATGGGAATGTAAGGAATGTAGGTGGCTTCATTGGCGTTTTGCCAATGAAGGTGTGGTGAGAAATATAACGAACTTTCAAATTTCGCACCTGGTTGGGAGCAACTCATTCTACCCTGGTGCTTGGCAGGTTCGTGAATGCTCAGGGGAAGATCCAATCACTGGCAGTAGCAATGTCGAGTTTTTCTTTAATCTTTATTGCTCAGCTTTCAATGCAATGCCAGCATGGTGGGTGAGGGCGTGATCGGAGGCGTGGCCTGGGGAGGCGAGGCAGAGTGAGGTGGGCAGGAGCTTAACGAGACGGGACGGCCAGGCATATTCAAAAATACGTGTCCCTGCATGCTTCCACGCGTGCTCTCCGGATGATCCCCACAAGTTCCTCTGCACGTTTACTGCACTTTACACATATTCCCCATACGTTTATAAGGAAATTCAACTGGAAATTCAGAAATCTATTCTACGTTGTTTTTTGTACCGAATTCATGAAGAACTTTGGGAACTTCGTGAACATGAAAGGGGATGGATCAGGACAGAGAAGTATTTCAGTATTTCAGAGGACTATTTCTATAGATCAGTGATGCTAAAGTTAAAGAAGGTATCTTCATACAGCCGATTCGGTATCCTTCTTTCTTAAGTATACAAATTGTGAAAAAGTTCTTCAGGGTCTTGCCGTCAAGTTTCGTGTCGTGTCGTGTCGCCGTGTCCAGTGTCGCCGTGTCCAGTGTCGCCGTGTCCAGTGTCGCCGTGTCCAGTGTCGCCGTGTCCAGTGTCGCCGTGTCCAGTGTCGCCGTGTCCAGTGTCGCCGTGTCCAGTGTCGCCGTGTCCAGTGTCGCCGTGTCCAGTGTCGCCGTGTCCAGTGTCGCCGTGTCCAGTGTCGCCGTGTCCAGTGTCGCCGTGTCCAGTGTCGCCGTGTCCAGTGTCGCCGTGTCCAGTGTCGCCGTGTCCAGTGTCGCCGTGTCCAGTGTCGCCGTGTCCAGTGTCGCCGTGTCCAGTGTCGCCGTGTCCAGTGTCGCCGTGTCCAGTGTCGCCGTGTCCAGTGTCGCCGTGTCCAGTGTCGCCGTGTCCAGTGTCGCCGTGTCCAGTGTCGCCGTGTCCAGTGTCGCCGTGTCCAGTGTCGCCGTGTCCAGTGTCGCCGTGTCCAGTGTCGCCGTGTCCAGTGTCGCCGTGTCCAGTGTCGCCGTGTCCAGTGTCGCCGTGTCCAGTGTCGCCGTGTCCAGTGTCGCGGTGTCAAGTGTCGCGGTGTCAACTGCTATGCTGTGAAGTGTTCTACTGTGCAGTGGAGTGAAATGTATTTGTAAGACCGACCTTTAGGTTCAGTGTAGTGCTGTGCTGTGAGGTGAAGTGGAGTGGAGTGCTGTGAAGTCTTGAGCGGAGAAACTAAGTATTGAAGTATATTATTTGTAAAGTATCTTATTGTAAGTCAATTTAGACTTAAAATACGACAAATTAAGTCCTTTTCTCCCAAGTTATCATACTTAATTGTAGAATTAATAATACATCTAAGCTAAAAGTAGATATTTAAGTAGAATACATTTAGAATTTTACGAGTTATTTTCGATAACAGCATTAAATCACCCGACCTTTAATAGATTTACGAGGAAGGTTAGTAATTTGTTTTTTTGTTTCATCAAGGTCACATACCATGTTCATTTTTTAAATTCGCTTACTTGCGGTTTCTCTTTCCAAGTTCCTGCAACTCGGATTTTTGCAGGTTCCGTTCAAAAATTTAGAGGGCCCCCTTCATTTTCCTATGATTAAAGCTATTTACATGAAAATGGTCTATGTTATAGAATAATTTCTTCAGCTACACTCGCTATCAAATTGAAGATTGTGATTCAAATATCTGCTTAACTCGACGTTGAACTAATATTATTGCATAACATGTAAGAAGAATAAAGAGTAGAAGAATGTACCTTATCTGAAATAGAATGTGCTTCAACTTCATCTTTAGTTGATACCTCCGTACTTTCACTTTTTTCACTTACTCCTCACTCTTGAAGAAATTTCATTGTTCTAATTTGAGATGTAGGTATATAAAGAGGATAAGTTGTTGTAAAACTTGCTTTTGTCTTCTCCCCAATGTTTTTTCTAACATTTTAGAGTTAAAACCCGAGGGCTGACGCATACTCCTGATGCGTCAGCCCATTTGAGGGTAATTAAGATTAACGGAGCAAGACCAACTATATGTTGGTCACGTAACAGAAGTCACAGACGGCTCTGATATTTTTTCGAATAAGGCTCAGCTGATTCAGCATTATCGCGATAAATATCGTGTTACGAGTACGAAAGCAGAGGCTACGGAATACGAAAATACACTACATGAAATTAAAAAAAAATCTTAATATTATTAACATTCTAAATAACAATGCGAAGTAATGTTGTAAAAGAAACAACACCTACACCATATTCATAATAATCATTAAAGATACTTAAATAAAAATACTAAATTAGGACATAAAAGAAAAATATAAAAATGGAGGTGCTTGCGATATCGGGAACGCAGTTTATTTGTACTGAAGTTAAACAATTCGCTAACTCATCATATATAAAGTACATATGTACATGGTTCTTTGTGATTTTTTTGGAAAAATGTACTTACAGACGAAGGTAATGATTTTATAATTCTATTCTGTTATATCGACTTAACACAATAAAACAGAGGAACGAAAACCAAGCATTCGTAAAGGATTTGAAGCCCTCCATTCATTTGGAACAATTAATAGAAAATAGTTTTAGCTAATAATTACGCGTGAGTGTTATTTTCAGAAACGGTATTTCTTATTTACAAATTTTTTATAATAAGGTTATATTACGAAATGTATTGAACGTCATCCAATCGATATCACATACATGAACATTGTGCGTTATTACTTTTAATAATTGCCTCGGCTATCGCCTTGATGTACAAACTTCTACGACAGTTATTTGCTCTACATCCGTCTAATGATAGGTTATTTTAAGGTCCATCAAAGCTGTTTTATTAGGTCAGAATATTTACCTGTGCTCCACGTTTCCCTCAAACCTCTTCACCAAATCTACTGATTTCACGAAGGCGTTTTGCCTCTATCAAGTCTGAAACGAGAACGCAGGAGAAGAAGAGGAAGCAAACAGACTGATGAAATGGATCGAAAGTTTACGTTGATTTAATGCCAGACGTCTGTTTTGAGGTACTTACTTCTAGTTCAAATGTCTTGATTCCTACTGTTAGAATGCTTTATTTCTCCCTAAGAACGTTCGAGTTTATTGACGTGTTCGGATTAATGGCGGACATTTAAACGAACGGAGAGTATAATCTTTCTCCGCCTTAGTCTGTTTGATCAGATAATGTACACACTATATTTCGGTCATGTCGAAGGTGTCACGAATAGTTCAAAAGAAAGACTCCCATACATTTAGGTTGCCTTTTCATTTTCCATTTCATTTTGCACCTTCCCTGAACACATTAACATCTCTCGGACTGAAAAGAAATTTGGGCTTTTCCTATTACTACACATTTTCACAGGATGGATGGTATAGCTATAACTACGTGTATGTGGAAGTAAGTTGTATTTGATCTTTTATTGTATACATTGTTTTTCGAGCTACCCAAAGCTTGAACTACCAAAAATAAGTAATCCGTTAGAAATCTCTTACTAATCAAATGGCATAAGCGTTCAATCAACATTTGGAGTTTAACACCAACATTTTCTTTCTCGGCCAGCAATGCTATTGTGTGCTAATAGTGAAATTTACTTCCAAGATTAATAAGAAGAATTAATAAGACTTCTGGGAAACAGGTTTCTCTGTCAAAGCTTGCAATATTTTGGTGGGGCCGGGAGGTTACGTTAGTCCCGGTTGTGCTGTATTGTGACGTACTGTGAGAACCCGTGGCCCATGCCGAATAGAATAACATAGTACATCAAAGCGTTGTATCGTGTCGTATCGTGGTGAGCCGCATCATATAGTTTTGAATTGTAAAGAAAAATATCGTCACAAATCGTATTCTGTGGACAGGTTAGTTGGTGCAGATTCTGACCCACTCTACAATGCACAACGGCTAGAATCAGACGCAGCCGGTTTTCTAAGTCCTTCGACGTCCTCATACTTCTTTCACCCCTCACAGCGGTGGCGGCATTTTCACTAGGCGCCGGCTGGTCAATTTGAATACAATTATCATTAATACCAAAAAAGGGGAAACAAGAAAAGTAAAGATCGTCGAAGAAAACGAGGCAGACAGTAGCTCGTCAATTTTCATAAAGGCAAATGGAAGTTTGCAAAACATTGTCATCTCGCTTAATCACGTAAAGAATAAAAATAGAAGTTAGCTGTTTTCGTATTTAGTACGAAACAAAAAACATGTATAGTATACAGATAGTGTGGGGGAATGTTTTGTTTACCTGAATTATTTCGAATTATTCTCCTTAAGCCCAATGAACCGGAGGCCTCAGCTCACCAAACGCTAACGGATTTATCTAATTGCGTCTCCCTCTGACGCGCATAGGATTAGTGTAAGGATTCAAATAACGAAATCAGATTTTGTTGAGATTTCTGTAGCTTCTTTCTGGCAATAGAGGTACTGCTGTTCACCCGCTCTGAACATTTTTATGTTCTGCCCGGCGCTCGGAGAGTCATCGCCTTTTTCACAAACACTCTCTAACGGTCCACGCGTTAATTAACTCGAACAACATACGATTTCGCAGCAGTCTCATGTGCCGCGCAGCGTCACTCTGATGCCAGAGATTTTCATCCCTAGGTGCCTCTCGCCATATCAGTATGCTGTATAATGGGAAATGTCCAGCCTTTCCCTGATCTCTCTGTCAAATTCCATCTATTCCTAAAGGAGCGGCTGGTAAGCTCGTGGGAAGAGGCGTTGACTGTCAGGGGCATGTCCGATAGCCCTTCTGGCTGCCGCGCTGTGCGGGTGGCCCAGCCGGCGCCTTGACGCCGAGCAAGCGCCGCCTTCCTTCCTTCCTTCCTTGCAAAAGTAGCTCTTGCAATCTGCTGCAGAGGAACTTTCTTTTCTTATTTGCGCAAACACGAATCTAGGCATCATCGAATGAAGAATAGAATCGTCGTCTAAACACTGAATATTCAATCTTCGAGGCGAACTTCAGCGTACGGAAGGATACGAGAAAGAGAATGAGTGAAAGATGAAGTGAGAGAGAGGGGGGAGTGAGAGAGAGGGGGGAGTGAAAGAGAGGAGGGGAGCGAGAGAGAGCGAAGTGAGAGAGAGGGTGGGTGAGTGTTAGGGAAGGAGACAGTTAGGGAGGGAAAGAGAGTTTCTTTTTTTCTACCTACCTACCTATGCTTCAAGATCAGTAGGTCTACAGGCAAAATGTCTAACTGTATTATGGTCTAATAAAAATGTGGTCTACAGCTATATTAAGTCTAATGAGTCTATAATCCTTTAAGTCTAACGTCCCCAGCTAAAATGTCTACAAACAAAAATGTCTACTAACTTCTAAACTCTTTCGTCATAAACGAACGTAGTAACAAATTGTAAAGAAAAAAAAACATTCCTTAGTAAAATGAAAGGTGCATTAATTCTTTACTCAAACTGAAAGCGAAATTTTTTCTAATTAGATTTTTAAATTTTCATTTATGCCTCCGAGCATCGAGCTCAGCAAGTTTATAGGTGGTCTGGGTTGGGCACGCGTGCCCTTGCAGCTTGCCGTCACCTTCAAGTGTTCGTTTGAAGGCTGGGAGGGATCGAAAGCGCGCTGGGCGGGGGTGGGGCAGGAGGGGGCGGTGCCAATCGGTCGGCGACGCCCCCTTCTCCTCCCCCTCCCCTCCCACGGCGCACGGTGGCGCGGCGGTCGACAAAGGCGGCTCCGCCAGGCGGGAGGCCTACCTACTAGCACGCACACCCGCACGCACGCTCTCGCACACGGCTTTGCGCGGGCGCTGGGGCGACACGCCGCGCAGCCGCTGACGCGTCCTTTCACGTCTCGCCCACAGCCCTCACGGGGCCTTGGGTGTCATTCACGTTAATCCAGACTTCGCGCGGTCTCGGTAATCCAATCCCTCGACTGGTCGGAGTAGAATTAAAGAGGGCCGTCGGTTTATAGCGTTGCTAATAAAAAATACTCAAAAACCAAATGAGACTTCGCCAATTTACTAAACAAAGGATACACAATAAAAATGAATGAAACAACAAAACTATTTTTACAGATTATGAGTATTAAATGCCATTATTAGTTATTTTTAATTTTCTCTTTTATAAGTTGTAAAGAGAAAAAAACTACGAATATTACTCCAAAAATTCGAGGTCGAAATTTTGATGGCAAACTCGGTTTTCCATCACCAACGTCCCTCACATGAAAATTGGTTATTACCAACATGTCTATAAATGTATGGATATATGGACGTGTGTGGGTGTTACCAATTACTTGAGCAGTTAGAAGCTTTTGAGCTCGAGTTTGGTACACATGTTACGAGAAAGGCCTGTTGATGCCGTTCGGAAAATGTTTAAGATTTCAATAGGTGTCGAGGAGAAATTCGCAGTTATTTAAGAAGAGAAGACGAAGAAGATGATGAAGAAGAAGAAGAAGATTGCACCTTTATGAAAACTGCCACTTTACTTTAGAGTATGGAAGCTGGGACGAAACAGGATGCCAGTCCCTGCGTTCTCATTATTCACACGCATTACTAGGTTCATAAAACTTTCACAGGGACAAGTTTCAAAAACCGTAAGTTTTTTAATTTGCCTACGGTAGCCGGGGCAGTGGAAGCGGTCGCAGATTACTGTAACGCAGCATGGGCAGCCCAATCGTGGCAAAATAACGGTTGTGAGTAGTATTTTTAAATATTTAAAATTAATTAGTGTCTAAATGCTGGATTATTCCCAAAGCGGGTGCATTGCTTGAGTACTGCACTAGGCACGTTTTGTTCTTAGAGAATCGTACTCTAACACTTATTGATTCATGAGTATACTACAGTCACTCTAAAAGGAAGAACCGCTTCACGCAACCGGCAGGTGTCCATAAGCTACGATTCGGAGCCCCGCGGCAGACGGTGAAAGCGCCAGCCCACGCCTTCACGGGCGAGATGCTCCGCTGGCGATAAAGTCCGCCCCCGCACTCGCAGAGTCCACTCGCAGAGCTTGAGTAGGAGCTCGCGGAGATCAAAGTCACGGGTTGTTTAGAGAACGCTGTAGCCAATCTTCCATTGCTAATGAAATGGGCTTTGAGTATTTTTTGTTCGAGTAATATGAAACTATTGTTGATAATAAATTGTGAAATATGTTTGTTAAAGAAGATATTTTTGATAATTCAAATATTTCTGAAAATGTATAAGCAATGTTTTTCTTAGCGGCAGTTTATTCATTATGCTCTTTTAAAATAAAAGAACATTAACAATATGATAATACAATTGGGCCATCTCAAAATTGATGTCACATCATTTCAATATTAACTATTTTTTTAGCTGAAAAGTAAAGCTGAAGAATATATCACCAAAACCTACGAAATTGCTTTAAAAAGCTTTGTATTTGCTTTGTATTTGTATTCAATAGACTTTGAAGTTTCAAAGTCGCAGAAGAAAAATGAATGTTTCATGAAAGTCACAGATGTTTTCCTTTTGAATTTATGACAATGGAAGATAAAGGAAAACACTGCCAATTTCTTTAAGTGATATATTTAATTATTATGCACTGAGTAATAAAGAATAAGAAAGTAATAAAGTCATTGATCATTTATCATTGTCTGACACAGCTGAAGTCAGATATTTGCAGATGTCTTAAATGACTTTTGGGCTATCGTAATTCAACCAGTCACAATGTGTTTCTTCAAGAACAATTAGTACCAAACCACAAAATGTCTCGCAGCAGTGTTTCCAAACCTGACCACTAGCAGCCAGGGGAATGGGATATCGCTGGACGTGAGAGAAAGGTCGTAATTTGTCACTGGATTACATAATAGTTAGTTGAGTTACTCGTTGCTTCAAAACGGAAAGTGGTCGACAAATTACATTTTGTGAATTCTATTCGTAAGTTTCTCCGAAGGAATGCCTATAATTTTTTGGCAATATGCGTTCTCCTTACAGAATGCAGAAAAAATCCGTTGTTACCACATTCATAGGTAGTGAGAGAGAGCCAACTCGTTCTTTCGTTACTCTCGTGTCCCGAAGGTTGGATGAGAAAATGGTATTGACTTCCTCTTCATGAAAAACGCAAAAGTTTATTACACTGTCCAGGAGTCGCTCATTAAATTGGTATTTGTGTGAAGTGTAACACTAAAAAATACACATTCGCCACAGGTGTGTATGTACTAAATGAAGCATGGGAGATTATATACCCAATTGTAAATATATTTACCCACCGTGAGTGTACGAGCAATCGTATCTAAGCAGGAAGTGGGCCAGTACACATGTAACTGAAACGTTTTCTGGAAGAGATGTGAATATATGAAAATATATATAAAGTATAAGGGAGCATTATTGGTGTGTGCGAGTATCCAGGAGGACTCCGCACGGGCCGCCTTCGGTCGGGGAGCGGGACGGGGCGGAGAAGGGGCGGGGCGGGGGTGGGCCGGGGGAGGACTGGGCAGGACGGGACGGGACGGGGCGGGACGGGACGGGACGGGGCGGGGCGGGACGGGGCGGGACGGGGCGGTACGGGGCGGGACGGGACGGGGCGGGACGGGGCGGGACGGGGAGGGGACGGGGAGGGGCGGGGCAGCGTGGGAGCGTGGGAGCAGGTGCTTCCGGCGGCCGAGCGAGCGTGCCTCCGCGCCTTCGACACGCTCTCGCTTCCGGCCGCGCGCCCTGCCAGCGCCCGCCGCGCATGCGCACGCGCGTTATAAAAAAAAAAAAAATTGCGCAGTTTTATGAACGGAACCGGCTCCGCGCTCCACTAAGTCCCGGGCTTTGGCAACGCCGTTTCAGGGAGTGGCCGCCTCCAGAGGGTTTGGACAGGCATGAAATATGGGTGTCGGTTTTTTTTGTAAGAACCTCCCTCTTTTGTATACGTCAACCCTCAATAATCTGAAGCATTATGATTGTTGTTAATCCAGTATACAAAAAAGATCCAACGAGTATGGAAGTCATTGAAAAAAGAAAACTTATTTCGAATTTCTAATATACGCCACTCTACAAACCACCGTAGTTTTCGGTACACCTCTAAAAAAGTATTGGAAACGGGCCTATTAAAATTCTGTGTGAAAAAATTTAAATTCTCATGAATAATTGTTACAAATTTATACAATTAATATTATTAGGGGATTACTAATTTTCAAGACCAGCATTTCACTCATTTTAATATATGTGATAAGCAATTTAAACCGAGTGAATGAAAAATCATCTAATCCTGTGCAAGGAAAAGACAGGGCAAATATTGGAAGTTCGTTCAACAGAAAAATGGCAAAGCGTATTTCGTAGGATGGAAGGTAGGTAAGAGAGCGTCGGAACTGGACGGAAGAAGCGCAAACGAAGGACGATCAAGACCGACAGCGAAAGCAAAGGAGCGAAGAAAATAAGGGGCAGCGACGCGGGGCAAGAGGGAAGGTGTGAAGCAAAGAGGGAAAGTGCACGACAAGGCTCTTTGGTCACCGGCACAGCGCGGCGCTGCGGCGGGAAATGACCGCATGTGGCCCGACGCAACGTGGCGGTGGGTGACCACCACCAGCAGGCGAAGGGGAACATGAAGTAGCGGGGGGAGGGGGAGGCGAACAGGTCAATGCGGGGAAGGGCAGAGCAGAGCAGAGCAGAGCAGAGCAGAGCAGAGCAGTGCGTGACGTGACGTGGCGTGGCGTGGGGTGCCGGAGGGGGCGGGGGTGGGCACGACGCGCGGTGCGGCCAGTGGCCTGCAACTCGGCCACGGCCGAGGCCGCTGCGACCCTGACCCACTGCCGGTCGCGACGCGCTGCCCCGCCCCGCTCCGCCCCGCTCCGCCCCGCTCCGCCCCGCCCCGCCCCGCTCCGCTCCGAGGAGACCGGCCGGCAGCGCCACCTGTGGAGGATACAGCGGGATCAGGAGCGGCCTTAATAGCGCCGCCGACCTCGATGCATTCAAAGCAGCCGCGTCGGTGGCTGGCGGCGCGCCCGCCCGCCCACCCGCCCGCCTGCCCGTCCTCGTGACGGAGTAGCCTCCCGCTCACGGAAGAGAAAATCGATCCTTAGCCCTGTCCCATTGTCGCCACCAGGAATTTCCTATGCAGTAAGGGGGCTGTAGGCGTGTCCAACCGACGCAATGTTTTTTGTAAAGAAGAGTTCATTTATGAAGAATTTAAAAATATTTGTATTGGTTGATTTATATTTATTATTAACGTATTCGATTGAGATACTGAAGTACTTGAGACGCTATAGAAAGTATGAACGTAACCCACTTGTGGACTCGTGACCATTTCTCGTCGGGTGTGCCTCTGCCTCTGTTCTGTTATATTTACTTTTGTCATGCTCGTTGGCCCCGTGGAACTTATTTGAAATAGTTGGATATTTTCTTTTACAAACCAACCCTCTGAGTGCGCCATGAGAGGCCCCGAGATTTTGCGAATAATTTCGTAGACAATTTGTACGACTTTCCAGAAAATTCCTTTAACGCTCATAATGGAGTCCGACAGTGAAAATGCTGAATGAAATTTATGTTTGAGTGTTGTTTCATGTTATATTCATTTTCAAGTATCGAAATGATAAAAAAGTAAAGAGTAGGTTATAAGTTTCGAAATACTAATTTCAGGAAGCAAATCTTCATTCAATCATACTTTCTTAACAGTACAAAAATATTCATGTGTCGATATGCAATAAAATATCGATTATACAGAGACAACTTCGAAAACAGAGCTTCACGAATGAAAATATGAAGAACAGTTCTGTTATTTGTGTATTCCTACCTAAATTTTATATTTAATAGTTGGTTTATTGTTTGAACATTTACTGGAGATCTTGAGTATTATTGTTTGTGTCAATAAATCGTTGCCCATATTCATAAGACCTGGCGCCTTTGAGAAATGGGGTCTCCTTTCTCTTTTTTCAGGAACCGACTGAGGTAGCTCAGAGCATCAACTCATGGCACTGCAGTGCTTTGACCGGGAGGTTCTAGGGTTCTAGGACCGGCTGGGGCGGTATTTCTGACACTAGATAGTTAGGTCCAATATACGTCCTGATTATTGTATTTTTTTCAAACAAGCTAAAAGCATTAAACAAATTATTGTAGTAATCTTATTATCAGTGCTTAAATTTAATTTTAATTTTAATTTTAAATTAAATTTAATGAAAATGATATATTGTATAACTAAGTGTGCATTAGAAACAATAATATCAGAGTAGTTGTTAAATTTGTTATTTATTAGCTAATATCAATATAACAGGCAAAGCAGAAATTAGATAAATTGCTCAAAGGTCAGGAATTTACATTAAAATACACGTTATATTTCGTCTCTGGATGTTAATTATCACTAATTCACCTAATAAATATTCATTTTTCTTGAATATTACATTCCTTCAACTGTGGATTCTAGATTCTGTTGTTAACATTTTTAAGACAACTTCAATGCTTTCGCTATTAAAAAAAATCGTTATCAGCATGTAAGACTAGCATTAAATTGTGAAGTTAATGAAACAATTTTGAAATCCAACATGTTTGGAGAATGTGACATCAGTTGTGGCATAGACAAGAAGGCTATATTTAGAAAACAAAAACAAAAATAATGCGAGAGGATGCTCTATGCGTGACAACCGTAGAAAGAGTTGTATTTCATGAATTCACCAATACATCAATTGCAGTGTACTACGAAAAATGTAACTAAGAACGCAACTGCAAATACAATAAATATGAAATGGTTAAAAATCTGGAACCCCCAGGAACACAAGTATACCCAGAAAACCGGAACTTTAAACTCGCAATTACCTTAAACAGAGACGCCTGCCCAATAAGATGCTGCGCATGGAACGAGAACACCTTGTTCAGTCACACACCCAAGCACAGTCCGCACTTCACGAAGCAGAGGAGGATCCCTTGAAAAAAGAAATGCCAGGAATTGCGAAGACCAGAAGAGTCCCGTTTCAGCGGGTTAGCAGCCGTGCGCCTTTTTTAGCGGAGGCTCCCAGTCCGTTTTTTCGCGGCGCCTCTGGGCCCAGAACCGGCTGCGCTCGCGTTTGCGCAAGGGGCTCGCGGCGACGGAGACGGTGCAGCTCTGGCGGTGGCGGTGCACGGGGCGATGGGTGCGGTGGCGGTGCAGGAGACGGTTGTGGCAGATGCCACAGTGGAGAAGCTTCGGCGGCAGTGGGCGGGGGGGGGGGGGGGCAGTGGCGGGCAGCGGCGGTGGTAGTGCCATGAAAGGGGACCGGGCGATTTGGAAATGAAAGTGTTTTGAAAGTCCCTGCACAAGGGGACATTCACCTGGGTCTCCGTGGATGACTCATTCTCTGCCCAGATTTACCCGATTACTCGATTGCGACGCTAAGTTACCAGCCTCATAAATTGGCTCAACTCTCGAAACACGCTTTATTGCAAAAACGATTTAAATTTCGATTCCTTAAAAGTCTGCATAAATTCTGGGATCTGAGAAAGCATCGAACAAAACTATTGTCTTGTAATTGCTGGAAAATTCTGAAACCACTAGATCCCATTTGAGTGACTCTGAGTCATTGGGCTTGTGGATGCTAAAATACTGCAGTGTTTCAAAGTCATTTAGTTCCTTTCGTGGCGCCTGTGTAATTTACTCTTAATTGTGTTACATTGTGTGTTTTGTATCCTTTACAATGTGAATAATAGTTAAATTAATGTAATTATAGTTGAATTAATATTATTTAAGTGTGAGGTTTAATTTATTTTGCATTAATACCTTTATTTTATTATTATTATTATTGTTATTATTATTGTTATTATTATTATTATTATTATTATTATTATCTCATAACTACCTTTATATTTAATTTTGCATAAATATCTACTTGAAATCCGAGACCTAACTTGAAGTTGTCGAATTATTCTTTTCTGTTCTTGATTACTAAAGATATTTCTTGATGAATAATTTTTTTGTATGTCCAGTTAGTTGATCATTTAATTATACGCATAATAAAAAATATAACCATGTGAGAGCAAACGCTCTACATCTTTCTTATTTATTCTAGCTTGGCCATTGGCCCTCTGCAGGCGCATAAGATATTTTTTATTTACTTATTTACATTTTATTACTTTCTGAACGAATAAATAACGCAATATATTAAATAAAAGAAACGAACTTAACATAGTTTCAATCTTCAATTACTATAAGCATAAATGTGAAGAAAACAAGTGCTCTGCAGTTTGTAATATTTTTTCTCATTCGATAATATATCGCCTGTCATTTTCCTGTGCGTATTAATCAGTATCATAAGTTCGTTTACCTCTCATATTTTTGTCCAGAAATATTCTCGTTGAATGATACCATACTTTCATATTGTCGGGAAAGCTATCTCAATAGGCTGCAACGGAAATTCAGTACACGCGCGGTAGTGTCAATAAAAGTATGAATAAAATGACCTTGTCCCTATTGTGGGATGGCAATTATTAACGTGTAAGTCTCATTTTGTCCAGTCATCCAGTTTGAAAAATGGTGCAATTCATAAAATTTCTCCGTATACGGTACGGGTGACTATGATTACGAAAAAAGCGACGAGAATTGTCGGAATAAAAATTAAATCACGAATTTTCGCAATTATAAACTGAACAACTGTTCAACTATTCATGAACTCTTGAAGTCCAATTTTATATTTAGTGAACTGAGTGGTTTATACGAAGGAAGCTGCTCCTTTGTTAGAAAATGTGTAGAAAAAGAAAAAGAATTCTTAAAATCTCCTTTTATGAAGTTTTTAAGAATTGTTTTACTTACATTTCTTCTCATTCAATGATGCTAAATATTTATGGTCGCCAGACTAGTCGAAGTAGTAATTTGAAATGTGAATAGTAGGTTTCCTATCCAGTTATTCGATTTGGAAAATAGAAAGATTCTGAGCATATTTTTTAAAGGATTTAGGGAAAAAAGGAGAATATTTAGTTTGCAGCCATGTATATCTCGAGTAAAAATAATATTTTTATTGCATCTGTGTACGTACGGAACCTTAGTTCAGAGATAAGATGTTTTGTTATGTAAGAGTCTTGTGAGAGGTGTTAACTACTCATACACCAACGGCACAGATTTCTTAATTGAGTAATGCGAGTATTTCATTCAAGGAAAGTGTGTAATGCTAAAATGAGATACAATTCAAGGTAGTAACTGATTAATCCCAAAGACAGGCATCATTAAAATTAAGCTTGTCAATGAGGTAATTTTCTTTCCCGTGTTTTGTAACAAAAACACACAATAGCAAACAGTAATATAAAAACTTCTGCCCCATTTTGATTGAATATCATCTCGCAAAAACTGGATGTCGTTTGATATCGACTGTTTTCTCGCGTCTCTTGTTTTGTATCTTACCTACAATTTATAGGTTAAGGCGAGTTTAGAAACACATTTAACAACCAGACAAAAAACTGCTTAGATATCTATGTGCACGTCGTGATCAGCCTTGGATAACTATGTAATAATGGGTAAAGTAAATGGAGAAAACAGCGACTCAATTGCTCGAAACGATGTCGTTAAGCGTATTGGCAACAGCGTTGTGCCACAGTCATTAGTTAGTATAGTGAATGTTTTGCTCCAGAAGGGGGGCGATGTTCCTCCCCAACTGGATAATGAGATCCAACCCCAACTTACACGCCAGCGTGTGGTTAATTTCCCTCTCCTCTATGGTATCTCCCCGGCTGTATTCTGACTTAAACGTAATATAGTCCATGTAAGTATATGTGTAAGAGGAGAGGCTAGGGGAAGGATGACGAACGTAAGATTGTGGTCGGTATGAGGCCCGTTTGCTACGGCAGTACTCCAGCATTCGCGTGGCATTGATCGGAGAAACTATGGAAGACCGCCGATCAGAGCAGTCGGCGGCTAGAATTCTGCTTCAGACAGTGACGGACGGTCGACCTAGCTTGTGTCGGATATCAGCCACAATCGGGGCTCGAACCGCAGGACCTCCCGGCCAGAGCCGCCGCGAAGTCAGCGGCAACGCTGGCCCTGAGCTAAACGCAGTCGGTGGATCGTCTTCCATTGCACTTCAAAGACCTCGACATGCATTAATGAGTAAAGTAAATGTAGAAAACAGCGACTCAATTGCCCGAAACGATGTCGTTAAGCGTATTGGCAACAGCGTTGTGCCACAGTCTTTAGTTAGTATAGTGAATGTTTTACTCCAGAAGGGGGTGAGCGATGTTCCCCCTCGCTCTGCGAACGCAGGCGATGCTCCCAATGTTCTTTGCCGTCGTGACCCAGCACAAAACACGTACCACGCGCACCGCGCGGCGCCTGCGCCAAGGAACACACACGTAGCCCCGGGAGCAAACTTATCGTTGTGTTAGTGCCTGTTATCGAGGGCACGTTCAAGTCGACGCTCTGTCGCCGCAGGTACCACGTCTGATGTCGCGGATGTCTCTCGCCACTCCCCGGACGTCACACGCCACGTGCGCCGCAAAACATCACGTCCGTGAACGGTAGACTGATGAGCTGTATTTTTCACAGAAGGTCACAGGAAGAGCGGAGCAAAGAAAAACAAAGCTTTGGGCGAATTTTTACTGATTCTATTTAAGTTTTTTATTACGCTTCGGAGATTGGTAAATGCATGAAGCTACTCAGAAAGTAAACTATCGATTTGTGTGTGTTTACCTGACACGTGCTTACAACTACCGATTTCAATACATTTTTTTTCGACAGATATGCGTTCATGAAGAAGAGGTGTACAAAACTGAAGGTCACCTTGTTCATGAGTACTCAACAACCTGTTGCTTTTGAAGAAGTTTAATTTAGAATTTGTCTGGATGACACCAGAACTGAAAACTGACACTCGATTTCCCAATGAGTGAAAATCAGAGTGCAAATATCTCAGACAAACGGATGACCAACAAAGAAGAAAAGAAAGCATCTGCTTAGTGCATACGAGTTATTGTAGATTCAGGAAGTACATATGGCATTGAAGTACGCGTAAGTTTCTCAACGTGAACTGCAAGCTCTATGAGCCACGACAGTTCCAACAGGCGAATAAAATTGACTAACGGAGATCGAATTACCACCCTGACAACGTGTTCCGCTCGAATCTGTCCTCAACGAAAAAATCTAAGCCCATCCTAAATTATCACTCGAATGAGAGAGGAGGTTTCCCAACATGAGCGCTGTTAGCTCCCTAACGATTTCTTTTGTGCTAGGCCGGTCCTAAATATAAGCCGCTCAGCCTAGATGCCTCTTTTAACGAACGATTGCGGAGTTTTAGCGATCGCGCGACAGCGCAGAGCGGCTTGTGAGCCTTCCGCGCATGTGCTCGATCGATGCAACTCCGCTATCGCTCGCCAGACGGCGGGCGAGCGGGGTCTTGGGCGCCTTCATACGTCGCGACGGCGGCGCGCTTCCGTCAAACGGCCGGGCTCTTCCGACGCCGCCACCGCTGCTCGCCACGGCGTACCGCCGCCCGCCGTGGAAGGGGGTGGGGTCTGCAGGGTAGGTTTCGCCGACCAGAGAGTGTATATCCCTCCGACGACGACCTACAAAGGGCCGCGACTGGCGGCACAATGGGAATGACATCATTTCAATCTGTGTTCTGCTAGCGGTTGCGCGTACGCCCTCCGCTTCGCGTAGCGAGAGTCCGTCGCCGAACGCTGCGCCAAACCCGCTGCACGTGGGAAGGTCTCCATTCAAACCAATGCTCTGCTACGAGCCGCGGAGTTCGAAACCGCGCAGCGGGGGCCCTAAAACGCCGCGACCGGCGGCGCAGTGGAAATGCCATCATTTAAAGCTGTGTTCTGCTAGCGGTGGCGCGTACGCCCTCCTACGCTTTGCGTATAAAGAGTCCGCGGCAGCGGCGCAAACCCGCCGCACGCAGGAAGGTTTCCATTCAAACCAATTCTCTGCAACGAGCCGCGGTGTTCGGAAGCGCGCAGCGGTGGCGACGTGAAAGGGCTGTTAGACGCCGTCGCCCGTCGCCGCAGGTGCCGCCATGTGGCGCTGGGCGGGTCGGTGGCGCCGGCGCGTGCGTGTCGAGCGGTTCCCCTGCGCCGCGTCGCGCCGCGCCGCGCGATAGGAAGAAGTAGAACGTGATCTCAGGCCCCGGCCACCGCGCGCACGTGCCACCGGCGGGCTGTTTGTCGCAGCTACTTCGCACAGTGGGTCAAATGTATCGCACCGTCAGCCAAATTAGGCGAGGCGTCCCCAGGCGTCTAAGTGTATTTGATAGTCTCAGAAAAAAATAAATTGAATTTGTTCCTACAGGGTTCTTGAATCGAGTAAATGTGGTCGGTGTGGAAAAGACACTCGTGTTTAATGCTGATGTGATATTAAGTCTTGGGTATTACAGCGAATATTAATTTCTATGTATTATTATTATTATTATTATTATTATTATTATTATTATTATTATTATTATTATTATTATTATTATTATTATTATTACTATTATTATTAATTGCATTTTTGAAGTTCACTCTGCAACTTAAACATTTTTCTTGGTTGGATTATAAAAAAATCGAGTTTCTTTTAAAAGGTATATTTTTAGAGATTCAATGACCGGACCTCTCTTCTAAAGAATTTGTTTTCAGAAATTGATTCAAAGAAAATACTTATTTACGTTGGCATAAACAGATATATTAATATTTAAATCCCCAAAGTATGTTCATTAATTGATGTTGATTTTTTAAAATTTCGTTTTTTAATAGACCGTTTACAGTTGATACATCATTTCTCATGTAAAGAACACATCGGTCATCAAAGTTGGGAAAAATAATTTAATTTTAGTATTTAAATACATACTCAAAGTAAAGTAAATATAACAAATTTGTATTATATATAATACAATTATATATATATATATATATATATATATATATATATATATTGTAACAATATATTTTAATTGACAATTCAAATAAATTAGTAATTGACTGTCATCTAAATTTCTGAACAATAACTAAATACAATAAAAATACTATATAACACTTTCGAATATAAAATGATTCAAAAAAGTCTAACACAAATAAATGGATTTTCCTTTTAAAATGGCCAATTTTTCAAACAAATTCAAACAAATTCACCTTGTTGGCGAATGTTTAAAGCCCGCAAAGGAAAGCATTCGTTCAACTTGCGTGAATGAACAGAAGCGAGTATTATAACCAATACACACCTTTTTTTTACTGTCGGATACAGCATTTTTAATTATTTCGATTTATCATTTGAAAATGAAAAGAATTCAAAATTAACAGCTGAAATGAGCTTTTATTTTTGTTTCAATGAGGTGCATTGACTAGCGGAATCAAACAAAATGAAATAATACTCGTTGTCTTCATCTGTATTTAACGTATGTCGTTTTTAAAAAGCACCTATTTTATGTATTTTAATGAATCCCCAAAATACATGTCCAAAAAACTCAAAAATACAGTTTTTCAAATACAAAATGTAAATAAAATACGTTTTTCAAATACAAGTATTTAAATTCTGCTCAACCCAGTCGGTCATATTCTATATGTGTCATGTAAGATGGCAAGGTCCTGTAAGGTCCGGGAAATCGCTGTCCTAATCAGATCCCATATTCGCTCCAATTGAATAGCTGGTCCGTCGTTATGATGTTCTCTACTGCGTACTCTGTATACGGGAGTCCAAATTTCCCGGCATCGTTCAGAGCTTAAGGGGTACCAACCAATTCCCAGCAATTTCATCCCACGCTGCAGGGGGCTAAGGATCAAATTTCAGCCGCTCGGGCTTACAAAGACACAACAAACAAACGAACATTGCTTTCAAGGCCATTACGACACAGGCGGCGCTACCTTCGCTGTTGTGCGCGAGTGCGCGCGCGCGCGCGTGTGTGTGTGTGTGAGTGTGTGTGAGTGTGTGAGTGCGTGAGTGTGTGTGTGAGTGTGTGAGTGCGTGTGTGAGTGCGTGCGTGAGTGCGTGCGTGAGTGCGTGCGTGAGTGCGTGTGTGAGTGCGTGCGTGAGTGCGTGCGTGAGTGCGTGCGTGCGTGAGTGCGTGCGTGCGTGAGTGCGTGCGTGAGTGCGTGTGTGAGTGCGTGCGTGAATGCGTGCGTGAGTGCGTGTGTGAGTGCGTGTGTGTGTGCGTGCGTGCGTGCGTGGGAACGCGAGCTTGCGCGACGGTAAAAATAGCGCCCCGTCTGTCGGCCGCTCGAGCGTCGAAGCCGTGACCGCAGCGGATCGCCCTCCGTGCCCTCGCGCCGCTCTCGCCGGGGTCCAGAGTTCAAGCAGCTGCACGTCTCTGCCGTTTCCGCAGGAAAAGGGAACGACCCAGCGCCGCTCATGTCGCCCCCCGCCCCCGCCCGGGCCGTGCACTGCAGGGCCGAGTCGACACCGACTCAAACGATTACGACCCTCTGCCCGAAACGGAAGGCAAGTTCCTTAGGGAAGAGAGTGCAGCTGCATCCTGTTCTTAAAATACGATGTGAATTCTACGTCTGCGTTTAGTTTTAACACGACTGAAAAACTAAAGAAAACAACCGTGTCTTTACATTAAGCGAAACTGATTAAAATAGGGTTTTTAATTTACTTTTTATACATTACGCGGGAAAAAGCTAATGATTCCAGTAATAAACAGCTTTCTCAAAATTGTATTTGGATTTTAATTTTATTTCTTTGCAGACTCTGAATGACACCCTATGGTCTGACGATGCTATTGGCACGAAAAATACTTCACACATCCCTTCGTATTTTCAAATATTACAATTTATTCCTTTATTGGAGTCAGAAACCAATATTCCATAATATGTGTCAGAAACTTCTTGTTTTAACCATAGTTACGATAAGACCTTAAAATGTTAATCTGAAACCAGCGAAGGCGACACTATACGTAGAGCTTAAATTAATAAACCACATTCATTCCTTGAATGTACTATTCCACTTTGAATTTTAACTTCAAGTTCTTAAAGTACTTTCAGATATCGATATACTGGGCATGTCGACACGTCCACCACATGTCCCATAAACAATACGAACAAAAACTAGGCTAATAATTATGATCAATTATCAAAACAATTTTTAGACTGTGTAATATTTGTTATAGGTAACAACCGTGCCCTATTGTTTGGAGCGTAAGAGCTAGAAGCTAAATGATAAATTGCTTCGCGTTTCTCATGTGGAACTTCACGATACAGAGACGAATTATACAAATATACTATTACATAAATTTATCTCTTTGTAGAAGTGTGTTTTGCGACCTATGGTAGTTACAGCCATGACACATTTTACAACGTACGTGTTCAACACCCTAAAAATGTAGATTGTCTAGGCGACCTAAATAACAATAACCGAAAGATTAAACCTTGACAAAGCGGATTTCTAACATTAATTTCGAGTCTGTATTTTCTCATCTTACCCTGCGGAAATTTACATTTGTATAACGCGTTCAGTGATCATATCAGGGAAGTATAGCATTTCCTTACACCGACTGTCAGAAGATAAGAGACAAGATCATGCAGAAAGATAAAGAGGTATGCTCCGCAAACAAATAGTGTGGTAACAATTGCGCCGCTTCATTTGTCTTCAGAGCGTTGGCCTTTGGGAGCGGTGGGATCGTGTCGGCAGGCGCTAGACAGTGGATCAAAAGAAGTCACATGGCAAAAGGAAAATCCTTTACGATTCAAGTTCTTTAAACTAACAGAAACGTGAAACATTAATGATTTGAGCAATTATGAGACTGAAAAAAACAGATGGTGATATCATAAACAATAGTTTAATTAGTTTGAGAATATCCTTCAACGAAGAGTGATAGTTTCAGAAAAAAATCAGGTACATGATGTTCATCACTGACATCTGAAGGTCATAACTATTTTAATAATTTTCTTCGTAAACTAACATTGTTTTTCCATTTATGCTTTTTTGTCTCTTATTTGCGTTTCATTGCCAGTGACTCATTTCAAAATAATACATTCAAAATAGTGCACTTTTTAACTGCAGTCTTCTGCAGGAAATTTATTGTGGGAAAATGATACAAAGACAATGTCAAAATCACCAAATTAATTATTTTTGAGACGTGAAAGACGCAAGGAGAGATCATACCCTTTTGTAATGCATTTCGTTCTGTGACTAAAAGGAGAATATAACTACAGGAGCCTTCTGATCTTTCAGGTACATTCAGGTACGTCAGGTACTTTCAGGTTCAAGAATAGAACTAAGGGATCGAACATCTTCCTGAAAACAAACAAAGACATAAATAAAGACGATAAATTTGACGCGATCAAGTAATACTTTTGACATTTGACAGTGAAAATTCTAATTTGACATTTGAAGTACAAATAAAACGATAAAAATCATATCACTGACTTTGGAGAACATGAAAACGTCAACTTTGTCGGAGGTCTTCTGTAAAATGTCTGTCAGTTTAATATTGAATGTTCTGGTGACTTTCTGATTCAACGAGTTCCCAGCCTCGAATCCTGGATACGACTGTTTCTCTCCAATACGAGTCGAAAAAATACAAAATATACTTAAAAACGAAAAATGTTCATATTAATCTTAATACGTTCCACATTTTAAATTTTTTGTTAATAGATCCCATTCTTCGTAGAAAATCCCGAAGGGACCGATGCGTTTCATTGTTAGAGTGATGTTCGCCCACTGCGCCGTGAACGAGGTGGGGAGCTGGTGGGAGGGTTAGGGGGAGGGGGGGCGAGAGGACGTGAGCTGCATCTCGGAAGGGGGTGCCGCCCCTGCGCGACTTTTGCGGAGTGCTAGATGCAACGTCATCCATTATCCTCCCCACAATGTGGCCATTAACCTCAGAGTTCATCTATTGTTTCGCGACTGACTCACCGACGCCAACAGAATAGCCGTCCGCGTCCTCCACGGTGTGATCATGCGTGAATCAGAATTTTTCCTGTTGTCTTTCGTACGGCTGGTCAGATCGTTTCGGAAGGATCCGATACTCGGTAATAAAATAATGCTAACTGCGTTATAAAAGTTTGCTGCTTACACCTTAGTGTTTGGAATGCTCGTCCCAACATGGACATATTAAAAAACATTTGTGTTGTTCAGTGTTGTTCCTCAGTTGTAGAATCTTTTCTTTCACCACAAGGATTTCACAAATTATTACATGCATCATGTGTATTTTTTACATAAAATATTAATTGGAAGCAATCTTAATGATACATATCGAAGTTTGTATTTAATGAAGTAGTGCATTGTCTTACATTTATTACATATTTTCAACTCATATTTTTATTTTATTCCTACGATATGGATGCCTGAATCACAGGAAGAGTTGAACATGGAATCTGAATGATTGATGGATTAGTGATTAGGGCGCGTTATTTTTTTTAAGGTCATGAGTCCTTTAAGTGTAGTACATGCTTTTTTTCGCGGAAGGTGACAATGATCTTCACCAGCTGAATGGAGAGATCCGGCGCCGACCTATACGTCAGTTGTGTAGACTTTCCCCAAACAGGAATCTTCCGTCAGCGGGGCACAGCCTCAGCACGAGCTCTGAGCTTCCGACTGAGCTTTCCATTTCTGATAGTGAAGTGCATGTCAGTGAAAGTGTGTGTAAGTAAGCGGTCAAGGAAGAGGAAGAAAAAATCGCGCGCGGTCCGTTTGTTAGGGTTCTGCTCCGACATTCGCCTGGAGATGATCTGAGAAACTAATGAAAACTACCGATCAGAGCAACCGGTCGCTAAAATTCTTCTCGAGACAGCGGGTGAATTCGACCCAGCTGACTAGGTAGTGTCGAAAAACCTCTCGCCGTCGGGACTCCAACCTTCCGGCCAGAGGCTCTGCAGTGACATCAGTGGATGCTCCAATATACCTTTTGTCGACATGTAATCTGATCTGTCGGTAATACATAGGTTGCGAATGCCTAAACTAGGATGAGTTGCAAAACAGTAATAACTGCGTAGCCGTTTGGAGATTAGTAACTTGACATTGTGAACGAACAAGGCGTTGAAAGCTAATAGAAGTTCTCTGGCAGTCATCAAACTAATGCAGTCTCGGCAAGCCAAGCCAACTTTCCTGCGACCTCTGCCGCTGCCTACAGTTATGGCCTCTTTGATTTACAATGCTGCCGGAAGGTTGAACGAGACGTCTTACAAAAGCGTGTGAAGGTGAAGACGCGACATGCAGCGCGGCAGCACGGAACAAACACGTTTGTAGGCCACAGGTCACATGCGACCTACTTCTTTGCATGCGACGTGCAGAATCGGATTGCTAGAGGATAGCCTCTAAGCTTCCTTCAACTCACAGAACTTACAATACACCGAATAAATTTTTGTAAAGGAAATGTGAATCATAAAAGAAAAAATACTTCTTGATTTTGAAATATAATAAAAAATATCACGCTATTCCTTCCCCGCACTTTACTCTGAGCGTCTCTTCCTTTAAAGTTCACATTTCTGCTCCCATTTTCCTCATTGTAAATCTGTTCTCACAACCAGTTTTACCAATTAGAGTGACTCGTTCCTTAACTTGTTTAACATTTACCTCAACTCGTTACATTTACTAAAAAAAACTAATTGCACTTGGCTATGATATGGCGACCGTCATTGCATATTTTAGTAAACTATAAAATACAAAATTGTTTTGTATATTTTTTGATTCTTAGTTTTACACTCCACACTAATTGAGTAATGTGTGGGATGTAATTACGAATTAATTTAATAAGTTGGTAGCGATCAAATAACGTGGAAACAAATAAAGAGAACACCACTTCCAGCATCTGTTACGATTGTAGTGAGTGAGCAATTTAAATTTTCTTTTGTTACGAGCTGCAGCTCGGGCTACCAACATAATTTCTGTTGCTATCACTTTCAGCAGCAAGGTGCCACTGCGAAGACTTTCATGGCGCAGAGTATTGTAGCTTTATAAAACGTTCTATGGGAGACAGTGCCCAGAACAAGAAGCAAATAACAGTAATAATCAACGACAATGGTTAACATTTAGTAATAATTAATTGAAATTTGAATGAATAATTAATTGACTAAATGGCGGTACTTAGGTGAATGCGGGTCTAAATAAGTCACTGTTGTGCTATTGAGTCATTAGTAGTAGGCTACAGCAGTTAATAATTGAAAATTTCAGAACAATAACTACATGCACACGACTACTAATTTCGTGTTAGTACAAAATTAGAGAGCTCCCACGTTTAGAAGACGAACTTTCCAAGGTTTCAGTTCACCCATGAAGTTTAGTTCGAATTGGTATTTGAAGTGAGCCTAAATGGGTCCCGACTCCACGAAGTGAAACGTTAAGGTTCCAGAAATTCGCAAACTGGAACTTCGTTCCGGTCCGGTCGGGCCCCCAACGACCCTGACCTGGTACTTACTGCATTAATTTCACTTACAAAGTATTACAAATCGTGATTGCGACAAACGAGTTTGCAACAAATAAAGCACATCCTCTGAATTCACTCTGAAAGGCATCTAAAACTGAACTTTTACTGTGCGATTTACATGTGTAAACACACAAAAGTAAGAGTACTAACAATTTAATTAACAAACATCCCCCTTTTTGAAATTGTAAGGTGCGCTAATCAGTACTTATGTATTTACAAAGAATCATATTCAACGGCGTTAATACTTTTGATGATTTTGAGTGTACAGGGATTATATGAGAGTTGTTTAACTTAAGAGAGATAACAGACTAAAGCAAAATGAAACATATGTAGAAAATTATTTTTACTAGTTTAAATTTAACTCAATTTCCCAAATATATAATTTGATATTTTTCTCTGGAAACAATCTATTAGGCATTAAAAAATAACGAAAGTTGTGAACTCATTCACGTCAGAGCGTCGGTGTACATTTTACTAACCCCAAAATATATTTATTTATTTGATATTGCTCTTTATTAAAATAAAAACTGCTATATTCAAACGAATTTACCACAAAAAACCTGCAGAAAGAATATGTAACAAATTCTAATTCTCAAACTTGTGAAATATTCTCAATGTATTTTAGTTTCAAGAAAACATGGAATGTTTATTATTTTACAAATATAAATGCTTTCCATGTTTTCTGATGGCACCGGGGAATTATAAAGGGTCGTGCAGGTAAGCGTAGCCCCTTATTGCTGTGCGGGTCGCGTCGATGGCCGGAAGGAGAAATCCCAGATCGAGGGCCTCTGCGCTGAATAGGCCTTCAAGCGATTTTGTATTCAGGGCCTTCACAATCGTTTGGCGGCCAAATGCAGCGCTCCCAAGGAGCAATCATTCGGGCTAGCTTTCACACGTTGAAATTTCAACACCACAATGATCTGAATCGTACCTACGTGCATTACTTTAACGGGAATGGAAACTTCTATAAAACGAGTAAAATATTGTTACTGACAAATCGTTTTTGGAAACAAAGAATAATTAGTATTGAACGTTCTCGTTGAACGCTTTGGAATATCTCTCTTTGCAATCCAAGCGGAAGGCGAGATGCAAGGTGAATTATTCCAAAGATGCACGAGGATATGTTTTTAATTTCACTGTTGTTTTCAAATAATTATTCGACTCCTGACGTGAGATTGAGAGAGTATTTTCTCGTTTCTAAAAATAAACAAATTTCACGTGGGGGCCTTAAGAGAGATTTGATGATAGTTTTACTTACATTATTTTTGCAATGTGTAATCGTTTACAAGTGGCAGAAAAGACCAGACGAGAAAGATCATACATTTTTGTTGAAAGCGATATCAAATTTTAGAATTAGAATTAAATGAGTCTGAAGTTTCACCTTGCATTGAAATGCATCATTCTAGATTTCACACTTCTGCCATTTATTGGTGGAATAGTGACCTAGAAGATATGCTACTGTTGCTCCTGGAAGGTAGACCAATCTGCAATTCTGGACAGTATAATACACAATGATGTGAGCATAATATGAAATAACATGTCGTGGAGATAATATAAAAAAAATATATTCACATGATCAAAACTGCTGAACAGAGGGAACTTCTATGATATGATTTGGAGAATTTTAAGGAACTTTATCAAACTTTCTAAATCATCAATTCATTTCATCATCATTTCTGAATAGCTTTCATTAGATAGTTAGCTTCAACTCTTACATGAATTATTACGACACACAGACAGTTCTTTGAAGGCAATTAGTTCGACACATCATATACACAAGAATGTAAAAGTTATTTTTGCACTCGATGACTTGTCTAAAGCGCTACTCGCAAGTTGTGACCCGTGAGGAATTCTAACATTGCGAAGAGTCAAACTATCGTGACGTAGTATAGCGTGGCAGCGGTGCGGGAAAGGGGGTGTGGGGGAGTGGGTGCACGCTGCAACCCGCGGCGGCCTCCGTCACTTATCTGCCGTCGAGAGGCGAGTGACGTCCGAGAGCGGTCGAGGACGCGGCTCTCCCGGCGCCCGACTCGGGGCAAGAGCAGCCCCCGAAATCCAAACGAGAAACCGCTTTTGGGCCGGGCCTCAGCTCCAGCGAAAATGGAGCCTATTGCATTTTCTTTCGTCGGGAACATAAGCGATCAAACTATGCGTAATTGCATGCGAGTTTCAGGAATGTTCGTAATTTTATTTTTTATTGATTTAATCAGCCTAATTTTGAACAATATTTCAATCGCCAACTTAACACTTGATTAACAAAATTATTATAATACGGGTCATTAAAATCGAATTCAATATGTACTGTAATTGGTGAATTTGTATTTCATAAGCAATGGTCAGTTTCTTGAAATATCAGTCTGTGCTCATTGCCTGACAAATAGGTTTATCATTTTACCGTGTAATAGCCATAATGTTAAAATTGACTTTGTTTTCTTGTGATTATTTATTAAAGGTTTTCAAACGGTTCTCTAATCGGGTATGTTTATACGAGTCATCTAAGTCACCTAAATCCTAATCACGCTAATACTAATCACGCTAATCCAAATCACGCTAACCCTAATCACGCTAACCCTAATCACGCTAATCCTAATCACGCTAATCCTAATCACGCTAATCCTAATCACGCTAATCCCAATCACGTTAATCCCAATCACGCTAATCCCAATCACGCTAATCCCAATCACGCTAATCCCAATCACGCTATTCCTAATCATGCTAAGTCTTCTTAAACTCTAAATTTGAAAACACTCAAAGCATGAAACCCAAGTTTAATTATTTCCATACGTTTGCTTATGAATTTTACAAGTAAAAGCTACAATATCTGTTTAACACTAATATCAGTCATTAGATGAAAATATAGGAAGGACAAAATAAATTCCTCACTGTTCTATGAGTTAAGTCACTCTCTTCGCACCACATTTGGGAGAGTATGAGAATAACGGAAGTTTTCTTCTGAGTCTCATAGTGAGCTTTCTCCAAATTCTTCGAATAATATGCGAATACTGAAGTACACAACATGAGAAACAAAGTCTCTATCAAAAGTTTTCACCGTGCAAAGGAATTAGTGTAATAATAATTTGTCTATAAGTGGAGAGAAATATGCATTTTAGATTACTATCATGCAAATACTGAAATGAATGAATTAGTAATTGTGCATCATGTAACTAAAGGATTTACTGTCTCGTTTTAAACTGCGTACTCGAAAGATTATAATTTTATGGGATCGAAGAATATTAATCTGCAGTGTCCCTAATTTGTTTTTTTAGTTTACAAGAAACATTAAGTAATCCGAAATATGATTAATTATAATGAAATGTAAGATGATTTCCTAGATGAAAATTTTGAGATCTTGCTGATCAATTTGATTGAAGTAATATAGCATTAACATTCGAATGGTCAATTATCTTATGTTTTAAATCAATGCATTATTTAAACTACCTCTGTAACCAATAAAAGTGCTTTTCCATAATCCATTTTTGAAGTACTTTAACTGCAGCAGTTTCACAAAATTTCTCAACCGAACATATAATGTCAGAGCCATTTCAGCTGATCTGTTTATAATTAAGCAAATAACGCTCCTTTCAGATGCGTCTTTCCAGTCAGATAACTACACTGGTGAATGCAATGAAAGCGGTCTCTTGTGCTCGCAAGAAACTGAAGTGCATGCATCTATGCACGAAGCATTAAAAAACTCACTGCACGGATTGGCAATTGTGCTATGAATACGTAATAAATTGCGCACGTGCAGGATTCAAACAAATGCGGCGGGCAAACACGAACCAATTAAGTGTCGAAAGAAGTAACCACTTGCATTGAGCTAGGTCGCCAATTTCTGAAGAGTAGTCACGGATGCAACATTCAGGAGAAGAATTTTTGATTTGGAGGATTGCCTCATGCTTTTCCCTTTGGGAGTCTCGCCACAGTAATTGTAAAGCTTTTGCAATTTTAGAAAAATTGTTTAATTTCAAAAAGTTTGCCTCTGAATTCTCATATGGTTGGACCATTTAGTGGTTTGTTCTCTCAATTAAAGTGGCCCATTATTGCAGAATTAAAAACTTCTGCATCGTTTTTATTACATTTTTAAAAAGAAGTTTAATTATGATACGAATTCTAGGAAAGGTCAATAATACTGGGGTCTGAGAACTTTTTTGTGTGTGTCTTTGTAATTTTATTCTTCCAAATTTCATTAAGCGGCTTTGTGAGAGAAGTGCCGTGAGTTCTGTGCATAAATAGTATAAGAAACAATGATATGATGGCATAAATACATTTTATGACGTATTTTTAGTGCACATTTTCAATGTCTTTAGCACATAATTGCATACATATTTCATAGATTTTGTGATATAAATCCGCTCCCTATGTATGCATTTATATTGAAGAGCGTCAGAGTATTCACGCGTGCCAGTGTTGGTTGAGAGGACAGAAGCACTGAAGGAGCTATCGGACTGTTTATGTTGTTTTTCTTTTTTTCGTATTATTGATAAGCATTTCGTTCTAGTTGAATACTTTTCACCACAAATAGAAAGAGTACGTACAATCTACTAACAATGTACTAGAAGCCTACTATTAGTTGCCGTCAACAATTTCTACAATGTACTTGTTGCTATCTACTATTTTATCTGCACGTTTTGTGATTGTTCTATTAATTAGATAAAGATGCAATAAATATAATATAATAGGTAAAATAAGTTTTTAAGAAAATATAGAACCAACCAAAGTTTATATTTAAATGCCCAAGATAAATAAATTGGAACTTTAAAAATAATTAAAACGTATTTATTGACATTACGATACACGAGTTATTTCGATCAGTCTACTATTGTTCTTAATGCGGGTTTTTCATCGCGCATTTTCAGGAGAATATACAATTCTAGCTTCTTTTGGAGCTTTGTTTTTTACTCTAGAATATTTTATAACTAAGAAATAAAATATTTGTTCGTAATAGACTGAAAAAGTGTTGGAATGAAGTAAAGCTTGTGTTCTGACGTTGCACGCTTCATCATCTAGTGCATTCATCTTGTTAGGTTGCTGGATGGTGAGTGTCCACGTACTTGTTGCTCAAGGAGCTGGCCTTGAGTAGAAAAGCCGACGCTGAAGGAACGCGCCTCTCCACTCTTGCTACTGCTCTTTCACCGATAAGCTTTGCTGCTCTCTCAGCTTGCAACGACCACGAGAATCACCTTCATTCGTGGAAAATTACCGATCCTATAAGTTTTTCTAACAACGGAGTTTGATTGGTGGGGGAACTTGAAACGGTCATGCTCTGTATTCGTTGATGAAAGTTCGCCAGAATCTAAATAAAGTGTAGTAAATTGCGGAGAGTGTATATACAAAAAATTAATGAATAAATAAATAAACTCCAACTATTAAGAACTCATAGCTTGAAAGTGAGAAGTAGAATTGTGGTGATTTTTAACGACGAAATGTAACAACTCCGTGCGAACATTTTGTTAATCACAAGAAAATTGGGGGAAATGAGATGGGTATACTGTATTAATCAGCTTTGAAATATATTTTCTAAAAGTTAAATCATATTTTAAGGAATTCTGTCATGGACATCCTCCAAAAACATGTGTGTATATTTTGAAATGCTACTGCCAACTAGCAATTTTCTATTTTGAGCTAACAATGAATGAAGAATTACAGACCCTTTCAAGATTATCCTCAAGAATGTTTAAATATATCGTTATTCGATATATGATCTATTTCAATTTGGACGTAACATATGTTTGACAATTTCGCTTAATACTAAGTTCGAAATTGAAACCATCTAATTAAAACTAACATTTTCCACGCAATAACAACCAGAAGACACACCGTTACGGGAGACCTATGATGAAATGGCGTGATTCGACTCTGTAGGATGGTAAATGAAACAATGCAATGGATTACAAAAGAATTTGATTCGTACGTTTTGATTCAATGCCATCCGCTAAGATACTTCGCAACACCATGTCTCATCTCTCAAAGCCCGAAGTTCTGTTACGCTACCGTGACACATTCCATTAGTTCGACATGAAGGTAGCAAAACACCTGTCACTCTCCAACCAACGATAACCACAGCGGACGGTTGTCGTGGTTCCAGGTGATGGTGTTTGCGTCGGGGCCGGAGGAAGGGCGACAAGGGTGGCGGAGCCGCAAAGCGGTTTAACCCTAGATTACAAAGGCGTCGTCTGTCAGACGACGCAGCTAATGCCGAAAGCTTCCCCACCCCCTTACCCTCACTTCTGTTTCTGAAACTCTGTGTACTTTACTTGGGTGATTAGCCAGTGAAATACACGTAACGTAGTGCGCGCGCCTATTTCCGCGTCGTCCAGTAGACTTCGCCTTCGAAGTTACGTCAGTAATATTTTTGGCTCTATATCGGATAATATTGTAAATAATGACAACTGACTCCTTGTCTTGTGGCATTTCAGTTTTGTTCTCAATATTTAGCAATGGGATGATGCCGATCACAACAAAGGTCACATGACGGTTCTTCTCAAAAGCCATGTGTGGACAGCACCTAGCAAGTGTCTGCTGCGAGAATCAAGTCATTCAGATGTATGTACGAAAATCTTTAAAATGTATTTTTTAACTCTTTATAATACACGCTCAATCCATTAATTCAGTGTTTCATTGTAAATATGAGTTTTTCTTTATTTTTACCCAAAGCAATATGCCAGAGTGCGCCTTTGTAATAATGCTTGGTACCGGGGCCTTTGTAATCTAGGGTTAAGGGCGATCGCCGCCCGGGGCTGGCGTGCGGGCGGGAGGAACGGAGGCGAGGCGCCGACCTAACTGCTCCCTGAATGGGAACAGTCACGCGCCGACCTCGCTGGCGATCGGAAAGGAGGCTGCCGCCCGGAGGAAATAAATATCCTCCAACCTTTTTCCTGGAGTCGTTACACGCACCGTGGCGTAGAAGCGTGTTGACGTTCCGAAGTCGCCCACTGCTGGTAGAAAACGTGTAGAGAGCGTGGTTTTCTAATAGCTTCCTCGATGATAACGCGCGCTAACAGCGCTGGCTTTCGTTAAAGCCCGAGGATGTGTGAGTGTGTTTCTGATGTGACGCAAGATTTGATATTCCCAACGACGCGTCGTGGGAGATAGTGGTTACATGAGCAACTCGTGAATGTCAAGGCTAACGCTGGAAAATATTAGTCAGAGTAAACTAGGAAAGCAAAAATAACGTGCTCAAACGTCCATGAAATGTCTAGAAAGAATGCGTATGAGAGGTGTTGATGTTTTGTATGAATGAGATGTTTGTTTGTTTACATAAACACATCGGTAAATATCAAAGAATAACGTGTTAAAAATTGAGTGTGATCTTTTGATTGACACTCAGAATATACGTTATGACCGAATCATTGCGAACATCACATGTTGACCAATTTTTACAACTACTTTACAGACTGCTTGTACATACAATATTTCAAAAGGCAGCAAAAACAACAAATTTTGCACAAACAATATTTCTTGAAATAGTTTTAAAAGGATGTAAAAATAATGTTTAATTGTCTACTCATGCTTAACTCATTTTTAGATATGTTCTTAATATTATAATGTTTGACCATTTAGAATCACAATTTGCTTAAACAAATATTTAATACTTACTTATAATGACAATGTTCTTAGAGAAAACTAAACTTCGACATGCGTAAAGTACGTTTTTGTTAAAGAACAATTTTATTCGATTACGCTGAGACGCTTACAGGTTTCTAATACAATATTTGCAGTTTAACAGAAAATCATTCTTTTCACGTTAAAAATGGGTAAAAGTAAAGAAAAACTCTTTTTTTCAATGAAACACTAAATTAATGGATTGAACATGTATTATGTGGAGTTAAAAAAACATGTTAAAGATTTTTGTACATTTATCTAAATGACTTGACTCTTACAGCAGACACTAGCTAGGTTCTGTCCACACATAGATTTGAGAAGCGTCTTTTCATCAAAAATCAAATTATTTTCCACCTATAGTGTCAGTTATCGGCAAGGACTCTGGGTACCATTCTTCCCATTCAATCGTTGTATTTGATAGCGTTTTCTTTTTGCTTATTTTTTTACTTGCATGAACACTATATTTTCATCTCTTCTTACAAATAGTTGTCAGAATTTGTCACTGTTTCTCCATCATTTCTCAAATATCTCTTCCAACACCTTTCAACTGAATTAAGAAATGTAATAAATAACATTTAATCGTAAATAAATACTGAAATAATTATGGTATCACTTAAACATATACAGGAAGTCGCACCAACCCTCATAACTAAACGGCTCCCGATATCGACATACAATTTTCGATCAACAATGCGGAATCATGGGCCAAGTGATACGTCGTACATATATTGTTTGAAATATTTTTAGTTTTCGACAAATTTAATCATCTTTAATTTTTTAAAAGGAACCATATTTTTTCTCACTAGCAATAGATACATCATAAAAAGAGAAATGCAATGATGTAACGTATATTAATATTTTGATAGTGTTTTGTGCATAAAATTATGCTTTCAGACCTGCGGTTTTAAACGTGCAATTTCTCCTGTAGCTGCCGTCGCAACTGTCGCTTTTGGCGAACGTGACCTTCGCGGCTCCTCCCCTCTCCCCGTAAAAGTGCGCGAAGGCAACCTTTCCCAAAGGAGACTGTTGAAAGGGTTTCTACAGGATTTAATTTAAAATCTATGACGAAAAGTATAATTTTATACTCAAAATACTATCAAAACATTGACGTATGATACATCATTGCATTCGTCTATTTATGATCTATTGCTGGTGAGATAAATACATGGTTCCATTTAAAAATTAAGGATTAATACGTAAATGGATATTTGGAAACTAAAAATATTTCGAACAATATCTCTACGGCACTTTACTTGCCCCGTGATTCCACATTGTTGAGCGAAAACTACATTTCGTTACCGGGAACAGTTTAGAAGTCATGGGGTTGTCGCATAGTTAGTGGGACTCCTGTATATTAACTTTTTTATTGGGTAAATCTCTTTCGAACTCGAAACACTTTTAACCCCAGAGTTAATGTAAATAATGCAATTTATTCAATGTGAGCTGGTACTTAGATACTTGATTTTAGGCAGGTGTGAAGCGAGTGTTTTGCGCGGGCCGGGGCCGGGGCCGGGGAAGCGCCGAGGCCACGTGGCCGCGACGCCGCTGGAGGTCGCGCGCGCCCCGCCTCTCAGAGCGATGCGGTGCCCGCGGGAGGTCCACCTCGACCCTCTTACGGCGCCGCGCGGAGGCTGCCCGCTCGGGGCGGGGGTCCCTAATGGCCCCTCCGGCGCGCACGGCGCGGAGAGAGGCCTCCCGGGGGGTGGAAGGGAAACGGAATCAGGGTGCGTCGGCGGAGGCCAATGACACGAAACAGTCATTAACGTCATCAGGCCGTTAAACACATAATGGACTCGGTTGGACTCGGTATATACCTCGGCTTTCGCTTTGCTTTACAATCGTCAACTGTGTGTTATGAGTTAACGGCCGCACGTCGTGCAATACATTTCTTAATACCATCTTTATGTAAAGATTATACTTCACAGAGGGTGGACTGTTAAATCCTTAAAGGACGCCGGACGTTAGACTGGCTTTTCATTTTCTCATTTGGTTACGTTTAGCCGATAATAACAGTTTAACATTACGAACAAATATAAAATGTGGACGTTTCTTTAATATATTTTTAGGTTTTGGGGTGTGCGCTTGTATGTAGCGTACGTAATTTCGAGTTTGGTATTGAAGCTTTTGTAAGAAAGAACACCAGGAGCACCTGAAAGAATGGCCTCAAAACAGAACAAGACCTTTCTATTGACGTTACTTAAAATTATTTCCAGCAACATACAAATATTAAAGTGGGATCATATTTTAAATTAAATTACATGGCTCTACATTAATTTTGTTATGTGAGGTGTTCGGTTGTAAATAGTAGGATCTGGCATTTCACCTTTTGTGAAAAAATGTAATGCGATTCCACCCATCACACAAAACGAGCTGCAATAAATATAACATACGAATCAGTTCTTTGTTTTTGGATTCACTCAAAAAATAAAGTTACTCGCCCTCCTTCATAAGCAAATAATCTTAATTTCGCTTCAAATAGCGCACAGCGTTAATTACATATGGACGCGTCATTTATTAGGAGGAAAATGTGAAATGTTTGTATACTTAGAGGGAAAGCTTGTCCGTCCGTCCACCGTCCGTCCGTCCCCTTCGAATTCGCTCCCGGCAGAGGGGGGAGGGCGCGGAGAAATGGAGTGAGAGGGTCACAGCGAAGGCGGATGGAGTGAGTGTGAGAGAGAAGCGGGGGGCTCCGGTGCTCCCAGCGCAGTGGCGGTGTGCACGAGGAAGTTGCCCACGGCGCGGCGGCTTCTAAGGGCGCGGGCGCCACACAACACGAGCGCCGCTGCCGACAATGCCAAACGAGGGCTGTCTCAGACCGGCGCGGGAGATCCGCAGCCTACGTGGAATGGCCGCAGTGGAAATTTCGCGCCATGTGTTACCTTATGAGGACGTTCAAACCTGCGCGGCAGCGGATTCGCAGCGTTTTCTTACCTGCGGATTTGGGAACGCAGTCGGAAGCGTTTCGACTGCTGCCGCTCAAGTTTCGTGGAAGTCCGCCTGCTTTCGGGAGGCTTCGCTACACTCTGGACCGAACTCCCCTTGCTTTTGTTTATCCGACGAGGAATTCTGTCACCGCACGCTGGGTCATAATTGTCGCTCCGGTGTGAACGGACCCGCGGATTCCGTGGCCGCGACTAGCGCGGAGAATTCCGCGCCGCACCCGCTGCGGATCTCCCGCGCCGGTCTATGAGAGCCTCTAAGGCGTCTCACTTGGCTATCCAGAGTCACACACGCCGGTTCGCAAGCGAGAATTTCACCTTATAATTTTCACGGTTTCTCTTCGTGTTAAACTAAACGGTAGATACACAATTCTGCACACTATCCCCCCCTCCCATATAACAAAACTAGTGATGCTACAGAATGGCACAGGCTCTCTGGTACTAGTTAGTTTTCTAATTTCCTTGATCAGGGCTAGCTTTTCGGCCTTACCCCATCCTATTGCCAACTGCCATCTATCGCCACCCGAACTAATTTTTTTTGACATTTTCTCAATTTGTCGGTTTACGAACAGTAGAACCGAAATATTACTTTAAGAATATTATAGAAGAGTAAAAAACTTCGTCCTATAGGGAAATTTTTGTTAAAAAGTTTGCAACCGTTTCAAAAAATATGGCGTTTAAGCTTTACTGTAAATGCGAAAATTTGAAGCTCATTTTCACAGAAAACATTTGATTTTTTGAACAACTTCATTAGAAGTCCCTTAAAGCACTTCAACTCGTAAGTACAATAATGTATACAAAGAGCCGGACAGGCAGACAGACAGACACACAGAGATTCATTGTCTGTTCGGTTGAATTGTCAACCACATTCAAGAGCAAGAGACCATTCAGTGCGGATCAAAGTTTTCTCTCGTGATTCAGCAGCGCCGGAAAATCGTAGGGTGTGGTGGGGGAAGAGTTTCTAACGGTTGCGCCACGTAATTCGGCTCGATCACTATTCCGCAAGCGCAAGCCGAGGCAGCGGAAGCGGCAGCGGCTGGGCCGGAAGCCACCTGTTGCGGTGCTGCGCGCAGTGGGTGGATGCTCATACATTCAGCCGATCACCACCCACCTCCATTTTCACTCGCTCGCTCGCGTTTATTTGATTTCTGCAACAGAGTCAATTATTATGTGGTTCTTGGACCAAAGAAGATAAACTTCTCCTTCTTCTTCTTCTTCTTCTTCTTCTAATCAAAAGACCAAAATTACATTTTGGTTCATTTCTTTAGCGGTCTTTACATTTACACAATGTATCACTGTAGAACACTCACTCATTTTCGCAAAATTCTAGGCGAAAAACCGTTAATTACTTCTGAAACAGGTATATTAATCGTTTGACACTACTTACACGGAATACAAGGGGTGTTTTCTGAGGAAATGAAGATAAAATTATTTGCTTCTAATTGTGCACGTATCCCTCCCAGATTTTATTACTTTTATTGCTTAGAAACGACACATACTATTAAAAAAAGATCAATTTCCTTTTGCAAACATCCTCGAAATTCTCAAGATATGTCATCTTGCCTACTTACGTTAATATTGTCTAAAAGTAAAGGATAGACGCTCATGAATAGTTAATTATTCATTATATTAGAAAAAACGTACCTACAATTCTTGCTTTCGTTGGTTATTGTTACCTTTAAAGTGCTAACATGACTGTAATATTGAGATTGTCCTATCACTTGTCGAATTTATCTTTTTAAATGAGGGTTATTTGAGCTTGTGATAGTAATTTTAATGCTTTTTGTCTCTTGAACGTTTTATTCGCTCATGAATGAACTTCAAACCATTGTTTAGATCTTACCGTGCTTTTAGATGGCCGTGTTGAGGTTCCCACAAACCTAATTTGTACTTTTAGTTTGAACATTTTTCTCTACAAGCATAATAGTCAATTTCCTTCTAAAGATAATAGTAACTTTACGCGTTTGACCTCGTCACAATTTATGATTATGAAAGCAACAGGATATATCGCGACGGAGGGTAATTTATAGCTGCGATAAGACCATAAGTTACTCAATAAAACTTTTTGCAGTGAACCAACAAATTAATTTAACGTTATTCAATAAAATATAAACATTGTATTGATTATTTATATAATCAACAATAATAATGTGAATCTAACTGTATCATATTCAGTGGATCATAGGTGAAGGTGTTAAAAAATATTCCATGGTCGATTACTTTGTTTTGTGGAAAGAACTTTATTAGTCAACGGATTCAAAATGTCAATTTCCTTATAGCTGTGAAATAGAGAAAGGAAAATGGATGAATTTAGAAATGTTTACGTTAATTTGACTTAATTTTTACACTGAATATTTCACATCCATTTAAGAGAATCAGTTAAGTATGTGAAGTAAAATAAAACCAGCATTTTCTTTAAACAATTTGCATTAATAAATATAGTGTACAAGCCGTTCCCCTTAACAATTTGGTCATTGAATAAACATTATAATGGATGTTTTTTTCACGTTCTCTGCATGTGATTTTTTTGTTTAAAAGATTATCACTAACGAAGTTGCGTAATATGCATCAGGAAGACGACGACTGAAATGCTTGTCATGTGCTTTATTAGGCATCAGATGCGTGATGCAGGGTTATATTTTTTTTACAGCAGGTCATTTGAATTCTTGACTATTTCTTTTCCAAAGATAGTGATTACTTTAAGGAAGTATTTTGGTTGGGTAGATGTAAGTTAATGATACTACTCCTCCTCTGATGAAATATCGTTAATGATAAAATTGGCGTTTAGATGGGAATAGATTTTTGCAACAATAATGTAAAACTAAGAACAAATTATATTAATCACTTTATGAAAAATGATCTCGACCGAGGTTTCTTAGTTTCCCATTATATTTGTGCAAAGGCTCGTCCCTCGCCGTATATCTGACGTAACGCCGTATTTCTGATATAAAATTTTGGGTTGTTTTATCCCATAAATAAGGTTGTTTTATCCCATAAATTCAATCCTTTAGATGCAAACTTATTGTTTTTTACACAAATAAATCATGCTATTTATGTCGACCTCTATGACAGAGTGACTTGGTGTAGGAATCAAGTTCGTAAAGCTGAAGGGTGAGTTCATGGCAAGATTTACTTTCGCATCACGACGTATCTTATATGAACATAATTAAAGCCATATTCATCATTAATCAGTCATCAGTTATCAACCATCATCATCGATTATCAGACCACTAGATATCGTGATATTATCAGATTATTCAGAGAAAAGCAAAACACTACTATTATAGCTTGTGTAAGAATAGGGAGTTACAAAGGCACAAGTCTCCTTCCTCACCAACTCTTTCACTCGTTCAGAAATTCTGTGTCTCTCATTACGTCTATCCGCACCCAACAGTTATTTAGTGTACAAGTGGTGACCAGTCTGCTCTTAAAACATGAGCAAATTCTGAATGTTGGAGTAACTGCAAGAGAGTTGTGTCAAAATAATATTTTCAAGTAATATTTAATTTATCTTTGCAATTGCTTGAAAAGTTTATAATAGATCTAATGAAGGTTTTATATGGTGTATTAATTTAAATAGAAAAAGCATTATCATTTTAAGCATTTATTTTGTCATTTTCCGAAATAACTATCATATGTGGAAATAGATGAGGGTTAAGTGCAAACTCTTTAAGAGTAATATAAACTATGAATAAGAATTAATACATTTTTACAGCATGATGACTGCATACGTGGAAGAAGGGAAGAACACAATTTTTGATTCGGAGAACTAGGCTTACTTTACAAAGTGGAACATTTCTGCAATCCATTACATCACCGAGTAAGATTTTTTAAAGATTTAGTAAATATCTTTGGCTATAAAATTCAAATATTTTCAATATCTCGCAAATAAAAAATCAACAAACACTAAAAATTAATAGAGCGTATTATTTCAATCGTCAAATTAGCCGCCCTATCCTTGAGTGAATCATTATTACGCTTGATTATAAACTTTAACAAAAACAAGCACTTGTCGAGTTCCACGCATCCGTAACCGCGGCCCACAGGTTGCGAGACCTGCTATAATGGAAGTCAGCGCCGCCGCTGCAATGCTGCGTAGGGCGCGCTCTCGGCGCCTCCGAGCTCGGCAGCGGCAGGGCTTGCAATTGCCCGCGCGAATCCCTCGCGATTTCAGCACCTCGCACCGCGCAAGCGACGCGGAGCGGCGCAGGGGGAAAGCTCTGCCCGGGGGGTGAGGTGGAGGGGGGAGGGGAGGGCGGTGGCGCAATTAGATTGTCCAATCCCTGCCGTTTCGTTCCCTCCGAGGGAGGCTTTCGGGAGAAGATTTTGCAGGCTGGCGGGAAAACGCGAGGAGACGTTATTTTTGGTGGGAGTGGAAAGATGTTCTTGAATACATTTTACGAGAAGATTCTTCGAAGGGCGTTTGTGAATAGAAAATGGAAAATGTTTTTTTAATGGAATGATGCTGGATATGGAGCAATTTTTTCAAGCAATGGCTTTAAAACCCATTTTCATTTTGGGGAAGAGCGAACGAGGTAATGACGAAATGCACGAATGAGGAATACTTTTCTCAATGTGGAATTACAACTTAGCTTATTTTTATCTAATTGCAAAGTAATTTAATAGTTAACTATGTTTTTCAATTTTTTGTATTCTAGAGATACATGCTCGGATATTCTGAGTTAATTAACTTATCACAAAGTTTTATTTATATGAAAATACTTATTCTAAATTTAAAAATTCAATTTTTTTACCTCTCTTCTTCGAAGAAAATGATTTTTTCTGTGAGAAAGAAAGTAAATTTACCCAAAAACTTGATGTTGAAGAGAACATGTTCAGTGATAGTTATCTGAAATTCATTTCCCCTGGTAACACTGCAGAACAGCGATCCAGCAAGGATTCCGCATTACAATGAGCAACCGTTAATACAGTTCAGTGGAATTACTACATGGGCGAGTGTAAGCATTTCAATTAGGTCAGCGTGGAAAAAAACATCGTGGATTTTCATTCATTCCATTCTGGATTAAATTTGGATATGAAATGGTGTTTCTTATGCGGTAATGGGAAGTATGTAAATTATTCAAAGCGCAGGAAAATGAGTTTGCGAAGAGAGTTCTCAAAGGTTCGAAGGGCGAAATTAATTAGTTTTGTCTGAATTCCACTATCAATAAAGGCCGGTCAAAGAAAATTCTCAGAGGGTTACTCCATTCATTGGCAACATGTACGTTAATTGTTTCCTCAATATTTACGAAGTCATTTTTTTCGTTAAATGTATGCGATTGTCTCAAAGAGTCGAATTATTAATTTGGGCGAAATTATTTAAAACTTACTTCGTAAAACATGTTGTTTTGGTCTTAGTTTTTCTTGTAGTATAAACACCCAGCAACGGAAAGGAAATGCGCAAAATCACATTTTTCAAACACTGTACGCATACATCGCTTTCCTACATTGGAGAAAGCTGCGATTTAAACACTTTACGAAGTATTCTTTACAAAGAAATTGTAAGCGATTGTACAGAATTTTACCTCGCACTGATAGTCATCCATGATGATTGACCTGATAATAAAATGTTATGAAGAGTTATGATGATAATAATGTTGATGATGATTGATGATTATAAAATGTTATGAAAAATATTAGATAAAAAGTTCATTCATAACATAGAAACTGTGTATACAAGGTGTATTTTGTGCTCTCGTAAGTTTTTCAAATATCTCGGTTGGCTACGGAAAGCGCGCTCATGTGTTCAGGATGGTAGCATTTCCCCTTACAGTAAGTAGGTGCGTATAGTACCTACAATGGATTTCTGAATAAATTAGTTTGGGTAAGTTTCGTGCTCAGTTGATGAGAGTTGCGTCGACTCGTAATGAAAGGATAAAAGCGCGTCAGTCTTTAGCAATTACCTTGTGTGTTGGAAACCCTGGAGTGGGCGGGACGATGCGGGGAGGGGTGGGGAGGGGAGGGGAGGGGAGGGGAGGGGAGGAGCAATGGCAAGGTGACGTATTTAGCGCAGACGGCTGAGTGCTCCGCGACGCGTCCGCAAAGAGGCGCGCGCCGACGCGTGGAGGCGGAGGCGGAGGCGGCGGCGGCGCCGCGCCACGCTGTCGCCCTCCCCCGGGCAGATCGATGGGGCCGGCGGCGGGCGGCGCGCGTGCCACGGGCGGGGGCGGGGGCGGGGGCGCGACGGGGACGGGAGTGACGGCGGAGCACGAGGCCGAGGGGGCGTTGGAGGAGTAAACAGCAAGGGCTGGATGTACTGCGTGTGAATGACACTTGACCAAAACAGCCGCAGGCACCGCTCAAAAACAGGCTGCGCTCGTATTTCAGCCCTGTGATTTGTGGTTTCAATGGACACACCGCGACGCACCTGTTAATCGCATTTTTATTTCAAACTAACCGCAGCTTTTTCGGTTGGATTCGCGTTGCTGGGGCGATGAAGGCAACTCGATTGAGCGCTTAAACACTTCAATATTCAAAATGTACACTTTTTAAAATATTTCAAAAATCAATTAATGATATGATAATTCATTAAATAGTACTTGAAATATTTTTTTTTTATTAGAAAAATGATTCCCATCTTAAAATATAACTACTCAATAAGCACAACCTTTCTCGGATGAATGCCCAAAGTGTGCTGAACCACGACGATCCGTCGGGAGTCCATCTGTTTATTTGTTTTGTGCGCCCCAAGGAACGCCTACGAAAAAACACCGCGCGCAGGGAGGAGGGGGGCAGGAGGAAGGGACATCGCAGGCTGCAGTTAACGAGCCCAGAGATTGCAAATTCCTCGGCGCCTTCGTCGCGACGATTGGATTTCAGCCCCCCCTCTCCCCCCCTCCCCCGCACGAGTTCGCCAACCTCTTTGCCAGTCGTGCCGCACACGCGGCCGTCAACAGTGGAATGAGACTCTCGAGCAGGGCCCTGAAACTCTCCGTCAAAACCGGGGACAAACCTGGAGGGTGCTACTTTAGTAGGCGCTAGTGTCACCGGGTACAGCGGCAAGTTAGGCTCGCAAACTTTCTCACGTTGGCTAATTTGTGAGAAATACGAAAAGTGTCTTCTAAATGTACAATTATTTATAATCTTTACTTATAAGAAACCTCTGAATAAAGCGTGAACATAGACGTTATCTTTTGTAACATTATGAGCCTGTTTGCGACCCGCAAACTCACGCAGCAGCCACGCACGTTTAAAGTATCGTTGGCAGCAGTTCGTGTTCTAGTTCCTGTAAGAAGGTGATGCAGCAGAGCGCGCCGCCATAATGGTTTCTTCACTACGTTGTATGGGAGTTGTAGGGCCCTGCTCTCGGGAGCGTAGGCTTCCACGGCCGGACTCAGGAACTCCTCGGCTCTCCGGAAGACGCTGCGGACTACGCACAGCCGCCACGATTTCGGTCGCCATTCTGCGTCCTTCTTCAGGGCGAAATGCCCAGGACGTCCTAATAGTTACGAGTGGGAATCTCCACCACCGTTTGTACACCATCGGGGGCGACGGGTATTTCGTGAACTTCGTATGAGAAGCTAATGCTGCTATTTTGTTAGCAGCTGTGTTGTCAGATTTCTTGCTTTAAATTTGCGAATCGTGATAGGGATTTGAAAGCGAATCTATGAAATTAAGAGGTCTAGTTGGATGAAAAATGTGTACTATATTTAGTTCTTTTAATAATTGTATACACATGAATTATTTTCTCGGTGAAATGAAAAAAAAAGTTTTAGATAGACAAAAGGCCTTTGAAATTTTTCTGAAAAGAATGCCATGATAGTGACATGAATAAGTATCATCTCTTCCCGAAATATATACATTTTTGGACTCTCAAGAATGTTTTCTGAGTAAGGGAAATCTAACTACGACATGATTACATACAGGTGCCCCACCAACGATGGAACCCCCCATAACTGTTAGGAGGTTCAGGATATCGAAATGCAGTTTTTGCTGAATAATGCGGAATCATGGGGAAAGTAGCAAGCCGTACAGAAATACAAATGAAGTAAAGCATTATGTCTCTTTCAATTGTATGTGTAAGATAGCTGAGACGAATTTGAATTTGATATTTGAGAAGAGAATGCAAACTTATTTGCTGGAGTTTCCTGTGGAGTTCCTCTTCACTTCTGACGAAATATGACCCAACTGAGTAACATCACTTTTTTCACACTTACAAGAACAAAAAGTTAGATTTGACTGTTTTTGTAAGTAATACCCAGCGTACAAATACGTAGCGGTAACAAAAATACCATTATCACCGTTTTCTATTCGAATACATTTCTACAACCGAAATTAAACTCTACATAAATTAATTACCTTTTATCTGAGGTTTCCTTTATATATCATTGAATATTCAGAGTTATTGTATTGGAGACAAAGCTATTGTGTTCAGATGCATCTGTTTGATGCTTATTGTTCCACCACTGCTGCATGACACCACGCCCAGAATGAATAATATTTCAATTTGTTTTCGATCACGTTTTTATGTCCTTGCTGCCAGATGTACTGACAGTGATTATGCGAAATCATATCTTTGCCAGAAGGCGGGAAATTTGGGTTAATGCCATTGTAATTAGTCATGAAAAAGATTAAAATATAATTTTCGGTACAAATATGATGTTTAATTTCCTAAATGACACAATTCATTTTTAAGTACATTTTTGAAATAATGAGGTTTACATACGGTATACGAGTATTTCTTGAAGATTTATCTCGATAGTTTTATTTTAACGAGATACGGAAATTCCAAGGAAAGATTCAGTATATGAGAGGGCCTTTAAATATTTCACTGTAATTAACTTCCTTGAGTTTTCCGACTGTCCTAATGCACTTAAATTTGGATTTTGTGATCGCATTTTCATGAACATTTTGGAGGAAAACTCACCAACAGCAGAAATAACTATCTCCAGAATTCTGTGGATACTCACCTGCAAGAAAGAAAGAAACTGTTAGATCATTTATAATACAATACACATATCATAGAAATGTATACTAATGGAATAAATGATGTTTAATTATATTCTTCCTCCTAAAGAAGAGTGCATTACAAGTGAATGACGTTGAACTGAAGGAGTTCCTTTATTCCATGGAACTTGGATATTCTTTCAAAAGAAGGGATTATTATTTTTGTAATTTTGTATTCATTGATTTTCCGAATACTCTCTTAAAGTTATCTGAGTACAATTGTGGCAAAATTAGAATAATGATAACAAAATATTCGGTCATTTCATTCTAGGGACTGGTCTGTGGGACACTTCTGGGTGAGAAGTATTTCTCCTCTAATTCCATTACACAGAAGCTACAGGCAAAAAGTATGTATACGAGATAACATCGAGATCCAATCCGGCGAATGCTACCAATGAAGGCCTTCCGCACAGATTTCGGAAACCTAGAAACACCTCTCGGAAGACGGGTGGCGTCGAATGAAAGCGACAGTCACTGGCGCCGCGCAGGAACCGAACAAGAAGCCATCTGCAAGCGCGGCGGCGCGCTCGCTCTGAGAGAAACCGCGGCGGCGGCGGCGGCGGCAGGCGCCAGCGCGGAGCGGAGCGCGGTAAAACGCTCTCGGCGGGTGGCGGCGGCGGCGGTGGCGGCGGTAGTTAGGGGTTTTGCCGTCGACAAAACCAGTTTCGATGGAAACAAGTCAGCGGCACTCAAATCGTTGCCGAGGGCGCCTTTCACCACGTCTAAACATAGCTCGCGAGATTGCCTGAGGCGGCGCCGGGCGGGGCGAGAGGTAGAGAGGAAAACACAGATCCAGTAATCTGATTTGAAACTACACATACGAATTTGGAATTCGCGAAGGCTTTTTTATTCTGTGAGATCTGTTTTACCCATCGATTATTTTCTTTTGCCCTAACAGGTCTTTCCTCCTCCCCATCAGGTCTTTACTCCATCTGTAGTTTTCCTCTTCAGGACCCTTTTTAAAGGGTAAAATATGGAAAATTCGCATTTCTGAAAAAGATTTCTGTAACCGGAGGAATGATTTCCTTTTTCCCAACAAAAACATTTCCCACTTTACTCTTGCATTAAGTAAGTGTACGATTACAGTTTAATATTCAAAATGCGGCAAGAACGAACACACACTTCTCACCTTAGGATCAAGGCGAAAGTAAGGTAATTCACATGTGAGGTACATTAATCTTTGCATTAACATTTTTTAATTTTTGTCCGACCCACTTCTAATGATTTTTCTTGATGTTCGCAAACACTGTGAAATCACTAGCACACAGTTCACTAAAATGTAAATAATAGGATAAATGTAGTATAATATATAGCACACATCTCAATAAAATGTAGTAAAATTTGTGATTGCGGCGCATTAAATATCAATTGATTAGGAGAAAATTTAATACCTATTAAACTGAAACATTTCTATCAAAACTGACAAAATGAGGAAAACAGTAAATGCAGTTTTTTTTTCATTGATCTCCATATTGTTTTGGGGATTTTCAAATTCATCATCCATAAGAATTTTGTTGTAAAGCAGTTCAATTTGTGTCTGCAAGTTTGTAGATCTTGATTTACAATACACAAACGCGAAACAGATGGGATATAAATGAACTAAATGTAATGTATATCAAACGACGTTGCACAATCATACTCCGTAAATCTATAAAACACGTTTTTGTTATATGTAACGAGAAAACATGTAAAAAGTTGGCTATGTAGATTTTTATCTTTTATTAATAAAATCGAAGTTTTTGTGATTTCAAAATAACAGCCTGCTTTAGCTCATTTTGCTACTGACACGTTATAAAACAAATTTAAATAAGCCTTATTTTAATTGAAATGTTAATAATTCAAATGTTTTTAATTCTCTTTTGTTTTGGCTAATCTCGGGAACACCAAATCAATTTAGATGGAGTTTTTACTGATGGTATTTTGTCGGGCATAATTTAGGCTACCTACTTCGCTTGATTTTAATACAAATTCAATGTTATTTTGACCTTAATGAAATGTTACACACTTCATCTTCAAAACGAAAGAAATGTTACGGACTGCATGAGATTTCGTCAAAGTACCCTCATCTCCCGCCGTATTCAAGTGCGCACTCACTGTTTTTCGTAATAATTTCAAAAGCCAATAAAAGGTTTCTGAAAGCCTATAAAATGTTCTATTAAATGCATTTCAAATTATACCGATAGCGCAATTAGGCTCAGAGTAATTGGTGGTCGTGATTGAAAATTAGTTTCGACGGAGACAGGCTGTTGGGAGCGGAAGGTGAGGCGGGGCGGGGTACGGTGAGGTGGGGAGGGGCGGGGCGGGGTACGGTGAGGTGGGGCGGGACGGGGAGGGGCGGTGAGGGCCGGGGAGGGGCGGAAAGGGGCGGAAAGGGACGGGTAGGGACGGGTAGGGACGGGTTGGGACGGGTAGGGACAGGTAGGGACGGGGTGGGACGGGGTGGGACGGGGTGGTACGGGGTCGGATGGGGTGGGACGGGGCGGGGCGCGGCGGGGAGGGGAGGGGAGGGGAGGGGCGGGGCGGGGGAGGGATGCGGCAGCTTGTTGCAGGAGTGTAAATAAAGGTACCTCCAATTTACACAACAGATATAATTATTTGCTCTTTCTGTTTAATAAATTATTTTAATATGTAAATGACGGACAACGCGGTGTTACTTCAGTAACAGCTTTTCAAAAAGACTCTTTGACTCAGGTGGTGGAATAAGAAACAAGAAGCCTGCTGTATGAGTGCACCATAGGCAATTGTTTTTCATTGCGAAGATCTGATGAAGAAGACGATGAGAAGTAAGTCCATCAACCATCAACTCATTGAAGAAATCAGCTCCCACTTCATTGTTAAGTCAACAAGCCGTCGTTAGAGTGCAAAGAACAAGTTAGCACTACAATAAATAAGCATTCTGCAACTTGAACTCTGGCTTCCATACCGCCCGTGCTGCACGCTTTCGCCTGAAGCGCTCGCGGCGGGAAGGCTGCGGCGATGTGCGAGTGTCGGAGAGGGAAAGGAGCACCCGAGGCTCGTGGGTGGGCGGAACAATACCAGCGCCTGTGAGTACCGCGCGGAAAGCGGTGAGGGCCGTCTGCAGGCGGCTGTCGCTTTCTAGAATGACGACGCGGCGGCGGCGACGATTCCGGTCATGTTGGTAATGGCGATGGTGCAATGAAAATAATTGTGTGTTAGCTGACGGAGCGGATGGTGGCGGCGGTGGCGGCAGTGGTGGTGGTGGTGGTGGTGGTGGTGGTGGTGGTGGTGGTGGTGGTGGTGGTGGTGGTGGTGGTGGTGACAATGGACAGTGATCTTGGGACGGGGATCATGGGATTAGTGATGGCCAGAAAGACTTTGGTGAGTGGTGTGGAGAGGGTAGTGGCACGGGTGGAGAAAGGACAACAGCAATGCCTGATGCAGGAGGGCTTGAAGACATTGCTTCCCAATTGCAAGAAATGTTGCTGAATGATATACGGAGAAATATAAAGTTTTACCGATTTGTTCTGATAAGTACGTTTTTTTATTGCATGACTCGATGAAAATCCTTTCAAACCTGCGTCGATATTAATGAAGTCGGACAGATGATGGGGTATTCTGAGAGACTCTTGGAAAATGTTAGTGGCGTCTGTATTTGAATAGTTGAAGTGAATATTTCTGTTTTACTTGCCGAAATATCAAGAGGCGCAATGACTTATCTCTGTGAAAGATAGTGAAAGTAAGGGCTAGAAGAATCACAAATTGCTGTTTTCCCTTTTCCTTTGGATGCATGTAATGCACAATTATTTTTCATTCAAAACATTTTTAGATTGATTCTGATAGAATGACCACGTGCCTTCTTGTCCAGCATATGAATTCATGATACCCAAATGATGAGATAAAATGACAAAAAGGAATGTGAAGTTCAAATTCATTCCCGAGAGAATGCGGATGACGCTTTTGAGACGGAAACAAGTTTTTTCTTTTACATTTAGGGGTATCTATGTTCAGCAGAGCATACACGGCATTCTACTTTGCTATCTTTCTTGTCGAAGGGAGGTTTTAATTTTTATGTCGATGATATTGCTACTGAAAGACGAGGCGCCGAAAAGAACTATGCCCGAACTTTTCCTTTAGTATTCCACTAAGCCCAAAATTACACGAAGTGATGCTCACGCCATACAAAAATAATATTTAAAGAGAAATGATCTATTGAAATAAAAGTAATTAATTTCACTTCAGTTAATTTTAACTTATTCATTGATATTGTCCGTAATGGGTAGTTACAGCGCTGTCTTGTATTTTTGTGAATAATGTATGAATACTCCTGAAAGCATGTCTAAATGAAGTCAATATGGGCATCATAGAGCTTTAACAAGGAAGACCCGATTTATAAACTCAATAGAGAGCGATATTTATGTGAAAAATTCAACACGTACTCAACGCTGAAATCAACTACAGTATCTCAGGAAGGGTAGTTACTTCTTACTCTATCTGAATGTAATAAATATGTCACTAGTGTTAAATGTTTAGTAATCGTTGGCTCTACATGTTTCTCTCAGTGTTTACAACAGAAGATTTTCAATATAAATAGGCGAAAGGAGAAGTGAAGGGGCGGAGAGGAGATGGCGTGGAGGGGGGGATGAGGGGGCAAGGCACGAGGCCAATAAGCCCAGACGCACTCTGTGCTCAGCGCCGGCAGAGCGCACGACTCCAATTAGAGTAGGCTGCCCGACGGGCTATGTCCGACGTTACGTGACTCAATTAAGTAAATGTTCTTAACGTTGCTTTGTTCATTACGGAGAGAGCTGTTGACATGCTCCGGGTTCGTCGACTTCTCACGACACGATCGTACTTGAATATTAAAAGGCTCCCCGGCTTCATCTGGCTGCTTTTGCACGTCTTCTGTAATTTTATTTTTATTCATTTTGTGGAACTGTATTCTAAATGTTTACTGTTAAGACTTGAACAAAGTTGTATAATATGAAGAGTAAGTATATGTCGAAATTACGTGAACTGCAGTTTTTAGTGGTTTTAGAAAGCATTGCGTTTAATGAGGGGGCGTCGCAATAATTAGATATCTTGGATGTGTACATGGAACTTGTTCAAGGTCAAGTTATCAACATGCAATGATAATTACTTAATAATTAAAATATTTAATTATTAGTTGAACCCGCGCGAAAATTCTGCATTTTGTAAATCATTGTTTTAAAAGTGAAAATAACTTCATACATCGAATGTCTAGATTTTAAATTGTACATGTACAGCTTACAGACACAGTATCGTGTGAAGATAAACATTTGTATATTATTAAAAGATTATTAGCAGAATCGTGCGAATATATATTGCAAATAATATGAAAAGATATTTGTAATTTTACACACATTCTGCGTGAATTTGATCATCCATTCTGCGGACTGGGATATGAAAATGAGGTAAACCTCTAAAATGTAAAAGAAAAGGCAAAGAGATCTCCTTAGTCCATTGCCGTTTTAGGAACATTCACAAACAAACAAGAGATTAGAAAATCAGGCTATTAGAGCCTACAACGCACTATTTTCAGGCTATGGGTAATGGATTCGTGCGTAGCAAACTTCATGAGCGATTTACTATTTTTGTCGTAGAATATTATACAACATTCTACATTTATCGTGTTAAATCTCTTTACTACACTTTTAGGGAATAATTTTCTTTCAAGCAGTGATTTGTATACTGTGTTTAGTGTGGATTAGTCTTGTAAATAATGCAAAAATGTCAAGTTTGTTTAGCTTATTATATATAAAAGAGAGAGTGGAGAACGTATATAAAATTTTCTTTCGTGATGATAGCCTTTCGAGTACACACTTTGAAACAAGTATGTGGCATGACGTTCTCTAAGGTCTATGATTTCACTCGGAACATTTTAGAGACGGTTTACGAACTAATTTCTGATGTTCTGATGAACGATCGAAACATTTCAAGTTATAAAATATGGTATATTTTCAAAACTATGAGGATAAATTTTAAAAAGTAATCGATCAAGGAAATAGAAAGTTCTGTAGATAGATCATAACGTGAATTTTAGATTGTTTCAAAATGTTAGAAATTTATTTTACAACCGCAGGTCTTCATGAGTGACGAATACACGTTAAGTATAAGCTTATTATGTGGAAACCGTCGACGTCTATCTTATCGACGCAGCGGAAAGGAAATTCGAAAGCCTCGTAATGACGCCTTCATGACACAGTTCACTGGCGCGAGATACCCGAAAATGTGACCCGAAACCACTTGGAGCGGCACATGATTGCAGACGCCCTTTCGTCAGAGAGGAGGCAGTTGTTTTTAAATACAACTACTCAGTTCATTGATAAACTGTTGAGTCTCGTCCATGGTTATCAACCTTAAAAATACCATTCAGTTTTGAACATAAATACTCCATATTTTCTATGGTTTTGAATTAGCACAGATTTGAGAATTAATCCGATGAAAGACCTACGGAAGTCAAGAAATCTGAATCTTGGAAGGAAAGAGACTGCCTCATTACGAAAAGTATGTCAGCTCGTCTGATAGTTATTTACTATCCAATGATAGAGGTACTCAATACTTACGTTGGACTAAAAGGTATATGTGAAAACTTTACGAAGAATTAAAAGAACCCGAATATTCTAATAACTTAAAACTGGGTTCAGAAAATTATATTAAAATCAAGATTTACAAAAGATAAACTATGATCGTTATAGTTGAACTAAATAATAAATGTAACACAAATATTCACTAATAAACATAAAACTCAAGAATTCCCATATTATTAAGAGTTGCATATCTACTAATAGGTAAAAAGCATAAAGAAATCGAAGTGAATCTAATACAATGTAAGATGTTTGCAGCTCATAAGCGCGAATTTCCCCAAGTGAGAGGTCAAAAGCAAAATCGTCGGAATCAGTCGTTCGTACTCAGTTTTCTTACAGCATCATGAGCTGATAGAGGGACTCCTTACAAGGTAGAAGAAGGTTTTCATTAAATACCCCCCTCCTTGTATTGTGCATAATACGTTTTAATTAATTCTTCGTCATCAATCATCTGGACTGCCAATATTATTACAGTTCTCTCCGTATTATTCTTCAACTAAATCCAGTCTTCATTGCTACTTGTTGCAGCAAATATTCACTTTTCAACCAGGAATGACAATACAATACGAGTTTGGAGTATTAATATATCGTAATCAGACAGCTATTGTTTATTATTGTTTTCTGTCAACTTGTGTTCATTTTAAGGAATATTTATTATTTAATTTATTGTTTTCCTTCTTCTTCTTCCCGGAATGACTACTAACTCTACTTTAGAGAGACCTTGGCTAGATTACCATGCATTTATCTGTGAAACACCATAATACATTGTTTCGTAATCCCACTTGCCAACCAAAAGAATGAGTGCGTTCGTGAGAAAGACGTTTTAACTCTAACGTGAGAACTTCCATGTGTTCTAAAAGGTAAGCGGACTTCCTTCTGCTAAATACAAACCCTTCTTGAATTAAGACAGCTAGGACTCTAGAAAGATATTTTTCATGTATTTACAAATGTGAAAGAAATTTGTTACCAATTTTTATTGGCTCTTAGGCACGAGCAGATGCTCAAAATCTATATTTGAATACACAGAATATAGCGTTCAATTTAGCGAGTATGGATTCCCCTCCCCAATTTTTTCTTTCCCGCTTCGAATTCGAAATCAACACGCTGCACAATTAACATTTTTTCGTAATCATCATTGCCGAACATTACAACCGAAAGCGTATTTTTGAGGAGCGCAGTCGTTTCTTCTTTCGACCCGCTGAAGCCGTCTCGCACCTCCTGGGCGTTGGCGCCAGAGCGAAACGCGAGGGAATCCGGCACGATGCGAAATCGATCGCAGTTAAACATTATTAAATTTAACCGGCATATTTATAACCGGGCGGCCGTGTGGAGGTAAATGGTGTGCGCCATTCGCGGTCCTGACAGGAGGGGGCGAGGAGGGGTGGGGTGGGGGTGGGGGCGCCCACAAAAGGCCGGTGCTGGAAGGGAGGAGGTTTGTTTCAGCTCATGCCGTGTGGAAGTGAGGCGTCCAACCGAGGGAGAATTGTTAAACGAAACCCGAAAAATGTGGGTCTGAATCCGCACCAGAATGGGCTAACGATCTCATCGACGCCGGCTGATGTATGGGAATATTGTTCATTCTAGAATTATACTTTTTATTGAATCTACGAAAATGTTTGGGTTCTGGAAATGGAAAAAATCAGGTAGTACCCCTACGTGTGACACACATTTTCACGAGAGGCTTGTACAATCGATGCAATGCATACAATTACATATGCGTGTTTGTAATCTTTACAACGAATTTTTTTGTTGGTTTATAAACAAAGTACTTTATGTAGTAAACTTTCAGAGGAGCAGAGTAGAAGAGCGAAGACAGAGAAGTTTCTGAAAGGAAAAATCCTAATGAAAAGATATACTTTTTCTTTTAAGCGTTCCAGCTGAAAATCAGGTTGCATGAATAGGAATCAAAGAAATTTCCAACCGTGTCTACAAAAATGTCAACAAAAAAAGGTGTATCTTGTAAGCTTTTCCATGAAAGATTTTCTATTAAAAAATAAAATCCATAACACACACGATAGAGATCATAAAATGCAAGTTTGTAAGCATACAGTTAATTCTAGAATAACATTTGCAATTTTTCATTTAAGATTTCCAGTCACTAAAAAAATAGTTTTATCATCAAATGATTTAAGAACTTCCATTTATTGCCGAAAATTAATTTATGGGCATTATTTTAATAAACAGAGCTTTATAATCTTAACTTTATATTACACTGATGCAATTTCCTGATGCTTTATACTATACTGATTCTAGTTCTGAGGTAACTATTTTTTGAGTAATGTGATCAAGCAATATTCTTGTGAATTTGGGGTGATGAAAGTTATACATTAAACGAGAGGTCGAAACGACATTTCAAAATAAACGTCTGTTTAAATGCGTTGATCGAACGCCTCATGTCAGATGTCAGTTGAAAACTAAGGTTTTTGCTATTTGTTGACGAGTTTCATTTGAGAAGAAAGCAAAACTTCTTCGTTCCTCCCATCCCCTCAACCAACCCACTCCACATCAGCATTTGTACATGCGAATACGTGAGGTAGCTTTGTTAGTCCAGCACTTCAGTAATTTATGCATGCTCATTTCGTTTTTTAAAGTTCATAACTTTATTAAACATGAGTGAAACAGAGGTTAGCCTTGTATTGGTATTATTTATAAACATAAACGCAAAAATGTAGGTGCAAAAAAGCGTCTGAATGGGAGTAAAATTGCAATGAGTCGAAATTATCCTTCCACGCGTTACCCCTCTCCCTCTGAGCGTTTCCTCCTCTGTCCAACCAAACAAATCGCTACCCAAACGAGCGCGAATTTATTGTCGGAAATCACAGTCGTTCCACACCCAAAATTACTTCTATTATTAATGGCCCGTTAATTATAATATACTGCCCGCCCGGGAAGTTAATAAGAAAGAACCATGGAGCGTAATTTATTGCTGCATGTAGATAACTCTCGGCTGTGGAAGCTCAACTTGCAGCGAAATTATACATGTACACGAATTTCCTTGCTGACTTGTATCGTGAATAAATTAAGAAGAATTCCATTACACGTATTTATTTAATTCAACGTTTAAAAAACACAAGTTAACTGTGCAGACTACCAAAATTAAACTTGACCTCGGAAAAAATGTAAATTATTGAAAATTGCAAAAGTGTATCACGTAATGTATTGTGGTTAAAAATCGTCATGAGATCATTAATACAAAACCACAGAAGTGGCCTTTGTTTGTGTGTTTATAATGTAACATGTTTTTGCAATTTTTTGAAGAATTGTTTTTCCTTCTCAGTTACTTAACGTTCTTAGTCGGTTATTGATGGTTTTTTAGATGGTAAATTTAGATATTAGTCGTTTGCATTCCGGAACTTGAATTTCTATAAATACAATGAACGACCAGAAGTGTGTGACAACTGTATTAAAAGTGAATATCGAGTGAAAAGAAGGGCGTTTTGTGAGACGATCTTTTACAGCCTTGAATACCAACCAATTGCTTATAAATAACGCCGAAGTTCCTTCCACGGCTTTAAAAGTAAACTCAACGTGGGGATAACCAGGTAACTGCTCTTCATTGTAGGAAGCCGTCGCTATTTCCCATTCTGTAATAAAATGAAAACGCCTGCGAGGCGCAAAGCTGTACCACACGATGAAGACCGGAACTGGAACTGAAAGAGGGCAGCGAAGGGCGGCGCCGGTCACACGCGAGGCGCAGCGCGGGCAGAGAGGGGCCGAGTCCGTGTGTGGAGTGAAATGGTGACGTTGAGCGCCTCCCGTCCTGTTGGGAGTGGAGTTAGTTATCGATCTTTTGGCCGCCCCACGCGCGTTACGGGTTTTAATCGAAGTGTCGATTGTGCCTCGGAGCACTGTGATGTAGCTGCCGATACTCCTTAGCAGCGTAGGACAGGGCGACTGAGGGTGATCGTTTTGCTTTCTCTCCCTGTCCGACCTGCACCTTCTCGCGTACGAAATGTCTGAGTGAAGTGAAGGAAAGACTTTGCTTCTAGAAAAGTAGAGTAACTATTTCCTCATTTTTTGGGTTTGATGAAAGACTACTTTCACCATCCTGAAAAGTACTATGATACCAGGTGACTACGATGTTCCAAATTTAATATTTTGATTGAAAGACGAAGTTTGCATTCAGATTTCAAGATGGATGGATGGTAGGATTCTTGGAAACGAAAATATTACCCATACCTCATGCCATACGAACAAAATATTCAAATGTGTAACGAGTGTTCATGATAATCGAGTCTTGAACGAGTTATGCTGACTGCACTGTTATAATATTTTTCCTGTTATAAAAGTTGAGCAATTTTAAATACCTTGTCCAATAACTGCATCTAAAATGTTGAAGTATGTACATATTTTTCTCGCTACATTATTTCTGAATCACCGGAAATGTCTATATTGTCCTCGAGAATACAGAAATATGTAGGTAGAACTTTATAATATAGGTGTTGTGGTGCGTTATCGTTGGCATTTTTCATGAAATAATTGTAAACGTTGTCATTGCCAACAAAAGTATTTAATATAATAGCAGCTTTCGATGGCTTAGCCTTCATCATCAGTTGTCTGATACAAGAAGAAAAATCAAAACATTAGAACGTGAATATAACAAGATTATGATAAAGGTTACAAATAATTTACAAATTTTTTGGAAATAAATTTAACATTCTAGAAACAGAAAGAAAGAAAAAAGTGGGGGGGGTATATTCTATTTCATTCGCTTTTCTTTAGTATTAATGACTTAACCCCCCCCCCCACTTTTTTCTTTCTTCCTGTTTCTAGAATGTTAAATTTATTTCCAAAAAATTTGTAAATTATTTGTAACCTTTATCATAATCTTGTTATATTCACGTTCTAATGTTTTGATTTTTCTTCTTGTATCAGACAACTGATGATGATGGCTAAGCCATCGAAAGCTGCTATTATATTAAATACTTTTGTTGGCAATGACAACGTTTACAATTATTTCAGGTAGAACTTTGATGCAAATACTATAGGCGTAGGAGCAGACAAGCATACGCTACCAACTTTCTAATTCATTGATACGACAATTCTTCTCACGTACTCAGAATTTGTATTCATATGGTGTTGTCTTGGAACGTGAATTACAAAGCAGTTACATTTGCCAGGTCAACGTAGTAAGTGGAGCGTGAAATAACAAGTCAGTTATTTCTTTTATTACCACACTCATTGTGGAATTAAATTTGTTTCCTCGTGATCCATTCGAAATATCAATCTACTTACAAAGCTATGACCATCAAAATTGAGAATTATTATCATTACCCCATTAATCAATTATGTATATTTTTTCCTTTCTTTGTTTTTTAGTCATACCCTCGTATTTTAAAATCTATATTCAATCGCAACATAGTTTGTGCACATGCAATAATACTTTTTTGCACTTTAAAGTGTTTTCATTGATTTTTTTTACAAAATGTTGACATTGTTTCAAAATATACAGTCAAAGTGAGAATTTAATACTTTTTCATCTTAAAACGTACGAATGTGACAAATCACATAGTAATTAGTCGAAAAAAGTGTATTTTGTCCGGTTCAATGACAATACAGCGCATAATTTTATGGAACAATAGTTGCGCTATTTGCCCTCGTTGAGTGTCTCGTGACTTCATCGGGACAACAATGTGAGTGTGTGCGAAAATTACACTAAAGTTCTGCATAATCTCTTTCGACTTGTTTTTAACGTGAGTTTATTTGTCGTTTAAATAGTTGAAGACTTAAAAGAACAGGGTAAGTAATCATGTTCGTTGCCCCTTTAAAATATTTCTTACTCGTATAGTTGGCAAAGTTATTACTTAACATTTCTGAAGCATTTACTTATAAAATTTTAGTTTTCATAAATTTAAACTTTTTGAGGGCTTTTGCGTAAACGATTTTCTATGCAATTATGATTATTCGTTACTAGCTTTCCAGCCATCTATTCCTAGCTTTTTTGTCTGGCAGTTTGACCTCATTGAGCGATTTACTGTTTTTCTGCACGTTACTCAGTACAATTTGAATTGTGAATCTACAATACAGGACAATACAAGATTAATGAATTAGTTTTTCCGGGCACCTCAATTGCGTAGTTCATTAGTCCCGTAAGTGTACTGCATTCTTTTCCTGTGGTTGCGGCGGTGATCTTCCTCCGCTGGATCTGTAGCTATCCAGCTAGTGTCGAAAATTCTACCGCCGTCGGGAGTAGAACCCCAAGACCTTCCGGTCAGAGGCCCTGCAGTGACATCAGTTGATTCCCTGAGCCAGCTAAATCGGTAAGACAATATGAGACATCCGATTGCAATATTGCAGAATTCTTCTTATACAGCTTCCACCACTCAAAAGATGTCATGATTTGTTATGGAACGTAAAGTGCAGATCAGGAAGTCCAGTTTGTCTCGGGTGTATTACCATCACGATAAACCTTCATTTAAAAAACGCGGGCGGGGCGGGGGCGGGGGGCGGATCGGGGCGGGGTGGCGGCGAGGCGGGGCGGGGTGGCGGCGAGGCGGGTCGGGGCGGGAGCGGGGCGGGGCGGGGGCGGAGGCGGGGGCGGGGGCGGGGTCGGGGCCGGGGCCGGGGCCGGGGCCGGGGCCGGGGCCGGGGCGGGGGCGGGGCCTGTGGCGGGGGCGGGGCCGGGGCGGTGGCTGTGCGGGTCGGGGCGGGGTCGTGGCGGGGGAGGGATGGGGTGGGGCGGGGGGGTGGCGGGGTCGGTGGTGGGGGCGGGGCCGCGGCGGGGACAGGGCGGGGCAGGGTCGAGGCGGGGGCAGAGCTGGCGCGGGGTCGTGGCGGGGGGGGGCTGGGGTGGGGCGGGGCTGGTGGCGTGGGCGTGAGCGGGGCGGGGGCGGCGCGGAGGCGGGAGCGGGGGCGGGGCGCGTCGTGGCCTCACCGTTGGTAGCTCGGGCGTCTAACGGAGCGCAGATACGATCGCTTGCGCTGGAGCGGGGAACTGGAGTAGAGCTTGGCACATCTCGTACATCGCGGCGCGGGCGCACGACCGACTCCGGCGCGACAGTTAGGCGCGTTCACACGTGCGTCCGCCGCGCCACGCGGCGAGCCTGACTCGTGTAACGCCAAGGAGATCGGGTTGCGTTAGAGGCACCTTCATAAACGTTCTTGCTGCCTGGCGTTTTAGAGTGAGCATGGGAAGTACACATCTCGAGTATGTTCTATTTAGCCCATTAATTCCCATCGAAGCTCAAGAAGTGTCATCTAGTAGGTAGATCATAGCAACAATTGTGGAAAAATGGTGGAGTGGGCGGTAGGGAAAAATGGGAAATTAGAAATCTTCCAAGAGCTCACCTTTTTCACCGTAAATTTCACAAGGACCGGACGAGAATAAAACCCAGGTCTTAGCGGTGAAAGGCTAGCTATTATGGCACAGGTTTCCATCGTACGTGTAAGTATACTTGTCCAGTGGAACAACAATTGTACTTGAATTTGTTTGTTTTTTAAGGAAATATTTTTGCGTTATAAACACGTTTGTAGAAACATAACTCGTGAATGAAGATACATTCTGAATGGTTTGAATAACATTATAATAGATGTTTGAAATGTGCGACTATCATGTTCGACGTAAAATGTTATTCACCAGTGGGCGTTGACATAGTCAACAGTCGAGCAGGAAGGAGTGAAAGCAAAGAAGTAAGCCCGTTGTACAGGGGAAGGAACGACGACTGGCGACATGTCTTGCAGTGACAGGCACAACTCTGCACAGAGGAAACGCCAGATAAGATGAAAGAGCATCCTTATGTACTGCACTATAAGGGAAAAGCTCTCACATATAAAAGATCTTGCAGACGAACATAATGCACGAGACGGACGTGGGTACTTAGTGGTGAAGATCGTTCTTACCATTTCCTAGTTGATAAAATGACTTTTACTACCAGTATTTCTGAGAAAAAACGTGACAGATTGTGGATCTTACTGGAACACGAACTATTCTGAGATGTGTTGTAAGAACCCAAGATGATTAAGGGATATTTCATATAAGAGATGTCTCTAGCTCTGACAGTAAGGAAAATTGTCGGTCTTAATTCGTATGATGTAATAAATACTGAAGATAATTAATCTAAAAAACTGGCAACTTTGACATTATACCCGCAATTTGTGAAAAAAAAAAATCTGGTTTCAAGTTTCTATCTTCTCCACAGTAGTGTATGATTCATCATTATCTACCAACTAATTATATGGGAAAATCAATTTGTCAAGGGCAACTGCACGATGTCCCAACTTCGAGAGACCCTGCGCAAGCAGCTCCATTTGGATTCAAGCGCGCGAGGGCACTAACTGGCGGTGCGTGCCGCGCTCGAGGCCGGGGGGGGGGGGGAGGGGGGAGGGGGAGGCGTAGGTCGGGCGATGCCCATCGGGAGACAGGACGACGCGCGGCGCGTGGCCGCCCTACACGGCGACGCACGGCGCCGCGACGCATCTGGACGGGCGCCCGCGCCTGCGCACTGGCCCAACTCCTCTCTACGGGGGGCAAAAGGCTCCTCGCAATGGCAAGGTGGCCTTGATGCCAGGTACTTCGCACTTACAACGTTGGGGGATCAAACGGCAAGCTAATAGCCAATGCGTAGCATGTTGTGTTATTCAATTATGTAGTCATAAAGTATTGTGCATATTTTCGTATCATACTTTATTCTTTGTTACAGAATACTGAGGCTCAATTATATTCTCTTATGTGTAAAATTGGAAATATCAGAAGGTTTTTGAAATTGTCTGAATTGAAAACTCGTCGTTTAATTCGTTAAACAAATAAACTGCTCGAACCTTGTTTGACTTATTTACTTTGCTCTGAACTATATAGCTCAGAAATCAGTCGAGCTGGCAGAGGAATGGTCGATGTAGAATCTGTGTAACTGAAGGACGTGCAGCCTTCTATAAGGGCCTCCACAGAACATGTTCACAGGTTTCGAATATCATCATAATCATCAACATCTTTATACGCAATAGCTGTAGAACATACGCTGTTAATTGAACATCGACATAGCGATCGATGTACAACGCCTCTTAAGATAGAAGATAGATGAGTCACAGTTTATGATTGGCCAGTAGGTAGAAGCGGTAAGAAAACACTGATAGAAAAAGCGATAAACTTTTTGAGATACACCGCCCTGATTGGGGCATTTTGTACGTATCGTTAAACACTCTTGGTTTTAATTCCTCGAGTGGAAGAGTCCCTTTAAAGAATTCAAAGAGTTGTTGCGTGGGATTTAAAGTCATTGCAGGCGTGTGGTGGCCGGAAGTGCGCGGAAGCGGCGTTTGGGCCAGTGTGCGGCGCGGTTTCCGGGACGTGGCCGGCGGTCGGCGGTCGCCGGTTGCCGCCGTCGCGTCGCCGGCGGCGGAGAGGGGCTCAGGGAACAGAGGGCTCGGCCGTCGCGACGCGACGCGCGCCTTCCCGCGCCCAAGTCGTGCGGTTACGCCGCTGTTGTCCTCGTAAATGCCAGTTATTTTCAGAATGGTAGATCGTGTAAGCAGTCAAATCGGAACGTGGTCGTATGAGAGTGGCCGTAATTCAGGAGGTTTATATTAAACTCTATTATTTCAAATGTCATTTCATACGTAATACATATAAAATTTGTAATTGTTTAGAAAAAACAACAACTTGGTGTCTTTTAGATTTTTAGTGCCAATATTTTATGCCCCATTCTTCGAAACAACTTGTCAGCGTCTTTAATGTGACGATTGTACTAGAAATATTAATGGTTACGATTATCTCCAGTTCCACAAGTACCGCTGCATTTTCTCTGGTTCAGTCCATGGAAAATACGGGAGATTTGCCATGGGTTGTCGATGAACATTATGGGAGTGTTTACTTGATACAATGATTCAAATCAATGTCAGTAGAAACAAAAAACTTGTTATGATGCTAGCTGTCATTAAACGGGAGCCATTAGCGGCTACACGAAGCATTTGTAAATTCCTTGCTTCAGAGAAATAACCTAATGAAATTTCACTCAGTCATCAGACTGGATCTGTAGCAACTGTATCTACAAGTCTGGGCTGGTCAACTCTTTAAGCCCCATAACCTTTTAGTTCTCTTGGTGCTAAAAATACTCAAATACTACGAATGTGCTGCAATTTCAATAAAATCAGTCTGCAAAGATCTCTTCTTGGTTAGTAACAAATAACGTTTATAATAGTTTGAATCACAAAAGTTCAGATTAAGTTTCGCCATGCAAGGCTACGAACTACTTCTTATTCCAAGAGTGCCGTCGTCTGGAAAAATCTATCGTAATTCAGCTGGGATTACTTTAGCATTTGTGTCTATATTTGGATCAGCTCGATCAGTCCGATCGAACCAGCATGATCACTTTTAATACAACACATGTTGTTCTGAAACGTTTAATGTGTTGCATTACATCGAAAATAAATGAGCGTTGATGGCTGCTTGCATCAACGATCTTCCCTTCACCGTCGTTAAAAATGTACGTTCTCGGCGATGAGCAACTGCTTCCGACCATCTTTCTGCTCTTCACCCTCTGCCCGATCGAGTAAATAAACTCAGGAGATTAGTTTTAGTGGCGAGGCCCGGCTTTGAGGCTTTGAGAACGCCTTCTGGCTCGCACGTGCCTCGTCCAACCGGAGGAAGGCGTCCACGATGGCGCTGACCACCACGTCTCCGTTGCAAATGGCCGGGGCGGTGTTATGCAATCGAAAAAGCCTCCATACACGTCATTCATATCACACAACCGTCACCAAACAAAGCTTGAGATTAGCAACCTTTCCGACAGCAAACGGATAACACAACATTCAACAATTAGGACTCCCTCCATTTGACTTGGGGACACATCTCCGTCAGGTTGATATGGCTAAGAGATCGTCTGGCCACAATTGTGAGCAAAATTTTATCATATCCATTTTATCGTTTCGTTTTTTGCTGTTCGTGTTAAGTATATTTAATTTCCTTGTGTGATGGATTACATTAACATCCATACAGCTAGAATACTTACTTTCACTTTCTTAAATACACGATTGCAACACTTCATTAGAAAACTACAGTAAGAGCATAAAGAGCTGCAATATTTATCAGTGTGTAAGTAAACAGCGACCGCAGTATGCCCTATTAGGATTTGCTCCGGTTTTTACCAAGGCGCGTCTGTCCGTTTGGGCTTTCTTCAGTCGGAACCGGCACAGACTGTCACTGTTTCAGACTTTTTATGTGGTCTAACTGTTATAATCATTGTTATAATATTGCGCATTTTTTCCCCGTTTGTACATACAAACGACTATCAGAAGAAAGGCCTATAAATGCCTTATAATCTCTCGTGATATTTTCATTTTTGTTTCCATTATATAATAAGAAAATTGCCATAAAACATGTTGACCCATGTATTTCATTGCACAATGGATGTAGTCATGAAGGGAACAAAAAGCAGTACAATTATCCGTGGTCACGTGCTTGTGGTAAGTAATCTAGCTGTGCATTACGACACTCGCTCTCTGCAAACACATCTAATAATTCTATCACTATTCATAATTAAATAATTGAACCTTAAATTGGAACAAATCGATAAATAATTAGACATTGTTTTAACTATTGGTTCAAACCTTAAATAAATTTTATTTATGGTTATAGGTAAATAATTTAACTCTCGTAATACACGTAATCATATGTACTGAAACAGTTGATTACCATTTATGCATAGAAGTAGCTACTCAGTTTTTTCTATAGTGCTATGCGTATTATTTTTTCATTCAAATCAATTTGCTTGAGCACAATATATTCGCCCTCCTGAGTTGTGAGGACGTCTATTATTCTGGTACGTGATATTCGTAATGAATTAAAGGATGTGTTACAAGTAGCATACAAAGAAGTTCATTCTTCATAATCTCAATATTGTTCGTGGAACAGTGATGTATTAAATAATGAAGCTTACGCTCCGATCCAAGTATACGTCATACACATCAAAATTTACAAACAAATCAAATACAAACATACATGTTACAATAGTTCTCTGCGATAGGTGGAAAATCAGTTTTCACGGAATCTATGGGAATCAAACGGTGTTTGTTCGAATTTCACATGAGCTAAGAATTTTTACAGTGCATATTTGATAGAGACAGCAACGAGCAAAATGAAGATTTTTTATATATATTTAAATTTTACAATTCTGTGGGAGCCGTCAAATACGTAGTACCCTTACAAACGAGTCACGGACTGCACGCGACCATTCCTTCTTCATCCTTGTCTACTCTTATGCACACACACACACATATACATGCACTGGAAACTACTACATACGTCTGGAGACCAGTCGGGAGCTTAGAAAGTAACCCGCTGGAGGAGATACCTGCAAAGCGACGTGTAATTCGGCGTCAGATCTCACTTTCAATAGGGGTGGAACACTGCCATCTCCCAGGGTCTAGCATGCACTTAGAGTTTTAACACTATAGACCTGTGGTTGACGCGTTCGAAATCCACACTCAAGTACACTCTCAAAAACCTGCAACGTGCAATTACAAATTCGAAAATACAATCATTGAAATAGCACGTAGTAAGTAGTGTAACGAAATTTAAACATAATCACGGAATGAAAATGTAATTCTGTAACTACGTTCTTGGCTATTAGTCAGCCTGTACAATGCTGTATAGAAAAGACGTTGAAAAGTAATGCGGGTCGTGATAACGTTAAGTCGCGTCCTCTGGCCCTCCCGCCTCGCGTGTGAGGCAGCGCACGTGTCGAGCGTCGAGGTGTCCTGGTCGGCGCGAGCGGAGTTGCGACAGCCAGCCCCGGCTCCGGCGCGTCGCCGCTAACGAGTTCGTCGGCCTGGCTCTCGCTTCGCCTTGGGCAGCGCGCACCGTTCCCAGAAACCCTACCCCCCTCGCCCCAATCCCATCCTGCCCGTACCTTGGCCAGCGTTTGGGAATAGGATCTGGAAGGGATTTTGATGCACTTTACGAGTAAAAATTGACGGAGCTTTTACTTCATATTTAAATTTTTAAGTGAATAGGGCCAAAAATATTCGAAATCAAGTCTAATTTTGATATTTTTGGTGAGGACACGCGTTTTATTACCTGACACCAAATTTGATTTATGTATCCACGTTTATTTGTCCCGTGATACTAGTAACTGGATGTCAATGAGTGCGTGTCAAAGAAAGTAGGTATATTTACTTTCTACTGATTTGTTGAATTATTGTAATATTTTGAGAATAAATACTGTTTTTCTATAACAACTTTTTCGTGTTTGTTTTGGGGAAATGTTCCGTCTGATACGGTGGGTAGTGAATAGGTGGATAGTGAATTTAATATTCTCGATCAGAAATGATTCGACTAGTTCACGTAGCTTCCCCGTTTAAAGAATGAAAGAATCAATTCTGCAGAATCAATTCTGCTGTACAATTCTGAATAATGCAATGGCAAAAGAGCGCAGTCTTTTTCTCGCAGCCTCTTGTTTCGTAGGTCGCACAATTTCGCAAAGTGGGATTACTGGTGTTTGGTTTTTACTTAAATGAACATCGTTTCGACTGTTGGTACGTAAGTTTATTCCTTTCACACATGTATTTTAGGCGGAGACGCAGAGTATTGTAGTTTTACAGGCACAGGCAAGTACTCGAAGTAAAGGATCGATGAGCGGATGTGTTGACGGAAGAGCGCGAGAGCGCAGCTGCGCCAGGAGGCTGACGGGGCCGCGCCAGGGAGGAGTGGCGGCGCGGAGGCCGGCCGGCCGGCCTGCCGGCGCGGGGCCGTGGAACACGTCCTCGTTCGCCGCCCGGCGCGAGTTCAGTGTCACGAGATTACGGCGCGGATGGCAGGGGGAGGGGGAGGGCGACCGCTGCGTGTGAAGGTAGGTCAAGGCGCCGGCGCTATTATGACGCCGCGTTGAGACACGCCGGTCGGCGCGACAGGCTATTTCCATGTCGCCTTTTTCTCGCAGTCTCTCGTTTCGTAGGTCACACAATTTCGCAAAGTGGGGTCACTGGTGCTTGGTTCTTATAGAAATGAAAATCGTTTCTCCTTTTGGTGAGTCAACTATTCTATTACAAGGGTTGCTTTTTAATTGCTGTTGTTGCGTGTATAAACAGTTCACTTGCAAATGCAAACTATCAAAACCTGCAATACGCGATGTTTTATTAGTGAGTCACTAGAGATTTTATTATTAGATTCATTATCATTAACCGCCTTGTTGCAGATCTCAAATGATGGGTTGCTGTCACAATGAGCATCTGCGTTTTTGGATCGTCACGACCAGCGTCCATAAATAAAAGATACATTTCTGTATATTCGGCATTATATTTTCAGGATCTCTCGCCTCATTTAAATACTCCAGATCAATGCACTCAGGCGAGTAGGTTTGCTTCTTTCGTAATCGTATGTTCCAACTACGCTTCATCTATAGCCAATAAATATTTCAAGAAAATGCTATGGGTGCCATATAGAAATTTTTGGTTGCAAGAAATGAAGAATTGTCAAAAACGTTCTGCGATTGTTTTCTAAACTTTTGATCCGTGACTGACATACTCTATCTTTATTCCCTAGCCCTGCGTCTTAGATTCCTTTCTCCGTCGCCACCACTTTATCCACCTCCTATCCGGCTTTCATTTCACCTTTCATTCCCGCGTCGTCAACCCGTTTCCCGACCCAACCCCAGCCCGGGTCACATTCACCCTAAATTTTCGCCCACTCGTCTTTCACTTCCCTTCACAGGTTCTCACCGGATTCGCCCCCACTTCCACCCCGCTTCCTCCTCTGCCCACGCTCCCCTCCTGCTCATTTCTCGCCTCCATCCCCAAATCCCTGTCCTTTTCGCCCTCACCCTCGCCTTCGTCACCTCCGCTCGAGATTGCTCCCCGACCCCGCCTCCACCTCCTCCTCCACCGCTGCCGGGTCGCGCCGCGACGGCCCAACGGGGTCGCCTCGCTTTCCGTCATCCGAGCCGCCCGCCGCCGCCGCCGCCGCGTCGTGCCAAGAGCGACGCTGCCAGCCAGCGCCGGCACCTAGGCGCGCGCGCGGCGCGAAATCGCCCATCCATAAGAGACGCAGCCCAGTAACACACTTTTTGGCTCTCGACCAATTCTGCCGTTTACCTTTGCATTGCGCGCGAACAACACGCCGCTCCCCCCAGCCCCGTCTCCCCCGCTGGCCCGCTCGCTAACGCAGCCAAGTTTTCTCCGCGCCGCGTCGGAGACGTGGCGTACGCCGGCGCCCGTGCGCTGCTTCCGCGGCTGTTTGGGCGCCGGTTAAGAGCGCTGGCGCATAACCATCGCACAGGAGGCGCTGGCGCGTCTGGGACGCCGAGCGAACAATGGGCGGCGCTGGTTCTTTAACGAGGGTGGGAAGTCGGCAAATGTTAATATGCTTTTTTGCCTTCATTACACTTTCTGTGTTAGCAGATTGCCTTTCAAACGCGGAAATGGACTCGTCGTCTTCCTCTAGAATGCTGAGTGGCGAAACGTCATCAAGAGTGACACATTATATGCGATGGAAGATGTGATGATGCATGGTGGATGATGCACGGGTAAGTACACGCCGAAGTAAACAGAAGTAAAAGAAAGAAATTTCTAGTGACTTCTTTTTTAATTCATCGCGACTGAATCATCAACTTCTTTGCTTAATACAGAGAAAAAAACAACAACTATCCGATAATTATATACTATGAACATTGAGGAAATAAATTAAGAGACAGTATCCGAGACTTGAAAATTTTGAAAATATCACAATATTTATTCTAAATTAAGACTGAAGACAGTGGAATGTTGATTACGATTCTAGTGATTCCCTACACAGAAAGTTTTGTAGTATTATGAAAATGACCGAAAGGGTATTCTATTTCCGCGAATAAACAGCTTAAGCCAGAAAACGAACCGGGGGCGGAGGGTGCAAATGCAAGAAAATATCGAAAGCGAAGACGAAGCTTTGATTGTTTCAAGATGAGCTTAATTTTATAACCCGGACAAGAGCAGTTCCTCACAAAACTTGAAACTCAATAAATTTAATTCTCTTAATTTAACCGTCTAAGACACTATCAATCTTAGTCAAAATATTTCTCCTTTTTCCATTAAGTTAAGAGCTTTGTTCGTAGCGTGTTAGAGGGAGAAGAATGTGCGTAGAACCATTAGAATTTGGCACGCGAACAACCACAAGGCAGAGGCGTCCATGTGTCTTTGTACAAAGCGCCAAACACCTGGTATGCAGCTGGGCAGCCATTTGCTCCTCTCATGGGGAAGGTCACCACTCGTTTAGTTTTTTTGAGGAAAGAGCAAGACAAAACTGTGTGGGTGGACTCTGAAAACGGCAACGGCCAGTTTAGCATACACCCACTCCTATGACGTACACCTGTTCTATTTACTGTTCTCGTAAGGAGGAAAAAGTGCCGACTCAGGTTTTTTCGAGATGTGTAGAACGTGCAGAGATCGAATATGTTATTAAGATCTCAAATTGTCGATAATCCATTAGACTTCGTCTATTGTAGAATTAAGAACACATTGTGTTAGTACACTCGTCATGCATATTTATTATCTTGTGACACTTGGTTCTGAAGTCTGAAGAGAAATAGTTTGTAATCAGAAGGTATGAAATTATATTAGTTGCGAACTTGTTCGTTAACGCTTTTGCTAGTTTCAGTATTCGAAGGTTCATTAGGACTTTATATTTTTCTCCGCATCACTCACACATAGCGAGTCATTTCAAATGGTAAATAATATATGATTGTAGTCTTCTCAGTTAGATGAACAAATATTTCCTATGGCATTTTGCTTAAACACTCATTTCTGCACCGCAGCTTCTTGATGATTTCTCGCCCATAACGTCCAGAAGATTGTTATTCAATAAGTCGACGTACTGAAGTTCTAAGTATTACCGAATAATAAATCTTCTTTTTCGGATACAATTAAAGAAATAATTGTAAATTGACTAAACAGGGGTGCAAATGGAGACACGATTACCATTTTCCGCTCGTAACACTAGTGATCGGGCACGATTTTATTCCGTACGAATCATACATGGTCAGCTGGCCGTCAGAATTACAGTACCCTCGCTGTTTATAAATTGCACTAATGACCTGCCGAGTCACCAACAGCCTTGCGAGTCTTGAAAATGCACGTTAAGTTGCCATACAGGTGTCATACAGGCTGCGACGAAATCGAAAAATTACAATAAATAAAATGAGGAAAACGGAGTGTTTTTTACTACTCCACTTTTTTGTTTACCCCAAGTGTCTCGCTCTGTATTGAAATAATTTTCATTGTTATTAAAACAAGAACAATTGCTAACATTCTATACAACATTTGGCACCCTTCATTACCCGTATTTGAACCGTAATAAGTCATTTGACCGGAGCAGCTCTCGGATATGAAGACGGAGTAGGTTTATTTCGTAACGAAGAAAACGACAATTCTACGCTTCACTTAGTCATCGAGGGTGGGTTCTCGTGTTGCACTAGCTCTCTGCATGACTAACTTACGGCGACAGCAACATAGGGGCATTATTTATGGTTCGAGAGGCGAGACATAAAAACTCAGGCGGAAATGGGCTTTGGGCGCTGGCGAGCGGTTCCGTCGTTCGTGTGATTGAGTAGCAGACTCGATTTCGCCGCTTTCTAAACCGCCGGGAGCAGCAGTGCGCGACGACGTCTGTAATTAGAACTGCGGCCCCTCGATAAGCTGCTTTGAAGTTACCTGCGGGCGACACTACGGCGAGGGCGGAGAAGGCGGGGGCGGCAGGGCCAAAGGTAGCGCGGATGCCGTCGTGGGGTCTCCGGAATGCCATATTTTCGCACACGATGACGTGCGATGGATCGGAGGAGACAATATGGGATGCAGGTCGGGATTTCGAGTACCTCGTGATTGAACGTTTTGCGCTCTTCTTATCGCTCTAATTAAAATAAATTACAAAAACGAACATACAAATAAACCTTCAGATAAGGAGAATTGATATTTGAATGAGCAAATTAAGAGTTCATTACAGCTAAATAATCATATTCAAATCTTGTACCCCACAGAACGTGGTATTATAAGTACAATTCTGGACCCAATGGACCCATGTACGAATGAAACTGTAGGACTGAAGCTCATAAATCTATGCGGCTATAACATCCTTACATATTATCCTATATTAAGATTATAAAATCATCTTATTCAAAAGATACTGAAAAATCATAAACTGTTAAAGAACCTTAATTTTAATTATTCAACTATATACACATCATAATATTAAAATTTCGCCGGTGGCGCCAATGAAAGATTTGCCGTCAGAACTTGAGGCATAATATTCCGGCTTTTTGAGGTTCTTGATAGTTATAATTACAACAGGTAAAGTAAAAATAACACCAAAGTAAAACGTGCCTGTTAAAAGCTTTGTGAGTGAAGTTGTAACGATCGTGGCAGCAGTAGTCACGGCAGCAGCTTTCTCAGCGAGAACATTTCAGTTCGCTTCCGAAGTGACCAACAGTCCTTTCATGCTTCGTTGCCACCTGACAATAGACCAATTTACGCAAACCAAAAAAACAAAACAAAAATGTCAGCCTTCTGGCTCACTTAATACGCCAACAAAGTACACTAGCTTCTAAATGAATCTATACTCCTTAATTTCTTAACAATAAACGCAAAATGTATTACCTAAGAAATGTTGATATAACGGAGAAAACGGAAATAATGTAAATTTTCATCTTGCAAGATATGTGACAAGAAAATTACTGACAAAATCTTTTAATGCAATTATTGCGACATTTCCTGATAATTTATTATCGAATTACTACATTTCCTGATAATTTATTATCGAATTACTACATTTGCTAATAATTTATCATAATTGTGTGGAGTTGGTTTTTATTGAGAAAAAATTGAACTGGTGATTTTAAAACGGAAAATCAGTCCACTTTTTACGTAAAAAGAGTTAAGATATACATATCTTAGTTATTCTTCAAGTTACATATAATTGTAAAAATGAAACTTGTCCAGCTTAAAATATGTGGTCAATTGCCAACTCAAAATTCTAATGATTTGAAAAGAGAAACAAGTCCAGGACTAGTTTCTCTTAAATATTCATAAAGGACACTGAGAAATTTCTGGATTCATTGTATGGTCAGTGGTAAATAACAAATTACTAGTAGTGTGTAAGTTGGTAATACTGATCGTCACACAGGAAAACTAGTATTATCAGCTAGGAAATGTCTAAATGTTTTCAAGGCAACAGTAATAAACACCGAGGACATCATAGGCTTCAATACCTGGTGGTCGAACGATTTTAAGAAGACAATCAAGTGTCTTGCTCGTAGGCTCTACCTCATAGCACGTACGTATATTGTATTGATGGGCTTATCCTTCGTACTCATTTATAAAGGCAAAAGGGAATGAAAACACAGATTTACGTTTCAAGAATGTTTATGGCTTATCTGTTCGTCTAGTCAGCAGAAAAAAATGATGTTCAGAAAGGAGTAAAATAAAATCCTACGTGAATATCTCCATTTCTACACAACGTTTTGACATAGCTTTAGACTGAAGATGAAATTGATGATGAGTAGACGCTGATATTATTAATATAGTAAGAGTATTTTTCATGCTAATTTAGCACAATATGTTAATTCACTTCATTATAGATTTATTGTATGATTACATTGTTTCATAAGTCCAAAAATATAGCCATAAATAATATATATTTTTTTAAATTTCATGATTATTTTATAGAGGACACTAGACTAGGATATAAAAACGGTTCCGTGCCTCACAGAAATGCTAATTTGAAGTTACTGATTACCCCCGCACAATCAGTAATGGCTACTTCTACAACATTTGGGTAGAACATAACTACCCGAGATGTCAACTGTGGATGTTATTAGATTTCTGTTGTTTTTCTCAGAGCTATGGAACGAGGAATTATTTGAGTTTTCAAATCACCGATTCAATTAATGTTACACTCGGAAGGAAATATATAAAACTATAACGTGATAATTTAAAATAGTTTAAAGAAATAGTCATCCCGGGCGTGCATCAAACCCGGATCTCCTGTTTTTCGTCCTAATGCGGTCTCTGAGTTACTCATACGATCAATGCTTCAAACACTAGCGATAATCGACTAACGTGGCAGATTTGTAACATGAAATTAACGACCTTGAGCTGGAGCTTTTTTTCGTGTCATTGAACTGAAATTACGGTTGCCTGATCATTACAAATACACATAACGTCTACACATACTTATGATTAAAACGTATTATTACATAAACTTAAACATTATTTAAGCTAAGCATGTCCTCCGCGAAGGCTGCCGCCGTGACAGCTCGCAGCGCCGTGACCCTCTCACAGCGCAACAATTGTTTTCACCAAGGTTCCGTTCAGAGGCGCTCCCCTGTCCCAGGTAGACGCAGGTAGAGGGGTGGAGAAGGAGGGTGCGGGTGACTCAGGGGTACACAAGCGATTTTGCTCGCGAGCGAGATTCCTTTCCCTTCACCATACAACTGCACGCCATGAGTTCGTTAAACCTTATCTGAAACGCAACGTTGAGATTTCGTAGACATACATTTCCATTCAATTTTAACTTTGATTTACTTATTTTAATTTGTAAATATTAATTAAATGCCGGTTGTTGACTTTCCTTCTTAATGCTTCCGTATCTGTGTTAAAAGCATTTGAAATTCTACTACAAGTGTAATATTTGAGCCAGACATTTTAATTACAAATTCAAACTACCACACGAAGATATGGTTATAATTTATACTATATTTGTAATTAAAGTATTAGCTGAAGCATGAATTAAAATATATGTTATTGTTATATTTAGAAGAGAAAAAGTCTCAAATTCAGGGACGAAAAAATTCAGTGCGGAATTTCATGAATGGTTTTTAATCACTATTTTATTGTTTACCTGTTCACCAAAGAATGGGTAGATGTGAAATCATGTCAAGTAACTGGAAACCTTCTTACATCAAAATGAAATAAATTGTTCAAAATCACCTGGGATTATTGATTCGGAATGAAACTCTGAAAATTTCTGTAATTATTGGATTATTGAAATCTATTCAGATTTCTTCTACATGTATGCTATGCTATCGTGAGGAAATATACAGAAAGTGCCTTCTGATTTGTTAAAAGTTATGAGTATTTCAAAGACAATCGGCATTTCCCCCCCCCCAATGAATTGCACCATTTGTCGTATCAGCTGCTTCCAAACTAGGGCTGAAGATCCAGGTCGCGATTTACGCGTTTACAACCAACAAAGCCGGTTTCCTTTGAAGATATCGAAGGGACGAAATTAGAACTTCAAAGCAAAAAATTGCTTTTTAAATGTAAGTTTCGCATGCAGAGCATTGCAATGATATATATTCATTGAGTATGACATAGTTTCAAAACCTTGCCGTTGCGCCAAGAATGTTTCCTTCGTGTACAAAAAACAAACGAACTAAAAATGTCCGCCTCGCAATGTAATAACTTTATTAATTCAAGCATATGCCATCGACGGAAAATGGGTACGACCGTCTATGCTTGATGGTAAGTGAAACATAGATCATGGCTCCTGAATGTAAAAAATTAGGATACTTGTAGTCTTTTGGTAATACATTTCTTCAATTTTTTGTCGTGCTTGTTTTTTCGAGCAGAGGATGAATCTTAACATTAGCAATTCTGTGAGTAAACAAGAAAGCAATTCTAGCATTCTCTATGATCAATTCTGCGAGATGTAAATATTTACTTTACAAACCCTGTGATCAATTATTCAAACCATGTGATATTGAAGTGGAAGAAATTCACAGCAACACACAATAATGATAATACTCCTAAAGAATTCGAACTAGGGGTATCACTTAACATTTTAATGAACGTAATTTCTCATTTTATACAGAAACTACACTAAATTCTGCATTCTAGTTCTGTATTTAGAGATACTGTCCGCAAGGTCGGGATGCTGCCGGTAGGCCTAAGCTCTTAAAGAGCTGTTGTGTCAAAGTACATGCATACATTTAGAGATATATTATTACCAGATTAAGCATTGAACATAAATTTAAATCAGATCTCAATGTTGTTGAAAAGTAACTTATCCGAAGTGCGCAGTCTGATTCATTACAAACAGTGTCAGGTACCAGAAGTTTGTCCTGCATAACCCAAAAATTGTTAGAAAAAAAGAGGAAAATTTAGAGATGGAATTTAAAAAAAAAAACGAGTATTCTTAAAAAAAGAGTATTGTCAGTATAAAAATGATCAGTATGAAACAAGCGTATGCCAGTTTCGAACACGAATTGAAGATCGTAAATTTGTAAAATGCATATTCACAAACCAACTGAACAACGTGAATTATTGGAAAGTCTACATCAGTGAAATCCCAAGGTTTCGTATCATGCTGAAGTTGCACGGTCCATTCTTAAAGAGAGAGTGGGGACGCCATCTGGTGAGTGGTGGCGAGTGGCACAGCGACTGTTGCCCGGAGAGTTGTAATGACTGAACAAGAGTTGCAAGGCGATCAAGTTCCAGCACTGCGAGGAAATTGAATGGAAAACGCATAACTTATTCCTTTAACAAGAGTTCATGTCTGACTGTAATGTTTTTGAGTCCCTTGTGAACCGACATATTACTATTTAAATGTAATATCCATTTTAATCACTGCGATAAGAATGTTGTTTACATATATAAAATCCCAAAATTACGAAAATAAACATGAGTAAGCATTAATCGATATCCCAAAGAAATTGATCGATGAGCAAAGGAGAGATTATCCATCGATGTTTTGCAATTTGCATTTCGACGTGCATGCGTCTAAAATAGAAGAGCGCTGATGTTCTTAACAGAAAAAAATATTTTCACTCCGTGACGTTCAATGATTCTCTGGTGCGAGATTTTCTCACTTTAGAATATAGAAATTATGATGGATGGGGATCAAATGAAGTAAGATTGATTTACATCTGCTGTGACAGCTTCAAAAGGTTTTCGTGTAAAACTGTTGAGATAATAAATCAATGTTCTCGATTAGAAAGGAAACATTTGCAATTCTTTTGCTAATCTCAGAATATATTTTTAAAGCTTTTTGCTTTGCATGCTTACATTCTTAACCATGGCCACAATCACTTTCGGTCTTTTACTGAAACTGGTGATAAACATCCTTCAGATTTTAGATAAACAAACAACGTAGGCTTACTCGAGTTCGTGTGTGCTACAGTTTTTTATGACTGAGCTCGGACTTTATTACTAGCATGAAAGCAACATTGAAAGGAGGACACGCAAATCTCATTATCGAATCTTATTCTGTCACGTACTACTATTATCTACATTACGATCTCATTAAGTCTAAGAAGTACTGTAAATGAATAAAACTAGAGAAACAACTGAAGGTATTACATGCCTTTCCATTTGGTTTATGGCGAAATATAAAAATGTGTAAGGTCTGTGAATAAAAAGTATTTGGGTACACGAGCATTTTAAGATACGATCAGCACTGTTACGTTTCCATAGTTTTCGAGAAAAAATATATCAAAATGTAACTATTTTAATAGACAGGCGTGTTTTTAAACGATTCACAATTTCATTTGAGATCAACAGAAACTATTATAGTAAGTATACTAGTTTTGGTATTAGTTAAAGTATTATAAGAGTTTTTGTCTACCTTAAATTTAGAATAAATCCTGAAGAAGAGGAAAAGGAATGCTCAAACGTAGATATTAATTACTTTAAAACTACTAGAATATTTGAATAACAGGATTTAAACAAAATTATGTTTCCTGGTCCATTTATCTGTAACTAAATAAAGTTTGTTTTGTATTAAATGTTCTTCGTGGAATATTCTGCTGCATTTTTGAACCCTATATTTATAATACTAAACCAGCAAGAAAATTACACACTGATTTTGAGCAAGTGTTAATTATATCGCTTAATTTTCACTCAACAATTATCTAATAAGGAGTTCAATTTTGAAGAGAAACCTTAAACCTTTGGATGAGGGTATTATTCATAGCAGACAGAAACGGCTGAATACAAATTTCATATGTCGAGGTTTTGAACCATTTATGGATCTGATTTAATTAAATTTGTATCGAGAGTTTTTTAAATGAAACCCATTAGCCGGATTTCCGAGGTTTAGAGGATTATTCGTTTACTGCTACCGTTTTAAAAGCCAGCCCGCGAGAGCTTCGAATGGCGAAGGTAATCAAAACGCGGACGGGAGTAAAACGTTCCCCTAATGCTCATGGGAGAGAATTTCAATGATAAAGCGATATGCATCGTAAGCTGTATAGTTATGCTACGTAATATTAAAAAAAACAACCGTAGTTCATTGTCTTAAAGAATGACATTTCCCATTATTCTACACTACAAGAGCACTAGCAGAGCCCTTGCAAATGATTCATGCAACACATGCACAAAACAACAAATGCGAAGGATTTTATAAATTTCAAGGATAATGCACAGGTTGGTGTTACCCTGCAAAATAACAGCACTAAATCCGATTTTCTATGTATTAAACTGCTTTAAAAAAGTAAAAGGGATTGAGCAGGATTAAGCAGTTCCTTTAACTCTAGTCGACCATTCCAAGAAATTAGGCCCTCGGTCTGAAGGCAGCCTGGAATTCTGCCTAGTCTGGGATCACACTGATTGGTCAATATTAGAAAACGCCTCTGTTCATTCTAAGGGAATAATGCACTTTCAATCGATATATCTGAACCTGGGAACGGAATGTCGCTCAGATCGCTGGGCGTTCGTTAGGGAGTTGAAGGCCGCCGTCAGTGAACAACAAATGTGTTGTAGAGATGGCCTTAGTGTAATTGTGTTCAATAAAAATGTATTAATTAATTTTAAGAATTTTTATTGTAAGAGAGTGTATTGCTTGGATATCGCCTTTATTTACAAAATTCGCATCACTGAGCATTTAATGCTACTAAGCGCCTCAACTACTTTGAGTTCTGTCCGCATACTGCACGACAGAGCTTTGAGGTGGCGACTTCTTGCTCAACTGGAAGGTCCTCCGGTACCGAATTTTGCTCTCCAGGTTTCTCCCCCAATTAGTACCGCGCCAGGCAGGGCAAGGTCTGAGCACCCGACTGGTCTCCCGTCATGTGTGGTAATGCAGTGCGTGTACTTGTGTTCTTTTTTTGAGAGGGGGTGCAGAGGAGGGGACACGGATTGCGAACGGAAGATCCGTGACTAATTGTTTACAACCGCCTCTACATCGGCATCGTGTTGTTCATAACTACATTGCCACTGAATGCAACCGGCGCTGAACAATAGGGCACGGTAGGCGCGGCGCGGCACGAGCCGTCGCGGGCGCAGAGCCCAAGGCGTCTTATCTCCGGCGCAGAAGACAATCGCGAAGCGGGCACGGCTGGCGTTCTGCGCCGCGCGCGCGCGGGCAGGCAGGCGGGCGCACGCGCGCGACCGCCGCCGGCGAAAACAAGCGCTTTACGAGCGCCACGCGCGCATACGCGCACGCTCACCCACCCACCCCCACACACACGCGCACGCAAACGCCCTCTGCGCGGGGGCGGCGGTGGGGGATGGGCGCCGCAGGAGAAATCAAACGGCGGCCGGCCACTGCGCGCTCGAGCAGTCGCCGAGCAGGCACCGCCACCTGCGAATCTAGAGCCGAGTAGGCCTTGCCTTGCAGAGGTTGCTGGTACTTTCGAATAGTTTTGGGCTTCAGTAAAACTCGACAACTTGTACCGGACTATATATTCGTTCGGATATATTTTTTTCAAGACCAGGTTACTCATGCATAATAATACGAAAAACGAGTACTGTACGAATTATTCACCAGTCCGGCATGAATATGTGCTGTATAATGAAATATTTTTGTTTGCATATTTTGGGGTGGTCGATATTTAATGTCCCAAACTTAATGTCGATAGACATACGAAAAAGAATATACAACTGTCGCCGTACTATCACATTATTTGAGACGGAACTACGTCGGAAATATATTTTGTATTTTTATGATGTGACCTTCTTTCTTAGTAACTTTGAACAAGTCTAACAAACACTTTCAATAAATTTAATTATGAAAATGAATGTCATGATTTCTAACCTTATTATGCATCTAATCTTTTGCTTGAAATGTTAACTCCATTGTGAACAACTCTAAATGTAGTTCAAATTAATTTGTCAGCAATTAATTTGGGAAACAATATAATATTTACAGAAAACTAAAAATATTACGCTAGTTATATATTCGGAATTTGGTTTTAAAATTCACTTCGATTCGCACACATATTTATGTGATACTACGAGAAAATATTTAAATAATTAGAATTATTTTTAAATGCGTAAAGTGGCAGTAAGTATAAAACTAATGTAAATATTAACGTTTAACCAGGAATCTTAAATGCAATACACTGTAGACATACAAACAAATTAGAGTGCCATGAGAAAATCAATTTAAATTTTACAATAATATCTTCTAGTAGGTTGTCAAAAATTATTAAATAGAATATTAGTTTACACGATGTACTATATACGTTGGCATGCATACCTATTTCTTTGCTTCTAATGACGTGCAAAAACAGTAAAAACTGACTGAGTGAATTTTCAACTAAGTCATGCGACACTAAACGACTAGAAAAAAAATTCTAGAGAAACACTTAGCAATAATAATGCAAATGATAATTCAAATGTGGTCTTGGACACAACTAGTAATCACCGTTGAAAGAGTAGTTTAAGTTTAAAGAAAATAAGAGATTAAATCGGCGAACGTAGCAGGCACAATAACAAACTAATGCATCCGTCAACATGCGTTTGGGAAAGCACGCCTAGCTACAATCAGCAGTCAGAACTGCAGCGTCTGACGCCTGACCACGAGCCACACACGACCAACTTTCTACCACGAGCGTACGGAGCGTGCATGTGCATGAAGCCACGAGCAAACAACAACAACAACAACAACAGTGGCGCCACACAACACCAAGGGCAGCCGCAGGGGCGGACTCACTTGATGACGGTATGCTCCATGCCGGTGGTCATGCCGGCGCGGGCGCGCGTTGGGGGGGCACAGCGGGGCCCGCGGCTGGGCTCGCAAGGGGAGGTCCTGCGTTCGACTCCGCGCAATGTCACGGTCGCTCGCTTGCCAAGGGGGACACTCACTTGATCACCGTTTGCTTCATGGCGCGCGCTCGGGGTCGACAGACTCGGGCGCAGGCGGGCGGGCGAGGGAGCGTGCTGCTGCGGCCGGGAGGCGAGAAGGGGCGTCCGCTGCGGTCGGGCGACGGTGCGGGACTGAACGCGCGCCGCCGCGCCGCCGCATATACCCGGCGCGCGCGCCCAATGGCGGCGCTCGCGTCCCTTCCCTCGCGCCGCCCCCGCCCCCGCCTCCGCCGCGCCCCCGACCGCTCGCCCGCCGCTGCACGGGGCGGCGGGTGGCCGGCGCGGCGCGGCGGGGGCAAAACCAGCACGGGGGACTAGGGGGACAACCAAAAATGCGGGAAAATGGACAGAAGTAATCAAAGTTTATATGAAAGAAACTATAACCTTTGTAATCGAACAAGTAATATTAACATACGCCCTTCCGGATAGCCGAGATCACTAAGGCAGTAGTGCCTTGGCGATCTCGGATGGAAGGACCGCGGGTTCGAGTCGCGCCTCGGGTATGGGTGTGTTTGTGTATGTATGTATGTATCGTCCATTCATTCTTCATTATGATCATCATTCCATCTTCCATACCCCAAGGAATAGCAACCCTGGGATAAAAATTGGATTCAGAATAACGCTGACACCCCCCAAAAGGAGTCACGTACACTTGCCACAGGAGCCTCAGTAAGCGGAGGTGATTTCCGCGAGGACCTAGACAGCCAATTCGAGACAAAAATAGTTGCATACTGATATAATTTTCGAATTATTATAAAATTGTTTTTAGAAAACTCTTGGGGGTTCCCGCAATACTGGGAAGTTTGTGCTTAACCTGTTTCTGTGTGAATCCAGCTCTGATGACGGGATGCTATCCCCCGGGCTGTATTCTGGCTCTCACACGAATTTATGGCGGCCGAGGACGTGAGATAGGGACACGGTGGAGGGTAAAGGAACGAGTGGTGAAGATGGAAGGCATTGATAAAGGTGGAAGGCTCGTTACCCACAATGCTTCTTGAATGACCGTAAGAATGTCCCTAAACTAAGAAGGCCTTGCCCTTCAAATCTGATAGTATAAGTGTACAAACTAAGAAATTGACCAGGGCAATTCTGCAACTAACAATGTTTAAATTTTAATTTAATTAATTTCTTTTGTTTCCTACCTTATTAATATTTATTGTAAGTAGCAAGAAAGCTTTTTTTAGTTGTTTTGATGAAGAAAGAAAAGGGGCATCCTCGGTGCACAAGAAAACTTGCAACTCAAAATTTATTTTACAGGATAACGGATTTTTCTTGAAGGAAACCACTTTCTCATTTAGCTCAAAGCCAGCATTGCCGCTCTCTCTGCAGCTACTCTGACGAGAGGTCCTGAGGTTCGAGTCCCAATGGAGGCAGAGTTTAGATACTAGCTTAGTACCTAAATGTTGAATTCAGCCACTAAACTACACCACACTAAACTATGATGAATTCAGCCACTGTCTGGAGAAGAACTCTAGTGGCCAACTGCTCTGGTCGATACTTTTTCGTGATTCCTCTTATCAATACCCCGGGAATGCCAGAACTGTTCCCCAAAAAATGGACCACGGATCATACGCGATATTTCCTCGTCCACACACACATTCACACCTACATGTACTGCACTACCACCCGTATCGGAAGACCATTGGTGCTTAGAGCTTAACCCTGCTGAGGCGGTGACCTGCTAGAAGAGATACCTACATGAAAAAAATTCCTGCAAACTGTAGTTTACATTGGTACAATCGTCGATGATTAACGTGGCGGTACAAACCTTGTATTTGCCAGCAAAGAGACTGACTTCAGCCGCTACAGAACATCTCGAAAAGTAAATCGACATTTAGTGAGGCGACATTTGGTGGCGATCGGAGGGACGCTTACAGGGCCCTGCAAGGGCCCGTCCCGAGGTTCCTGTGGGTCGCAGTCCAAGAAGCCAGTAAACAACACTCAAGTTAAGCGAGACCTGTGTACTCGAGCATGCCAACTTCAGATAAAACCAGTGAGCAAAATGGATAGACTAGAAGTACAGTAATCAACCTGCCTTGAAATACCAACGTCCCATAATGCCTGGAAACCAATCTAACGTCACCTAGTCGATGATAGATGTCACCTTGTCGACTGGTCATCCTACGGGTGTTAATCCAATGCATCCAAAGCCAGAATTAGCTCAAACAATCGTCAATATTGGTCAGAGGATGGATTAAAGAAGGTGATATGTTTTACTATAATAAAAGTGAAGTTCAGAAGTAGAAGTTTACAAAACCCGGAGAATGGACAACAGACAAAAGACTTAATGTAGATTCAAAGAGGTTTGGTAGCTAACAACGATACATTTACAGCAGTAGAAAATTTATAACAGAAAAACTTGCTCGTATTTATGGAAAGTGGTGGGGTTTTATTTCATCAGAGTATTTATATGAAGGTTTAAAACATATATCTCGTAAAACAATTGGTATAATGGAAACCTACGAACATTGAAGCATCGAAGAATGTGACATCTAAAACAAATCGATGAAGAGAATTCAAAGGGAGTGTTAGAGAAGAGTAAGATTCGCCCTACAGACCACATTACACTGCAGGAATAAAATTTCCTAATAGCTGCAGGTAGTAAAGTACAGCTTCGAACTGGTAAAAAAGTTGTAAGCAAACGAGAAAGCTACACACAATGTATCATGTTGTCTTTTGCAAGTAGATGAACGTAAACTTTGTGTACGCAAAGGATGAAGACTACTCAAACTGAAAGCTTCCGGCACAATGGAATAATCGGAATTGGCGATGTGATCAGTCAAGTTGTCCCAGTTATGAGGCTGGTCATTAAATTTGACCGAAGGAGTAGGAGTAGAAATATTGTAGGGACAGCACATGGTATTGTGAAGAAAACTATGTAAGATATGCAGAATATCATGTACAAAGAATTGTTGATGCGTCTTGACATGAAATTCGAAACAAGAAATCTTAAAGCAATAACAGAGACAAATCACTCAATCTAAATAGAATATATGAAAATATCATAACTAAAATAATGAACAAAATGCAATTAATAAAAAAAAATCATTAATGCGTCTTAAATGGGAAATGAAACCATAATCCGAAGCAGCTGTAATATCAGGCATCAAAAATATTAGTATTATAAACTGCTTCTAAACATTTCCTAGCATGATAAAAGACATATTTGTAAGGAACAAACAGAAACAGTTGAATGACTTAGGGCAGTTACGAGATAGAACATTCCGAGCCTCCAGTTATTCTCTTAAAATCTCGTGTTAATATCACGATTTTGGTCGAAGAGTGTGTCATTACTGCCTCAATTTTTTTATAAATAGGTAAATACGTATACATCTTTAGAAAAAAGATAAGGTACACTGCGAGGAGGTCTTACACGCGAAAGGTGCCATTATTTGCGTAAAATACGGCATTATTGTTATTATTATGAAATGAGTGGTTCCCCCCCCCTCCATCTGCGAAAGGTAACTTACACATCAGCATAAAAAAATTTTCCGTGTGTTCGTTCTATTGCAGAAGACCTCGTGAGTGGAGAAAACCTTTCGATGTGAGCAATATCTCTCCACGTGTCTCCGAGGAAATTGGAGAAGAAATGTGACACTGAAATGTGAAACCTTGGAATTTCTTTTATGTCCACTTGAGAAATACAGATATAATAACGAGAACTGGAAAATACTAATAGGAACTGTCATTCGATCATATGAAGTTGGAGATAATTGATGATTTTTACATAAAATTGTTATAAAAAAGTGCGTCACTTTCTGGTAATCAAACCGAAGGTATAGAATGTGCAGCGTCGTGAAGCAGTAATCGGAGCCAACGCATTTGTAGACAATGGAATGATAATAGCAATTATTAGTGAAACCATAGTTTAAGTTTGGAGACGTTTTTGTACTTCGTTGACTCAATGAAATGAAAAGTTCTTCGTGGGCGACCCAACGTCTTAATGGGAAACTCACATTGGCGGAGGCGACTATTGATTTCATTCGTTATTACAAGAGTCAGGATTCTTATATATTGACATATTTTTTGCCTTTCTATTTCCAGTTCTCCAAATTGTTATCTTTGTGAATCAGGGTAATCTTAACTCAATACCCAAATTTTTCGTTATATATTTTGAACTATATTACTTATGTTATATATTTTGCGTATATTTTATATATTTTACACAACTTTATTATTATTATATCAATTTTTTCGCGTTTAATTCGAAAAAAATATTTAATACATTTTAAAATATGCATACATATTAAAAATGGCATTTTTTCTTAAATTACACAAATGAATTGCGTACACAAATTAAGAATTGCGTGCTGACGATGCTGACTACTCTTTCGAGTTAACCATGTCATACACGTCACAAAAACGAGAAGAATATTACCTTCGCCTGACTGGAGAGCCGAGGTCGTTGAGGCTAGAGGTCCGTAGCTGCCTCGGCTCGAACGGTCACGTTTTCGAATCCCGCCTCGGACATGGATGTTTGTGTTGTTATTCCTACAGTTCCCCCTACAGTAAAACAATCACAGTGGTCGTTATATGACCAAGATTTTAAAAAGAGACCTAAAAAATATTACCTTTAGTCTCTAAATCATAATGTAACTGTGTGCACTCTGTATATCAATCTGATGAAACATTTCCTTAAGAGCAATTTCTTCTTGGATACTCCCCGTTTTGAAAATAAAACAGATTCAACAAAATATACTTACTACCTACAAAATGCTCTAAGTTTTTGTCACCTTCTGCAATGGGAGACTATTGTTTTTACTTAACTACCGTCATTTGACGCGTATTTAATACTATACTGAAGGTGTAGAAACAAAACATTTTATTCTGAACTCAGTTTATTTCTGAACAAATTACTATAAACTATACAAAGTAAATTGTGTAATTTACTATAATATATTTTTAAAGTAGAATACGTATTTTGGTTTAAGTTCTGTCGTATATTTTGTGTGTATTATATTTGTATGTATGTAGTTGATGGGACAGCCCGTCAACGGGTTTAGGCCTACCGGCGGCCCAGCCTTATGGCCATGGATTATGGGAGTAAGTGTGCTTAGCACATAGACATCCCCACGCTGTATTGCGGTCCTCTCAACCTGAGAAGTGAAGTTTATCATCATCACACAGCAACATATTCTGGGACATTGCAAGGAAAACGCACACTATAATCTTGCCCGGAAATCGAACCCGGAGTCGAGTAGTGGAAAGCGAGCACGCTGACCAAGAGCTAGCCACAATGCGTGTACTATGTAGGTACGTGAATTTTATAATAATTAATTTAAGTCTTCTACTATCGTCAGACTGGAAGCCATGTAATTAATATATCGTGTTATAATATCGAGGCAGTCAATTAAATAAATGGCCTTTAAATCAAGTTCTTGTAATTGAAACTTCTTCTTCTTCTTCTTCTTCTTCTTCTTCTTCTTCTTCTTCTTCTTCTTCTTCTCCATCTTCTTAAAAAGTCTAAGACTTTTTCCTTTCCAAGAATTATAACAAGTCTTTCCATCTTCTCCTTGGTCTGCAAGCTACTCTTCTTCCCCTCGGCCTTTTACCTCTAGCAATTCTCACGATTCTTTTCTTCTCGATTCTCTTAATATGTCCGTTCATTCCTTTCTTTGCTACCTTCCCTCTGCTACCAATTCCGTAATTGGTTTACCTTTGCACAGTTCACTGATGTTTGAATGTTTGCGCACCTCCCAGTATTTGAAACAATAAATAAATAGTACCTTTATATTTGAAAAGTATCAGTGTAGTCGTATTTCATGATCTTTATTATATTGGTTGTTACTGACATGTGACATAAGGAGACAGTACTTTAATTTGATGAATATATTTATTGTTTCTAGGTCATTGTGTTACCACGCTTATACGATAGCTATCATGACTCTCAAAGATGAAAATGTAACACTCCTAACAAAGTTAAACCAGTAGGCCAAGCAATATTTTTTTGAAAATGGTTTAATAAATATTCTATTAATGTAATTTCAAATTGTGTAAATTTATTTTGTTTGGTTGTAAATGTTCTACAGTTTTGATATTACATATTTGTTACATAATCTTATTGCTTGAATTACATTTTTATGTACAAAGTTTACCATTTTATGATACATATTTTATGGTCTCAAATTATTACCCATTAAAATACATGAACATTGCAAGTGACATACGGGGGAGTAAAACAATATCGGATTCCTTTCGTGGTTTGTTCTTTAAGGTACTATTTGTGTATTCACGCTAGAGAATAACCGATCAGAGCAGTAGGTCTCTGTTATCAGTCCTGAGGTCGGTTTCGTCCCAGCTAAAGAGCTTGTGCCCAAAACGTCGTCAATGAGACCAGAACTTAAACCTAGGAGAATCCTGAATACAGAGCTCCAATTGCGGTAAGATTTTATAAATCGTTGGTTCACAAGATATACGACACATCTCAAAATTTTTCATTTTGTAGAAGAAATATTTTATTCTTAGACGTTTTTTCGCGACCAGACATTTTTTCTGTCAATTGCATCTTTATCACATTTTTATTAGTAAAAGTTCAGTATTTACGTAACACATTCACCGTCCTTAGAATGCTCAGGGCATTAATTGAAGTCACAGCCTCTGACCCGGAAATCCTCAGGTTCGAGTCCCGACGATGGCGGGATGTTTCACACTAGCTACATAGACTTCAGACGCTGTCTGGAAGAGAATTTTAGCAGCCGGCTGCTCAGATGGATAATTTTCCGTTGTTTCTCCGATCAACAACAGGCGAATACCGGAGTAGCACAAACGGGCGACGGACCGCGCAATCTTACTTTCTTTGTCCTTGACATATCCTCCTCCCTTAATTACACAGTCTTACACGCCCTACAGTACCACACACGACGGGAGACCAATCGCGAACTTGGAGCTTGGTCCGGCTGGGACGGAGCCCTGATGGTGGGAGATACCTGGTTCGTGGAAATCTCCCCAGCTGGCTGTAGGTCGGCACCAGATCTCGACATCCGGCAGGGGAAGATCACGCCTCGTCACGCAATAGAACATGAACTACGCCAACGGGACTAATGACCTTAGCAGGTAATGTGTCTGGAATCATTAATCAAGCAATCAAGCATTCTGAAAAAAAAAAAATCACTCAACAAAAGAGATGATATTTTTGTACTTTTTTGGTTATGTGGGAGACGCCGCGTCCTAGACACAGGTGTGATCGCTTCGGCCGCCATCTGCGACCTTTCTCAGGTCGAAATGTGGGCGAAACGTTGGCACCTATGCCCAGGACGCGGTTTTTCCCGGACAACCTAGTACTCGTAAATACTGACTCCGCCCGCGGATACCTACGCTCTCAAGAGTGTTTTAGATGTCGGCTTTTTTTATGTGGCGACAACATGCTGAAGCATTTTATATCTGATTTGGTATATGATTTTGATTTACAATGAAACTGAATCCACGATGACCTCATGTTGTCTATAAAAGTGACATCATTGTTTACCGGCGGAATGCAGGAGGTTAGTCAGTGATATGCGATGTTATTAATTGGGAAGTTATCTATAAAACTAGGGGAAAAACACATTCGAGATTGGTCTCGACAATGCGAGTATTGCGGGCAGTCGTAAATGGAGTTCTGGTGTGAATTAAGCTCCTGTTACTCAAGCTCGTTCAGCCTACCTCGACAAATACTTGCAATAATAAAAAAATAGCATTTTTAAATACTATTAAGGGAATGACCTTCCATTCATACTGAATGATTTCTGTATAAATTTCTAACAGAAAGAACAAATTTATTACAAATTGAATGCTTGGAATAAAAGGTGCAAACCTGAAAAATGCAACCGATCGTACGCGATTTAAAGTGAGTTGGGACAAGCTCTAAACTCCTGACAAATATGGTAGTGAAGTGCACATGCGTGTAAGTGTATGTACGTAAGGGACGAGGAAATGACAAGGGAAAGAGAGATCGCGCGCGATCCGTGGCACGTTTGTTCCGGTGGTGCTCCGGTATTCGCCTGGTGTTGATCCGTGAAATCACGGAAAACTACGGATCAGAGCAGCCGGCCGTTAGGATTCACCTCCAGACAGCGGCTGATCTGGACCTAGCTGACAAGCCAGTGTCAAAAATTCTGCCACAGTCGGGACTCGAACCCTAGGACACCCGATCAAGGCACTGTAGTGAAATCAGTTGACGCTCCGACCCACCTTTGCCGATATAGAGGGTTAGAAACATTATTGCAATTTTTCTTCATTTGTTGGTCGATTGCAGCTGCTCGTCAGTGGAGAGAAATTATTGGTTCGTACCTCTTCTTAGTGGGTTGGAGACGTCCAGATCTCGCAGGTGGTGTATGCGAGCCTTCTTTTACCCACTCCCCGCAGTGGGAGATGGTAGTGTCCGCACGACGTGTGTAACACGGCGATAGGACCATTCTGCCTCCCGCAGTCTCACGATGCGGTCTCACTCGAACGCATCGGACTGGGCAACATACCTAGGCATAGTGCACGTGAAGGTGATGCTCTGAAGGCTCTACCGGATGACGCATGGCCGGCACGGCTCTTTGGAAACCTGTTGTCTCGACAATGTTCGCTTCATGGTTCATTCACTTCTTGGCTTTCTTCATGGCATCGCCTTTTTCTTCTCGCGAAATGTATATATTGCTCGTGTGTACTGTTGCTATATTCGTGTGTACGTTATCGCTCCCGAATCGATGTGTTTCTTGGCACAAGTTTCACATCCGATGCTCCTCGGTATTCTACCACTTCCGCTTCTGTCGGAGCGAGATGGAGGCACTATCCTCGTCGAGCGCGGACTCGATGTGTTGGAAGTGGATGCGGCCGAAAGACGTCCGTTGCGATGTCGGCGCCCTTTCATGAATTTTTTATACGCATCTGCTTCGCAGTAGCCATCCGTCTCGTAAGCAATCAATCATATTCAGAAAAAAGAATGACAGAGTTGAATATGCTGTGTGGTATTTCGAGTGCGTCTTGAATGCTTTATGAAGGCTGAAGCACGAACTGTGGAACTTTTACGACTGAAAGGAATATTGCAACAATGTTTCCAAGCCGCAAAAGTGGTTCATGGCGTCAACTGATGTCACTACAGTGTTTTGACCGAGAATCGTAGGATTCGAGACCGTATGATGGCAGGATTTTCTACTCTAGCTAGTCAGCTAGGTCGAGTATAACCTCTGTCTAGAGGTGAATATTAACGCCCGGCTGCTCTGATCGGTAATTTCCGTGGTTTCTCTGATCAACACCAGGCGAATAACGGAGCAGTACCCTAACAAACGGGCCACGGGCCGCGCGCGAACAAAAATAAGCATCCTGTAGTACAATGAGTTTCGAATGCGTATTTCACACTTCAATTGATGATAAAATAAATGAGTTGCATGAAAACAGTTCTGTAACCTGCATATAAAAGACAGTATATCTAATTATCAGGAATCTACGAAATTAAAAGATGTATGCAGAGAGGAAAAGAGGATCAAATGGTGATGTACAAGTCATAAAATGTGTATGAATCCGAAGAGGTAGGCACATCAAGCTACTATATGGGACACAAAAATCGCCAAAATAAAGTGAGACGTCAAAACACTCCCTGGTGCGATGAAGAGCTCTAGCCGGCAAGCTGTGGTCAAGAAACCGAGAAATAAAAGTTAGTGAAAATTTCTTGCACATAGTGAAAGTAATAGGTACAACAGTTGTAGCGGGCTCAGCGGCCAATAGTGGTCAGGAGTGCGGTCAACAGTGAACAACAGCGAACAAAATGGACAGCGGACAATAAGTGTTCAGAGGACAGTGATGGTGCAGTCAGTGGACAGTGAACAACAAGTGGAACACTAATATAGTCAGCGCCAATAATATGGACAGTGGACATCAACAATATGGACAGTGAGTAACAGGGAACTGTAGTCAATAATGTGGGCAGTGGACAATAAGCTTTACTAAAACGTTCTTCAGGTTTATCCCACCAGAAACCGAATCTAATTTTGAGCCAACCCATTAGGGTGAGAGGCCTAGCTCAACACTGGGAACAATGGCTTTATTATTATTTATTATTTATATCTGATTTAAAATACATCTGCTTGTACACTTGTGTGACATTCATGTATTCTTCCTAAGTTTCCTTTGAGTCTACTATTATTTCCACTGTTCTTTTATAGCAGAGCAATGCCATTCCGCAGAACGAGTTAACAAACCTTTACGTCCATAAGAAATAATGATAATAGACGATCATTTATAGAATACCGGGAAAAATAAAAACAATAAATTACAATTTCCCCACGCTCCTGACATTCAACAAGTGGTGAATAACAAAATCTAAAACTACCAGTAATACTCATATAATGCATAAGTAGAAGGATTATAGGAGATTGAAATAATGTGATGAATATATTTCGTACTAGTGTGTTTACTCACAACCCTCTCTATTGCTTTTATCGGAAGTTTAAAAATATTAATACGAATCTTTGAATAAATCGCTTTAATGGATTTAATGTAACTTGTGAGGCAAACAAACAGGTCGCTCCTCTAAGATGTTACCTTCAAATATTTTCTGAATCGTGGCTGAACCGATATATTAACATTCATTGAAGTGATTGTACGTAAAGAGAACAAAATAAGAGGAATATTATTGTGGAGCCTTTTTCTTGCATGTTAGAAATTCATTTTTTTAAATGGTATCTAAAGATTTCTTTAACTCATGATATCGAGCGTGAAACTATGAGTTCATAAAAAATGTATTCTGATCAATGTTGCATAGTAAGATTTTGGAGAACAATAGAGTTTTTTCAACGTAAGCCGTCAGTAACATTCAGCAGCCACCGAGTAGAAATAGAGGTGCACAGGCTGCGAGGCTATTCTGTGCGTTGGTCATACGGAGCGGAAATGTTAGGTACTCGGCGATCGGTTGTGGGGCGAGCGAACAGAAAAATACACGATTGGAACAAAATATTAAGTTTTTATCCCCTAACAAATGAAGAAGACTAGCGGATAAACAGAAGAGCCTGAAATTATAGACGCATAATCAAACCAAACGCCCCTATGACAACCATTCCAGTCATCGCTCTGTTGTCCGTAAGCGAGGATAATATAACTGAACAGTATGACTTCGCAGCATGACATTTCAGTTGCTTTGTGGTTGTGTCACCTTCACGTGCACTATGCCTAGGTGCGTTGCCCAGTCGGACGCGTTCTAGAGAGGCCGCATCGTGGGACTGCGGCTGGCAGGAATGCCCTGTCGCCGTGTTGCAAGGCACACCCGTCGTGCGGACACTACCATCTCCCACTGAGGTGATAGTGGATAAAAGAAGGCTCGCATTCATCACCTGTTAGATCTGAACGTCTCCAATGCACAAAGAAGCGGGATGATCGAATAATAACCCACTACGGCCACCCATGGACGAACTGATCCATGGCTATCGCTAGGTGCCATTTAGCGGCTGCCCAGCTTGCTGTCACATTCTCTCAGTGCGCTTGCCATCGGCAGGCAGTTACACGTCGCAAGGCTCGACGCACGCTACGCCTGGTGTCTGGCGTCCATCACTCATACCTCAGCAGCGACTGTTGACACGCCTGGAGATGAGAACCACAGACATGGAACTGTGCAGACTGGCAACAGGTCATCTTCAGTGATACGCCCCTCTTCTGTCTTGATGCAGACGACCAGCGGGTACGCATCTGGAGGCGGTTTGGCGCGTTCCATCAGCTGGCCTGATTTTGTGGGGACGCGAAAACCTTTGGTGCCCGTGCACTGACAGTGTTCCTCTTGGCATCAAAGCAGCCGCACAGCACGTTCAAGAGTCCCTGGAACTATCCGTTGTGTCGTTTGTGAACTGCCACGTCCATGCCCTATTTCAATAAGACAACGCTCGGCCTTTGACTGTTGTCGTTTCCACAGAATGCCTTCAAACTGTGGATATTCTCCTATGGCCAAACGCATCGCCAAGCTTCTCTCCGACCAAAAGTTTTGGAATCTTTGTAACTTACGATCAAGTTTTCATCCCTACCGATCAATCTGCAAGAACAACTCGCTGAGGCGCAAGCTTCGTGGGATGGACTCTCTAAGCTCACTTAAAGACTTCAACGGTTGTACAGGTCTAAACCAGTACAATTCCATTTAACGACCTCTGGACGCGTGTTCGTCAACATGGAGGCGCGACACCACACGAAGGTATAAGTTAATATACCTTCGTAATATAGTAACTTATACCTTCTTTGACCGTGTACCGGAATAAAAGTAGGTCCTATAAAAGTGAAAATGTAATATTTTCGTATCTATCTGAATATCAACAATTCTCGCAATTCCTCTTGTTCTTCTGGTAGCAGTGTGCTTTATGACGACGTGTGTAAACTGTAGAAAAGCTCATCATTAACTGAACAATCTACGTACAAAGCCAATTTTCTCTCTCTTAAAAGCCAAGATAAGGAGTAACATCGAAAAAAGAAGAAGTATTTTGAAAAACAATATCTTATCTTTTTAGTATTGCGAGAAACCGGTGCCGAAGTAACGTGAGTAAGTGTTAAATGACATTGTCATGTCATGGAAAATTACTAAAATAACTGGTTCGGAGATTCTGCTCTTAAGAAGGACTTTTTTCCATCAGTGCTGAACTTTAAATAAAGCAAACTATAATTTATTTGAAACTTCTCTTTAATAGGTTAATATTAGAAAAGATCACCCTCTTCTTATATATAACTTGCAGCCAAAGAAGGCATTATTTGGTATTATTAGAAATTGTTAAACTGTAAGTGGAATCGTTAAATCGTCTTTGTCACAATAATTACATTTACCATTACATAAGGATTCATACAAATCACAATTTAAACCTATATGGGTTCAAAATGAAAATATGAAATCCAATATGAAAATTTCACTCACAGCAGAGTGGGTTACACTTTACTAGTATCTACGCATACATAATTTCAAAGTACGTATTCGGAAGATCCATCCATCAAAGGAGAATTCTAAGAACCTCGTACAGCACATAGATTCCCTATCAGAACTTCTGGCGATTTGTCACAGGTAATTATAGACTAGTGTCAAGATACCGAATGCTAGGCAACTCGTTTTTCAAATATTGCTCTTGGGTTAGATGGCACGGGAGGGAAAGTGTACGCGGTTCACCACCATCGCCGTTTCAACAACGTGACTTTTCTGACTGCGAAAACTTGTAGTTTGAAACGACAAAGGAAACAGGCATTGTCCTTTCCGTGGTGCGACGCATTGTGCTAATTGTTCAAGATGGTGCAATCGAATAAAGGAAATTTTGATTCATTGGTTAATTGATTGTTTCTGCTTCTGGGCGCGTCAACTAATATGACTTATAGTTCCGTAAGTATAGGGCATGTTTCCCCCCCGCGGTAGATCTTCCTCCGCTGGATGTAGAGATCCGGCGCCGACCTACCGTTAGCGAGATTTTCCCCAACCAGGTATCTCCCACCAGCGGCGGAGCACTGTCCCGGCCTGGAGAAGCTCTATGGTCCCGACCTGTCTCCCGGCAAGTGTGCTTGTGAAGTGCGTATTAATACAAGTGTGTGTGAGAGGGATGAGGAAAGTACAAGGAAAAGGAAGGAAAGATTGCGCGCGGACCGTGGCCTGTTTGTTAGGGTACAGCTCCGGCATTGGCGTGATTTTGACTGGAGAAACCACGGAAAACTACCAATCAGAGGAGCTGGCCACTAGAATTCGCTTCCAGACAGACTGAATTCGACCTAGCTGACAACCTGCCACCGTCGAGACTCGGACCTAGGACTTCCCGGTCACAGATACTGCAGTGACATGTTGATGCCCAGAGCCACGAGGAAACATTGCTTAACGAAATTCACATTGTATGAAAGGGTCAGCACACTAATGAGTAATAAATAATTATAAATACGTAAAGTATAATATAATGTGTGCAGAGTAAAGAGCGAGTGAATGCACATTGAAAGTGCCGAGGATATTAATCCCATAAGTGTAATGCTGTAATGCTATTTCCCGGGAGGTAGCGGGGTTCCTCCTCAGCTGGAACCCGAGATCCGGCGCCGACCTACACACAGGATTGCGTGGGAGGTTTCTCCCTCCAGGCACCTCTTGCCAGTGGGGCACTACCCCAGCTGAGACAGCGTTAAGTTCCCGAGCGGTCTCTCGACTTTGGTGGAAGAGAATGCATATGTGTGTTTTAATATGGGGAGGGGGAGGAAGGGAAAGGATGAAGTAAAATCACGCGCGGCCTGTTGCCCATTTGTCAGGGTTACTGCGACATTCGCCTGTTATTGTAGTAGCCGCTACAATTCTCATTCAGGTTGCAGGGGCAGAATTCGACCCAGAGCATAGCTCGTGAAGATTCGCAGGGTTAAAGTAAATACCATGTTAAGTTACGCACGTGATCTAACTTAAAAAGTTACTTAAAGACTTTCTGTCTTTAAAGGCGTTAACAGCATCATACCACGATTATTTTCAGATGTGAATGCTCAGATGAGACCGACCACGGAACGATTGGTTTTTATATAACCACTAATGCCGTGCAACATCGATAGATTGAAAATTCCTTTGTATTTAGAATTTTCTTCACTCTCTCTTTTCTTCATAGATTTGCTTGAAGTTTTGTCTCTGGCGTCTATGAATCAACAGGCAACCTTCCAAGAACCTGAAAATTTCCCAGCTTCGTTCTAATGCTATGCTAATGCACTGAACAAAGGCGTGTGTTCGTCTTTGTGTACCAGCAATGTAGAGTGGTTTCCGCTGACACATGCTTAGCTGAATATCTCCAAGGAAAAAATGATGGCAAAGTTTGTGGATGTACATGCGCACATATTGTATATGTACTGCAGCGTGAAGCAGTACTGTAGAAAGAAATAGATGTTAGTCTTGTTTGGAACGACCTAAAAGATAATGGTACGGAAAATGGAGCGATTGTAGGGCTAGATAATTTAAACAAGTCATTGCGTCTTTTGGAACTAGTGATCACTTTGTAGCGGTGGGATTCCCATCACATACCATGTTGATTGCTGCCTGTACTATTATTAACATGGATAGTAAGAACGTTAAGTCGATACCAATATTTACTTTTCTGCTGACGTTTAGTGAAACATGTTTAAAATACACATTAAATACCGAGAAAAGTTATCATCAGCAACACGAAACGCTAACTATGTACAGTCACAGCTTTCCTGAACAGTTATTCTGAATATCACCTTTTATTTTATGCTACCATAGCGCGACATAGAAATCATTGCGTATTGTTAGATTTGTGAGATGGCTGGAAATATCTTTAAACTCCACTTTATGACCACCTTTGCAGACAACTCTCGAAAATATTAACTGGCGTCCTTTCATATTTCCTGCTCCAAGATTTTTGCCAAGAGGATCTTTTAATCACAGTTTACATTTAATATTTCTTTGCAAATTGGCAAAATTATCGAAACGTGCTAAAATTGTTGGTTGCTATCTGAAATTATTTACTTCCTATTGACCGGCTGATAAATACAAAGACATTGCAAAGACTGGCATAAAGGTAAATTTTGATATTTAGTATATCGTACGATAAACACAAAGCTATGAAACATTGATTATATTGTGTAAAAATTTTTAATTAATTTCTTTGCCTAAAATAATTGCGATAATGAAATTATATTGTATTAAATTTCAAACATTTTCCTGCAAATACATTGATTTTAAAGTAACTCGTATATGTGTTGGAAAAATGTACGTAACATTCAGCAATTATAATAAGAACAGAAGATATTTTGAAGCAACTAATAAAATATGGTTATTTATAAACAAAGAAAGTTATTTCTTCAAGATAGATTCATGTTACCGTACCGTACCGTCACCAAGCTTAATGTGATTAGATATTTATCGTCAATACATTAAGTTCTAGAGGAGCAAGTTCTGCGTTTCAGAGCCGGATATTCTCTAAATGTAGGAATCTCGCTGAATATACTCCCTTTATTGGCTTTAGTGACGTCGTCTAATTAAAATCGTGATTCACGGTACAAAGAATATGTTCAATAGTTGAAGCAGTCTATAAGAAGTTTTCTTGATAGTAAACAGCTCAACGCAGGAAAGTATGCAATTGAAGTAACATATGTGTCACACTTTTCATCTTGACATATTTGCTTATTTACATTACGCTTTCACCGATCTCCATAATCTTAAAGTTTTACGCAAAGAATAACGGACGAAAAGTCGAACTTTCGATCTTAATGAACACGAGTTCAACGTGAAAGTAATAATCTATATCTTTGACATTGATATATCTCCCTCTACAGAATACAATAGTAGACATTGCATTAAATAGTAAGTTAATAATTGCTTTGAACTTACAAATGACTAACTTTCCGGCAAATTATAATTTAAACTAAAACTGCAAAATGGTACAGAAATTATCGCATAAGTCAGTTTGTTATTCTATTGGGTCGAGAGTAGATTTTTTGTTTTCCCTCACCCTCTTCCTGGTGCCATCTATCGGCGCCTTAAAACATTCTAGGGCGTCTCCCGACACCTGCCACTCTCCTGGTGACAAGAATTCTCAGTGAAGAGGTCGTTCGCTCTTCGCAAACACCACACCGACGTAGCTCTTGGGCCCATCTCGGCCAGACCCGACCAACACACATAGGAACCTGGCGGTTCTAGCTCCACCTGGGTGCTTGTATCATTGTTCTGGATGTTGGATGTTGGAACTCTTCAATTACACACACACAGGCAGGGTGCACGGAAATTTCACACAGTTACCGTTTAGGCCAAGAGATTATGAAAGGATTACGGCATAGATGTAATACAGGGAGTCGGAATGAATCCCCCACGCCTCAAATACAATTAAGAATATTCGTCTTATATGGCAGTCGTACCCACACCCTTAGTAAATATCCACGTACTTTGGCTCACCTGCCCTAAGCCACTGTCTCATGAGGCCGAATCACTTGACCGTACAACTAATTGAGGTCGCCCGGCAGAAGATTTTAAGCCCTTATTTAAACCTATCTACTTGAGAGCTTCTACCTTGAAGCACAGAATTGTAAAAGTGTTACGGATTTGTAATACAAATAATTAGATATCAATAATGTTATTAAAAATGACCTTTTATGAATAGGCAGCCTTTAATATGTTTTGTAATAGTGAATCTACATATCTGAATAACTTCGATACATTTGATTTCCTTCCGTACAATGCCAACAAAGTTACTTTAACATAAAAATGTTTCAACATCGTCCTCAGCAATGAACAATATTCTCAAAATTAACTCAACCAAAAATGTTGTAGAACATAATATTTACAGCACGTTAACATAATGATGAATTTACTTTCTTATAATATTTTGTATTGATGCAATAGTGTTTTATAAAAAAACATTTTTTTCACCTTTTCATTTTTTTGGATTCTTAATAGTAGAACTGAAATGTGTCTTTAGAAATATTATAGTAAAATTTGTCCTATATGCAAATTTTTATTGTAAAAATTGGAGTTATTTTTGAGAAAATATTTCTTGAACGTTTTTGAAACAAACAAACGCAATTTTGAGATTATTTTTCAAGAAATGTTTTGGGTATTTGAGAATTTTCATGAGAAATCATTTAAAGTACTTGCACTCACAATAATGTATACACAACGCTAGTTATGTAAACAACGACATGAAAGATTTATAAAGAATTACATCTGTGTAATTCCTAAAAATCAAAAGAATACATGAAAATGAGGTTATTTTTCAAACAATCTTTTTACATGTATTTCCTTCTGTTCCTATAGTAAGAAATTTAAAACACTTTGGAGCCATTTCTGAGAATAATTTGAAAATTTCTCAGGGACATCATATGAAGAATCCGAAAATTTAAAGAATTCTTTCAAAATCACAGGGCTTCGATTTGGGCCATTCCTATCGGTGTATCGATCGAATGAGCTCGCTAGTGTTGTTCATGGCCGGTCGACCGGACGTTTGAAAAAAAGTTTTTTTAGAGAGCCTCTAGTAAAAGCGATTCTTTCAAGGCATGCATAGCTGGCTAAAAGTTCAATTTTTAGCAGTTTATACGTACGTATACGAAAAAGAATAAAATACAACTGAAAAGTGGTATTGATTTATTAAATAAAAAGCCATTTGGATATTAAAGAGTATAAAAAGTATAATTTCAGTAAAATTAAATAAATAAATTTCCGGAATTCGACGTATGAAAATTGGACAATGAAGTGAGAAAAAGGTCGCAATATAATGACAATGTTGTTTATTATCGCACAGAAGTCAAATTGTATTTATTGATAGTTCAGGTGAATGGTTAAGTGGGCATTAAAGCTTAGAACATTAGATATTTCTTTTCCCAATCATATTGGAGGCTAGGTACACGTAGCACGTCACGACAAGGAGCAAACGGGTCGTTGTAAACGACTCAGGAATGGGACATTGACGGGCTCCGCCCGCTATCGGGGCCAGCGCCGTATGTGTGTTAGTAGGCACGTGATCGGCGGCGATTGTAAACGGGTTCCTCCCGCCTGTCACCGAACGATGTGTTAGCTGATTCCGCATATCATGCGGAGGAGGAGGTACTCTCTTAATCTCAATTTCCTCTTTTTTCTTTTCGTGTTATTTCAATATCACTCTCATGACCTTCCTCTTTGGAAGCACACTTCACGCTACTCGAGCACTTCGATGGCGTTCAGATCAGATGAAAGAGTACAGTTGCAATACTGACTGAAAAACTTAGTGCTTATTTTCTTCGTTTCAAGACATGAAAAAAATTCATTGAAATAGATTTTGGAAACAGAATAGTGAATAATTTGCAATGAATGGAATTTTTGTGTTTCATCCGTAATTGGAAACGTGTGAAAATCCCATTGGCAGAGCCCGTCGTAGTAGTCAAACATAATGATTTGGAGTGTTCTGAAGAAGTAAGCAAAGTATTAAGCACAAGCGGAAAACATTTTCCGGGAATCCGGTCCCTGTTTTACAAGGTAAACACGTCAAAGCGAAGTCGTGACTCCTCCAGTTCAAGGCGTGTGCATCAACGGAAGGGTCCGACGGGTGCCAGCTACCAGAACCGCATTTCCGACTAGTGCTGCGGTGCGCGGTTCGCTTCTGGGAAAGGCCGGAATCTCCTGCGAATGACGCGCAGGCCGGCGTGCTCCGCGGAGGGGGAGGGGGAGGGGGTGCGCGGGCCAGGCCGCCGCTCGCGAGCAACCGGTTCGAAGCCGCCGCGGCGTCCGACAGGCGACCCCGGGGCGTCGGCACTGCCGAATGGGGCTTCACCGGCTAAGGAGCTCAGGCGACGCGGGGCTAGCGCTGGATTAGAGGGAAGAAAGGTTCCGTCATCATGATCAAGGCCTCCAAATAAACAATCTCCCAAGAACATGAACCCCACTGTCAGGTATCTAGGGCTGATTCTTGATATCAAACTAAATTGGATAAACGACATTACAGTAAAATCACAGCAAGCCAAAATAAAAATAATTCAACTGAAGCCACTTCTAAATTCCAATAGTAAACTCTCATTAAACAATGTCATCACCCTTTATAAAAAAATAATCTGACGCCTAATGATTCATTTATGTCCCATCTGGATCAACGCATCTAAAACGAATGTCAACGAATTACAAACCACCCAAAACTATTTCCTCGGACTGGCCACTCATACACCCTGGTTCATCTCAAACTTTCAACTCCACAATTTACCCCCCCCCCCCCATAAATCACCATATTGCGCTCCCATCTAACAACTTCTTTTCCAAAATTAACACAATCACCCAAGCAACTCATTACAACCTAGCCACTATCTATCAGCTCCCAACTAGAATAAAAATAGGTATCCACTACCTTCATGCCTACTCATGTTCTCAGAGATACATTACATAGTCTCGCTCTAGACGTCGTGGAGTAAGCATCGCATCGCTCCGCTTATCGCTGTGCTTCGGTGTTACGCTCAAACTCGTGTTTAGTGCAAGTACAAACGGGCGCCGCTACCAGCGGATCCCCATATTTCTAACAGTGATTGTTTTTGTGCAATAAAATTGTTTATTGCTAATAACGAAATATTGTGTTATCAAGTGAAAGTGTAGTGGTGCAGCGAAAGCTGTATGTTCGCAACAAGTGCCCCCGCTTTTGGGGGCCAATTGGTGTCTGCAGCCCACGTTTTAAATGGTGGCACACCAGATCAGTTCACAGCAATGAATGGAGATGTGCTTCCATTTCCACCACAAATGGAAAATATTCAACCCTTGGAACAGTTCAACACATCACAACCGACCGCCCTGCAGCTGGATGGAGAGCCGGAAGGGACTCTGACCAACCTTCAGTCAGTAAGCACTAAAGATGCTTATTATAACAGGTATGGTGCTGCCCCGCAACAAACAGTTATTCAACAGTCAACCAGTGGTTTTAATGAAAACAGTAAAAATCTAAAACGCATGCACGTAGATTTACCAGATGAAAACAATGCTTCTAAAAGAATACTGTATAACGTGACCGTCAAAAATAGGTACCAAGGTCTTCAAAATATGACCGAAGAAAATTCGCCAAACGAAAGGGAAGAAAGTGAAGAATCCATCATTAAAATACCCCCCTTTTATGTCCATAAAGTTCTCGATTATCCCCTATTTATCAGTGAACTAAAAAGTATTACAAAAAACAATTTTTCTACTAAATTAGAAAAAGACACTATAAAAATTAAATTCAACTCAATAGAGGACTATAGAGAATATCGAAAATTCTGTGAAAAAGAGAAAATCGAGCATCACACATATAGGGATCCTACCCAAAAAACTTTTTCAGTTGTCATAAAAGATCTGCCAATTACCTTTTCAGAAGAGGAAATATTTAATGAACTTTCGAAAAACTTTGAAGTGTTAAAAGTTGTTAGACTGTTCGGAAGAGAACGTAAACCGTTAAGTACCGTTGCGGTCGATCTAACTGATAATGAAAATAACAAAGCAATTTTAAAAATAAATCAGCTAATATATAGCATTGTCAGAGTTCAAATGCGCGTAAAATCTAAAACTCTAATAATGTGCAAAAATTGTCAGACTTTCGGTCATTCACAGGCAAATTGCGGAAGGAGACCTAGATGTGTGAGATGCTTAGAAAGCCATCATTACTCGAAATGTGACAAACCTAAACATAATAATGTACCAAAGTGTTGTAACTGCAATGGGGAACACACGGCTAACTACAAAGGCTGCAAAGCTTACAAAGAAGCAGTTAAAAAATATAATTTAAATCAGGCTAATCATAAATTTTCAGCTTACAATCTGCCAAATAGGCAGTTCTCACCGCCAATTAAACCAAAACACACAACCTTATCACTATGCCCCGCAAGAGTTTCCTCCTCTGCCGCTTAATTCAACGCCCTTGCATTCTTTTGCTTATCGCGCTAGCCAGCCGCCGAGGCCAGATAACAGGAATTCTCCCCCAGTCCTCCAAAATATGAACGTAATAAATGAAAACCTAATCCAAACAATTATAAATAATATTCTTTCTGCAATCATTCCACAGTTGCAACAAATGGTTCAAAAACTTATTTCTGTTCATTTCAATGGCTCAAAATAAAATAGAAAACTTCAAAATTCTCAACTGGAATGCAAATGGCATAAAGCGCCAAGAAAACGAACTAAGATACTTTCTACAAGTCCACGACATAGATATTGCGTGTATTTCAGAAACACACTTAAAGCCGGTAGAAAAATTTTCGATCCCAAAATATTTAGCATACCGCAATGATCGAATTTCGCATATAGCATCAGGTGGGGTAGCAATTCTCATTAATAGAAAAATTAAACATACACTGATACAATCCCCATCCTCAAATGAAATAGAAACAATTATTATCAATATCGAACTGATCTCTTCTAACATAACCTTGATTGCTGCATATAAACCTCCCAACAAAAAGTTTCCGTCAAGTTTCTTGAAAGCATTGTTTGATGGCAGGTCACAAATAATATTAGCAGGAGACCTAAATTGTAAAAACCAAATTTGGAACTGTAATTCTACTTCATATAATGGAAAACTTCTTCATAAATTCGCATTGCAAAGAAATCTTAATATACTAGCTCCTCCAGAGCCCACATACTACCCTTATAACCCAAATGTAGTTCCTGATATTCTAGATATACTTATTACACAAAATTTAAACATTCCGATTTACCAAAATGTAAAACCAGAATTAGACTCAGACCACAATCCAGTAATAATTTCTTTCAAAGCCGAACTTCAGACTTATCAAAACGAAAAAAATATAGAGGGTAAAGTAAATTGGGACATGTATAGAAACATACTAATAAACGAATGTCAGTTTCCTGAGAATCTTAAAACATCATCTGATATCGACAGTTGTATCAACTCTCTCGAAAACATTATTAAAAATGCTATTAAAAGGTCATCTACTAAAGTTAGGAATTTCACCAAAAATTATATTCCGCTTCCTAAACCACTTCTAAATTTAATTAAAGAAAAACATAACCTTCGTAGATTGTGGCAATATTCACGCAATAAAATAGTGAAACAAAAATTAAACAGCATATCGGTTAAAATTAAACAAGAACTACATAAAGTGAGGTGTACACATTTCCAAAATTTTTTAGGCAGCATCCCTCCAAACTCCAGGACAATGTGGAACACAATTAAAATGATTACAAAGGAAAAATCTTTCATCCCGCAGTTATCCTCTAACTCAGGTCTAGCAACGACGGATTTCGAAAAAGCTGAAACTTTAGCGGAACATTTTGAGAAAATATTTACAAATAACCCGGTAACCGACTTTGATTTCCAACTAAAAGTGGAAACAAACTTGTCAATACCGCGATATTCCGTCCCAATAAAAACTAAATTTATAGCCCCGTCTGAGACATATCAAATAATCAAGGCTTTAAAACCGAGAAAATCAGCAGGACATGACTTATTAAATAATAAAATGATGAAAGAATTGCCTCGCAATGCAATTGCAGCATTAACAGCGCTCTATAACGCTTGTTTAAGATTAGGATATTATCCAAAGACCTGGAAAACTGCCATTATAACACCAGTATGCAAGCCGAACAAAAATCCACAAGACCCTCTTAGCTATAGACCAATTAGTTTGTTACCGACCTTTGCCAAAATATTTGAAAAACTTTTAAAATCCCGACTATCTAAATTTTTCACCGAAACCAATGCACTTCCAAATACGCAGTTCGGATTCCGTCCAAACCACTCCACAAGTCATCAACTATTAAGAGTAACAGAGTACATTGCTGAAGCATTTCACAACCGAAAGTACACAGCTGCAATTTTTCTCGACATCGCACATGCCTTTGATAAAGTGTGGCATCATGGGCTACTTTACAAGTTGCAAACCTTGGGAACCCCCGATTATCTCCAAAACATCATTAAAAGCTTCCTGTCAGAGAGGGATTTCAAAGTTAGTATAAACAACAATAAATCAAGAGCACATATCATCAAAGCCGGCGTGCCGCAAGGTTCCCCACTTTCTCCCTTATTGTTCAACATATATATAGCTGACTATCCACAAATGACTTACTCAGAAATAGCACTCTATGCAGATGATACAGTATTATTCAATGCAAATTCAAACATTACCAACGCTTGCAAAGATCTCCAGTCGGACTTAAATGAATTTGTCGAATGGACATTGAAATGGAGAATTGCCATAAACCCTACCAAATCACAGCCTAAAATATTCTCACTAAGAAAAATACATAAACCACTACAAATCAAAATTAATAATTCTGCAATTCCTTGGCTTAATAATGAAACGCCCGTAAAATATCTGGGTGTATTACTGGATCAAAAATTAACTTGGAAAAACCACATTCAAGAAATAACGAACAAAACCTACGCAAAAATGAACAAACTTTACCCAATAATTAACAACAAATCATCGCTTAGTCTGGACTGCGCATTATCAATTTTTAAAACGATAATACGTCCCTCATTAACATACGCCTGTCAAATTTGGAACAATATAGCAAACACACATCTAAAGAAACTACAAATCATTCAAAACAAGTACCTAAGAAAAGCCGTGCAAGCCCCTTGGTTTATTCCAAATATGCAAATTCACAGAGAGCTTAACATTCCTTCCATTAGCGAATACATTCAACGGATGAGTAACAGATTTTTCACCCTTCTTCCGTCGTGTACAAGTGCACAAATATTTGATCTAGGCAAAAATGCTTCCATCCCAACCCGCATTATCTCTCGATACCCCAAAGACTCTCTTAAACCACCTTAAATTAGAATAATTTCCATCCCCTCCCATTAATCAATTCCGCTGCTGAAAAATTAAATAAATACATTAATTAAAACAAATAAATAAATTAATAAATTTCTTTGAATTACTGCTCTGCAGACTTTGTTGACGAGGTAACCGTGTGGTCTCCCTCATATACTGTCAGCCGAATGGCCAAAAAATTCTGTAATTATAAACTGTAGATTAAAACCCCTGAAAGGCATACTATGCCGAACAGGCAGGAAAATAAATTAAAAAAAAAAAAAAGAGATACATTAATTCCACAGGTGCTCTGTGAGTTCCCTATTCATGAGTAGTTAGCAGTAATTGTAATTGTAATTTAAGTTTAATTGTTCGTCTGACAACATACGATGTAGTATATATAAAATATTGAACTATGTGCATTCATTCAAGAATAAATATGTATTAAAAATATCAAGGCTAGAATCGTCACAATCATTATCACTATTCATCATCAATTCCACGACACTATCTCCATCATCATCTTGGAGGTCGTTCAACGAAGACGTTCACGAAGTGACCTAATTTTTCGACCTTTTTTGTACAACTACGTAACAAGAGCCTACTCTCTTAAACTTACGTACAAAATGGGCTTTCGTGACAGTTGATATAATTTCAAAAAATGGAATATCAGTTGTATAATACATAACTGAACGGTGTGTTAACCAAAGAAAATAATTAACCTCAATAAATATATTCCCTTGGTAGACCGTGTATTTGTGACATTTTTCGTCTCTCTTGCACCAAAATTTCACATGAAACATTCGTTTTTGTAGTGTACATACACTTTTAAATTCATCCCCATCTCTGATACAATTTTGAGACAAAGCGCGCAACCTCCCTCCCTCAATAGAGAGTACGTATTTGTTGAATGACTCCTCATTTTTCCTACTTTATACTTTCTCGCCATACTACTCGTCATACTCGCCAAACTACATACATGCGCAGTAAAGAGAAAGTATTAAATTGCAGCACCAAAAACGTCAACGCTAGCGTCTAAACCATTCAAATAATTTTCTCCAAAATTGATATTCCCCGGTCGACTTGGCCTAACTCGAGACCCCCTGCGTTTTGATGCGGATATTTTGATTTTTTGGGGTACTTTACACAAAGCCTCAACATTTTCAAAGTCGCCTAAAAATGGCTTAATTTTTTAGTAATTTTTTTCAACAAGAACAAACGCGAGACCTCAACATAATTGAACCATGGTGGGAAGTTTTAGAGCAGAAAGAGGGAGGAGCATATTTCCAGATTGATAGAAACGACGATAGAAATTAAATTAAAAAAACAGTCAAACGTTACGCAATTTCCAGTCTTGAGTCCAATCCCAGTCCTAAAAAAAGTGACAGAACATAAAAATCATCATTTTTGGAGTGAACAGAGATACACGTTTGAAAATAGTTTATTTTTACTTGTACAAATAATCCATAAAGTATCCCACAAGTCAGTCGGGTATTTACAATTAAACACTTACGCACACACTAAACGCAAAGGAGGCCTTCGCTCAAGTTAAAACCGTTTTGATGCGAAATGAGATTTTGAGATGTCACTTTCCTTGTACGGTTCCGATAGGTAATCAAAACAATGATGACGATGAAGAAGAGAGGCGTCAGTGGCAGAGGCGAGAAGTGTGATGGGAGACGGGTGTGTAGGCGGGCGCCGGAGTATTCGCGGAGGACATGAGGAGGGGGCAGGAGGGCGACGAAGAGGATCTGCCGCAGCGGTCACGTGGCGCGTGTTATGATGGCGGAGTGCTGTTTACACAGTCGATGCGCTCCCTCCAAAGGTGTGTCTCCACAAGAGCGGCGGGAGGAGTTCGCGGCGAGGGGAAATAAAAGAAAGTACAAGAGGGCGAGCAAACAGCAAGAATGAACGCAAAGGGGAAACACTGGTGACGCACGACTAACCCCTTACGTATAACCGAAAAGAGGCTTCATATAAGCAGTTACGTCCCGCACCTTTTTCCTGTAAGGTTGTTGTGTCCTTGTTACGTAAATTTGTAAATAGTCGGAAGGAATGAACTGGTCATGAGTGTGTCAATGAAGGAATGTTACATACAAATAAGTACATGTTCATTTAGTAAATTTATATTTTTTCTTGACAAAAATACGATAATAGAAATTGTATTGTATTGTACAGTTTGATTAATTGATTAATAATTTTGGGCGCGTCAACTCAGAGGATCAGTAGTCCCTTAAGTGTAGGGAATGTTTTATAGCAGGAGGTGGCGGTGATCTTCCCCCGCTCGTTTTGGAGCTGACCTACGTCGACTTACGGGGATTTTCCCTAACCATATATCTCCCACCGCGGGAGCACCCAGCCATGAGAAGGCCTAAGCTACCGACTGCATGTGTGGTAGTATAATTATATAAGTATAAGTATGAATAGGACGGGGGTGAACGCAAGACAAGGAAAAGGAAGGAAAGATCGCGCGCGCGCGCACGTGGCCTGTTAGTTAAAATGCTGCTCCGGCATTCGCCTGGTGTTGATCAGAGAAAACACGGAAAACTACCGATCAAAGCAGCAGGCCGCTAGAATTCTCCTCCAGACAGTGGCTGAATTCAACACTGTACTTTAGCTAGTGCCGAATAGTGCCAACTTCGAGACTCGAACCCTAGGACGTCTCGGGCAGAGGCACAGCAGTACATCAGTTAATGCTCAGAGACACCTATGCCGCGCACATTTTGTCATATGAAAACAACTAACTGCGCTTGTGTAAATCTACCAGCACAGTAAAGTTGTATTCTTTCAGCTCGTTTTACTGTTCTTAAACGCCCAAAAGTGAAAGGAATTCTGAAGATATGTGATGTTACAAACATCAATTCTTTGCTACCAATTCTTCTTGTCTCATACCACAAGGAAACGCATGTATTTCGAGCAGAGAAGTTCAAAAGCTTCTGTTCTCGGGCGGCTTCCAATGCCTCATAATGTAGTATTGTGGCTTCTAGATCACGGTTCTAAGAAAATGTATGGCACTTAATAAGTGAGTAAAAATAGAAGTGTTTTCACGTTTTTTAAGTACTCTTTTTAAGTAACAAAATAGGATCAATACACGTACACAATACGTATGTGATTATGTAAAATAAAAAAAATATGAACAAGTGGACGATATTCATAGACGACAAGTTTCCATAATCACTGAATGTTAGTATAGGCTGAGGAGAATGAAACTGTTCGGCAAGCTCTACTCGCAACTTCTCTCCGCAGGTTCAGATGCTCCTTGCCGAGCGTTCTGCAGGGACAAGATGGGAGTGGCTGAGATTAATAAAGAAGAAACACGGACCTAGAGGCGAGAGATGAGCGTAGAGGGATCCCTACATGCGTACCACCCACTATCTAGATGTCACTAGCTTTGAAAATAAATGTCTTGGCCACAGTTGTGTAAAGATGAAATATGTATGTCGATAAAAAGACGACGAAAAAAATCTTATTTCAGATGTTAAAGGTAATGGTCTCCGCCTTTCATAGTTGATTTGCGAATATGTTTATACCGGGATCCAGCCGAGATCACCAAAATTATGGAAGGGATTCAACAACGAGCCATGCTAAAATGACAAAATATGCTCTTTAACTTTTTCCCATTTCTCAAAGATTGCAGATACGGCGATAAAATTTAATTAAATTTAAAATTTAAAGCAAACTTCCATATAAAAACTTTCAATTCGTCCAATAGAAAATACATTTTTTTAATCAAACACATATTGTTCAGACATTAATTGACAAACTTACATTAATTCACACCTTGGACACTAAAGTGGTAGTTATTAACTGTTAAATTAGGACAACACTCAGGCAACTAGAGGTCATTCTCGAGGTCACTCTACTATTCACTCTCACCTCACCTGTTGTCTCCCTTTTTCTGCACACTATGCTAGACTGCGGACAACAAATGTAGACGGCTCAAGGTCATATTCGAGGTCTCTATCCGCTGCTCTCTCAGGTCTCCATTGTCTTCTTTTTTGCACAGCAGCATCAATCGTCAAGCTTTCTCGCCTACTTATTGGGAAGGGAACATACAGTCGTTTGCACGGAGAAGATTGTACAGAGGGGAAAGAACCGTCATAAATAAGTTGACTACACTATAAGTATTGTACAAAAAGTTATTAATCGGTCACATATTATAAGTACATAAACACGTTATACGAATAGGAAATTTGGTAAAATTAATTTGTGCACTGCTTGAATATTTGGTTTGGAAAATTACTTACTACTTCGTTTGGCGTAGATATAACCATGTGGTTAATAGTGGTTAATTGGTGGATTTAAAACATAAAAATTGTCTTCCCTCCCTAATGAACATCACACAAGTAAATTGTGAAAAGTTCTCTGCTGTGATGGCGACACAGAATGGCATATACTAACAGCCATCCGTGCTGAGAAGAATTCTTGTGAATACCGTATTATGTCATAACGGTTGGAACCGCTCGTCGATTAGCAAAATTCTCGACTCTTGCCAAAGGCCCCGCGGCGCGGCGCGGCGTCCTTCCGCTCCTTGACCCTGGGCCGGGCGCCGCGCCGCGTCGGAGGCAAGGAAGCGGCGAGGCCTCGAGCAGCTTACGTAAGGCGCGGGCGCCGCGCGGCTGCCAAAGGCCGAGCGCCCGCCCGCCCGGCCCTGCGCGGGGGCGAGACCCCGCCGCTCGAGGGCGCCCGCCGGCCGCAGCTCATCCCACTCCCCCCCCACCACTGCCACCGCCCTCGGCCCACTCGCTCCCCCCCCCCCCCCACACGCGCGGTCAGGGTGCGAACTGGACATGCTATGCAGAAAAGACATAAAAAAAAAAAGGATGAACAAGTGATCAACCAAAACCGACTTCATGAAAGCAGCGATTTCGTTTTTTACTAATTGTGGCTGTGATAATCCCCTTTTGGTTTCGGAAGGAAGTTTTACAAACCGAAACAAATTAGTATGCACACATGTGGCATCTCGCTTATCGAAAATGTAACCAGATGCCCAATGTATCTGGACCAATATGCATCTACGTATTTTACAATCCGTTTTATTTTTCAATTTTTCAAGCATTGAACATTTTAATTTGGAAGATCATAAATGGTGAACGTAACCATGGAATACAGTAATTGTGAAATTGTCTCACATTAATACTTTTCCAGCAGGGGGCATCCAAATGACTAGGGACCAGTTATTCCCCATCAAATTGCACCATACACACGTCAACGCGGAGACGAAGGCTGCAGTCGGATAAGGAATTTCGAAATGGAAGAAGGTGTAAAACATCTTCAGGAAAAATGCAAAGAACAAAAGAAGTAAAGAATAATTCCAAAATAGGATGACAGATAGGGGCATTGAACGGAAATAATATAAATTGATACAAGGCGGGAATGCAAAATCATCGAGGAAAAGAAAAAAACGAATTATATTTGCTGGAAATAAAATAAACTTCAATACAGCAGCGTAAGAAAAAGGCAAGAAATGGAACGAAATACTAAGGGACAAATGAGTCCACGAATAGGAACAGTTCTAATCTCCTTTTGGTTTCGGAAGGAACTTTTTCAAACCGAAACAAAAAATTATTATCGTTTTCTGTATATTATTTCCTCATCTTGATCCTTTGCTTTCTACCTTTCTCATTGTTTCAGCATTTGTCTTCTGTCGTTCGATGACATAACACAACTGAAGTACTGAATAAGTTGGCGTTTTTACAGCATTTACCCAGTCCTTTACCCCGAAACACACAGATTACTGCGTACAGCGAAGCGTTGAGACAGGGAACATTGAAATTATCTTCAGTGTTTTAGGCAGGAAGATTAAATTATCCTAACCCTCACTCAATAAAGAATCGAGACCAAGACGGTATTTGCGTGTGACGCAACATGCACTTCCGTGAAGTAATCCTGCACAACACGACCAAGACTGAAGAGGTGGTCAAGTTTTTGCTGGCGTTTGTAGTTTTTTTTTTTTAATTCGCATTTTCAGCAAGATGCAATCATATGACCAGATTACAAACTCTTCAATTCAAGTACTATATAGAGAGAAAATGGTAGTGTACGTGTATTTCTAGGTATCTACGCATGGAGGAGCTAAAAGGGGCGGGTCGGAGCAGTGCGGGCATGTAAATAAAATTTTACTTCCATTTTATGCCAAAAAAATTATTTCCTTTTACAATCTAATAGGGATATATTGTAATAAATTGATTTACTAACAACACCAGTTACTTCAGATACTCTTTATACTTCATATAGGTAACTTTATTTCATGGAGCTGTATACTACTTACTTATTTTCCAATATAGAGGAGTATAAATTAATTTCTCGTTTTCTCTTTATTTTCTGAAACTAATTTCTATGTTTTACTGTGATGTTCCTGGCTGCAATCGCACCGACTAATCTAATTCCAATATCTTTCAAGGTTAAATGAAAGACACAAGCAAGAATGACAGAGGAAGGTATCTTTTTTCGAAAAAAATGAATTACACAATGAAAATGCCAGATTTGTTTCGCATGGATGTTACTTATTGCATAAGGCTTCCTTAAATTCGTTCAGTAATTTAAAAAAAGCATTTTCCAAATTTCAAGAGATATAAAAACAAATATTTTAAAACTTACACTTCTTTCTGTGACTTCAAGATACTAGCCATTTCAAGGATTTGACGATGAAGCTTTACCAAAGCACTAAATATAAATTCCTTGAGGGCAAGTCCATCCAGTTCTTTATTTCTGTAAGGATCTCCTTATCATGACGGAAGACCGTACACCCTTTCACGCAAAACGCCAATACTCCGCAGAAAGGCTGACAGAACAAACATAAGCTCCACTCACGCGCCGATAACAAGGATCGTGTTCCTCCATTGAGCCTCTGGCCTCTCGCATCGCCTGCTCCTTTCTGCCTGAGTCTCTCTCTCTCGCTCTCTCTCTCTCTCTCTCTCTCTCTGCGTCTTTGGTTCCTCGCCCAGCACTCCCAGAGCCCTTTCAAGCTCCCTGCTAACAGTGAAGCACCTGCGATCAGAAAGATGCGACGAAGAATTTTCCGATGAAAACGTACAAACAAGTTCGGTGGAAATCCATGGCGAAATGAAAATGGAGATAAATAATTGACAGAAGAGTAGTTTACGGTCGTGTGGCAAAGAAATAAAACGGAAGTAGATTGAGAAATACGGAGCGAGAAACTAAGTGTTAAAGAAATCGAGAGTCAATAACGTCGGAAAGGTGAGGAATTGCAGAACAGAAAAGCTAGGGGGAGAATTTGGCAACGGATGAGCAAATCAGTGGAGCTGGAAGCTTGGAGAAAAGGCTTTCATCTCCGCAAATCTGGTTTGACTTGTATGCAGCGCAACCAAGAGTTACAAAAGAAGGGCATGGCGAGAAACAGTGACGAAGATATTGCTGCGATGGTCAACAAGCCCGTGATGTGGTGAAAAAAGCCGTGACGTATTGGAGCTTGCGCCAACCGGGGAGTCTTGGAATGGACCGTTCGCGGAGGCATGAAATGTAAGACGTTTAGAAAACTAGAGAGAGCGCAGGCGGTGTGGCGGCAGCAGCGATGGGGTAGTTGGTATCTGGTAGGTTGCGGCCGTGGCAGAATAAAGATGTATGGTAATAGTGGATAGAGCATGCCCCAATATTTTTGTTGCCTAAGACACCTCTTCCTTGCTTGGAACTCCGGTTTCTGGGCTGATTTCTGGGAACCGGGGTGCGAAGGAGCATTGGACTATAACGTCACATTTGAAGCAGGGTGAGAAGAATTACTAACGACGGTACAGAAATATAAGAACCTTTGACAAGTTGTTGCCATGAAGACCTCTTTAATGTTCGGTATGAGACCGTCCCAGCTGACTTCACCGACTAAGGCGCCCGCCCTACTTTCCTTTCTTTTTGAATTACGCCCTCGTGCAACGGAGCACATCCAACTCATGTACATCGACAGACATTGGAGCCAGGAGAGGCTGGTTGGTAGTAAGGTATCAGCAAGCAGGTTGGCCGACCAGGCTAGGGAGTTATCAGGAGCCACATTGCTCCAGCCGGTCAAAGAAGACAAACTGAAAACGAAGCTTCCATCGCTGCAATGCAGATGGTACAGCTTGGCCATTCCATTCACGTCAAGCAGTACCCTTGGTTAACGATGGCCTCGCGATATGTCAGTTTAACCCCCTGACAGTGTCTCCATCGGCATATCTTTGCCAACGATTCCGTGTCATCCATCACCATCACTCTTGTCCCTGTGTTTCTTTAAGCATCCTTCGGGCTGCTCAGTGCGACCTCCGGTTTCTACATCTCTTCTTTCAGTTTATTCTTGTTCTGACTATTCTGCTCTTGATTTCAATCCTTCCTTACCCCACTTGGTTCTATCGATTCTACTGCACATCACCTTTTTTCACTATTCTCCCTGGATTATTTATTATTTTTTTGTTCTTCGTTTTCTGTTCGTATGCTCTCTTCTTTCGTTTTCGTCTTTTCATCTTTCATCGTTTCCTGCTTGTAATTGTCTTCACCCCTCCTCCTTTTTTCACCCCACCTTCTTCTTCCCCTTCTTTTTTCTTTCGTTCTTTGGGTGGAGATGTAAAATATGAGCGCCAGTTCCGCGAGTTTAGTTTGTAGTACGGAACCGTCCTTTGTTCCGAATAAATTACGCTTGCTTGTGAGCTCTCTAATTTTAAAGCGTTCGCTGCGATTCCTGCCTGACAAAATGCCCCAAAGGAGAGCTGTTGGAGCGCTAGCGTTGCGTAGACGGTGGCAAGGCCAGGTGGCAGCGGAGCCGGTAGCGGCGTCGGAGGAGTCAGTGGATGACGCAGTGACTCGTGCGCCGTTGGCTGCGGCGACCTTTCTGTCCGCCGCGCCGCGCCGCGCCGCGCCGCGCCGCGCCGCGATGCACCGAGGCCGCGCTTCGTCCGGCCACCTGCGGCCTCGCGCTTGGCCACGGCCCGCCACGCCCCTCCGCGCCACGCGGACACTCCGGCCGCTCCACGGGCGCGGCGCGGATTAATGTCAGGGAATTGGGGAGTTGCAGGGGACGGGAACTGGGGGGACCAGGGATGTCACAAACATCTCAAAGGAGTTGCAAAAAGATATCTGAAAAAATTAACAATATTTAAAATTAATTTACTCTTTTTACTGTACTGTTTTTGTAAATCTAGCGTCCATATAATTTATGAATTATCGAATATAATTATTTCCAAAACAATTTTGTCAAATATTTGTCACGGTCAATGTACGGCTTAAAAACCTGTGCGAAAAATAGGTTCGCAGTAGCTCAGTGGTTGGTCCAAATTTTTAACTTTATTTGAATTATATTATGTTTGTATTCATTACATCACATATCAAGAACAATAAAATGGATTTATTTACTAAATGAATATATATTCAATAAAATGATTCCTACTACTCTCACGATGCCTGGCATTTCTTTCACTGTGTTACCACCGTTTCATGCAAAACATTGAACATTCTTTCATATTTAAGTATAATCGCCTGCCAATCTGTACTGGCCAATACATAAGTTGGTTTGCACTAGTCAATCGTAGAATAGTTTATTAGAAATACTTTTTGGAAACTTAAACGTAATACATCTACTGTTTTCAGTTAAGGAAGAAATTCTTCTTATCCGACACCTCAAATCTTTAGCGCACAGTGACGTAACGTATCACCTCGGAGATCTTTTTCCTAGTTTGTCAGCAATTATTTTTAGACGGGCGATAAAGTTGTTTGAGAAGGGAAAAGTGAATGACCTAGCGCATTGACTCTTATTCTCGCGCTTTTGCACCTCTCCCCATACGTTGCATACCGTTGCTGCTTCATTATGTCATAAAGTAAACAAAATAAAATGTTCTCTGAAGTAATTAAAGAAAATAACTTTTCATCTGAATGCTTTTTCATGAATAATCACTATCTTCGGCTCATCGCAATAATTTAGTTGGATCCGTGCTGTTTGAGCAAACCGATGCACTTTCTCGCATGTTTTTCAGAGCCTCGGTGGATTGCCAAATGCGCCACGCTGACTGGAAAAGTTACGTGTGTTATCAATTCACCTGGCTCTTTGAAAAATAACGGCGGTCTTTGCCGACATATCAAATTCTTTAAAATTTGAGGATATTTTAAAGAAAATTATTCGTGTATCAGTCCTTAATTCTCAATTTATAAAACAATCTGCCTGACGTTGGGCTTGCATGCTCGAAAAACTAATACATGTCCCCAGAGTTGTTGCTTCAAATGGAATTATAAAGAAAACATGCTATATTTCAAACATAAGAGTTGGAAAAAGCTGAGGAAAAGATCTGTAAAAGGCGACATACAATCCTTTAACATTTATACTACAACGCAAGGTACTTCGAGATTGTCTTTCAGAATGTAAATTTGCAATTAATACATCGTATTTCAAAGTCTCTAAATGTTTGCAAAAATACGAAAATACAAAATATAAAAATTTATATTTTCTTAAATGAATCAAAGTATAGTTTTCATTCATAGAATTGTGCTCGGCACATCGGCTGCCACTGTCTTATGGCGAAGTGTGAATGAATTAATTCAGTATCAACTATTTCAAACACCCTCTCAATTCAACAATTGCTGCACAGATATCATCCGGATATCGAAAGCCCGCAGCTAAGTATCAGCAATCACACGCCTCAGAAGCAGGTGAAGCTCACGTGGACTATTGTCAACTCGAAGTTTCTCAATCTGCAACCGTTCCCTGCTGACGTCGGAACAATGGCTTCGAAATAGCCCAAAGCACAAAACAGGATAAACCCTGGCTGGTATTTTTCCATTGGTAAACAATTCCCAGAGAACATCGAACTATGAAGGATATAGTGCACATAATGAAGGATATGCGGAAGGAATTGTTGCTGAGTTTCTTCGAGAAGTGCGTCTTTTCGTGAGGTTCTTATCGATCACGGGCCTATCTTAAAGGTCAGTTTGTTTAGTGATTACTGGCCTATAAATCGTCAGATGGACTGGTTTATTTAGTTATTTTCGCTCTCACAGCTGTAATTACCAGCTGCAATTGTTCAGCGGCAACATAATTACCTCTGCAGTAGCGTCGTTGACCGCGAAGTCCCAAGGTTCGTGTTTCAGCCAGTTCGTATCCGTGATTGTGGTGGATTTTCAACAATATCTTCATAGATCTGCTAGGGAGCCATTCGAACTAAGGTCCGGGTGGCTCGGGGCCTCAGATACAGACATTTTTTGCCAATCTGAAACGGTTCTTGAGAGGTAAGAAGATAACGTCAATAAGGACTCGAAGAAGGGACGTTGCCAGCCTTTCGAAAGCATAAACAGTGTTATTTTAGATTGGTTTAATCGCGTTCTTTCAAAGTCCCTCCCTATTAGTGGTCCTATATTACAAGGAAAAGCTCTTCGAATCGCATCGGACCTTGGAGACGAAACTTTAGCACCAGCAATGGATGGTTGGACAGATTTCGTGTTTGCTACCACATTGTGTTCCGAAGCGTTACTGAAAAAAATGGTGAAGTCAATGAAAATACGATCAATGACTGGAAATATCGAATTTCCGATGTCACCAAAGGAAAAGCGCCATGTGACATCTACAACATGGATGAAACGGGCCTTCTATTTAAAGCCATAGCAGACAGAATGCTTGCAGTGAAAGGAAACAAATGCAAGGTGGTAAATTAGCAAAGCAGAGCCTAAAAATGGTGTTATGCGCCAATATGTCCGGGGAAAAGGAGCAAACTATTGCTATCGACTCATCTCTGCGTCCAAGATACTTCAAACATGACACTGCGTTGAGAAACATTCTGGCACGAAAAAGAAAAGCATGGGTGAGGTGCGAAGTTTTTCGTTTGTGGCTGGACAATCTGGACAGAAAAATGCTACAGGCAACCAGGAAGATTTCTTTGTTCGTCGGAAATGCATGTTATTTGTATATTATTCATAGTTTTATTAACCCTCGGTCTACTTACGTAATGTGTAAGGTTCTTTTTGACCTTACTCACATTTTTGTGAAATAAGTCTATTTTAACATTCAAGGAAACAATTTAATCCTTTTTTTCAAAATACATCCGTTTCAATTAACGATGAATTCTCATTTTCTCTAAATAAATACCAACCACTGCCCTGTCACGCGCGTGCTTTTCGTGGTTTTAGGTTATTTTGACCCGTACGTTGTAGAACAAAGGGTATGAATGTATTTACGACCAGAATGCAGACTTGAATAGTGAAACCCCTTCATGACGATTACCTCTTAAGACGACCACTTAAGCTGCAATTCTGCAGCTTCCACTGCAATTCTTAAGTTTCCGTCGTCAAGGGGTTTTACTGTGGTACAATATGATTTTCGAATACTCCTTTCATTTGTGGAAGGTATTTTCAACATATATTTAATTTTGTGCATTGCCAAACCGAGTAGATATTCTAATTCCTTGCGGTGGGTTCAGTTATAGTACTTGATTAATTTCAAACTTCCGAGTATGCAATCTATTTGAGATATCATTATTAGAACACAATGACTAACGAAAGAAATGCAGTAATTGTCTTGTTAGAGGATTGTATTAAACTTCATGTTATTACGTAAAACTAGCTAACCAAGAAATATAACATTTTTATCACCAAATATCTTTAAATTCATTCTATTATATCATAAATAAACATGACATTCAACTTCCATGTAAATAGTGAGAAAAATAAAAGGAGTAAACTTTGAGAAAAATGTAAGACTTTATATGCCTGTTATATGTTATATGACTTTATATGTTCATTCTTGGACGCTTGTGAGAATAAAAGTTAAAAACCTGTTCTCTCATCCGGTTTTTGCATACATTTGCGCCGCTATGGATGCAAGAGGAAAACTATATTAGGCTCGTGACTCATTGCCAGTAATCACCAATTTGTAGAGGTTATTTTCCTCATTTATGACTCACTTTCTGTATATTAATATATTCGATGATATCAGTTCTTTATCTTTGAAACGAGTATGCACGCATAAATATATGAAGTTTAAAAGCCAATGAAACAATTTCATATAAAGTATTCAGTATAAACGTTTCCTAATGAGATGGACCAAGAATAATCTGTTTGTAAAATGGATCGACCATTGATAGTTGAAAATTATACGTATTAGGGGAGATTCATAGTAATTAACTCACAACAACTCTTACACAACACTCACAACTTAGTCTCTTACCCCTGAATTTGTTTTTGACAAGCGCATATAAAATAACGATGAGATGAAGTACATTATTGTTTTTATTTTAAATATCTTCCGTATTTCAAACCATTTCTCAAAGTCTGTCTATTGTTTCGTTTATTATGAAACGTTACAGAAATGATTTACTACATTATTTTTGCTCCTTATGCAACATACATGTGATCTATTCCAATATACACCCATTTACCTTTCACATTTTCCTGACCTTAATGGCACTGCATAATATTCCTTTCTAGGTATTAAGCTGCTAGTCATAAACATCTATGTTCCTTATTTGCGAATTTTGGACCTTGAAAAGACTTTAACGTTATTGAATAGAACAATGAAATAATTTGGTAAATTTTTCGGGGGAAGCATAACAGCAAACTCCATCATTGACAACTTTGTAATCGATTTACTTTCTCGTAACATTCTAATAGAGAAAGTTATGTCACACTGAAAAAATTGTAGTTGTCGAGATGTTGACGGAAATATATGAGGTCGAGATTCCTTATTGCTAAAAAGTTTTTTCAGTAACATCTCCCGCCCTCTCTTCTCCAGTATGTCTATATGTCAACAATATCAGCACCTGCGTAAGAGGATTTTAATCAAAGTGGATATTTCGCGATTGCTCTGGAAATGTTCTATGCTCAGCGAATTTGATTTTTCCATTAGGGATTTTAGTTAGTTCACTTCTTTGGCTAAATTACCAACAAAATTTCTTTTTTTCCTTTGCTCTGTCGTAGAGGTCTGTTCGCTTAGAAATATGTATACACTAGGTGATCAAAACTATCCGGACACGTGGCTGAAAATGACTTACCAATTCGTTGCGCCCTCCATCGGTAATGCTGACATTCAATACGGCGTTGGCCCACTGTCAGCCTTGATGACAGCTTCCACTCTCGCAGGCATACTTTCAATCAGGTGCTGGAAGGTTTCTTGGGGAATGGCAGTCCATTCTTCACGGAGTGCTGCACTGAGGAGAGGTATCGACGTAGGTCGGTGAGCCCTGGCACGAAGACGTCGGCGTTTCAAAACATCCCAAAGTAGTTCGATAGGATTCATTTCAGGACTGTGCAGGGCAGTCCATTACAGGGATGTTATTATCGTGTAACCACTGCGCCACAGGTCGTGCAGAATGAACAGGTGCTCGAACGTGTTGAAAGATACAATCGCCAACCCCGAATTGCTCTTCAACAGTGGGAAGCATGAAAGTGTTTAACATCAACGTAGGCCTTTGCCGTGATAGTGCCACCCAAAACAAAAAGGAGTGCAAGTCCCTCCATGAAAAACACGACCACACCATAACATCATTTTGGACGTGTCCGGATATTTTTGATCACATAGTGTAGGTATCGATTTCTTCCAGCGTTTTGAAATCAACTTCTTACGCCGAGAAGAGCATTCATCTTGAGTCCTTTGTTTAGAACGCGCTTTTCCAGATTCCTTACATTTTCCATTTCCAACTGATATATCTCTGTTAAACTCTGTCTCTTGCGCCAGACCTTCAAGTTCTCTATCATGTTTTGCATATAATTTAAGGCCAACCATGTAGACGCATGCGATTTTGGAGAAACTTCTTTTACCATGCTTGTTCTGGAAACTATATTTCGTTCATCTGAGGAGCATGCTGAGTGGTTTTAGAGGCAAGTAGAGCTATGGGGGACTTAGCTAATCTCCTTGATAAAGGTATATGATGGTCCTGATGGTTGATCTTCGGCGATCTTAGGATCCTTGGAGTCTTAAAGGTGAATGGAATTTACCCAATAACTATGCTAAAATGCCGATCCGTTGGCCGAGATGGCTAAGGCAGTAGTGCCGTAGTGATCTCGGACCGAAGGATCGCGGGTTCGAGTCCCGCCTCGGGCATGGTTGTATTGTGTTCGTCCTTTCCCACCCTTTATCGTCATATCATCATCCTCACAGTTACCATACCGTTACAAGCAATAGTGGTCGCTAATGACCTAGAAGTTGATGCGAGTTTGAATAAAATAATGGTAAAATGTTACCATTGTGGGACAATGTAGAATTTAGAGGATAGAATTTAGATATAAGCCTTACAAACTTCCAATAGCCATTAGTGAAGAACAGAATCCTGGGAACTTTGAAAATCAATTACACTCGTTACCGTTGCAAATTTCTTTTTTAATCTTTTTTTACTATATAATTCAGAGTTAACCGTCAAACTCGGACCTATACCACTTTTATAAGTGTATTTTACTTTATTCTTACAAAAAACTGAAAGAAAAAAATTGGAGCCGTTTTTGAGAAAATTTTGAAGTGGTTCGAGGCGTACTCTCTCTATTTTCGAAAATTGTAAAAAAAAATCGAAATGGTGTATTCGAAATTTCCCAGCTTAGTTTGAGGCGGTGTCTGTGGTACGGCAGTCGCGTGATACAGCGTCAATATATAATAATCTTATTTGGAATTAGTTCAATTAGGTTTCCTTTCTTAAAAATAACGTTTAAATATAATACGAAAGGGAAATTGAAAACAAATTTAGTACCATAATTTTGAACAAACTTTTATTACGATAATTTGATACTATCACCGTACACTGTACTGTTACCGTGCAGCGATACAGCGATGCAGCGATGAATATTTGAGATTTTTTGAACGGTTACATAATGGGAGAGATAGGATAAGGCGACATTTTTTACTTAAAGCTAAATTTACAATGTTCTCTACGTTCAATTAAATGGTATATTCAACTTGCGTGAAGCCGGGTAGAATATATCTATATATCTAAGGTAATGATATCGTAGTTTCGAATGCATTCATAGTGTGATATATTGGATGGCCTTTAGTTGTGGATGTTCAATTTTTTCTTTTTGTTTGTCTGCATGATGTGCTGGATATAATGCGAGGAGTTACAAATAATGCGAGAAAGTATGTGCTGTTGTACTACCCCTAATTTTTCAACACTAAACCTTCAGCCGAAATAACAATGTTTAGGTTGGCACTCAGCAGTTTAAATTTTTTCTCATTTCTAAAGCGAAATCTTCATATTTAGATATTTTGGCGGTTTTAGTATTTTATTGTGCATTAAAAGAGCTGTAATATCAATAAGCATATCATCTTTCGTGTTTTTATCACTTAAGAGTCTTTGGACTGTGGAAGGTCTTTGTTTTATTTGGTGCGGATCTGCCCCAATAAATAATAGCATTTACACTTATTATGATCATGTTATTGTTCCCATATTATTATTATTATTATTATTATTATTATTATTATTATTATTATTATTATTATTATTATTATTATTATTATTATTATTATTCAGAATCACAAAACATTATACCTTTATACATGATATTATAAGATATACTTAAGTGAAAATATAGGTACTTCTTCATATCTTGTTTTCTCTCTTTCGTGTAATTCATTTTCGTTATCAAAATCACTTTCCTCAATTACAAGTCTCATCTTTTGAGCCAGAGTTGCTTTCAGAGAGAAAGTTGAAAGCCTGTAATTTGGTGTACTCTATGCGCTCAGGCAATAATTAATCTACAGTAGTAACAAACATGTTATCAAAATTTGTTCCATAGTTTTAATAATATGTAAGGATCTCTAATAACATAGAAGGGAAATTAAGGGTTGCATATCAATGAAATAATGTAGCAACAAGTACGAATCCAAATTATATTACTGTATACAAATTAAGGAATGATTATTTCCCTAAATTTGCAAAACACTACCGCCGGAAACTCTGCAAATGGAAACTCAGTAAGATTGTATCGATGAAAGTAATAATTGGCAAAATGAACTAATGCGACAAACATTTCTTAGGAATAATATCGCAGTTATGTCTTTCTTTGAGTTCTCAGTACCCAGAAGTAAGTTAGCGTAAAGCAGTCGTAGACAAATAGTATCATTAGACAAAATGTGTCTGTGTAATATGGCTTACGGTTGTCTCGTCGCTACCGTAAATCTGCCAAACAAGCTAATTTGCATAATTTGATTTATCACCCTGGCACACTAACTTATCAAAAAAAGACATTACTTTATGTATTTTTGTTTAGGAGACAGAAATGACAAATAAAATGCATTGTTTATGGCAGACATTTTCCCTCTTGAAACAAATTATGGCAGATCGACGTACGAATAGGTCAAATTACAGCAATTTCATTACTTGAAAAAAAATCCTTATGATTAATTTGTTTTGAAGCAACGATATTTCATTTATATACTTTTGAAACAAAAATAGTTTTGTGGTTTTGACTCAGTGCCGCAATGAATTCTTAGGAGACGACATTTCTGCTTTTGATACTGACTTCAGTACGTTCCTGCTTTTGTTATTTCCCTCTTCTTTCACATTGTAAAATAAAAAGGTTTTGTCTTGTTTTTAATGTTGAAACTCAGCCTTCTGATACAAATATTAGTATAATCTAAAATAGAAAATAAAATCATCTCAAAATGGAAAATAGTGATGTACTATGCGGTTTTGAAAGCACCATGTTATTTTTTGCCTTCTAATCAACTAGATACCTTTCACTTCCCACTCAGCCGATCTCAACAGATTTGTTGTAAAATGAAATAAAATTTCATGGAGAGTTAACTCATTACTCTTTCGCTTTACAAACATTAATTTGTTGAAAAACGCTAAAAATCAGGTAGGCTCAATTGCAATCCGCATCACACGTCTTTCTGTGGTACACCAATCGAACTGGAAAACGATGCGCTGCTGAATCTTAGAACATAGTTTTCGAAATTGGAGGCCAAGAATTCTGTTCTTCGGACGGTAATGTACAAAATAAGATATTTTGAGATATTCTACGTTTAGCAGGTTTCGGTTTTTTCAGTACCCTCACTTCTCGGTAAGGCTGGTCAGAGGAGAATTTACTGCATTCCTGTAAGTAAATTAATATTAAGGTATTTATATTTTTATAGATACACATCTTTTGTTTTCATCTGAATGTTAGAAAAGAGGTTGGGGCTGAGACCATTTAATATTTGTTTTAGAAAAATACATTTTGTTTTAGATTTTTATCTGAAACCTATAACACGAACGTTACAGTGCGAATTTATTTGTTACAAATACTTATTGTGACTTGTGAAAGACCTACCTCAATGGCAGTGGCGTGACTGGGTTGCGCAGAAATTATATACATTTGGTCACATATGTTTCAAATATTGTCTTATTTTATTTCTCTGTCTCCTCCCAGTGTTGCCAGATTTTACCATAATTACGGGCAAATAATTTTGAGTTCATTCCACCATACTTCGCCATACGTGGCTCTCGGCGGTCCACGAACGGAACAGTGAACCTCCCCCCCCCCCCGCCGTGGGGCCTCTGCGATTAAAAGCTCTCTTCTTCCCCGTGCAACGGCGGAGAAGCGTTCGCACAGGAGCTTCTCACAACTCGATATTTTCACCTTAGGTAACGCCCGCGCGTTGTGGCGCTGCAGAGCTCGCCCCGCGGAGCGCAGCGCGAGTGCGAACAGCGTCGAGAGCGGAAGGGGATTTGCAGCGCGCTGCCATTAGCTCCGCCGTGGCCACCGAACCGTCCGTTGTGTTTCGCCTGCGTGGTCTCGAATCAGTCGCTGCTGGACGTAGGAAATACGTAAGCCCAGTAATGGTTCCATTTGCGAGCGTTCTATCAACCACGCAGTTATCTCAATACACCCAACTATAGAAGCAGAATAATTCAAAAGTTCATACGGAATAAGCACATTATTAGATATTTGTTCTAAGATTTTTGTAAAAAAAAAGATTCTATTAAAATTGCGATCTGTTTAACATCTTATCCGCTCGTCTAATTAGTGAACTGGCCAAATTTTATGTTAAAGACTATTTAAAGTGTATTTGCATTAACCAAGGCCACCAGCGCTAATATGTTGCTTTATACAATATTCATAACTTGTTTTGAAATGAATAGCGTGGTTTGAATGTTGCATATGAAAATACTAACGAGGTCACGTTGGATGGGAATAGACTGCCCTACGCTAGTCTGTTTTCTGACGGGACAAAATGAAGTACTACATCGGCGACATTATATTATGCATTTTTCTAGAATATTTCACTTGTTAATGGAAGTAGATTCTAAACTTTTTTGAACTTTGTGATAAGACGTCCAAATGACAACTGAATGTACATTTAAAAAAATATTTGTTTGTACACAGATAATTATAAATCTCGATGTAAGCAAGCATTGTAAAGGGATTAGGCATTATTACTAAATAAAAGAATTTTAGACAATCTATTTTACTTTTCTGACGTAGACTATCGAAAATCATTATTAACACTTTTCGAGATAATCTAGGAACTTTTTTAGAGTCTAAAAATGCTTATACGGCTTTAAAAATCTAGAAGTTCTTGTTGGGTAATTGAAACCCGAAATTATACCTGGACAGAAATTACGTCTGAAGCTTAAATCAGTTTTAAAAAAATTCTGTAATAAAACATCCTCTCACGTAGCCTAATGAGTAACACTGGGATATATATCATCCATCCACGGCCATAGAAACCCAAATTCTCTAACAAAATTCGGATTCGCGTGACTGGGATCTGTTTCACAAGAGGAAAGAATGCACTGACTCATACTAATATATAAATAAACATAAGGTAAGTGTTGAAATAAAAATATAATTTTTAGAAAAAGATTAAGGAAATGTTGTAATTGGAGTTCTAACATTTACATTTATACCTACATTTCTTTTAATAGTTCATAGTCATTAAAGATGCATTTTAAAGTAAAACGAAATTCTTATAAAAATATTCTTTAATTCCTATTGCCTACCTAAAATGTATACAACATATTTTACTTTCTCGCTACGGAATAAAGAGAAAGTTATGTAATGCTGCGCGAAAAACGGCGACTTTTCGGCAGAAAAACTCTTTTACAGGGCTCTAGAAACGAGAAAATGAATAAATCCAGTTACTAAATTTAGAAAAAAAAAAATCCTCTAATACATAATGTAGCCAGAATCCATGTTTTGTGGGTCCTACATACTGAAAAATCAAATGACACCAAAGCGTCTGTCCGTCCGTCCGTCCGTCCGTCCGTCCGTCCGTCCGTCCGGTCGTCCGTCCGTCCGTCTGTCCGTCCGTCCGTGTGTCCGTCTGTGAACAACGCTAGCTAATTTTCTCCAAAATTGATATTCCTCAATCAATGTGGCTGATGTCGCGGTCTTTTCAATTTGAAACCGAAATTTTAATTTTAGGCTTATTTTATATGAAGTCACTGAGACATTTTTCAAATTTTAAAAAAAGTGTCTTCATCGTTTTGATTAACTTTTATTGTTGGGTGGTGTGGAGAACGCTTAAGAGAATTGTTGCATGTGCTACAGTCGTTGAAAACCCTAATTTTTCGAAAGTTGTAAAAGTTCAAAATTTGTCCGAAGTCTTTCTACAAGTAAAATATTAAAGATAGACATTTTTCCATAATGAAATCTGTTTATTAAAAATTAATTTTGAAAAAAGGTCATGTAAAAATTTTCGCAAACGTGAATACTTTTAGCGTAATTTTGCGTGGAACAACGGACGAGAAAGTATGTGCGGTTTTAGAGCCACTAGTTTATCTTTTAAGAGCATATTTTAGACGCAAAACAGAGGAGATTTTAGAGCCCAAATGTACAATATCTAGATATTACAACTGTATATTATTCATGAAATCAATGATTGCTCTTATATTTAAACTTAAAATGAAGTTTGCGAACAACGTCGTTCACAGAACATTGAATTATTATAACTTATTGTAGCAACTGAATCAACTGCAACATAGCCATACACGTGATATTTTATTTCCTGAATTCTTTGGGAGATCAAGATGTGTCAGGCGTATCTTGTAAGTTCGATAAATCACCTTTGAGAAATGTTTCACCCTTTCAAGCTGACAATGTTCGTAATAATAATGCATTCTTATTGTAGGAGGAAATTATAGATTGAGAGTAATTCTAGAAAAATAGAATCACTCTTCCGGACTTTTGTGCGTAGAAACCATTTTTCCTGCAATTCCATCACATCCTGAGGGAATGACTAATAGCTTTAAGCATATCGGGTTACAATATCACTTTCTATCCCTTTTATTGATGCCTATTCTGGCTACATCGATTATACTCTTTTAAGACTTATCAAATCATATTCACTACCAATCAGCAGTTGTGATTAAAAGAAGTAGAAAATAATGACTAGTAAAATAATGAAATGAGAAAATTGTGAAAAAATGATCGCAATAACATATCACTAAATTTTCAATGCGGAAGGGAATTTAGTTCTGGTACTAATGTATAAGGGTAATATAAAATCATTACCTCTGACTCGCAAAATATAATAATTTTTTCGACCCCAACAGAAATGAATTCCACACTATTGAAATGAATAAAAAGAGGAGTTCGTCAAAGGTCTTAAACTCACTTGGCCTCGCACTTCGATCGTGAGGCATTATTAATTCCTTTTGAATTTTCCTGCAGCATGACTGTTGCGCGCTTTCCCACAGTCCCGGACACATGGAGAGATAACTAATTAACGCACGAACCTTCCTGGATTCAATCGATAACTTCGTGGATAGACAATGTTGCGTATTCCCGCGTCCGCTTTCCTGAATTTCCGAGACAAATAGATCCGTCGTAGATCTTTTCGACTTAGTTTAATTAATTTAAAATATCTTGTTTTAGTAGTAATATTATTCATCGCTTCGGGATCACATTGATATAACTTATTAGTTACTATTCTTTTTATTTTCGTTCCAAATAGTCCATGTCCCACACCCTCGCTTCCTTCGAAGCCAGCCCCACCCCAGAGACCTAGAGGATTGTTCGAGTCTGCGCACCCTTGCGTTTTCCTTGGGCTACAATGTGTTCCTGACTTTCTCCGCGAGATATTCATCTCAGTGAATTATTTCAGAACTTCTTGTTTGGGGGAACGTGAGGAATGCGTTACAGACATTTTCGAAGATCACAACTTTACTAGAAGCCTTAAATATGTTTTTCGTTGAAACAGCTAACTATTGAAAAAATGAAACTCGCATTTAAACGATTACTTGAAAAATACCGTCGTTTAATTCGGAGATTCCTTCTACATGGAAATAGGGTGCTAATAGAGTACTAATGAGAAGGCGAAAGTAACTGTTGTCATGTAGAAGTAAAGAGTTCTTTAAAGTTGGTACGCCACAAAGGAAAAGTTTGAAAATGAGAATGAAAGAAAACAAAAGACAGACTGCTTGCTGATATGCAGACAAGGCATGGGTAGCTAACAGACTAAGATTGTATGTTCCAATCTTTCAATAACCTGTCATAAATATTAGCAAACGTCTTTAAAGTTACAAAACGTAGTTATTAAACGATTTTAAATTTGCTCTATATGTGGTTAAATCTTATAATATAAAATTTCCTCACAAATTTTAAAAGTCAACTTAAAAATCTTGGAGGACAAAAATAACATCAATGACAATAAATGATTTTGGCTTCTTGTTGTGTTACACATTTTCCTGTTAAAAGGCAGAAAATAATGTCAACTTCTAAATAACTTGGATTATTGAAACATTGAAGGCATGAATATGCATTTTCCATGACAATACGCTTCCGTTGATTGTAAAAGTACCGGCAACGCAAGTCCCATGCAAATGAGATAAAACATAATTTTACAGAAAATCTCGAGTATTTAGTGTTTCTGGATGCGCCAGATTCTATTGTGATTATTTCCACGAGGGGGAGGGAGGTGGCGATGTCTCATCTTCCCTGGAATGTGATATCTGGCACCGACAACGTCAGATTGCAATGTTTTCCTCTCTAAGTATTTCTCCCACCGGGTTACCGGACCAGCCGGAACAAACTAAGCTCCCGATATACGTGGTAGTAATGATCATGGTAATATAGTGCGATAGCGGAAGTGTGTAATGGAATTTTAGAAGACAAGAATGAGGAAGAAAAGATCGCGAGAAGTCCGTGACCCGTTTGTTAGGGTACTGTTCCAGCATTCGCCTGGTATTGGTCAGCGAAACTACAGAAAATTATCAAAGCAGCCAACCTAGTATTCGCATGGGGACTCTAACTCTAGAACGTGCCAATCGGCTGCACCGAAACAGCAACAAATGTTGTCACTGAGCCATCGGAGCTGGTGAAAGAATAGAAAAAATGTCGTATCTGGAACTAAGGTACAGTTAGATAGCGAAAATGGAATGCGATTTTAAAAGGTCGTCCACCCAACCTTGCAAAACATGTATCTATTTAATGCTTTTACAGTCTTATACAGGGGGGTATATATTAAATCAACTTTACATTATACTATAATTACAATATATTGAGATGGATTTGAATATTTAAAGTTATTTGGTAAAATTAAATTAAAATATTTCGGAGGTCGAATTTCGTATAGAAAATCAAATAATTCGTATTCAATATGAATTGGGGATTGGGGATTTAAAAATCGTGAAGTAGAATAGAATTGAATGATGAATGGAAAAACAGTACAATTCCAAAATCCTTGTTCGAGAAAAACACAGAAATATATTTTGAGTAAAACGTATACATTTTACAACAATCAAATGCACAGAGAAGTTGTAAGGAATGACTCCCTCTAAAAGAAATTGCTGTGTAAGATTCATTATGTGCATCCGAAGAAGCTGTACAGCCAAAAATAGATCTCGTAGTTATACCGTTTTTCCACTCAATTTATTAAAATTAAAACAAAGTAGCTAATTTTATTAAGAATGTCTTTATTAATGAAGCTTTATACAATTTGATAGCTTAGAACTGCAATTTCATTATGATTCGTGGTGATCTTCATTGCATGTCTCCCAAGACGCAGTATGATAGTAAAACTCCAAGATTTCGCTACTCATATTCTTGAAGAATTTTTTAAATCATTGATATTATTCACATTGGTTGACAATGGTTTCTTGAAGGCTGGTTGGTTTGAAAAAATTGGAGTGATGTGAGGATTGTGCCGTTTAAGAGTGTTTGTACTAGTTCTCCGATAAGATTGGAGGACTACTGGAGGATAACTGGAAAGTAATTTCATAAATTAGTTGATTATAGTTTGAAACTAAGAAGGATTCATTATTTCCTTGAACAATTGATTTGCAGTGTTGTTAATAATAATTTGGCCACCATCTCTTGAAGTCCGTTATATCTATATTATTACTGTTACTGTAGATGGTTTTAATTTGAAGCTTATGCAGTGATAGATTCAATCAATCTTTTGGTAGATAAATTCAATAATGTCCTCTTATAACTCGTTTGACGTTTCCGATTCAAGTAATTAGAAAGAGATATAAATGAAATAATTGAGTAAATAATAAGTAGATACAAGGGAGTATCTCAATATGCTTAGTTCTAGACATTATAGAGAGATTATATAGACCTTACTATAGAGAGATTACTTGAAGGAACCGCTTCGAACTCAATTGCTTGGCTACCGTTGGAAGTGTAACTGCAAGTTATGTCCATGTGCTCAAATTGTTAGTGCGTTCGTTTACAGATGGCCGGTTTGTAGACGCGTACATTGCAATTTCTTGCAAGGCCATTTTTCAGCGAGACTATTTGTTTTCCCTGTCAAACTATTCACTTCTTTGGCTAAGTTCCCTATAGCATAGGAGAACAATCGATTTGTTACAAGAACTTTTAATTTTTTTATGAGATGTGCTGGATTACATTTTTTGTCTAAAGTAGGGGTCTTCAACCTGCGTTCCGCGGAACCTTAGGGTTCCCTGGAAACTTGACAGGGGTTTCGCAAGTGATCACTGCTCAGCTAAAACACACGTAAAATGAAAATCATCTATACATGAATTTTTTATGTGGAAATGGTAGTCTGTCTTGTTAAAATATTACAATTAAAATAATATTTAAGTAAAAATTACAATATTAATATAAATTTAAACAATTTTAATTTTACTAATTTTTTATCATTTAAAATATTGTTCCTTTTCGTTAATTATTTATAAAACGTATTCCAGAAAATAAATAAAAGCTGATTCGCTACCTCACTATTCATTCCCTTATTAAGATGTTTATATTAATATTACATAAGATACAAGAATAATTTTGTGAATTTTAGTAGAAAAATCTTAGATCTCTATTTTATCTGCTAGTTAAACATGAGGTACCTTCAAGAAAATCATGATCCCGAAGGGTTCCTGAAAGTGTAAAAGGTTGATGATACCTAGAGCATCAGGCTCCAACTCTGCCCTGTCTCCAGCGCCTCCGCCCTCTTGGTGTCGCGCCCCCTGAGCCGCCCTTCCCGGTCGCGGTGGGGTTGTGGGGGCATGGAGCATGCGGCGTGGAGCGTGAGGTGTGGGTGCGTGCGGCGTGGGGGAGTTGGGGAGTAGAGTTGGGGGAGTTGAGTTGGGGGAGTTGAGTTGGGGGAGTTGAGTTGGGGGAGTTGAGTTGGGGGAAGTTGAGTTGGGGGAAGTTGAGTTGGGGAAAGTTGAGTGGGGGGAAGTTGAGTTGGGGGAGTGGTGGTTCGACGCGGAAGCGCCGTGCGTCATTGCCTCCGTTGCACCGCGGGCGGAAAACCTTCGTCCCGGCAGCCCACAGCTGGGCATGAGGCTACTGCACAAATCGCGATACCATCTCTGAGGTCACTCACGTGTGACTCGCCTCATCAATTACCCGGCCACGCGCAGGACGAGATCCGCACCGCTAATCCGCTTGGGTCGTTTCCTTTCACCGAACACTCACCGCCCGGAAGCTCGTCTTATGGGATTTCACCAGCTGATTGGGTGTCATCGAAAGCGCTGACAGTGTTTCAGAATAAATGTCGGAGTCATTTTGCCTGCGTTATTACGTGTATCAGACGTACATCAGTGCACGATGAGTTGCCTCCTGGGTAAACATCACATGTATAACTTTGTTTTACGAACTTTCATATGTTCTTCGGGAAAAAGTGCTCATCTTCTACCGCCTTCAAGTCATAGAAGTTGCAACTCCCTGTAAAGTAAATTTTGAAGCCTTGAATACGAAAGTTACTTTCTCAAAGGTCAGAGACAGCCGCTGGGCGGGCATCCTTGACGGCTCGACACGGCAGCTCATTGTACGGGAACTGATGCATAAGCGTGTTGGATGTACACCCACGGCCTCACATATTCTAACGAGGCAGATTACTGTGACCTCACAGGATATTTAACTTCCATCCTTGTAAATTATTATTATTATTATTATTATTATTATTATTATTATTATTATTATTATTATTATTATTATTATGGTCAAAAGCTCCCAAAATATTTTCTCTAAACTCTTAGTGACGGCATCTATCTTGGTGTAGGCGCATACATATCTAAACCTTCACCACAACGAGTGTTGGGGGTGTTAAATAACACCTTCAAGATACTTAGATTGTGACATTTAAACAGCAGTCCACTAAGCGGTAGATTTAAATACGTTTATATTTCCCGTTAATGTCGCAGATGACGAGCAACGAAGAAGTGGTCACCAATATCCATTCTTTATCAGATAATTCTTTTCGAGGAAATAAGAAACTATTTCCTTGTCGGTCTTCTCCTTGAGCGGATAGAAACACTAGTCGCCTGTTACTTCACTTGCGGCTGACGGAACATTCTTTGTCGAAGACATTACACCACAGACTACTAAGAATATGTTTGCGCAGACAAATTAATATTGGCATCCACTAAAAAAATCACAAAGAATAAGAAACTTTACTTTCTCGTATTAAATTTCATTAATTCTGTAAATTTAATTTTCTGTTATTCAATAACTTATAAGACACCGTTCGGATGCTTGAGATCGTTAGGGCATCTGGGCATAGGGGGTTAGAAGACCGCGGGTTCGAGTGCCGACTCGGCCATGGGCGCCGTCACCATCTCATTATCCATACCACAGGGCTAACAACCTTGGGGGATAAAAATCGGGATTCAGTTAAAATGCTGATTCCCCCTCCCAGAAAGATACTTGCACCTGCTGAAGCAGGCTGCACGCGTGAACCGAGTTGGTCTATACGCGAAAAAAAACTTATGAGAGTTGGAATACCCAATACCCTAAGTGAGAGTGCTCAATAATCGTTGTGAAACGACTTAGATACTAAGCAAACCAGAAATTGAACAATTTCTTGGGCATTACGAAATGTTATACTTTTAAAATTATTGTAACAAACTTTGGCTCGACATTACTTGGTTCCAAAATTTAAGGTATTTCCTTTACATCCTCGCTCAATATTGTGCCTTGAGATAAATTCATGTGAAATAATGGAGTAGCATATTTCGCGCGATACACTGTGAGAATAATATATAGTTATTTACATTGATTTTATTTTGATACAAATATTCTAATAAAATGACTTATAGAAAGAACGTAAAAACGGAGTTCAATTTTGACCTATGCAACATTAATATCCAGACTAATGGGTCGCTATGCACAACGATTTTAACACACTGCAGTCTGCTTACTGTGTTCATCATGATCATCTTAAACATATAATTTATTATTTTTGAAGTTGATAAAACTTTGTAAAAATTACTTTCACTTGGCGATATGTACGATTTAGCTAATCTTGATACCATTAAAATGCCTTAATAATGATGCCATTAAAATGATATTTGTTTCAGGTTTTCAGTTGGGCAACCATGTCTATGATCTTCTGTCCGCTTTGAATTGAATGCTCAAACAGCTGGAACGCTATTGAAGACAAGTGCATTTCTACCGTATCCCACACAGTATGTATTCAATGGGACGATTCTTAGTTACATTAAGCTAGCCTTGTTTTTGTTTATAACAAAATTTTTAGTTTCCCGTATACATACGTATATACGGAGTATTATACGTAGTATAGGGAAAGATATGTAATGCGGCGGAAAGTCGATTTCGAGATTTCAACGGAATTACACTTCAAATTTTGAATTTATAGTAGCGTAAAGCTACTCCAAGAAATGTATATTGACTCTTAAATGACACTTCACTAACAGATTAAACTAGTGGTGCTACAGAATGGCACAGACTTTCCCGTATTAGTTTTCCATTTCCTTTGGTCTCGGCTAGCTATTCGGGCTTTCCACGTTTTCTTGCCTGCCATCTGTCGGTGTCCAAAGTACACGTTTTTAAAAATTTTCTCAATTTTTCGATTTCCTAATAGTAGAATGGAAATATTATTTTAAGAATATTCAAGAAAAATAAAACTGTCCTAAGTGGACATTTTCTTTGAAAAATTGGGAGCCGTTTTTAAAAAACTGATGTTCAACATTTCACTGAAAATTGTTACTGTTGAGATATACGGAAACATCTACAGGGGACAATTAATACAAATATAGTAGAATAATAACGTGTGTTAGGATGTTGCAATCCGGAAATAACAATATACGAGAGGGTAACGAATTTACAAACAGGACATATCGTTGGACGAAAATAAAACGCCGATATTCCAACACGGATTTTAGGACTCAGAAATGATCGACACTGGAATAGTAAATATTGGACCATGAATAGTCGTAGGAGAAAATACACACAATCATGATTTGGGACGTGGCTGAATCTAAAATATAAAGTTTTATGAGACATAAAAACACAAATTCAAACTAGTATCTACGTAATATGACCAACGATGAAAACCATAAACATATATAATGTGATTTTCAATTTATGTGATGTCCAATTTATAATGTGTTTAGGTGAGCATACCACAAAGATGTATTATACTTATTGTTTGATTGAATTGTTTGAATGAACAAACCTCTGAGATATCTAAAATTATGTGACGTTGACCTGCTTTCCATGTCCCTCGCCCTCCCCCTTTCTTCTTCCATCTCTTTTTTTCTCTCCCACTCAGCTCTCTCTCCATCTGTCTCTGCCTCTATCTCTCCCTGTCCCTGTCTCTCTCTCTGTATCCCTCCATGCGTTTGTCTCTCTCTCTGTCCTTGTCTCTATTTCTCTCTCTGTCTCACTGTCTCTGTCTGTCTGTCTGTGTCTGTCTGCCTCTGTCTGTCTCTGTATGTCTCTGTCGGTTTGTCTCTGTCTCTCTCTCCCTTCGTCTCGAATATTAGAAGACTAATGAAAATGGATGTAACATTTTCAAGAACTTCAATTTTGTCAGAAGCTATTTAAAGAAAGATTTCAAAAGGTGACGATTGCAGATGGAATTCGGATTCGGTAGCAAACGCATGCTGACAATATTGTAAACACGGAGGATGACGCTCGCGGCAAATATTCAGATACAGAAGATAGAATTATCAGAAGTTCAAACAGTGACGTTTAGCGAACGTGAGTGTAAAAGCCATTCGAAATAGAAATGACCATCCGAGACATTCGTGGAAGTAATCAATTGTAAATAGTCTGAGTAACATCATTAGATTCGGAAAATTAATTTTGTTTATTTAATAATTTTAGTAGAGTCATGAGTAATTGATTTTCTTATCAGAGGACAACAATTTTCCCGGTGGACTCCGAGATTCTTCGTGGGAGAACTCCAGCGGCATTGCAGTCTACAAACTCTCCATAACTTGTAAATGCCGCGGAAAACGTCGAACAAACTAATTTAACAATTTTTTGCAAAGAGAATATCAGATATACATTTAAAAGGCCTTAGTAATTGAAAAAATTAATATTTCAATCAAATGGCATGCCAACAGAAGTAATAGCACAAAAGTAAAATTTGTAAATAAAATGACAAAGTTTGATTAAGTGAATATTGAACTCAATAAATGACGTAAATAATTTTATTTAAAAAAACGGATTCATTTTAATAGTTATACTCCGCAGACTAACCATTTTATTTTTGAGAGAATACATTTTTAGAGAATACTCAGTCCTTATTAGATGGGACTTTGATTCGCGTAAGTCAAGTAAAAAATTTGGAGTCAAGTAAACAATTTGGAGTCGGGGATTTTTAAAACTTCTTTGAAAAATGAAATTCTTTGAAGTTTGAAATATTTTCAATGATAGAACGTTTCTTAATGGCTTGCCCCAAGTTGGGGCGGGTTGTATTAATAAAGGCCTATATGAGAACGCTACACTATTTTAATGTTAATAACAAACCCAACGATAATGTTTTCATGGATCCGTTGTTTTAATATCCAATATTAATACTATATCGCACCTTCATTTGAAAAGTGACACAAGTGCGAAATCGTCATTTTTCAGCTAAAAGCTAATAAGAGGCTACCAAGAGGTACTGCTACTATTCTGAAGTTGATTTTGAATTAGTTCAATTACTCTCCGCTAGAAGGTGAATATTTGGTACAATCTATAACAAGTATTACAGAACTACGAAAATAAATTTGCAATTCTGGGAATTCGCACTTGTGTCACTTTTCTATTTGAGGTACGATATTTATAGACGATTATCATGTAAATCCTAACAGGATCCCGATCCGCCCCTTAACCGCTGTCTCCTTCAGTCTCCGCTTCGAAATTCAGGCTGCCTTTCGGCGCGAGAAGGGGCCTCCGCCGCGACCGTGTGTGTGTCACTGCGGTCGCGTCCTCGTTTGAGGCGAAGTTTCTTTCGGAGCCTCGCACTCGCTCGAAGCGTAACACGCTGCTCACAAGAAAACGCTAAGTGAGGCGCTCATCTCCGAGGCGTGATGTAACTGTCCGTGGCGCGGTCAGCGTGCCGCGTGCGCCACGCGAGGGCACAGTAGGGCACGGCAGGGCACGGCACGGCAGGCGCCGCGGGTGGGCTGGCTGGCAGGCGAGCGGGCGGGCAAGCAAACAAGCGGACAGGGAACAAGTGGGTAAGAGGGCGAGCGAGTAGGCGAGCGAGAGGAGAGCAAGAGGAGAGCAAGTGGGCGAGCGTGAGGGCGAGTGAGTGGGCGAGCAAGTGGGCGAGCGAGTGGGCGAGCAAGTAGGTGAGTGAGTGGGCGAGCGAGTGGGCGAGCGAGAGGGAAGCGAGTGGACGAGCGTGAGGGCAGGCGAGTGGGCGAGCGAGTGGGAGAGCAAGTGGGCGAGCGAGTGGGCGAGCGAGTGGGTGAGCGAGTGGGCGAACGAGTGGGCGAGTGAGTGGGCGAGTGAGTGGGCGAGTGAGTGGGCGAGTGAGTGGGCGAGTGAGTGGGCGAGCGAGTGGGCGAGCGAGAGGTGGGTGGGCGATCGTGAGGGCGAGCGATTGGGCGAGCGATTGGGCGAGCGAGTGGGTGAGCGAGTGGTCGAGCGAGTGGTCAAGTGAGTAGGCACGGGGGTAGGCCAGCGAGTGGGCGCGTGAGTGGGAGAGCGAGTGGGCGAGCATGTGGACGAGCGTGTGGGCGAGCGTGTGGGCGAGCGTGTGGGCGAGCGTGTGGGCGAGCGAGTGGCCAAGAAGGCGGGCAAGCGGACAGGAGGGCGAGAGGCGGATGAGCGGCGTGGAAGGAACGAGCTCGTGAGCGAGCGGGCCGGGAGAAGGGTCGGGGAAGGTGTGGTGGTGCGGGGTGGGCGGGGAAAGGGGAGAGGGGAAGGCGCGTGGTCAGAGGCGCAGGCGGAGGAGGGGCCACGCGCACATCGCCGCCTGGCACTGCTGCGCCGCGCCGTGGCAAACAAACCGCTGACTGACGCGTGGAGTGAAGTGACCCGACTGAGCTGAGGGGGCGGTGTGCTCCAGGCGGAATGTTTTCGGTGGGCAGCACTTTGTTCTGCCGCTCGAGACTTCTTAAAACGCGGTGCACGTGGCGCCAGTGATTTTCGTGGGGATGAGTGTCAAAAAAATTCCTGTCCCCGAGAGCGCTTATAATGGCTGTCTTCAGATATATTACAAAATAGAGTGCCACAATTCTGACAGTGCTATTACCGTTCTCCGTTAGTTTTACTGGTCGACGCGGCATGTCCCAGTAGGATCGTTTGGTTCTTACATCTTCTTCTGCTTCCCTGTGAATTCAGATATGTCCCCTGGTTTTTATGTCAATTCCCTTTCGAATATTTTTTCTAGAGGGACACATTCAATAAAAATTAAAAAATCAAAAAGATTCATTATGTTCTATCAAGACTATCTTCTGAAGTTGAATCAAATTTTTCGTGCAGAGAATGGAATTAAAGAAAATTCGCGGAGCAACGTGCAATAATATATCACAATTAATACCTCAAACAAAGTAAAACTTAGTTCCCATAAAAACCACAAAAATTTACATCAAATTACAAAAAATTGGTGCCATGATCAACACATGACTCCAAGATATTTCATTTGCGATAACGGGTTCGGGCTGGGGTACGGGCAGGGGTACGGGCGGCGATCAAACCCCAGCCCGTGTCGGAAGACAGTGACGTTAAACCACGGATCATGAAGTAGTTCCTTAATTGACACAAAGCACAAATGTCATCGTTTTGGAGTTTGCACAGACAGATGACTACTCAGTGACTTCCACGCTGAGACACAGGAAGGTGATGTCTCTTAGTTGGAGAAAGGAATCAGGAAATGCGCACTTCCCATGAGGCACCAACTTCCCCTCCCACCGTGACTTGTCATTCCTATGACACACAGACGGACACAAGACGTTATACGTACTATTGTCCAATATATTTTCCTATACTATTTTCGAACTAGGCGTTTGAAAGTTCTTCTTGTTTTAAGTTGGGGTGGACAAAAAGAAAAAATTGTTCTGTTTATATAGAGGGAATGTATAAACAATACAGATCCGCTTTTGCAAGCAAAATGCTGCAAATTCGAGCTTATGAAATACGTAATTTATAGAGATCTTCATTGTGTTTAGGTGTATATCATCCGAAGTGGTATGATTAGGAATTGTAAATAAATATCACATGCAAGAAAGTAATTGATGTTTTGTATTTTAAGTGTTTTGCATTACTGACAGATAACATTATTTCGCTAACTTTCACGAAACAGTTTAACAATTGCAAAGGAGCATGTTTTACCTTTCACTACTGCCAACATATGTTGTATTCCCATAGCTTCTCAGCAGAAGTGATTGATATCAATGCTATTTAATTGTCCCTGCCATGTTAAAATTACAACTATGACTAGGAGGTGAAATGTTAAATGTACCTGTCACAGGGGATCTTAACTTCTAATTCTGAACGCGGACTTAACTATCGCGGTAGCTGAAGTGGTTAAAGCACCTGGGCGTATACCAAGTGATCAGAGTTCGATTCCCCGCTAAGGGGGACATTTATTTGAACTGTAATAATCATTTAAAACAATTACTTCTGCTACGTAGCAGGGGGTTACAACAATAGTGGGTACTTGTGAAGCAATAAGCAAATGCCTTGCAATTGGAACTAGTGACTTCCGGAAAGATTCAAATCCCCCCATGGGACAAATTAGATGTGTAGAAACTTTATCGAAGAACATTGAATTCGATGGTCACAGATTTAAAATTACACAGGAGCAACTAAAAATGTCAAAGGATAGAGTATTGGCTCTTCAGTAAGAACTTTTCGGATTATTGAGCAAAAGTAGATTTATATACGCGTACTTTATTTTCAAATATTTATCTATCTCTATCTCTATATCTATCTCTTCACAAATATTAATACGTAACACATTAAATAAAACGTAGTGTAACGTAAGTAAAACGTAAAACGTAAAAATAGTGCGTACTAACTCGGTTTCCGGAAGGCATTTGAAGGGAATTCACGACGTGACCATCCACCACCGGAAGTTGAGATTGTTTGGCGGTACCGTATTTGTTGACACTTCCTTTCGGCAAGATCTTTCATGCCATACATACCAGTGCTACGTGAAGATGCTATAAAGTACGTGTACGAGTAAAAGTATAAAGTACAGACATTTTACATAATTTAATTTTATTGAAAATTAATTCAATTTTTCAGGAAAAGCAAGTATTGTTATATATTTTGATAATTTAGTGTGGGTTAAAGCTTGAAGAAAACTTATAAATATTAGTTAACCTATAATGTTTTAAAAATAAAGATTTTTCTGTGATGTAATGCAGTGAGAACACGAGCCAGAAATTATGTTTTAAATTACTCAAGATCACAGTCCTATCAAATTTACCCCTTTCCATTCTGAATTGGAATCATTGAGTTTAAAATTGAAGCTGTATTAGAAAGAAATTAACACTGTACATACAATCACAAAATATGAATTATTATTACGGTGCGACACAAAATAAACATTACTATCTCAGAAAAGTCTTTTTCCACACCTCGCGCATTAGTAGCAGGAAAACTTGTAAATCTATTTGATTTGGTAAAAAGAATATTAAAAAGTTAAGACTATCTTTATGAACTTTCTGCTTGTCTGTCGAATTTCGAAATATTTGTTGACACTAGTTCACATGTAGAAGAGGCAGGATTTCGAAACTTTTATTGAGGGGAGCAAATTTGGGTGCTATTATAAACACGAAAATTATCATTAACGCTTTAAGTTAATTGTGCTGTAATTATATAAACTGTTTTCAATTTAGTTAATTATTTAATTCACTATTATTGAATATTAGCCTCGTGGCTAACTGTCGTCAGCGTGCTCATTTTCCACCACGCGACCCCGGGTTCGATTCCCAGTGAGACAAGATTATAGTGTGCTTTTTCTTTGCAATGTCCCGGTATAAATTGGTGTGACGGTGAGAAAATTCACTTCTCGTGTTGAGAAGAACGGATTACCGCGTGGGGATGTCTACACGCACACGTATACCCTTAACCCACGGCCGCGAAGCAGCGACGTCGCTGGTAGGCATGAGCGCGTTCAGAGCCTGTTGTACACAGTACATACATACATACATTATTAAATATTATTAATTAGATTAGATGAACACAGAGGTGACGATCCTCATTGTTATTTGAACGGTCCGAACTGTAAATTAAACAATGCATTTTTTCTTAGTAAATCATATATTGAAATATCGAAAACATTTATCATTTATAATGATCACAAATGTTTATACATAACTGTAGGATACATTTTAAAATCTTCATTAATAAATACTTGTAATTAAAACGCAATGTTCTGTTTTTTGCAAGATCGAAAGTATTTATAGTTTTATTTATAGAGGAGAATGTGATAATAGGAGCCTCCACTTTTTTAGACTTAAACAATTAAATGCTGTTTAAAAAGTAAATATGATATCATAAAAAATATTAACTTTATTAACTGTTACGAAAGTGAGTAAAAAACAATGGGTCAAAAGAAGTCATGTTTGAAAAACTTGACTGTCAAGAAACAAGAATGTCACATACTTTCTGGAATTAGTTTTCTATTTTCTTTGATCTAGGCTAGCTATTCGAACTTGTCACATACTCTTGCCAGCTGCCGCCCGAAGTACATTTTTTAAAAACCTTTGTCAATTTTTTGGTTTCCTAATAGTTGAACCGAAATATTACTCTAAGAATATTAAAGAATAGTAAAACCTCGTCCTAAATAGCAATTTTAATTGAAAAATTTGGAGACGCTTATAACAAAAGGTCGATTAAGCCATACTGTAGAGGCGAAATTTGAAGCTCCCACACAAAAGTTTTTCGTTTTCAAAAAGCTTGATTGGAACTAATTTAAAGCACCTTAACTCAGAAATGAATTAGTGTTTATAAATCGCTGTAAATGTGCTTATTAACGGGGTGAGATACCTTTCAAAAATTACATTTATGTAATTTGAAAAACAAAAACAAAAGGATATCCCAAAATAAATTTTATGTCATATTAAAGGGTGCCTTTAGCACTATCTGAATATTAAGTTTGGAGCTTTCCGAAAACTCAAAAGATTTCTGTTAAAAAGAGCTTTAAATTTCGCTTTTTCAGTATCGATTCAACGCTATTTTCTTAAAAACAGCTCCAAAAATTTCAACAAAAATTGTCTTACATACCGAGGTAATAATAAATCTTGAACAATTTAAAGTAATATTTCGGTACAAGAAAGGCTGTGCCTTTCTGTAGCACCACTAGTTATTTTCTCGAATACGCACGTATATATGGAGTAATATGCGTAGTAAAGGGAATGTTATGTAATACTTCGGAAAATCGATTTAGAGATTTCAACGGTAATTCACGTTCAGGGGTCCCCTGATATCGAAAAAGTTTTGTTTCAAAACGCCCGTCCGCCTGGTGTATGAAAACAATATTAGCGCCTAAACTATGCATACTATTTTTTCCAAACAGAATAAAGCCCTGTCAATCTGGAGTCAAAGCTCCGCGATTTTGAAAAAAACCTCCATTAATTTTGGGGGTACTTTACATGAAGCGCTCGGGACATTTTCAAAATTTTCTCAATAATGGCTCCGATTTTGTTTTTTAAATTTCTTGTAAAAGAAGAGAGAAATACATTTATGAATATGACTGGTCTGATTTTCACTGATAACAGAATTGAAATTTTTTGAGATTGAAATTTTTTCAGCGTCTTCCTGCATTTACAAAATTGATGTTAGAAATTTTTCTTACAAGTAAAGTTTTTTCTCCATAATTAGTTCGTTCGTTTAGGTCAAGAACATTTTTTGAAATTTTTATTAATTTTCGAGCAATATTGGATTTAATAATAGCAATATTGAAAAAAATATAAAAAATATTTTCTCAAAAACGGCAAAAAATGATTTTTCTCTAAACATAGTCTTAAATGTAAGATGTCATAAACCGTATTTTTCTCTATTCTTTTGTTGTTGTTTTTTTGAAACATTTTGCTAATGTATTTTCTTGATGTGTTTCTGACGTCGTCATTAATATTTGCATTAGAGGTGATTTGTTTATATTATTGCATTTATGAGCACACGTGCTTTAAATAATGTCCTATAAATTTTCTAGAAAACTCAACTGTTTTCTGTGAAAATAAGCTCAAATTTCCGCATTTTCAGAAAGATTCAAACATCATTCTTACAAAGAGGCTCCATTTTTTCAAAAATTTTCATAAATAATGCTAATTGCACTGTTTAAGATGATATAAAATTCATTTTACTGTATTCTTTTGTTTCTTCCAATATTACACAAATGTAATTTTTTAAAAATATTTCTCACGCCGTTTATATGCACATTTCTGTCAATTTGTATACATTATTGCATTTGTGAGTGGCAGTGCTTCAAACGAATTCCATTAAAATTTTCGAAATCTCAATAGTATTTTTGTTAAAAGAAATTCAAAAATCACATTTACAGTAATGCTTAAACGCAATTTTTTTAATGACACCAAATTTTGAAGGAAAATTTCCATATTTGACGAGGTTTTACTCTTAAATAATATTCTTAAAGTAATTTTTCGATTCTGCTATTAGAAAACCGAAAATAGACGGCAGGTGGAAAGAGGATTGGGCACGAACGATAAGCTAGACCCGACCAAAGAAATTAGGAAACTAACTAGTACGAGATCCTGTGCCATTCTGTAGCAACACTAGTTCCCTTTTGGTTTAGGCCTGGAATCATTCGTGGCGTATATCACAAAACAGTACAAACAAACGTTGTAGTGCAACTAATATGAGCCCGTTAAAGTTTGGGGCCAATATACGCATCATAGCTCTGGGCTCATTTTACAACCATCGCCATATTAAAATTTTACAAACTGAAACATGTCTTTGATACGTTCGAAATTACGGAGTGCAGGCATAAAAGCAATGTTTAAAACATATTTTATTTCATTCGTTAAGAATTAGAATCGGTCTAAGTGCACTCGAAGTATAATTAAAAGCCGAAGATTTACCTTCCAAAGCTTTTAGAACCGAGAAAACTCGAACACCTCTGTTTCACATCGGCTCTCATGAACAACTGAACCACTGAGCTATGATGGCAAAACGAGTTATTAAAGTAGTTGTTAAAATTGTTCTTGCGAGAATGTTTGTGATGTATGAAAAGATACCAAGGGCTCCTAGTATATAAATGCTTAATACCACCACCTTCACATCTAACTATATCTATAATAAAGGGGAAATATTCTTTCTTTTTGAGAGTTAAAATTTAAGTGTTATGACTCAATATTTCAGGCAAGAAATTGTTTAATTTCTAAGTAAATGACGTTTAAAGGCAAAATATAATTGAAAGAGGATTTATTAATAAGGGATTTTTACAATGACGCTGAACATTATCCCTCACTTTTTATAATACTGAACGAAAGTTCACCAATTTATTAATGTTTGTTATTTGCTTAGCTTAATAAAATTATTATTCGCGTTCAGGTAAATCTTTTATATATACATTTGAAGATCCGCGAAATGAAATATCTAAATATAACTTTTTTAAATTTGCCCCAAGATTGGGGGCCATATGCGCCCCCTTACCCCCTCCACGCTGAATCCCGCCTCTGTTATGTAGAGAGGCAAAGCGTTCTACCGAAGTTTTCTAACACTATGAAAATATTGACATATCTTTCTCAAAAAATGTAAAAAAGGTTAGAAAAATCGCCGTGAAGATGCGAAGAAAACAGCTTCACATGACAACTATTCTTTTATATTCGATTGTTGGATTTCTATTTACAACAGGTTGGGTATTGCTAGAGGGCCCTCTAAGATGATTCATTCATTTGAAACTGATACAGTCTTAAGCGCTGATAATTCGTAACCAATTGATCATAATCTGCTCGTACTCACGAGAGATGACATTCTACTCAACGTATTCCACTTACACATTTGTTGAAAGTTGGCATTAAACCCACGTCGATAAAACCGAACGTTGAACTTTTAGAGTTAAAGAATTCTTGCTTATTGAAATTCTGAGGTCACCGCCCTGCCTCTTCTGAAGTTGTGGGACTCGTTCCAAGTACATCCGAGAAAGCGTTGACGGCCTGCAACATCCCTGACACGAAATCTTGCTCGCCTCAAATATCGTAGACATGTAATTATCATTCTGAATAGTACCTGGACATCCTTGATATATAACCTTTGCATCACTAACGTTTTAATGACATCCAATCTTTTCGCTGCGAGTAATTACACTCGCAAATAACCTCCCCACACCACTTCTACATTTGTAGGACAGATTCGTAACAATTTTTCTTGTGGTTGTTTTTGTTAACTATTTTGTGTTTATTGATCCTGCGGTTGATAGGGTAAGTCGACAAAATACTGCGTCTTCCTTGTGAGCGCTTTTTCGTGTATAATTGGCCTAGATTTTATTTTTCGTATTTCTTCATTTTTTCCACTAGTGTGCTGTGTCACATGTACTCGAGTGCCTCTTCAACGCCCAGGGAAGCCGTAATATGTTGAAGCCGGTTCCGTCGTTGCTCTGGAACCAGTCAGCTCCTCTGGTCGCTCCGTTGCATCCGTGGAATTGACGCAAATCTCCAAGAAGCCGGCGGCCTGGTTCTGTCGGACGGCAGGGGGAAGAGGCGACGGCGCGTGCGCGGTCCGCTGCCCCTTACACTGGGCCACAAGGGTCGAAAGGCACACGCAGAAACTTTTCTTCAGCTTTCCTCCTCCTCCTCCTCCTTCTTCTTTCTCCTTCTTTTCTTCTTTCTTTTTACTTCTTTTCTCTTCCTCATTTTTACTCTTTCCTCTTTCTTATTCTTTTCTCCTTCTTCTTTTCTTCTCCTTCCTCTACGTATTCTCTCATTTCTCGTAAAATATATTTTTTTATATTTCTATAGTCTTATTATTGTTTTTATCATCGTCACTTCTGGTTCTTCTCCCGGTGACACATCTTGGCCGGTATGTTGACAAGCAAATATACGACAACTCGCATTTGCGATTGTGGGGAAATTGTGGTGATTTAGAGGATGTTATGGCATACTCTGTTGTTGCCTGCCTTCTTCCTCGCAGTAACACGCGTGCCTTTCCAGCGCCTGGAACGCGCAATCCTATTGCGGTGCGGTTTTTGCAGCATTTACCCAATTTGTTTCCTCCTATGAATTGATTACAAAGAAATAGGAAAAATCGGTAATAATAAACTTGCTGTAATAAATGCTTAACGAAATTGAGGGTTAACGTAAGTAATGAAATAGAATGAATAATAATAATAATAATAATAATAATAATAATAATAATAATAATAATAATAATAATAATTACTGACCGAACAGTGGAAGCAAATAGACCAGATATTGTTCTGTTTGATAAAATATCTAAAACATCATCAATGATGTTGCAGTCCCTACAGATGATAGGCTTGTAACAACTGTTGCTGAGAAAAAGAGGAAATACCAATCTGAAAAAGAAATATCATTTAACCCTTGAAGTGCCCCAGTGGAAGTGCTTTCAGTTGAAGTGTAAGCAAATGGATTGGTCACCAAGGAATGGAAAGAGACCGCAAAGAAATTGAAACTAACTGAGTAGTATTTCCGGACCATTCAGAAAGCTGCACTATTGGGAACAGCAAATATAGTCCATAAATTCTTAAGCTTGAACTTATGGATATCAAAAACCCATTATCTTCTTGTTCCACTTTAGTATGTGCAAACCATTGTTGCCTTGGGTGATTTTGAGAATCGGCTCAAAGTGTATATTCACAGAAAATATGAAATAATAATAATAATAATAATAATAATAATAATAATAATAATAATAATAATAATAATAATAATAATAATGCCGATCCGGATAGACGAGATCGCTAAGGCAGTACTGACATGGCGATCTAGGACGGAGAGATCGCGGGTTCCAGTCCCGTCTCATGGGTGTGATTGCGTATATCTGTATGTGTCATCCAATCATCCTTCGTTATCATCATCATGCCATCTTCCATCCCCCCAGGACTCGCAATCCTGGGGGATAAAATTTGGATTCAGCATAATGCTGATTCCCCAACAAGGAGTCACATATACTTGCCACGGGATAAATGTTACTGAGCCTGGGTAAGTGCAATGTCCGCGAGTTCCTAGACAGCTAATTCGCGATCAAACAAAATAATAGTAATAATTGCTCTCGTTAAGACGATTGGCACTATTTTCAGACGAATTAGTCAAGAATATTTTGAAATTTTAGAAAAGTGTGTTTTTCAGCGGGTTACATGATCATACAGTGGTGGTATTTTGTACTGTCACTGCAATGCCTCTAATCGGGAGGTCCTAGTTTCGAGTGTCGACGGTAAAAATACTCGGGAGAACAGTCAGGAGGGAAGAGCTTGCGTCGACTGGCGCAGTGCATGACTAGAGGGAGATATCTGGATGGAGAGAACTGGGAATGGAGAAACCGACATGTAGGTCGGCGCCGGATCTTATCATCCAGCAGGTGAAGAACCTCCCGTGATGGTTAATGCCCGGCGGCGGCGATGGTGTAACGGTTAGCGTATAGGACTTTTATACTCAAGTTGGCGGGTTCAAACCCGATCCAAGCCGTGTAAAAATACTTCGAACGCCTTCCTTCGGAGGGGAAGTAAAGCTAGCTGTCTCATGTTAGTAGATTTACTTGCATGTAAAAGATCCTTAAACGTAAATGACGCCTCTGAGATAAATTCAAATCTCCTATTTCGACGCCCAAGAAATACCTCCTTTCTCCGCTAGTGGGTGATGGCCCGAGTCTCGCCACGTAAAATAAGGCATCAATCAATCAACCAACCGTTGCAGCTGACGCGCCCGGACACACGAAATAATCAACGAATCCGCCATCGGCGCCCACCTCGCTGCCCCCTTTTCGAAGTGGTTCTGGCCCAGTGTGCCGCGCGGGGCGTGGCGTGGCGTGGCGGGGCGGGGCGAGCGCAGCGGCGGCGCTGCTGCATCCGCGGAGGTCGCGCACCGTTACGCGTGCGTTGAATCGGGGCGCGGCTGGGCTGGCGACCGGGGACACGGCGCAGGCAATGGCGGGGTCTGAATGGAGACGGTGGAGGAGGTTGATGATGTACGTTTGGGCGGGGTCGAGTGAAACGACGGAGGAATTCACATGCCACACACTATGGCGGTTACGATGACGGTCATAGAGACGGCTGTTGAAATCAGCGATGTGGTGAGGAGGGTGAGAGTGAGTGATATGCTTCAAGCATATTGTGACGTTGTATGGTAAAAGTGGTTTACGACGTGAAATAATGGTATCAACTAGTGATACTGCTACATTGTACAGAAAATGTATTGGAACTGTACATAAACGCCTCAAATACGACAAGAATGTGCCGTGTTAGACAATTACTAGGCTGTAAATGTGGAATCCACAAATTCACTGAGAATAATGAAAACAATGACACGAAAGAACTGTGCGATGCAAAATAATGGTATAATTTCTCTTTCTCTCTCTCTCTCTCTCTCTCTCTCTCTCTCTCTCTCTCACACACACACACACACACACACACACACACACACACACACACACACATATATATATATATATATATATATATATATATATATATATATATATATATATATATAGTCTCCACTGAGTCGTCAATTCTCGAACCTTATGAATACATGGGAAGATATGTGTTAGTAACTTCCAAAACTGTTTACAGAAAACATTAGAATTATAAAACACCAGCAGTAAAAACTATCATATAATAATTCTCCAAACTCATGATATGCTTGATAGAAAACAGAGCAATTAAGCATGGAAAATAAAAGTGTTCCTAATTCACATCAAAAGATCAACAAGAAAATATTTTAAATAGACATGAATGACACGGAATGAACGTGTAACCATATACAAATAGTTGTACATGAATTTTAAAACCGAATACTGTTTGCGATAACTATTCCTAAAACATTGGCGGGTACAGAGACTTTCTGGAATATCTTTAAAGTAAATGATTGAAAGGCGGTGGTGGGGGTGACACTAAGAGGTTGATGGTTCCGTCGGTGCAGCAGCTGGCAACCGAGGCTGCCAGGCAACGGCGGCAGCGGCACTGGCGATCGAGTTGGCGACCGACACGGCGAGCAACCAGCAATTAGCGGGGCACCTGAGAGGTCGCTGCGCGCCCACGTGGGCCCCTTCCCCCGCCCCCGCCGCCCCCGCGCAGCCTCTCAGCCGTAGGAGACGTCAATGCACTGCGGCGACCGCGAAGGCGGCAACGACTGCGTGCGCCGTGGCTGGCACCTCTCGGGTGCTACAGTTCTCTTCCACTCCGCCATTAACACTGTCATTCACACGCCGGCACAATGCCCTTCCGTGTGGTGGGCGAAACAGTATCACAGGAACGTCAAGCACAAGATCGCACGAGGTTACCACTTCGTCGAGGTAAAATGCGAGTATTTCATTTTCACTATTTATAGGTGACAGCGAGCGCGCACATCGGAGAGTGAGTGAATGAGTGGTTATCTTACAGATCTCTCAACCCCAAAGTGCTTGTTGCCACGAATGAGAGTGCATCTATTTCCATTGGGTCGATTTCCAATCCCCAGTGGCCAAGGCGTACTGGCGGCATGTAAAAGAACCCCGGCCTATAACCCGGCGTAAGATAGATTGATTAGTAATTCCGTGAACGTCAACCGCTAGGGACAATAGTCCCGTAAATGTAGTGCAAATTATTTTCGTGTAAGCTGGTGGTAATCCTGCCTCGCTGGATGAGGTCAGCTTGCGGTGATTTTTCCCAGCCAGGTATCTCCCACCAACGTGGTACCGCCCCAGTCGGGATAAGCTCTAAGCTCCCGACCGGTCTCCCGACAAGTGTGATAGTGTAGGTCATGTAAGTGTGCGTAAGAAAGGGGTAATGAAAGGATAAAGCAGAGGAAGGGAATATCGCACGCGGGATGAGGCCCATTCGTTAGGGTACTGCTCCGGATTTCGCGTGGTGTTGACCGGAGAAACTACGGAAAGCTACCGATCAGCGCAGCCAGCCGGAAGAATGAGGCTGAATTAGACCTAGCTGACAAGGTAGTGTAGAAATTTCTGCCGCCGTCGAGATTCGAATCCCACGACCTCCCGGTCAGAGGTACTGCAGTGACATAAGATGATGCCGTGAGCCACCTTTGCCGCTAAATAATACCCGGCATAAATCCTACAGCAATAATTTTACTCCTAATTGAAGCCCCACATTGCTTTATCCGGAGAAAGTTTCAAATAATGAATAAATATTACTGTGGCCGCAGGTGAAACGGTCTTTGCGGATAAAATAGAAGTCAAAATGTATTGGCAACATTGCGAGGCCAACGGTGCCAACTTGAAAATTCCCAGTAATTTGACCAGTGACATCAACAATAATGAAACTTATTACAAAAAATTATTGTGGCTCGAATTCTCTCTCTCTCTCTCTCTCTCTCTCTCTCTCTCTCTCTCTCTCTCTCTCTCTCTCTCTCTCTTTCTCATACCTCGTACACTAACTACTCGATGTAAGTTAGCTGTATGGATGAGCTGTTAACGCATTCACGTCATACACAGTTGGTCTTAATTACTACACAGTCAACCTTTTCACAACGGAAGCTTAACTCATTATGTGCACATTTTCAATCCACAATCAATATCAAATATAAACACTGACAAACATCCAAAATAATGCACTTAATACCTTCAAAATTCTCCGTCCTTATTTCTTAAAAAACGCGCAAATTACGAAAATGAATACATGTATACATCAAATGATTTTTGTAGAGAAAAACAGATGACTGATATTCTATCGTGTCCCTTAAAAGCAGCCGGCGATGACGTCCTCAGCATTCATGGCTTTTGGCTGATAGCGCCCATCGCTCGTACTTCGTTGCACTACTTAAAGGCATTGAGAAAAACAGACTGAATCCTGGCCATGGTCTGTGGGTTTGTTCTGTAGAAACGTAATTAGAAAATGAAAGAAAACCAAGGCACTTGTAAGGTAACGGCCAATGCGCTCGATTTCCATCGCCTGAGGATACTTGAGTTCAGATCCCAGTCTCTTCATGTGGAACACACGATGGATAACACTTTAGTGGTATGGTTTTTCAAGGGGAACTGCAATTTCTCCTTCCTTTCATTCCATCACGGTACCGTTATCACTTTCCTCCATTTCATCATCGTGTATTAATTAATTCATCACTTGAGATACAATCACATTCTCTTCGGTAAGGTGTCAATCAGTTGTAAAAGTGCCTGTACACAGGCAGGCAACGCTGTGTTATGCGTTTGTCATGCGATCTGGAAACAATCGTTTGCTGAATTGTGTAACTTCCGCACAATATTAGATTTTTCTAGTGCGTTTTATATGGCCGTCATAAGAACAGCGATTCGAATATTCACAATTCGCATAGAGAAAATAAAAATATACGCTTGATATTCTTGATATGCTCCCCCTTCCACCACAATACAACACCAACAACAATAAAATCAAAAATCAAATGATCCTAAGTATTAATTGTACAGGGTTTTAAAATTGAGCTATTTTCACGTCCATAAATAATATTGCATAGAGCATAAAGGTTTTTACAACGAATGGAATATGCACACACACTGATACAAACAACTATTAAGCTACTGCATAACTCTACGTAGATATATCTTCTCGATAACCATTTCCCCTCTCATAATTCCCCTCGCTAACTGCGACTAACTAAATTTATTTTTGAAGATGAGGAAATGTTTTGAAATCATATTATTTCGTAAAAAAAAGTGACATTTTATAATTCTGATTAGTGGAGAAAATAAGATAACAAAAATGTCAGGCTGAATTGCGCTCTCTGCTGACTGCTAGAGCTTCTAACTCCCAGCTCGGCTGGAGTATTAACCGTGCGACGGATATCCTACGGTCTTGCACGACTGGCTGCGCAACGGAAGGATGTGCCTATGGCTTTCCTTCCGCTCTTTTGAACACGTCGCTCCGAAATTTAGAATGCCGTTCAGTTAACTACTGAGGCATATTATATAATAGAAACAATTTCTTACCACTATATTCATTGCTCAAGATAATAAAAATTAAAAATATCCGTATCGCTCTTTACGTATACTTTTCTTTTCTTTTCGAGGTAGTTTTCATTTCCATGTTTTATATTAATGATTTTTGTTTGTTTTGAAGAAATGCTTCACAAAGTCACTTTGTTTTCTCTTTGAGATGAGATTACTGATAGTACATTAAATTATTTAATTTCAATACCACTGCACGTTTGAGGAATCCGATTTTTATTTTGAGGTTTTGGTGTCTTTTAGTGCGTAGTCATTGACACCGAATTATTTTTCCTTGTATTTCTTTTTTACCCCGATAATTATTGTAAACGTTTTATGCTACATTTGTACAAACTCTTGAAATATCTATCGTTTATACTTGACTTCTATTGAAACCAAAAAGATAAAGGTAATGAGATTTTTGGCAAGCAATGAGATACAGAAAATTCTTAAAATGTCATGTGTCTATAGGCTCATTTTGCTAACAATATATTCATACTAAGATTTTTCAGAATATAGTAGAAAATGGCAATATAATCTCACATGAAATGTATAAAAAGGGTAATTGATTTATTCAATGGATATTACGTGTTATGGGCAGAATTAGACAAATGTTCAATGGATTTCTGTATTTGAATAGGGAGTAAAATTTATTTCAAAATATACACATTAACTTTGAACGAAACTATTGTTTTATTTTCGCTTTTTGTTACGCATTTAACTTATTTTGGGTATACAATAATATTTTCCAACATTTTCTTCCTTTCATTGATGAATTAACAATCAGTGAATCGCACATCAGAATGGATTACAGAACACTATGCAAACACTTCATTTACGCTACACTACTTCTACTCTTTGAACATGGTATTTGAGATTCAAAAGAAAATTCTATTTAAGGCTTTATGAAACATATACTGTACTTTGTAGTCCAAGTGGCATCGTTAAAAGAGTTTGACGTTTGAACTCGTAAGTGGTTGGGTGGGCGAATTGTTGATTGATGTCAATTGCATGACTTGTTCTGAGACTCGCTGCCTCATTTTAGCTTGTTACGCCACTTATTCTTAATTTACCATCTATGCAGGTACGTCGCGTGGATAACACGGATTTAACAGTTTTGTGACAACGAGACTGGTTGATTGTATGCAGGTACGATGATTCAAGTACGAACCGAACTTTATTGGAATATTATAGGAACACATTTTTATAATGTTTGTGCTTTCTATAATGTTCTTATCTGTATAGTTTCCGTCTCTATGCACACACTTTGTCCAGTATTGTGTGAGTTTTGTTATCTGAATCGTGAAAAGATGACACAAGAAATTAAGCAAACATTTCAGTGAAAGGCAGTATGTCTAGGGCCACTTTTAGGGGAGTGCACGGATGTTAATAGCATGGAGAGCCATTTGAACTGTAAGGTTGATCTTTCAGGACAATTCATCGAAGACGAACAAATTTCTCTTAGGTTACATGTGCACTAAGGAGCCTTGTGTGACGAGTGTCAGCAACAAACACTTTTTCCAAAAGTGCGATGTCTCAAGCGAACAGGGAGCTTGAAACGTTACGCAAAGTTTCGAAAAATTGTGTTGCTTTCAATCTTTCCTGTGAAAAATTGTGTGGTATTGAGACATTACATTATGGGTAATGAGCTTCGAATATCGGTCGCTCCATGTAGATTTTATGGAGGAAAAATAGGATTTGCATCCGATTTCCTCGGGATTCTGCGTTTTCTCTCGCTTTCCTCCAATGAGATTATGATCAATTGAATTTATACAAATAATCATCAACTATTCCCTGTATGGAAGAGGCCGCGAGGGATATGCTAGGAACTTGCATGCTCATAAAGTATACCAGAAATATATATTGGTATCAGTAAGATGTGGAAACTACACATGATTTTTACTTCGAAAACTTTGTATGTTACGTATGAATGGCACATTCTGCACCAGACACTATGCGATCTAATCTGTTGTTGTTTGTTACACTTGAAAACTTAATGACGCGATTACCAGTCGTGTCCTGAGGAGCCAAAAATAACGGAAGTGCTTCACGAGAACCTCAGCAAAAACCAAGGATTTCAATGGCGATCCGCAGTCGTTACGTAATAGCTCCAACACTGCAACGAATTAGACAGGAAATGACTTTTAACATTCTACGTACAGCCGGCAGTGTCCGAAACACTGTAACGAATTCCCTTTTCAAGCGAAATCCACAAAATAGAAATAAGTTTTCCTTTGCACAAACTGTTTATCTCCAAGTTCACGAGAAAGTCCTATTAAAATGCCAAACTTCTGGAAATATTTTCAATTTAATATTTACTATAAATTTACTTTTTTATATGGTGGAGATATTACTAATCAATTTATCTTTTACAGAATTTATAATGAATAAATTCTCATTTTCTACTACAGTAGATCTGACGTGCGCGTGGAACACTCTTTCGACATGAGAAACATTGTAGCTCTCGTGTTAAAGGAGCAAACCCTTTCTGCGTTGGGACTTTAAACGCTTGGAAGTAAATGACTGTACTAGTTCTGTTTTCAAGAACGTTCCTATATAAAAAAGGATTTTCAGCATTGGCTTACATTAAAAATTAAAAACGAAGTTAAGGCAGGTGAGCACATTTTGTTGCTTAATATTTCTACTTGGAATTATTCCCTACAATGTATAGAATTATGAATATTTCGTGAAATAAAATTGGGTCACTTTTAATATCCACTTCATGTCTTACAATAAAATACCATTTCTCAAACTCAATTTACGAACAAGAAATGCAATAATATTCTAATTGTCTGCCTCTGCGATGGATAATTACATAAAATATTTAAAGGGATAAATACAGCTATTGAGTTGATCCTCTAGTTTCAACATACGTAGTTGAGGATTAGCAGAACAATGTTAAAAATTAAATCTTTTTGTTCATGAATGGCAATCTTCGTTTTATTTAGCGTTTTGGGGAAGCAACGGAGTGCTCAAATATTCCAAGTTTATTTGTAACGCCAAGTTTTTTTTCTTTTGTATTTGACGTTTTGAAATGAAGTTGTATTTTAACACAGCCATAAATAATTAAAATATCAATATAAAAACATAATTTATTCCCATTCTCTCTCTTCCCCTCCCTATCACTCCCTCCCTCCCTCCCTACCTCTCTCTCTCTCTCTCTCTCTCTCTCTCTCTCTCTCTCTCTCTCTCTCACGCACATACACTGAAATCGCACTTGCAAATAAGTAGTGTCACATTATGCAGAGGATATTCTCTGTTGTTCTTGCAGCAAGCAAGACACTTTTCGTTTTATTGCAGATATAATTATTGTTAAAGTACAAAAACAATAGATTCATAGTTTAACGATTTATTTCATTGTCCTATAAGTATTGATATTGAAGATAAATGAATAATCGGTATTTGAAAATTTTATTTGTCTAGATCGTTACATACAGGATATGTCTCTCTCTTATTGCTGCGGGAAGAACTCAAAGGTTCACAGAGTTCAGAGTGGTACGCTAAATCGGGGCCTGAACCACAGTCTTAGTCAGTTAGTTCCCTCATATTGCCCTTTTTTAGAAGACATGCAACCGAGATAAGTACATGTCTTGACTGTGAGTGGTTGGACAAATAGACAACACTGACATGCAGTTCAACGAAGTAAAAAATGCCCGCAAAACTTACATCAGCTCCAAACATTTATTTTTGGTAGAAATTGATAACGTAACTTATTTTGTGAATTTGTTATTTATTTATATTGTAAATATAATAGATAGGACGTTTTTATCATTTACCTTAATAGAACAATATCTGGCTCAGGACGTTTAGATCTACGAGCCAAAGTTTCAGGAGGTAGCAAAACACTTCGTTTGAGATCTACTGTGAATGCTTCTTCAAGTAACGTCTCTGCCTGTCGACATCTACAACACAGAGCCACCTCTGTCGCTTCTCACAGTGTTTCCCAGACCCCCTTCCGCACCGACATCTTTCGCAGAGCGCCATCTTGCGCGTAATATTCGCACGCACGCACGCACGCACTCTAGCACGCAAACTCGCACGTGCGTACGCACTCGTCCTTCCGCGCGGCAACCGCATCCCGCTCCTTTGGCTGGCCTCCGAGCGCCGGAAACGGAAGTGAAGTGAGCCACACGTTGAAAAATAATACCGCTGAATAATACAAGCAAGCATACGAGCCAGGGCGTGTTAGCGGGTGCGGGTGCGCTACTGAAGTGTCGAAGCCCGAGAGGTTCTAGGTTTGACTCCCGAAGGTGGCGGTTTTCCGACACAAGCTAAGCAGCTGGTTGGACGATACTGTTGTCTGAATGCGATTTATACAAGCAAACTATTGCTATCGGTGCTTTTTGTGCTGTTTTCCTACCAAGTGCAGGAAAATGCGGGAGTAGTACCAACACATTGACACAAAATGGGACCAATTCAGCGGTTTTTTTCTTAGATTAAATGTATTATTTCTTAAAATGTTCTCAATAGACACAAAAATTCTAAAAGAATCATAAATGGGTGTTTTCCTGGAAGCTAAGTTGATTTAACCAAGGTTGTGCATGATCTTGACTGATCGGATGATGTCGCGTCGAAGGCTGTGTTGCCGACGTTTCGACTATCTTCCTTACGGCTGGTACGCACACCACGAGGAAGACCACGACAAGATGGTCGAAACGCCGGCAACCCAGCCTTCGACGCGGCGTCACCCGGACAGCCAAGATCATGCACATGACTCTGGCCGCGAAAGCCTACGACTTCATTTAACGGAGGTTGCTAAAGCATTACATGCCCCTGTCCAGGCGTGATCATGTCTTGTAGCGATTTGAGTCCTCTTCTGAAGCCGTGCTTAACAACTGTTTACCTGAGGTTGATAGAGGGGAGGCAGTTTATCGCAAACGATGATTGGCGCGCACCCATGTTGACGGTTCATCTAAGGTCTAACTTGTAAGTCTGACATAAGTTCCAACGCCAATAACGGGATACGGACCGCACAAGATCTTTCTTTCTTCATAATTTCATGCATATCCTTGGGGTATCAGCCTTTAACGCAATCCTATCAACAAGTAGCCCATCCCAAATGCTCTGCTAAGGCTCCGAGTACTTTGAGTACCGGGGGGTCTAAAGGCAAGGTGGCACATTTAATGCCACGGTGTGAAAAATAAAATTAAGAGAAGCAGCTGTATAGAATCAGTAGCAGACTATGAATTCCGTTCAAAGCCGCTATATAATACATATGATCTGTAAAATGTTTAAAATTCATTACCAGCCACATGAAAATAGGTCTCTTCTCTCTTTCAAATCACCTCAGTCCAAAACTGTATTTTATAAGTATCATCAGTCTTATCCTCACGTTTTCAAAGAGTTTTCAACTGATCACCATTGTCTGAAGCAAATGTATCTATGATTAACCTAAAACATAATCTACTTTAAAACTCTCGCGATTTGTCTGTAGTAAACCAACACTTCAAAATGCAAGAAAAAATTCCTCGGAAATGTTCCTTCTGAAAATACAAACTTTTACATTTGTTGTTGAAATCATTTTAAATCCAACATCTAAAAGTGTAAATCTATCAAAAATTAAGAAAGATAGGTCAAAATTGTGGAATGTCTTTGACCTCACGACCTCCAAGAAAAATGCAACGTCTATGTGAGATCCATGGACGCAGGTCTTTGGGCCACAAATTACGTTGCGTGCGTTTAGGGTGTTTGGAGAATGTTATCTTTCGATCGCGCAGAGAGAAAGACTGCGAGATATCGTGAGTTAATCTACTCTCAAATCTGTTTAAAATGCCTGCTTTGCCCACTACAAATCACACAGAAAGGCAAGCATTTGGAAAACTCGGCGGTGGAACAATTGCAGTAAATGTTATGAATTTCCAAGGTCTTCATCGCGCCTAGTGAGTCATTTGTCAGCCACTATTCACTCAACGCAGTTCGTAGGTTTAATTTTCACGGTTAGAAAAGCAAAAACAAACGTATTTTTCCTTGCGGGCACATTTTCCTAAACCAGACTGATGTTCGAAAAAGTAGTCAAAGGAAAAGTTTAGTTCTCTTATACCTTGTGATGCTATCCGTCCCATCAGATTGCGACAATAGCGAGAAATAGTCATTTGGGTTTGTGAGTTAGTTCCCTCAACTTCGTTCCTGCTTTCGACGTTCATGTGTTTAACACTGTTACGTTAGTATTACTGCATTTAAAGTTGCTCTGCTGTATGCTCTCTGGTAAATATGCTCTAATTATTTCACAGTTGGTAATTTAATCCTAACTGGCACATGCAGGATATCAAGTTGACTGGATTTTTGAGGTGGTAATTAATAAAATTTGATTTAAACTGGTAAAAAGGTCAGTTACTATACTGAAGTGAATTTGGATACATTGAAACGCGAGAAGCGATTTGCTTATGAAACATTTAGTGACTACTACTACAACTACACACTACGCAATGCTTGGTTCTCTCTTGTTTCTTGACAATGCTGTTTACATAAAAGTCTTTGAACTAACATACCATTAAGTGTCATTTCTTGCAAGACGTCTTCAGCACCTGTCAGCGTCCCTCATCAGCACAGAGGGAGGGAGAGTCATCGTTTTCCTAGCTGGACCGCGCGTGGCTCGACGCCCAAATGGCCGCCGCTCAGCTGCCCCCGTCAGGTCGAAGCACCTGCTCGTCGCATGTCCGCTCGGTGTTGTCAACGCCCAGCTGCCTCGCGTAGATGCGTAGTAATCTACAGTTGGTTCACGGTTCGGATGCCATTAATTATTGCCATTGGGGCTCCAATTTACTCACATTAGTATTTGAACACTCCGAATATTGTCAGCGTACCCCATCAACGCCATGATTGCGAGACACGGAGAGAATTTGTTAGCGTGGTTGCAGCTGCCACGATACGTAAGCGAATCTGTACTCCGCCGCTTTCTGCTGGCTGCTACTACATCCCCGCGCGAGCTATTGGCTCCATCTATCAGTTCTACCGGTCCTTACTCGACCTCGACCACGCCCTTTTCACCCATGGTCCTAGCATCCTGAAGCTTCTTCTTCACTTCCTATCTCGATCGATAGAACTCTTTCCCTTTTACACTTATCCAATCATTTTTGTATTTTGCATGCAAAATTCCCATCCTTCGCCCTTTTGACTGGTTGCAACGAGGTCAACTCCTCATCTACCGTACGCGTTAAGAGTTCGAGTGGAAACACTTACGCGAGGCCAATTCACCCAAGGAAGTAATTATGTCAATCAGTCGCTGCATGTCCTTTAGGATTTTTCGGCCTATGATTTCGCAGCCAGCGGTTTCTGGCCTCGTTACGCCTATTGGCACCGTTGCCCGGCTATTGGCACCGGTGACGTGCGCGACTGCTTGTCGCCTCGTTCCGCCTTTTATCGAATTCTGCAGTAGCTGCCTCAAATAATCGTCATTGTTCTGTGAGGAGCGGAGCACATACGCGAGACAAATTTACTCACGAGGCAATTATGTCACTCAGTCACCACCGCTGGCGCTTGCCTCCGCTCCCTCTGTCGATCGTAAATCTGTCAGCGCGTCGGCTGCACGCCCCAGCTCTGCGCGGCCGGCCCCGCCACTTGTTTCGTTATATCTTCGCACAATACATATTTCTTTACTCGCCCTACTTGTCATTGCGTCCTACAATATTCTTATTATAATATAATTTGTTTATATTACGATGCCTGGATGTATGATCCATCACAACTTGCTATGTATTTCAGTATTTCTGATACAAATAGGTACCTTCACTTCGACTTGATTTTGAATCCAATGCAATGCAATGCTATTCTACTAGTCATTCCCAAATGAAATCCTAACTCACAGTCTTGCCACCTTGATACTTAAGCAGCTTTGACGGGCCCTCGATAAAGAAACTGTGGTTTCGTCTTAGGAAGTTCCAATTCTTTAACTACCAGAACCGCCTCCAATGAAATTCAGTGTTTATGGCCTTAGTGGACTGCTAAAATGCAAAAGTGAGTCATCTCAAAAAGCCTCATTATAGAGAAGTATGGTTTTCAAATGAGCGGATCTGTTTATTTCCCGGCTGAGGACAGTGTCTTACCGTCTGTCGTCTGCACTACATTATTGTAAATTTAACATTTAAAAATGTATTCGTTTCTAAATATTCTTGTTAACTTGATAAAATCATGAGCTTTTTTAAGATGTGTTACCTTTTCTACGAACCGACAGTATTAAGTTTATTCTTATCAGATAATTTCTAACGATGTGAGTTTGCTTCCGCAACATTTTTTTAATGTCGACGATGTGTGACAGCTGAGACAGCACACTCTGCTGCACAGGACTTGCCGCTTCAACTGCACACAAGATATAACACCTTTCCACAAGAGATAACATCTTTATATTTTTTATGGTTTTAAATGAACGTACCTAAACATTAAGGTAAAAACATAAAAAACCTCACGGTACATGAAGCACAATCTGATTTGCCTTTCCTACTTGTTTTCAAGGGATATTGTGTAAGATAATTTTGACTCCCCGTTAAAAAAAAATCATGGCGGAAATTCACAGGTTCCTAGAGATCAGTCGAAGGTAAGTTACACGAAAACAGAGAAGAATACTCGAGAGTGTAGGCAAGAGTTTTTCTGACTAGATTCCCGGCAATAGAGAAGAGGGCAAGGATGTACAAGATGAAGGCGATATGGTCACAATGACAACAGCATAGGAGTAGATATTGACAAATTTGTCACCCCAGATCACTATTGATGAAATGTATTACTTAATTGTCACTTCGGGCCCATTTCTAAATTATAGAAGCCAATTTTATGGAAGGAGCGTCATTTGTCATCGTCGATGCAGCTAGAAGATTACCTTTTAAGTCTTTTCTTGACTGACTTCCCCAAAAATGTGCCATCGGGAAGCCATCTCTCTTTCCCACCCCCTCACCCGATGGGGAGGTGCGGGCGCCGCCACGCATAGCTTAGGAGCCGTCGCTGCGCCTGGAGGGGAGCCGCTATCGCCGCTCGCAGTGTGTGCTTTCGGGCAGCGGCGGCGATCTCGTGTCGGATAAGCGCAGCCGCCCGCCCGCCCGCTCTCCTACCGTCTGCGCGCCCGCCCGCCGGCCAGTCCACGTTCCGCCCGCCCGCCCGCCCACTCGACCTCCGCTCGCCCATTCGACCTCCGCCCGTACGCTCGCCCTCCCGCCCGCCCGCCCACTCGCCCGCACGCCTGCCCTCCGCCACCCTCTGCCCGCCCGCCCGCCCGCCGCCCGCCCGCCCATCCGCCCAACAGGCCACCCGCCCGCCCGCCCACCCGTCCGCCCGCCCACCCGTCCGCCCGCCCACCCGTCCGCCCATCCGCCCACCCGTCCGCCCATCCGCCCACCCGCCTGCCCGTCCGCCCGCCCGCCCTCCCGTCCGCCCGCTTCCGCCCGCACGTCCGCACTCTCGCCCTCCGCCTCCCTCCGCCGCCCTCCGCCCGCCCGCCCTCCGTCCGTCCGCCTTCCCGTCCGCCCTCCCGTCCCCCCCGCCCGCCCGCTCGCCCTCCGTCCGCCCGCCCTGCCGCCCTCCCGGCGGCCCCTCCCGGTCGCCCACCCGCCCGCCCGCCGCCCGCCCACCCGCCCGTTCGCCCATACGCCCACCCGCCCGCCCTTCCGCCCGCCCGCCCTCCCGTTCGCCCGCCCGCCCTCTCGTCCGCCCGCCCGCTTCCGCCCGCAGGTTCGCACGCAGGTCCGCACGCTCGCCCTCCGCCGCATTCCGCCCGCCCGCCCACCGTCCGCCCGCCCTCCCGTCCGCCCTCCCGTCCGCCCGCCCGCCCGCCCTCCGCCCGCTCTCCGCCCGCCCTCCGCCCGCCCTCCGCCCGCCCTCCGCCCGCCCTCCGCCCGCCCTCCGCCCGCCCTCCGCCCGCCCTCCGCCCGCCCTCCGCCGCCCTCCGCCGCCCTCCGCCGCCCTCCGCCGCCCTCCGCCGCCCTCCGCCGCCCACCGCCGCCCACCGCCCGGCCGCCTAAGCGCTGAGGCATTACTCCGCCCTGCCGCCCGCTTTGATTTACTACCGCCCCGGTGGCTGTGCTGAGCCTCAGGAACACCCCGGCAAATGCGCCCCAGTTTACGTTGTAATGTAATGTTTTCGTAAAGACTGGGTTCTGTGCACGCAGAGAATGTGTTATTTTCAACTTTATTTTCAACTTTACGTGACTTTTTCCAATTTATGTAAACAAAATTATGGAAGAAACGAGGCATGTTGCTGCCGAGCAAGTGATAAGAAGTTTTAATGCGGGATGCACATGTTTTGCCGCGTTTTAAACGATGCAAAGAGTGAAGTATGTAGCACTTAAGGGACCAATTATTTTAACTTTTTCATTATAATTTAAAGGATTTAGTTCATTTTTGAAGGCATGAATAATATACTGCTTGATAATCGTTAGAATTTTTTCAGTTGAAATTCAGTAGAAATATTGTATTTACAATCAGTGGCTTTCCTTTTTTTATAACCTGGTTTAATACATGGTAAATTTTGTGCATTGTCAACAAGTACTTTAAAATTTGTGATTATAAGTCACATGCCTTCAATATGTGCAACCAAATATTCAATTTTGTAAATTTTTTTAAAATTTCAAAAATAATTTTAACTTTATTCCTGTCTTATGCTCCTGATCATTCGACTGCAAGTGTTAACATATTCTCGTATTTTACGGGTCGTACATTCAGTGATGAGAGCATTTGTTTAAATTAATATCTGAAGGTACGAAACCTACCTTCCCTGTAATAAATGACTGTTCTACCGCGAGTAGCGTAGTCAATGTCGTACTGGCCTTGGCATCATTTGTGAGCAATCGATAGTTGCAAAACAAAGAACGCCAACTTTGTCGTTTACTTCTAAAGTATACTGCTTCTTCTGGATAACTTACTGCAAAAACTATTCATGATTTTAAACAATCAATTTCTAGAGCAAGTGGAAACTAATTTTTGAAAAAGAAAGTTTTCTTGAAAAGAATAAACAATTTTTTATTTCGCATTGTCAAGTAATAGTAACATTAATCGGCAATTGCATGATTGTGTAATGTACTGTTCCCAATATACATTTTTTGTGAAACAGTTGAAGGTTATGTATTTGATCTGGATGGCAGTAGATACATTATTTTCAAATAGAAGTTCTGGATAATAGTATGTGGGGAAAGGTTTGAAAAGACAGTAGATATTGATTAGGGTGTTAGCACTCTTGACTACCAACGTAAATCTTCTAATCGGGTTTTCAAACCCGAATGGAAGTCACTTTCGAAAAAAAAAAAAATCCTTAGGGCGCCAAGGAGAGAGAACTTCAGTATCAGGTATACGTATGTTACGGGAAAGGTCCAAAGTCCTCTTTCCAGAACTAGCCGATTAGTGTTCACTTTATCCGTAATAAGTGGATGGAGTCTGAAGTATGAGCAGCGTCGAAGTATACTTCGGACTTAGGCGGGACGGTGTGCCCTTTATCCAACACGAGGTGTCTAGGATAGGTGAAATACGTTACCGCGACCAGGATTATCAGACAGTACATGATACACATGAATCAGGCAGCTGGAGAGCCGTTTCCAAGGCTAGTACGGTAAGAGACAAGGACTAGTTTCAAGTTCAACGTCAGTCAAATTTAGTTGATCACGATTTTACCTAACCTCACTATAAACCTCGACGTCTCGCTAAGCAGTTTCTATGTTTGGGCGAGGAGATTTCGGTCTTGGCGAATTACAAAAACAGCCTTGAAGGATACTTTCGGATGCATGCTCGCCAAAATATTTCTAGATAATACTTAAGACGCATCACATTCATTGTACTCTTGGCTTCAACCTGTGGTTAAATCGCAAATTAGAAGGATAATACTCGCAATGATTCATTGCCATTCATACAGCTTTATCCACGGTGCCCGGTCAATGTTCGAATTAACCAACAAATTCGTCATATTTTATACATAAACCGCAACTTACTGCACACTTCAAGGGATTACTGATTATATTTTGTTATCAGTGACATTGTTTTCGATAAGTTGTAAATGAGTATAAACACTTAACGAAAGTTGCTCATTGAAAATCACATAGATTCTAGGCAACTGGGTGAATATCAAACCGGACGTAGGCTTATGGAATTACAATTAGAGGAAAATAAGTGGGCTGAAAGATACCTTTCTGATTATTATGAAGTTTTGTTAATGTTTCTAATATTATTTACTTGTTAATATCGCCGTCTCTTTTTAATAATTGCAATGCAAGGAAAGTTTGTTTTATCAGGAATAAAATTCTGTGTCTTGCAGCATATGTTTGGAAAGGAACGATTCTTGAATACGAACAGCATCGCCAAGAAAACCTTTTACATTTTTACAAGCAATATTTATTTTAATTTCAACGCGTCCCACATTTTCCATGATAACTTGAACATTCAATATGCTTTCTTCATCTGCTAATGTTGATATAAACATTCAGCTATCCCTACTCCCTAAGGAAAGGGAATGGAGCATGGAGAATTAAAAATTCAAGTGCAAAACACACTAGAAAGGGACGTTGTTTATTTGCCATATCTGACCCAAGACTCACCTTGTAAAATGTCACACGGTTTATAACGTTGGAGTTTTTACGTTTATTACGTGCTCTCTTGGTAATGATTTATCGAATAACTCTTTCATAAAAATGTTATTGCTGAATAAACTAGAGGTGATACAGAATGGCACAGACTTTCCCGTATTAGTTTTCTATATCCTTTGGTCTCAGATAGCTGTACGAACTTTCCACATGATTTTGTAGTTGTTGGAAGGCACCGAAAATTATTCAAACTTTTGAAAATTTTGAAAATTCAGTTAACGGTAAAAATCTGACCTGTGCCACCTTTATAAGTGTATTTTACTCTAATCTTATTTGAATTTTAAGGAAAAAAATTGGAGCCGTTCTTGAGAAAATTTTGAAAACGTCCAAGGGGCTTCATGTAAAGTACCCTCTAAAAAGTAATGAATGATTTTCAAAATCGCACAGCTTCGACTCACGCCAAATGGACAGGGATTTCTTCAATTTGTAAAAAATCCTTTGCATGGTTTAGGCGCTAGTGTTGTTCACATACACCAGACAGGCGGACGGACGGTTTGAAAAGAACCACTTTTTCGGTATCAAAACGTGTATTTCGTTGAAATCTCGAAATCAATTTTCCTCAACATTACATAACTCTTTCTATACTTTGTATAATATTCCGTATATACGTACATATACGGAAAAGTAAAGATGGTTACTGTTTATGACAATCAGAAGGTAAATTCCTATATACAAAGTTTTCTTTTAAGTTAATGTACTTTATGAAGAGATTGATACTCGAACTTCATAAATAAGGGACATGTTGCGGTATTATCGTGAGTATGGTAATCTGAATAAATATATGCGTCGTCGTACCTAAATAAATATCGATATTGCGAAAATCATCTTATTTACTCTTTAAAGAAGTTAAGTTATGCTTGTAGCTTACCGTATACTGAATAAACTTCTTTTGTGAGCATATTGCTTCATGAAAACGTACTGATTGAACGATAAATGATTTGCAAGTCTAAATATGGCAAATTATAATACGCTTTGTGGTTAGAAACGTTACCGTTCTAAAAATTCGATATTCGGCAATTTTTCCTTTCTAGAAAATTAATGGGTTTATCACTACTTTGAAATAAGTGGATAATCACTATTTCTTGTGAGAGAAAGAGTAGGAAAATATTTTTCTTATTCAAAGAAATGAAATCATAATATTTTCTCGAATTATTTTCCAAAGGCTTATACAGTTTTTTCTTTGTAATGGAAAAGACGTATTTCACGTCACCAACTACTACATAGTAACTCGAAACAACGAATTGAGCTGTGTTTACTCTTAGTTTAATGCCACGCATTTGAATGAAATGCAATAGATGATTCATGCTTAATTCGTAGCAACGCCCTCCGCAAGTCGTGAGTTTCTGGCTGTGGCGCCCTCGCTTCCATTGCCAGTCACGCCCACCGTTCTGGCTACGGATGAGGAAATGCGAGAGGTGCGCAGGCGGCCGTGGGGATTGTAGAAATGTTCTTTCTGCAATAAAAGCGTTGCTAGGGATATCCAAACACGTTATCTGTTGAAGACGAACACGCATAATTTTTTGTCGAGGAGTTTTTCCCGTTTGGAACATCATGTATGTGAATATTGTTCTTGTATGATTCAGTCTCTGGATAAAATCTCACGATTGAAGTCACCGTGCGGGGTTTTGCCACGTAACAGCTCTTTTCGGTGTCGAGGTAGGATTAAATGTATTAGGCATGAGTAATACTATTGTTGAGGATACTTTCTGACTATTGCGCATGTGTTGAGGATGGCAACTTTCTGGAATTACAAGTTCAATGTCTTCGCCATTTTTAACTGTTGTAGACTGTTATGCAAAGTTTTTGGGATGACACCAGTTGCGGACACAATGATGGGTATCGTATAAACTTTCTCCATTTTACAGTTCTTTTATTTTCATTGGTAAATCAGTGTACTTGAAAACTTTTTCTGTGTGGGAGGACTGAAGGTTGTGTGTGTTTGGGATTGCGATATCTGTTAAGTAAGTGATTTTGTTGACTTTATCAATTAGCCTAATGTCTGGCGTATTGTGTGCTATCGTCTTGTCTGTAATTATAGATCTGTTCCAATATAGCTTGCAAGCAGGATTTTCCATCACAGTGGTTGGTGTGCACTTCTAATATGGCTGCTTGTTTTCAAGACTTTATTGCAATCCTTTGGTGAAGAATTTTGGCTACCTTGTCATGACTCTGTTTGTTCCAGGACTGGTATTTGTCAGGTATTGGTTCAGTTGCAAAACTAAATGAATCATTATCATAGTGATGCAAATTTATTGGCGTGAGTTTGCTATCTGTTAGTACCATTGCTTTCAGCAAGAGCGAGTCGTGACAAAATATTCTTGAAGTACATGAATTATTTTGTTGTGCAAGTTTGTTATATCTATTACATTCCGGCCTCCTATATGTGGTAGAGTAAGTCTTTCTGTCGAGGAGTTTTGTGCGTATTTAAAGCTGTTCTTGTTTTCCTTTCGATGTTTTCCAGATTGATTTTAGTCCAGTGAAAGACATCAAAAGAGTAGGTGAGAACAGATACTGCAAACGCATTATTTGCTTTTAACTTATTTTTTCCCGTTGACTTTTCAGAATTTTGGTCAACCTGTTCACACGAGCGTTTTTCTAATCATTCGGTGTTCAATACGTCTGGATTGAGCGAAAACCAAGTATTCATAGGTATCTTCTTCAGACATTGGCTCTCTTTCTCCAGTGTGGAGTTCAAGTCCATTAAATTTGTGCATTTCTTGGTTTATTTTTTGTGTTTTGCATTTGTCTATTCCAAATTTCATTCCAATATCCCTGGAGAAGATTTCTGTTATTTTGAGCAAATGTGTAAGTTGTGTCTCTGTGGTTGCGTATAATTTTATATCACCCATGTACATTAAATGTGAAAGCTTGAACTGTGTCATTTTATTACTTTTAATGTTGAACTCATTGTTGCTATTATTTAATCTGGTAGATAGAAGATTCAATGATAGAACCAAAGGGAGCTGAGAGTATATCCCTGATACATGCCTCTCCTGTTGGTAATGGTTGCTCTGCTGTATTTGTCTTGTGAAACGAGCGTGGCAGCTATTTTCCAATTTCCCATAGTGTATTCAAGAAATGTGACGACTGACTATATTTTCAGATAGGAGTGGGGAACTGAATCAAATGCCTTGCTATAGTCAATTTATGCTATGTATACATTATTATTATTATTATTATTATTATTATTATTATTATTATTATTATTATTATTATTATATAGCGCATTTCTGACCCTGCTGCACGTTTAACGTGAGAAACTATGGGGATCAGCTTTTCATCTCTCGGTAAGACAGGACTCAAATCTGCAGTCTCCTTCACGAGACCGGCTTTTTTGTCACGACTGCCCATCTCGGGACCACGGCAGCGTGCAACACACAAGGGCTCAGTCATATCTAAGGAAGTGCACATGACATTTCTGGGGGGGGGGGGGGCTTTTTCATTCTGAATCCGTTTTCACACTCAGGGCTGTTAGCCCTGGAGAATGAGGTGAAATAATATGATGAAGGATGAAATGGACAATCACAAAGACACACACAAACACAACCACGTTCGCAGCGGGACTCGAGCCCGCGATCCTTCGGTCCAAGGCCGCCACGGCACTACTGCCTTAGCAATGTCGGCTACCCGGCTCGTCATTATTATTATTATTATTATTATTATTATTATTATTATTATTATTATTATTATTATCAGTAGACGTGGTAGTAGTGGAAGTGGTAGTCGTAGTATAACAAATCTGCACCAATAGATGTACCCATGCCCTTACACTTTCTTTTCCAGATGTGAAGAACTCTAATATATATTTTAAATAGAGTAAGGGATACACAACAACCTTGTCTTAGACCTTTGTTTATTTTAAAAGATGAACTACTTGAACCAACTTTTATGAAGCTTTGACAATTTGCACATAGAAGTTTTGTAGCATTTATATATTCCGTATTTATACACTCATCTTCCATAGTTTCATACGAAACGTTCATATACTTTGTTATATTCTCAGTTAGTAGATCTTCGTAAAAGCTTCTCCATTTTTCCAGGCCAGTTGGGTCCACTGACACCGCGGACTGAATTGACAAATTTCCATGCTTCACTTGATCTTGTATTTTCCATCACTGTACTAAAAAAATTAGAACTTTTGTTCGCAAGAAGAGCCTCCTGTGGATCTAGTGCCCCAGACTCCTTGTCTCCTCTGGGCGCCCCTGTTCATTACACTAACGAGGCGAATGACCATAGCAGTTGACGTGTCCGAAACATTCATCAATCAATCATGAGTTATTAGTTCCTACAGCTCTTTGAACATTCCAATTCGCTTTCTGACCAAAGACACCATTTTCTGCGGAACGTGAGTTGGGACGAATGAACGCGCTACTGCGGCCGCGCACGGCGCCGTGGTCGCGCTGTCCACCCCTGGTGGGAATGCGCGGTGTCTGGCACCGGGGGCGGGGGATGGGGTAGACGGTCGACGAACCGGCGCTTCGCAGCGCGCCCACGACGGGGAGGCCTCCCCACTCTCCGCTGGGAGGTTGGAAGCAATCGACTGATCGCCTGACGTGGACATGTTCGTTGTACGTAATAAAGCTACTTCCGCTGTATCTGAGTTCTAATACATTCATAAAGTGGCATTTTCAGAAGTAAGAATTTGTCAGTACGTAGCGAACCAAACAATTCTTCAACGTGTCCAGAAATTAGTTCAGTTAATCAATTTTAATGGTTTGAAAAGTATTTTATTTATTACTGATACGTTATATATTGTTATTGTCTTTGATACGGAGCTCGATATACACTGAATAATCTACCTGCACTGACGACTGTGGTAACGAAGGAAATACGAAAAAAGTTGAAAGATAATTCATGTTCTCTTATGTAGGGAATAATGGTAGGGAAATAAGAAAAGATAAACCGGTTATCATGAAGTAAATACGTAAATCTGAATCAATAAAAAATAGGTAAAAAATACAATTATGTATGTATCATGGGCGTTAACTGAACGTAAGATCGAGTGAGCCAAAAGTTCTCGGCATTTTTGTTACCGTTCGATCATTAAAATCTTTCTAATGCCTTTAGTGCAGAAATATTTGTGATAAATGCAAGTTAAATATGAGTTCTAAAGGTTTCATTAAGAAATTTCAAATTAAAAGCCGCCAGCAGGATATTTGTTAAAGGAAGAAATGGTTATATCGACAATTCAACATTGATGTAAGTGGTCCGACAGAAAATACAAATACAAAATGTTGAATATATTTTGTAATCGTTTCCTTATAAACGTTTACTTACTTACTTATAATCGTTTACTTATAAACGAAAAAATAATTTGTGACATCAAATGGTATCAAGAAAACAAGTTACTATATTTTTTATATTTTTAAAAATAAATTAAAACTATAGTTGTGAATTTGTTTCTTCGACTTCTGGGGAGGCATCGAGAAGCCCATAGTGCGTCCTTTCTCCCTCCTTGGTGCACCTCCAAATATTTTTTTTCACGTTTCTATTGTAAACTTGAAAGCAAACTCAAACCTTTAGAGGACCGTGAAAACCGCACGCTCTTAATCTTTCTGCAGTTTTATTAACAGTTTAGTAAACAGTGACTCCTAAGTTCTCTTCTATACCAAGTTCTCACTTAACTGAGTCCGAAGGCTGAATTATGTAGTAACTTCACTTAATACATTTTGGTACTCTTATGTATTGAAAAATACATCTTTGAAATTTAGGGCCTACAGTGTGTGCTCACCATTTTATCGTAAGGAATTTGTTTTTAAATGTATATCCGACAAATCTGGAAACTTCTATATACTCATGTTTGGCTTCATTATATGTTTTTAATATCCACAGCATATTAAATCTGTCTTCATTATTTATAACCGTCACCAGCAACGTCAAAAACCCACAAGAAAAACCTTTAGCTAATTGTAATTTGTTTGGAAATTTCGGTTTGACCCGCTGAAGTTTTCAGTTCCTTTATTGCAATTTTCGCCTCAGATTCAGTGGTTTCAAAACACGTTGAATACCAAAAGATCAGTGGTTTCAGAATCCGTTGGGCGCGAGTGGAGAGGTAGTCCGGTATTTTGGCCCGCTTTCGGCTCCGTGCCGCGCACTGCGTCGGGGCGCCCGCGGGGTCGCTCCAGGCGAGTGACGTGCAGCGCCGGGAGCAGCGGAGCCGGCGGCGGTGGCTACGGATGTGCACCTGCTGGGGGCAGGAGCGTAAGGGAAGAGATCTTTTGCCGTGGGAATCGGCGAGCAGGAAGCGGAATACGTTTACGACGAAATATGTGGACGAGGATGGAGATACCAAACCAGATTCTGATAATAGAATCTATTAACCGGTTGTCTCTGTTTTAGTTTTGGTATTTTTTCTTTTTAAATTATAGTCACTAAATGTTTATACAATTGTATAATAACAACCTCACAAAAAATGGTGCCCCTATCTTGGGATAAGAATGTTTTCTCTATGTTTTTGGGATCGCTAAATACGAATCCGGTGTCTACTTTACTCTATCAGGTCAGGTTTTTGACATGACCTCAAACAAATAAAAAATGAAAGATATTTCTAACCGAGGGGTGAGACCATATTACCTAAATGTTTTGTGTTCGCTGAAACCGAATTAGAAGTCCATTTAACTTCATCACATCAGATTTTTTTAAAATTCAGATCAATTAAAAATAAGGGTTGAATTCGCCCCTGACGGGACAACACTCATCACGTTATTTTATGGCAGATTGCCTATACCGTTGGTGCCAGATACTAGCCATCTCTCCAAGGAGATAAGGTTTATAATTTTTTTCGCTGAGATTATGTGAAAAATCTGACGTGATGAAGTCAAATGGACTTTAGATTCAGTTTCAGCGACCCCACAAAAAATATAGGTAACATGGTCTAACGCCTTGGTTAGAAATAACATTCATTTTTTATATTTTTTAGGTTAGTCTATGTCAAAAACCTGATGTGATGGAAGAAAACCGGATTCGTATACGGATTCGAATATAGCGACCTCAGAAACATTTAGAAAACATGATCTGATCCCCAGACACGAACGCAATTTTATTGTGCATTGGTGTAATTATTTCATATTAAAAGAAAGTATTAATGTGAAAGATAATTTGAAATATGAAGACAATGAAAATAGACAAAGAATAGTATGTACAGTCAATTGTAGTGATTGTAACTTATCACGGATTAGATAAGGCAAACTGAAGATAAAAATCAGAATGAAAGAACATGTTAGTAAGGTAAATTTACCTACCAGAAATCCAAATTTTGTAAGATACTATTCATCTTACAAAATATATTTGGAAAGCGTCGAAACAACAGGTCGACTTTTGCTTTTTCTGAGTCAATACAAATCAAACTGCATAACACGATGAACAGTACTGTGGAATCAGGGTTGGATCCAGACGATCATTTGGGGGGAAGTCATAGATTTTTGTTTTACAATAACCATACTGATTATTATATTGTATATTTTTAAGGTGTATTTATGATACTATTCAATATTTTTTAAAATAATTACATTATTCTAACATAAATATTTAAATCAATTTTGTCAAATAAAGGAAGTTACAAACGAAAACTCTATGCCTTTGGGCGAGGGGCATATCCCCCATGCCCTCCCTGTATCCGCCACTGTGTGGAATGAAATGATTTTTACAAGTAACCAATAACTTACAAAATAAACTGGTTGTGCTACAACAGCACATACACGTTCTCGCATTATTTATTATATTGAATTTTTCGAAAATTCAGTGATTTCAACGAAAATGATACAAGCGGTATTTTTTGACGTTATTTGCTACACCGTGGGAAAAATTAAAGAAAAAATTTAACCATTTTAAAGATAAAATTACAAATTGCTTTAACTTCAAACACAAATTCCGCAAAAACTACTGGTTTTGAAGAAATGTACGTAATCGTTTATAAAGATCTATTTTTTTAGAATATATTATTTAAGAAAAATCTGTATAATCAATATTTTAGTTTGGGAGACGGACGTTTGCTGTCGATCAATTTTGCGGTTTAAAGACACGACAAAACGTGGATTCTGGGTATGCAACGTATTCGAGGAAGTGATTAACCACATCTAGGAACAAATTTGTCAATATGTTCGTTAACTGATCTCCTGAATACGAGTTTTTCTGTCAAAAAATTGCTCATTTTCGCCGTAGTTTCTCTGTTCTATGTAAGTACGAATTAAGGCGAAAAAGTAAACAGGCTTAGTAATATTACAATGACAGCCATACTGTCTCAATCTACCTTTACTTTTCTCTGTGGCCAAATCGTCTCCCCATCGTTAGTCTTCCAAAACTCTTCCGGGCTTCGCCCGGTTTGTCTTTCGCTTTCAGCAAGTTCTTCACACCTGGGAAGACTTCAACTTGGACGTCTCTCATCGGATCACTCAGCGAGTGATAAGGCCATTAGTCCCTTAACTACAGTGCGTGATTTTACCGCGAGTGGTTGCAGTGATCTTACTCCACTGGCTGACCTACGAGGGCGTGCGAGAATTTTCCCCAGTCAGGTATTTCCTACCAGCGTTGGAGATACCTGATTGCACCGCCCCAGTCGGGACAAGCTCTAACCCCCGACAGGTCTCTCTTCAAGCGTGGTAGTAAAGTGTAGGTAAGTTTGTGTAAGTAAGGGGTGAGGAGAGGACAAGGAAGGGGAAGGGAAAGATCGCGTGAGATGCCGTTTGTTAGGGTTCTGCTCCGGCATTTATCTGATATTGATCGAAGAAACCACGGAAAACTATCGATCGGAGCTGCCTGCCGTCCTCCAGTCTGCGATTGAACACGACCTAGCTATAAAGCTAGAGTCGAAAATCCTGCCACCAACGGGACTCGAACCTAGGACCTCCCGGTCAGAGACACTGCAGTGATATCAGTTGATCTCTGAGCCACCTCTTCCCGGTTTTTGTCGAACGTCTGTGTGAATAAAATACTTTATTAAGAATATTTATTTGATATTATTATTATTATTATTATTATTATTATTATTATTATTATTATTATTATTATTATTATTATTATTATTATTATTTCTCTGCAATTTATGAAGCATTTGCCGTCTCTTGTAATATACTCCGCTGAATCACTGTGGAAACAGACTCCTTCTCAAGCTTGTATCTCAGCGTTGTTAAGATGTCCTTTATAAATGTCGCAAGCCATTCTGGATGACCAAGATGTCTAACCGAGACTCAATGACTTCTGAGAAGGACTCAATGAAGTCTGAGACAATACTCAGACTCGGAGCGAAAATACTTAAGTTCGAGTACCCCCCCCCCCTCCTGGACACACATTTTTGTCGTTTTAATAGTGTGAGGTTGGGTTATGGTTGATGGGAGGGACCTTCACGTGTGTACGTGCGTAGTGTATGACCAGAAAAACACCTCTGGAGGAGTGTTAATGTTTGCTAAAGAAGTATTTTGCGAATGACATACGTAAAGAGTTTGTTTGGCCAGAAGCCGCGTCTGGCCAGAAGTCGCGGTCGTTGAACTCAATGTTGCCAACATTTCCATCATTAAGTTATTTATGATGGATTCCATCATATATCCTGCGACCACAGTCGTGCTGTAATAACTCATTAGTTGATGAAATTTGCATAATTTTGGTACCGACGTTGTTAACACTGCATATGACGCGGTGCGTGGCAGTCAGGCATGGTCTCTTTAGTTGTTTGTAATTACATTGTTTTCACCAGCGGAATGTTTGACGGCGTCGTCCTCACAATTCTACATTCGGCACTAATTGTGCCGTATAGATGCGTACTCCCAGATGTGCACTATATATGTGATCTATACGGCACTAATTGTGCCGTATAGATATATGCGTACTCCCAGATCGACATACCCGCAATTTTTCGCTCGAACGATTCTCTCCTTTTTGGCTTGAGAGCCATGACTTCTGCCAATTTTCCGACATTAACTCGTGGAGTCTCGGCAGTACTGGCGTCCTTGAACATTCTTGGAACATGTGAGAGTGGTTTCTTGTACTGCTTCGTCATGAATTCATTTTTCTACACACATCCTTGAGATGATTCTCGTTCTTTAACCCCTGCTAAGATTCGTTGCCAACTTCCTGGCAGAGAGTGGCTTAATGCTCCACAATAAAAGGCACGCTGCGCGAACAAATTGGAATATGAAAGTCGAATTTAATATCTGAGATGAGAAAATGCCACTCATCTTTATTGACCAACAGCTAATGATACCTGAACATGTACTCGGCTTTAGTATTTACCCGGAAATTAAACTCGACTCTCCGTTTCACTGGCGAAGCTCCTGGCGGCTTGGTACTCTTTGAGTAAAAACAAACCTGGAAGTGGTACTGCGTGGCGAAGTCGTGTGCACTCGTCAATGCTGTTTTTGTGTTTAGAATGATCTTCTTTTCTCTGCAAGTTCTCTGGTTAACTGTTTACTCACGGACCAGTCTCATCAGGGAACAGAAAGAGAATGTACTGTCCACGAGCATTATGTGCACAAAAGAAGAATGCAAAACCCATTTTCATGTTTACTTTCTTAGTATCAAAAACTAAAACATTCGTGATTATGTGCTTACTGGATGAAATATGTGTACATATTGGTTTTATAAGACTACGAAAGGGAATATATTTTTACCTCTTAAAACATTCCCCAAAACGACCTTCACTGCGGGAACATCTTGAGTAGTCGAATGCTGCTTGATGTGAATACCATTGAATATATCCTTTCACTATTTTGTTCTTTACCTTAAGTAAATATTATTGTTCGTTTACGTCGAGCATATATTTTACTTACGATGGATTCAGAAGTATTAAAAATCAGTAACTGTTATTTATTAACAAAGTAATCACGATCCAAATATCTTAATGCTGAGAAAATTCATGAAATCTATGGAATCCACCACGTGATATCCACAGAAGCCCCTGACGTGATCGATTTCAGAGAGACCTGTTAGATAATCAAAGGTAATGATACTGAGAGTTCGCAAATTTCAATGCAGGAGCGAAGCGAGAGATGGTGTCATCCACTCCCACTTAAAATATTAAAAATACGAAAGCTCATAAATATTTTATTGAAAATAAAAATTCAATTGTTCAAATGATTTCAACACAATTCAAATTCAGATTATCTTAAACGACCTCGACACCACATGGACACTACGTTCTCCATATTCAAATGTTCTGAACATTTGGTGTCCATGAGAAATAAATTAGAGACTCGTGAAAAAATGTTTGTCTTAAAAGGTTTGTAATATTTCCATTTGTTGAAGTTAAATATGTCGCAAGCAAATTCTTACAATGTGACATCTCTCCATCTTACATTCTTACAAAATACACATCATATTTCTACCGAAATTTATCGTTGTCTGGGTGCGTCAGTCAAGTTCATTATACCATCTTTAATTCTTATGGAGCTTGGAAAATGGGTTTTCTTTGACCTTTTTGGAACATTTGCAAACTTACGAACACTTTTCGTACGTTTCGTAATATCTCTTATTGATGACACGGGCACGTGTCATTTTCAGCAAAGGAATTTGAAAGGTAATCTCGGTAGCAGATTCTGAAAAAAAAACAACTATAATTTTCTTTGATGATCGCTGAAAAGAAATTCCGTATACTTCGGGTCATTTGAAGTGAAAATAGATGTGAAAAATACTACTTTTTGTACTTTTGAACACGTCGTAGATATGTTATGCAAAATTACTTTTCGTCATTTCGTTATTGTCATTCCATCAAAGCAAAACGCAATTCATGATAATAATGGGACAGGTGAATCAGGTACTCTAATGTTGAATGGATTCATAAACTGAATCATGTGACTTCACTGAATTCAAAGTTTGGACAGAAACAAAGTTTAATGCATTGGTTAATGTGTGCATTATTTGAACTACATTAATGTCCCGGTTCTTCTCTTGGACATGTGTTTTTAAGAACTTATAAAATATAATTGGGCTTGTAAGTCGATAAGATATTCTGGAATAAGTAAAATTGTAACATAATTTCCAAAATGTGCCCTTCCTTGCACAACAAATATGTTTTCAGCGCACTCTCTTGTTAATCTAGAACGCTTCTTCCAAGACTAAAGTAGTATGGATTACAGTATAAAGATTATAGGTGTAATATTTTATTCAATAATTTAATTACCTTACCATTTTAATAGTTCGACCATGGATTACCCCAGTGTATTAAAATCGTTTTATCCACTAGTGCGAAATGCCAATTCCCGAGAGCTTTAGCACGAATTTATTTGTGATGGTATTGTAATGTTATTTGCTTATTCTCTCAGACATGTGTGATGATAATTTGCAAATTTTAATTATTTAAATAAATAAATAAATAGATCCTATATAATAATTATTCATCTTAGTTTTTCTTTGTGGAAATATATTACATTTTTATTTAGAAATACTATTTACGTCGACAGTCTGCAATATTATTTTCGGCTAGATTCAATGTTTTTGATTTACTTGAACATTTAACACTAAATTAGTCATACCAACTAAAATCTTACGATTGCATCACACAAAAGGAAGAACCGTGGAAAATTTTACAATAAAAAAGTACTACATACGCACTAAACAGAAAAACAAAACCCCAAAAATGTTGTTTTATGATGTTCAGTAGTTGAAAACTTGTGAAATGAGAGAGGTTTACAAATTTTAGAAAAATATAATAACTTTTTACTGTGAAATGAGTGAAACAAGTTTCTTGAAATGTAGTTGAAATTTTTTATATTCACCAAGCTCTACACGCGTCGGCGTCGCTTGCCGAAATGGCTTACTACGCTCCGTGAAGTCACGGAGGTTAAGCGAATTCGAGTCTCGCGGGTTCCTATAGAATTGGCCTTAGGCTTCTAAGGAATTCGACGTTTTGTGAGTCACGAGAGTTCTCAGTGACGGAATGAACATCCTGCAAACGTAGGGGAGAGTGTTGCACCTTGTGACAATTTTAAAATTTTGTGTGAATAGCTAGGAGAGTGTGTGTTCTCCCCTCTATTAATATTGTTTTCAGAAAACAGTTTTGAATAAATGTATAATAGAATAATGAGCACCAATAATTTTCTTCTACATATATAACACTTAGTTGAGCTCGAATCTCCGTTGTGAAAGCATTGCTCTTGAGGCTCTCATTACTTCAAGCTTCATTCGATCTTCTTCATCGATGGTGTAACGGTTCGCGTATCGAACTGTTACGCCCAAGTTGGCGGGTTCTAACCTGATCGAAGCCGTGGATTTTTAGGGTGAAAAAATCCTTCGTACGCCTTCCTTCGGAGGGGAAGTAAAGCCGGCAGTCCCATGTTAGTAGATTTACTTGCATGTAAAAGATTCTCAAGCCTAAATGACGCCTCTGAGCTAAATTCAAATCGCCTGTTTCGGCGCCCATGACAGAGCTCCAGTATCCGCTAATTGGTGAAAGGAGCGTAGCGAAATTTGCGTGGTCAGACGGAAGAGCGGGCCTAATGGCCCGAGTCTCGTAAAATAAGGCATCTATTCTTTTATTCATTGTGACTGGCTGTCACAGTATTCTGCACGATATACAAGATGCTCCTCATTTACGTATTTTAAGAAACACATGAATTCTTTTCGTACGAAGTGGAATACTTTATTTTACAGTTAAAATTTTACAGTTGTAATTATCAGTTGCCAAATCTATGTCAGTTGTACCTCTAACTTAAGAGTGTCAATAACGGATTGATATGTTTTAGAAATAATTTGTAATGTTTGTTTAATGTATATTTGTTAAAAGTTCACATGCTTACGACTTGTTTGATACTGCCGGTACCATTTCATCCGTAGGTGCAGAGGCGGATTTAAGCAAGAAGACGACTTCGTGCAGCATGGACAACAGCTGAAGAAAACATTCCAAAAAACTGATACTTCATTTTAGTTTAGCTTACCATTGTATTAGAACGTAGTCTGCCTGGTGGGTTTTCCCCGACTAGCGGGTTTTCCTCCAGGGTCGACCGGCGGGTGAGGTGGTGTGTTTATGTATTAATAGATTACAGTCGCTCGGGGAGAATACCAGGCTGCCGCGTAGCGCGCAGACATGTGGAGCACACAATATTGTTACTCAATTCAAATTTTATATTCAACTTGAGTCTTTGTATTTAAATGTCAAACCATTTTTGTAGCATTTTACATCTAATATTATCTTTTTAATACTTGTTTTTAAATGATATTTGTTGTCACTATTTACTACTTGTAGGCTTAACTACATTTACGTATGGAGATATATTACATTTTCTGACTAATTTCAATATCTGACATGTGATAAGGTCGAAGAGCGGGCCTCATCGGCCCGAGCCTCGTTGTATCAATAAAGCCACATTACTACACAAAATTCGCTGAGTTAAGTTTCACGTGTTTAACTCATGATACTTGGAGCCACTGAAGATGGGAAGAATTAGTCCCGAAACACGTTTGTGGTTGTTTCTTCTTTATATTAAATTTATATTGTAATATACTTTCTGGTTGATACTTCCTAGATTCTCAATTATAATCATTATGGATTACTACAATGTCTCTGCTGCCACCACGGACTTTATTAATTAATACAAACAAGCACAAACCTATTGATAACTCGAACACGCACGATCTTGAAACGATAGGTAAGAACTCATTTTCCGTACCTGTCAACCACTTAACCCCTTTACAATTTTACTCCCAATAACAATGCCCAACCTTCAAATCAGAGCAATGTCAGAATTTCAACGTTCTCGCAGTGTAATAGAAATTCACTCCCCTCCTAATCAAACAATCACTTCCTAAACACAATAATCAACTCAATAACATCATGGTTGCGTAGGCTTCCGCGGCCGGAGTTTATGTTGGCTGGGCTATCCGGGACGAGCCGCGTCAAAGTCATGGTGGCTAACGTTTCGGCCAGCGTATTGTGGCCTTCTTCAGAGCGTACTGCAGCAGTACGCTCTGAAGAAGGCCACAATACGCTGGCCGAAACGTTAGCCACCATGACTTTGACGCGGCTCGTCCCGGATAGCCCAGCCAACTCAATAACATCATGTATCAAATTTCATCAACTTATTAATCCCACCTATCATTACAACTATTTAAAATTCAGTATCCTCGTATTTAAGTAACAGTTATGACAGTTCATCTTCATAATAACACTCAAAAATTGGAACGCAAATGATATCACAAATTAAAAAATCAGAACTAATTAACCTTCTACATTCATAACAAGTCGATATCGCATGCATAGACGAAATTCACTTAAAAGATAAAAATAAATTCTATATTTCAGGCTTCATCATCCATAGAACAGATAGAAATGACAATAACGGAGGTGGAGTGTAATAGCTATAAAATCAATTATCGAACACCATGAAACACACATCTCTGATACTCCAGGTATAGAAACAATTGCAATCACAATAAGAATAAATGACCAAAATTGGAACGCAATAGCAGCATATAAACCACCGGTCAAAATAGCCACCGTAAGCACTGAAAACATGTTACAATCCCATATTAATACTATTCTTCTCGGTGATCTAAACAACAAAAAACACCCAATGGGGTTGTCATGCAAGTAATCAAGATGAAAAATTACTTGAAAGAGTTGTAAATCAGCAAAGCTTAAAAATAATTGCAACTGTAAAACGGAATAACTATCCATATGATTTACTAAGAAGTCTAGACATTCTTGACATCGGAATTACCAACACAAACATAATTTTTTTTCCAACTTCAATTTTTAAACTTGATTCAGATCATATACCCGAATTAATAACAACTCGCCAATTACCACCTCCACTCCCCTCCTCCTAAACAAAATACCCTGAAGGTAAACTGACAAATTTCATAAACAATTAAGAAATAAAATTCCTAAATTTAAAATTTTAGACCATTCTTTAGAAATATAGACGGCAGTTTCAACATACAACACAATAATATATGTCACCCTCTATTAAAAAAAATCATACACGCATCCGAAAAACGATAATCAAAACACATTACCCCCTCAAATTCTAAACGCTATAGAAATCAAAATAAAACTCGAAGGCTATGGACAAGCACTAGATATCGCGATTTAAATAGAACTTAATCTAATCACGAAAGTAGTCAAAAGACTAATTAAAAATTTTAACGATCGCCAATACGCACGTAACATCCAACCTCTTAATACCCACAATAATTCGATATGACACTTCACAAAAAATACTAAAAGAAAAAAAACAATACCAACTCTGTACACGTTATCTGGTCAAGCCTACACAACAATAGAAAAAGCCGAAGAGCTAGCTTCATTCTTCGATTTCACATTCACAACAAACAACACAAAACCACCCAGAACACACTACAATACGTAAATAACTCTATAGCTCAACCACAATACGGACCCCCTCAAAGAATGCACTACACTTCACCAAGTGAAATCAAAAGTATAATAAAACAAATGCCAAATAAAAAATTTCCCGGGATATGATAACACAAACAACTTAATAATAAACGCAGGCAAGGCAATAGCATTTCTAACATATATAATTCCTGTCTGAGAATAAGCCGCTTTCCGCGTTCATGAAACACGCAATAGTTATTCCAGTACGAGAAACTAGCAAAAACACAACAATCGCCAATAGTTACAGACCAATAAGTTTGCTGCCCACCCTACCAAAAATATTTGAAAAAATAATATGAAAACGGCTAAGTAAACACTTAATAAGCACCAAAGCAATACCTAAATAACAATTCGGTTTCATGAAACAAATCTCCACAACACCAACGTCTGACGCAACGGAACACATTAATAAAATTCAAATCATCGCGAAATATGCGCCAAAATCAATACCCAAGGACAATAACAAATTCACCATGGTATATTTCTAACAATCAACTACGTAAAGAATTCAATCTAGAGCAATTAGCCGATCACATCAAATACCTCTCCTCTAACTTTTATATAATCCTCATGCAAATACCATCTCTATCTGCACACAGTGCAGAAATCCAACCCACAACACAAAAATCAAAAAAGAAGTATCCATTCCACGTGTAACAGAATAAACAGAGGTGCCTCATATGTTTCCTCAGCCAATGTATTAGGTATAGGAATCTAGGAATAGGAATAAGTTAGTTTTTAAGCCACCAATGTATGTGACAACGTTATTGTAATAACTAACCATATAATCCCCTGGAAAAATAATAAATAAATTTGAAAAAAGGAACTCTACAATACTTGTACAACATTATACACAGCTTCTTATCTAATAGGAACTTTAATATCAAAGTTAACAACACATTCTCGAAGCAACATACAATAAATGCAGGAGTCATGCCTCTCTTCCTTCTCTTTAACATTTTCTTATCAGAAATTCCTCTATCAATCACCTCCAACATAGCTCTTTTCGCAGACGACACAGCTCTCTTCACTTCACATAAGTCCAGTTGGGGGGCTCAGACAGCAGCTGGCGTACGGTACGAGTCCGGTGAGGGGCTCAGTCAAGGAGTGTGTGAGAGTCAACATGGGAGTCGCCTACGCGGCAGTCGGAGGGGTCTGCGCGCTTGTGGACGCAAGTCGTGCCAGAGGGCGCTGGGGAAGCCGCCGAGAGAGACGGCTTCACGACGGCGAATAAGCAGGTCGCTCTTTCCACGGGAAGCCCAACCCAGGGGCATTGCACGGACGCGCACAGAGGGCGCCTTCGCGTTACAAGCACTCTCCACAGTGGGAGTGGGACATTGATGGCTCCGAAGCTGGCTAATTGTAACGTGCATGTCGAGAGAATAATGTTTGTTAAGATGATGTACCTCCTTCATTTAAATTACACTTCATCTAGTAGTAAGTTGTACTTGTCATCTTTTTCTATTGCTTTCAATGTTTTTAAAATACTCATTTGCTCTACAGGATCAAAGAGTTTTGCAAAATCTATGAAGGTGATATACACTGGCAAGTGAAATTCTTGTGTTTTCTCTATGAGTTCAGTTATTGTTTGTAGGTGGTCAATTGCACAGTAGCTAGCGCGGAAACCTTGTTCATCGGGTTGATTTTCTCCTTGTTTCCTTCAGTTCCTCCGGTTGATTTATACCCCATATTACGAGTAAATTACTTAGCACAGAATGTGGGAAAACCGTGAAGAAATTAATAATAATTGCTAACTTACGCATGCCCCGTATGGACAAAAGCAGCACGCTGCCGTATTGAGAAATTAAAAATAATACAAAAAAACGTCATGGAAAAATTACCAAAGTTAAAGTTGTTTAGTAACTGACAATTACAAAGAGAGGGGAAACTCAAACTCCTCCAATACTATTAAAACATCCCAAAGCTTCTACAAAACACTACCCAACGCACCTGCCACCAAAACAAACCAACGAGTTCAGATATACACACACCCTTGCAGAATAATTTCACTATACCCAAAAAATGTTTTCAACACCCCCCTAAAACCCAAATAGACAAATACTACAACTATTACAACCATGCAATACTCTGAATCAAATAATAATCCAGGTATTTTTTGAAATGAACATCACCAAATGAAAGTGGATTGGTTTAGTCATGAAGATGATAAGTGAAGTACTATATATCACTACTAATGTGAAGTACTATATATCAACAACCTTGAAAGGTAGTAATGCCTAGTAGGTAGCAAAAAAAAAGAATTGTTCCAAAGCCAGTGACCTTGGAACATTTTGTAATAAACCTAGGAACTTTAAACCAAATTGTTTATAAATATTTGAAGCATGCCATGAAGAATGCCAGTAGTATCATTTATAACAAAGTATTTAAAATACACCTTAATACTATTAAAAATAAATAATTGCCAATATTCCATTCAATGCAAATTCAATTACATCCAACTAATGTACGCGAACACAACAGCACCTGGAAAAGGGTTCTGGAAGATTAATGCCACCTTCTATGCCATCTTCCTATAGATTTGCCCAGATCTATGCCTTCTCTGGCTACTTCCATAACACTTGGATCTTTTCATAGTTCATTAGTAGAGATAACAGTCCTAATCACATTAAATTTTTTGGTCGCAAATTAGTCATTTGGGGGCCACGAAATAGACAAACACAAAGAGATACAAACACAAGCATACCCGAGACGGGACGCGATCCCGCGATACTTCGGTCGGAGACCATCAAAGCACAGCTGCCTTAGCGATCTCGGCTATCCGGTGAGCATAGAATAGTTATTAATATTTATAGTATTTCCTGGATAGAAGTCGTTTTCATACATGATCTCCTATCAATCACGTCAACTTCACGGCAATACTTTTCAGAGGAAGAACGTTTTTTAAATCAGTCTTTCTTGTCTTCACCGCAATAACGTTTGCAGTTGCTACTTCTTCGTCCGCCTCTTTTCTTCGAAATGCCAACTTGCTGAATGAGATCTTGAGAATCGTGGAAATACGTGCGTCCAACATCTATCAGCACCTTACGCTTAACAGATGATTGTTTATTTCTAGGATATGCATTACAAAGCGTTATTGATTCCTTATTCGGGGAGTCTGTGGGAACTTCAAGTTGTTCATTCCTTTTTCCTTTACAAGTGTATTTCTCGATTGTGCCTAAGGAGAGAGATTAATTACCTCTGGAGAGATTATAAATTCTTTTCTGAATCCCTGATGTTGCAGAATCTGTTACCAATAATTGCAATGATTCATACCCTTCTTTCTTGTCCCTTACAGGGCCTAGCCGGTATAAACCTCTAAATCTGAAGCTTTGTGCAATGAAATAAGTCTTATCAATATTCACAATTTTGCGGAAAAAAACCGTTATGTGCTTTTTCATGAACAACTTTGTTAATTACTGTCTTACCATTCTTTTCAATACTCGATTTTACAACTAGGCTTTTAATTCTTTTCTTATTTCTCGTCTCATATCTAAATTATTTCTAAAATTAGACTTAAAATTAAACTACAGAATGGCACAGACTTTACGTATTAGTTTTCCATTTACTTTGGTCTCGGTTAGCTATTCGATCTTCCCGCATATTCTTGCCTGCCGCCATCTATTGCCGCCGAAGTATTTCTTTTTTCGACATTTTTTAATTTTTCGGTTTCTTTATTGTAGAGTGGAAATATTATTTTAAGATTTTTAAAGGACAGTAAAATCTTTTTCTAAATGCAATTTTCTTTGAAAAAAGTGGTGCAGTTTTTAAGTAACTGAAGTTTAAGTGCTGTAAATTCGAAATTTAAAGTCCTTTTTTACAGAAAAGTTTTGAGTTTTAGAAAAATAATTTAATTTGAAGTAATTTTAAGTACATTAACTCACAAATACAATACTGTTTACAAATTGTTGGAAATGTGCATATCAACGGTGTGAGAGATCTTTCAAAAAATTTAAATTTGTGTAATTTAAAAAACAATGCACCAAAATTAACTTGTAAGATGTATTTCATTGTACGAGTATCTCTGTAACTGATTGCCCTAGGAAGCTGATTTTTTGGGAATCTACGACATTTTTTTCTCTTTCATATGAGTTCCTCGATTGTCGATTTTGTTTGGGAGCACTTTTCACCCCCTTATTCTGCTATACCCTTTACTCGGGTTTACTTTTCATGATACCTCAAAATTTTTGAAAATTTTTCAACAAACGCTCGAATTTTTCATTAAACTTTGATCTCGAATATCATAAATAACGCTAAAAATAATAGAGCAAGTCTCATTTTCATTGGAATTCCTGATTTTTTGGAAAAAGCAAAAGTTAGAAATAATACAAGAAAGTATGTGGTGTTGTTGAAAATAGTGATTGAATGAAGTGTTCACTAGTGTATATGAATTTTCATTGCATACATTCCTAACCTAAAGTGATCTATTGTAATAAACATTCATAGAAGAATGATATTCAGTGTTCTTTAACTTTTTGTATCAGTGGTTTCCGTCTTAGACGGAAATTAATAGTTTGCTGCGTTTCGAGCTTCCTTTTGGAATTTTTCTCTCTTCAGCGATTAGATTTTCTGCATTTCATGCTTTAAAGGTATTACTGTTCCTTTTAGGTGTCCGTGTCCGTTTCCTTAGAGTTGTCCATGCTACTGTTCGTGGTTCCGGTGGGAGTTTAAGCTTCTTTGCCATTTCCTGCGTGTCGTAACTACCGGCCACGGTGTGACCTCACAAGACGTCCTCGCACCTTTGCCACACGCGATCTTTACGTCATCACATGACTTCGTGTTGATGAATTTCTGATGCAATTATACCTGAATAATGGTCCTCTTTCAAGTAAGACACTCCAATCAGAGAAATAAAACAATTAAGATGTTAACGAACCTGCTTAAACATCAGTTACTTTGGGAAGCAAACAATGGAAATGGAAAAATTTTAAAACATTTTTAGAAAATATTTCATATTTCATGAACTACTGGATTATGCCCAAAAAATGTAATTAGAGTTGTAATTTATAAGGGAATTAAATAATTCCATTTTCTCAAAACATTTATTAAGGCGTATTTTGGAAAACATTTCTACTAAATGAACAGCTAGTCTACCTTAAATAAACATTTTATAAGAATATACGCTCTTGTCCATACAAACTGACTAGAAGCTGGAAAAAACTAATTAGTCAATTATTTGTCTAATTAGTTTTCCAGTTTTCGATTCTGGCAGAACTTCTTTCATCAACTGCTGATTTACGTAAGAAATTGTAAGAAATACCTGGTAGTCTTTATATTAAGTATAATATTCTTTGCATCTCACTTTCGTGCAGTGAAGCGTTTCTGCAGAGCAGTGCTGTGTTTCTCTTCCAGTAGGGAGCTTGCACTCCCACCGATAATATATTTTCGTACTTCCCAACAACTTTCATTTCCTTCAACTTATCTGATGCATATACTCGCGATTATATTAATAATTGTTATTTAACAAAATAATTATTATTTCTTAATAAATTACACAAAAATTATTTTCCAATAAAATACAGACCTTCCCCATGTGAAATATTTTGGCTTTCACTTGAACACTTGAATTTGTTATGGAAAATTTCGACTTAAGGTCGCAGCTGATTCTATTCAACAAAGTGATAATATAAACTAGTGATATTAAGCTGCATATACTTTCTCGTATTATTGAGAACGGTTAAAGAGACCGGATGGCGAAAAATTAAAATGAATAACGATTTCTTTTTTTTTGTGAATTATTCATTTCAATATTTCCCCTTCCCAATGATATATTCATATAATCTGCACGTTGTTTCTAAGTATTTAAAAAAAAAAGCTTCGCGTCGACCTTCCTTTGCAGTGTTGCCGATGTGGAATCACCATATCTCCATTTTTACTTTCCCGTTTACGTAAGTGTATATACGGAGTATAGAGAAAGTTATGTAATGCTGCGGAAAATTGATTTCGAAATTTCAACAATATTTTTGGGGATTATAATGCACTGTCAAACTACTTCAAATCTAACATATCTACATATTTCTTTTTATTCCTTCTTCTTCATCCGGTGTATAAATTTCTTCATTCACTCTCCATAATTTTAAAAAGTAGTTCAACCAATCTTTCCGGGAAATTATATTCAATCTTGCCGTATCTGTGTCTTATAAATTCATTGTTTTTAGCCCTTTATTAGCTACACTTTGTATTCCAAATACATGACGTTCTAACATATTCACGTATCTCTCCCAAGATTCTTGATGGGCTTGTCTCACTAATGATTTAGCTTGATTCCTTTTTTGGTGGTAGATCTGTTTAGTCTGCTCATTTCTGCTTTGTAGATAATTAAGGTATGCTACCTTTCTTCCTACACTGCCTCTGCAACCATATAATTCCATATTTTCAAAGCTTTTTTTTCGTCAAATTTTTCGAATGCGTAATGTCTCATATGCTGCTCTCTTTCTTGATTCTTTAATTGTTTGTCCATTAGTCAATTATTTGTCTAATTAGTTTTTCAGTTTTCGATTCTGGCAGAACTTCTTTCACCAACTGATAATTTAAGTAAGAAATTGTAAGAAATAACTGGTAGTCTTTATGTGAAATATCTTCTGATGTGCCGATGTTGCTCTAGAACTGATTCAACCATCTCTGATATAACTTCTAGATAGTGATCTGAAAATATGTCATAACCTCTTAAAACGCGGGTATCACGTCTGAACTTAATTTTTATTAACTATTACACTATATATCAGTGAGTATTGCCCCCGGGCACTACAAGTATATTTATGAATATTCTTTATTTCTAAAAAATGTTCATTGTTCATTGTCTGTTACAAATTATCTAAGTTCTTTTCCATTTTCATTCATTTCTTGTTCTCCATACAGTCCTATAACATTGGGAATAGGCATGGTTTCCACTCTTTCATCTCCAGCTAGAATTAGTGAGTCATTTGAATTGCATTTTTTTACCTCTGTCTGCAGCTTGTCATAAAAGTTTATGGTTTCTTTTTTCTAACTTTCCTTCAAGGCATAATATCCTATAGTTGTTAGATTACCTCTTCTCATTTTAAAATTTACTCTTAGTATTGTTTCATTGATGTATGTGTTTTTTTGCTTTGCTTTTTCTTTTTCTCGCTGTTCCACTTCATTATAGATATTCACCCAGTTATCAATCTCTCTTGTTCCCTTTGTTTTATTTTTTGTTTCTGTTATTACAGCAACAGTGGTTTTTCTTTCTTCAAAGAAAAAACAATCCTTTAGTTTATATACTTTGGAACAAAATGTTCCTTGAATTTAACATTGTAGGTATAGGGCCTTCCGGGTCCCCGTTATATTAAAATATTTCAATTTCTGCCGTACTAACTCGTCAACCATCACTTGAATGAGTCCAAACCAATTTACGCGAAGCCCCGCGATGCGAATGCGCAATTATTTCGACAGCCAAAAATTGTGGTCAATTGTTCTTTCTGCAAAAGAAACAAACATGAATAAATCCAATCTGTTACAATATGGGCGGCATATTATAAAAGCAAACAAGGGTAACGAAAAGTCGCCTTCATTACATCAAAGTGAGCTTCCAATTCTCAATGATTGTTACTATGGTGCAACCACGAGGGGGCGGGGAGTTAACCCCCTCCCTCCAGAAGCCAATGTTAGGTATTAAAAAATGTAGCGTTTACTAACTTTATAACTAACGAAAGTTAATACAGCGATTCCTAATGCCACAAATATTAACTGTAAGTCCACAAAAAAAAATACATTTTATATTCAGCGCACATGAAAAATTCTTAATAAGCAGACAAGTCGTCCGAACACTATGTGTCACCCTTTCCCGAACAAAACTCGTGAGTCTGCCATTCATTAACCACAATTAGGGATCAAAACTTTTTAAAGTGAAATAATTCTATAAATTAAATATCCAGAGTTGAAGGCCATGCGCCTTACGGATGCGTAAAAAGGTTTTTTTTTTTTTTACTTTTGTTACGTTTTTCGTTACATTCTCTGACCATACTGGCGTCGAATGTAGAGTAATATGTTAAGTCAGCAGTCAAATCTATCCCTTTTTATCAGATAAATATATCTTTGACACTCACAGGGTACGTTTGTACGAGGGTACCTCAGCGTACATCTCATAATTTGTGCAAACATTTTATTTCTAAGCTTTGGCTCTGACTTATCAAACGCAAGTGGAATAGTGCACTTTCCTCGCATTGGAAGAAGCAGGAAGGTTGTTCACACATCTGGCCTCATATTATGGAGCTGCGCAGCAGAGTTTCAGAGAAGCAGCGTCAACCGCAATACTAACCGCGCCTAAGCTTTAGCCAATCAAGCCAAGCTTTTTGTTCACCGTACTTCTTATTGTGTTTTTTTGTGTAAATGCTTTCATTTACCTAATAAGACCCTAAATTAATTTCCTAAACTGTTGAACGCTTCGAAGAAAGGGTTGAAAGGTCTTTGCAGGCAATCTATTCCATTCCGTTTCGTTATCGTGCGAAAGAAAATTCCTCGACATCCGTTCTTTAGGGTCTTAAATACTTTTGTGCCTGTGATCCCCCCTGCTGATGAAGGTAGGAATACGTAGACTCTGATTCATTTCTTTCCAAGCTTAATTACCGCTAAAAGCTTTATATAAAGCACAGAGTCTTGCTAGTAATCACCTTTTTTCGAATGAATACCACCCCGCCATTTTCTTTGTCCCTGAAAATAAATTCAGCTGACCTACGCTGAATCCTTTCCAAATTTTTACACTGCATAATGTTGTGCGGATCCAAATAAACTGTTCCATTTTCTATATCGGACGAAAAAGCAGTAAATAATCAATTTCTTTCGCGTTTGCCGTATTATTATTTAAGATTTGCATTGCAAAGTGAAGAGACCTCCAGGCTTTCCCTACAATAAAATCTATGTGACTTTTCCAACTTAATTTACTATCGAAATGGATTCCTAGATACTTACACGAGGAAACTTAAACAAGGAAACTTACACGAGGAGTTATTTCAGCGGTAATTCGTTTCTCTGGAATTATGACTCCTAGCAAAATAGATGGATTTGCATTTAGAAATATGTATGTTCATTCCATTATCTTCCGCCCAGTAATATAACGCATCAAGATCTCGTTGCAGCATCTCATCTTCTTTCAAATTCATACGACGACATATTATGCAATTGTCTGCAAATGGCCGAACATTTGAGATTAAGTGCGCTGGCAGATCATTGACGAAAGCTAGAAATAAAAGATGTCCAATTACACTTCCCTGCGGTATTACTGACGTAACGCTTGCCCCGGAAGATAACTCTTTCCCAATTCTGTTTTCTGTCACGCAGAAACTCGCTAATCCATGCCACCACCCTGGGATCGATGCCTAAATTCATTAATTTCTGCACTAGCCGATGGTGTGAAACGACATCGAACGCTTTGGCAAAACCAATAACTACTGCGTCTACGCTCCCGCCCGCGTCAATTTCATTTGCTAGATCCTGAAATAGCGTGACTACCTGACGTTCGCATGATAACTACTTCTGAACGTGTTGCCCCTTAAATTCCACATTTGCAGAAACGCTCAAATGCTTCCAAAAGATGGCTGCCACCTAGCTGTAACCAGCATGTTTTGCAGTTTTCATATTTTTTCACCATGTTGTGAACATTCATGGGTGATCCACGTTGCTTGGGCAAGACCCACTGAGGATGGGAAAAGTGTTTTCCCGAAAGTTAACTCTGGATAATAATTAATAAAAATTATTAAACCTTTTGTGGATATTATTTCCTTTACCATGTTATGGATTACCATACGATATCTGCTACCACCACGGATGTTAGTCGGGGTGTTAATTAAAAAAAATATATTTTAAGTTAGTGTTTTCAATTAAAAAATTATTTGAGAATTTAGAATGATTTGACCGAGTTCTTGTTGGAGAAAGTTGTTCTTGACGAATCTTTGGCGTATTTGTTAAAAGTCCATAAAATAGTAATAATTTTATGAGTTTTTTGGATTTTTGATTTAGCCATGATTCATACCATTGTATATTTAGTTTTTTTCTTAATGTATTTCCAAATATCTTTAACTGTTTGGGATGAGTGGTTTAGGTGAGCTTTTGTTGTGGCTCTCTTAGCTTCGAGATCAGTGAAATAATTACCAAATGTATCTTTATGTGCTGATATCAAAGCAGATGTATTCCAAAACATGTAATGAATCTGTAAATATAATATAATTTTTTGTATTAATGGGATTATTAGATATTATTTCATGGCTAATAATATGGCATATAATTCTGCTATATCAATTGACGTTAAAGGTTGGAGAGTAAGATTTAGGCTATTACCACAATAATATATGGCAGTTCTAACACCATTATCATTCTTTGCACCATCAGTGTAAACATGATAATAATCTATGTATTTTAGTCTCATTTCTTCAAACTTTTCTTTCCAATCATTTTGTGATAAACTCTTTTTTTATGTTCACAAAGGATTGAGTCAGTCGTAATGATGGAAGTATTCCATGGTGGAATACATGAGTATTTATCTCTTTCCATCTTTGGCATTACAAAACCTAATTATTCCATATAATGCTTTACTTGAGAGTGCAGGCTTCCGCGGCCGGAGTAAGTATTAACTTGGTTGTCCGGGTGACGCCGCATCCATGGCGAAGGTGCCGACGTTTCGGTCGCCCTTCTGGACGCGGCGTCACCCGGACAGCCAAGTTAATAATGCTTTACTTATTTATAGATAAGTCCAGTCCATAGATCATCATTATTTGTGTTTGAGAATTTGGGGGAAAATTTCTTATTATTGGATTTTTTGAAGTAGAGGCGTTGAGGACATATTGTAGTAGAAGTGATTTTCTTCGGTGAGTGAGATATTGTTCTTGAGCTTCGATTAAGTTGCTTTCTATAGGAGAAGTGCGCAAACACCTAGTAGCGATTCGTAGGGCTTGGTTATGAATTACATGAATTTTATGAAGACTGTTTTAGAGGGCTGAAGAATATAGGACACTTTCATGGTCTATTTTAGATAGAACAATTGTTCTATCAGTTCGTAAAAGAATTGATTTATCGGCTCTCCAGTTCTTGTTTGCAAAAGAGTTTAGAATATTTAGTCGTTTTTTGCATTCGAGGCTTAACTTTTTTGTATGGGTATAGAAGTTAATTTTTGATCGAGAAGCATTCCAAGAATTTTGATGTACCCAATAAATTTCAATTGTTCTTCACCAAGTTACAATACTATAACACTTTTTTTGAAAAACTATGCATTCAGTTTACTGATGAGTGAATTTAAAACCTGTGCGTTGTGACCATTCATATAGGATATTTAGAGCTGATTGCATTAATTTGTGGCTTCATTCCATGTTTTACCATTACATAAGATTGTTAAATCATCAGGATATTTTCTAGTAATGATTGGTGGGTCGATATTTTTATCAACTTTATTTATTGCTACCAGAAAAAGTGTTACACTTAAGATTGATTCTTGAGGAACGCCGTTTTTAATTTTTTTTCTGATAAATGGCTGTAGACTCGGGTCCTCAATCTGCCATCCTTTAGGAAATTTTTAATATATTCAAACATGTGACCGCCTATCCCAAGTTTTTGTAATTGTATGAATTTTGTTAGAATGGGATAAGTCCAAGCCATATCATATACTTTCTCTATATCGACACAAACCGCCAAAACATGTTGATGGTTTGGGATATCTTCATGTATGTAATTATCAAAGATGATTAGAGGAGATAAAGTATAGTGTCCATGTCGAAATACAAACTGAGTGTTATTGATTATATGTTGTTGTTCAAGGAGCCAAACAATTCGTGTATTTTTTTTCGAGTAATTTACACGTATTGCAAGTTAAGGATATAGGTCTATAATTTGTAAGTTTTAATTTGTCCTTATTTAGTTGGAGTATTGGTGTAACGATTGCAGTGCGTCATAATTTGGGAAACTCATTTTGTGTCCAAATGTAGTTGTATATTTGTAATAATTTTTCTATTTCGTTTATTGGAAGATTTTTAAGGAGAATGTGTGGTATGCTATCAGGTGCAGGTCTTCAGTAAGTCAGTCAGTTCTTTACATATTTGAGTGCTTCATGAATTTCTTTAAGATTAATAATATCATTAAGTTTGAATTGTTCAATTTTATCACGTGTGATTAACGATATTGTTAGTCTTTCTTGAGCTTCTTTAAATAATCTTAAAGTGCCTGAATAATTTGACGAAGTTGAATTTAGAGGGAAGGCTTTTGCTAAAATATTAGTTATTTCTTGTAAGTTAGAAGTAATTTCGTTATTATCTTTTTCGATATAGTTAATTTATTTATTCGATATACAATTTATACGTTTGTCTTCAATGGCATCAATTTTATTCCATGATTCTTTAATATCCGTTTTATGAATTAAGGATAGAAAGAAGTTAATCCATGAGGTTTTACGATTCTTCTAGATTTGAAGATTCTACTAGATAGAGCTCTCGTTCCTTTGTTTTCAATTTGGTTGTCAATAGTTTTAAGTTTTTTATATCTATTTAAAGCATGTTTATAATTCTTATGCGCTTTTTTACATTTTGCATTCCACCAAGGTACATGCCTTTTTCTTTTAGGAAAGGTAAGATTTTCCAGTGTTGCGTTTGCTGCGTGAATGATGAGATCAATGAAGTTGGTAACAATATCAATATTCTCAAATGACTAGAATATAATTATTTTAGTTTTCATTAATTTTTTCTTTATATAGATTCCAGTGTGCCTTTTTGAAGTTTCAAACTAATGCAATTTGATGTTTATGGTATTACGTTGGTTTGTGAATAAACTAATCAAGATCGGAAAATGATCACTGTCATGTAAATCATCACGAATTGACCATTCACAATTATGGGTGAAGTTGAGTGTGCACATTGTTAGTCCAATTGCACTATAATATCCACTATATACACCAATACTATATACTACTATTAAAATGAGTAGGAAACCCGTATTTAATAGAGTGACATTACACTCGTTTATTAAGAATTCTATTTTAATTCCTCTTTGATCAATTGCAGAAGAACCCCATATAGGATTATGGGTGTTAAAGTCACTTAATAATACAAAAGATTTAGGTAACAATCTCAATCAATATTTAAATTCTTTAGTGTCAAATGATTAGCTATTAGGAAGGTATACATTACATATATGAAGTGTAAATGGAGCATAGATTTTAACAACTACGGCTTCAATTTTCGTTTGAATTGTAACTTCGTCTTAGTATTTAGTTCTTTTTTAAGCGAGGGAATTTTAAGTGCCATCCACAATCTCCTATCGTATTGTCTGTTCGTGGTTACTCGTTTTCCGTTTCCGTCGGCCCGCAACCTTGGTCCGGAACAAAGCGCCCTTCTTCAAACAAAAGGGAAGAGGCTACAACGCTCAGTCTAACAGCCACTGTTCTGATAAAACGCATTAAAGCAGTAGGAGAAAAGTGGCAGGCTGTCTAAAATGCTTTCACAATTAAACGTTGGAAAGCAACTGTCTCAACCCACCACCGTTGACCATCAGAGTTGAATGTTGGCAAGATAATGAACCTAAGGCCAATAAGTTCTTTTGGAATATTTTCAATTTAAAATGCTGAGTCATTAAAATTTACTCAACAACAAAATTACTTCCAAATGCCTTTGACATTCATTTTTACGTGGTTTTAGTTTCCATGCGCTAACATTATCGTACGATGATACCTACATGTTGGTGAAAATTATATTTAAAATTATATCGCAAGTCCGTCTCATTCGCTTTGTTTGATGATATATTTAAAAATCCAATTTAAATAAATATTCTTTAACGTCGTATAGCGTAGTCTACGTATCTGAAATTTTGCGCAAAGTATATGGAGTCTGGAAAAGGCGTTTAACATGAGAAACAATTCATGCCTTGGACATCATTCGTTTAATCTCAATACTTTTCAAGCCAAGCGTTCCTAAATGACTATACTTGTGCAACCAAAGCCGTACATTCTGTAACATAGTTGAATTATGTGTAATTTCTTGTGTTATATAATACCGAGTTTGCGTAATTAAGCGAATGTACAAATCGAGATTAAAATAAAAATAATATTTTTAATACTACTTTTTTCAGGATATGCAGACTATCGATATGAGAAATGCTCTCTGCAATGTTAACCTGAGGTCCGTCGTCGGCCAACGCGTATGGTCTCTCCCGGCGGGCGGCGGGCGTTCACGTGAGTGCGCGGAGCACGTGCTTCTCAAGGTCGCAGACACGGTGCGGCGCCCGCGCGCCCCCGCCGCCGCCGCCCCCGCCGCCGCCCACCGCGCCCGCCCGCGCGCCGAGACGAATCTTCATTGGCGGCCGACGCGCACGGGGAGAACAGCGCGGCGCCTGCCTGCCTGGCCTTTACGAGCTTCGCAGCGCCTTCGGTAATTTGCGCGATGCTGCCAGGTTTTTGCGAAGGCTTTCTGAAGTACGTTCAGATGCTATTGAAGTTCAATTTTGCAATTTCGTTCGTTGTAGATGTACTGTAAGAATGACTCATAAATTGAGTTAAACATCGGGTGAAATCGACATATTTGAAAAAATAATAAGTCAATCGATGATTACTGCATCGAATGGACAATAGTATTGATGAAAGTGACTAACAAAAGACAATAGTCGTGGTGAAATATCTTTTCGTGATTGTTTTTACATTTATATTATTGAAGTCTCGTCATCCGTGACTAATGAACCGTCCTTCTATTTTTCTTGGACTCGTAGCGAATGAATGAACAGTATTTTTTCTTTTTGACGAAATCATCACAGATATATCAGGAGAATAATACTTGTTAAATGAGTTTATAATATTAATATATTTCATTTGCAGATTGAGTTAACGAACAATTAAATCTGCAATTTAAATGACTAGTTCCCATTTTTTTTGAAGAAAACAAACAGCAAAGTGTTACACATAAACGCAAACAAGCAACAGAAAAAGAATCCTCTTTCAATAGGCAAAAAAATTGTCCTAGCGAGTGAATATGGAGTGAATGAATAGCTGTTAAGAAAAAATGTCATTACTTAACGTCAAACAACCATTAGAACTAATCAGAATTTTTCATATTTTCCTTTGCTTCTGGGTATACAAAAAAAGTCCATAGTTTGTATTACGTTATTTTACAGTTTGGTTTTAATATCTGCTGCCGACATCTTGAGAATTCCGTGGCCGTGATTCAACTTGGGTATCCCCGTGAGGTGGACCTCAAATGCATAGTACTCCCGACATTCATTATTTTTCATTTTCATGTTATGAGGTGTACTTCTCTCAAAAGAACTTGTTAATTACATGCGCCCTCCAGGGTTACAGGAACCCCACTTACTTGGCATCCTTCCCAGTGACGTAACCGAAGTTTGCGTTGTGCCTTACACTAAAACCTTAATCAGTTGTTCTTGAAACCAAACTAAATGATTTCGAGAGAGAGAGATGCGATATAGCGGCAAGGCATGATCACATGTCTTTGTTTGCAGTCCTTTCGCTAAGGATTTCTGCAGTTGAGACGTTTCTCTCATCAGTTTTATTTTATTAATAATATTAAAATAACATTTGCCGCAGCAATTTTTGCAAAACATCAGTTTACATGAGAGTCGGAAAACCTAAACAACTCCGATATTTAGAAGATTATAAAATAAATTAATTACGCCTCACTGAGCGAATGGAAACTAATAATCATTTTTAGAGAGTTTTTAAGATGTTAAGTGTTTTTCACGAAATATAAATTAATTGACCTCGAAAATCTTCAAGTAAATAATCTAAATACCCATAAACACATTGATTTAAACTCAGTTATTTCGAAAAGATGTACGGTATCTCCCGGGTACTCATTCATAGTAATAATATGGAATCAAATTCTACTGTCGTAGTAACTCATTGTTTTTCTGGAACTCTTAATGGCGTCGCTTCTCTCACATTTTTTAAAATAATCCATCCTTATTAGTCCCACAGATTGAGTTTTGACCAGTATTGACATTAAATAAGTGGGGATGTATCGTGAAGACTTTCATGGCGTAAATTACATTTTTTTAATTATGTAGATGGATGCTATAATTGCAGGAGAAAGTAACTATATATATATATATATATATATATATATATATATATATATATATATATATTCGCCGCAAGGAACGCCAGTACGAAAAAAAACCCTCTTCCTGAAGTTCTTGGAGGAAAGCGCAACGACTATTTGCAACAAGGAAGAACCCACCCGACCGGCAGAAGATTTTCCATTTTCTTCGTCGTCATTTTATGCACTTGCGGTCGCACTGTTTGTGCAGCAGCCGTCGCTCAACGGCCATAAGCGCGGCGCGGCGCGGCGCGGCGCGGCGCGGCCCCTCGCAGAGCCCCCAGGTTCTTCTCCGATGCACTCGAGCAGCCCCGCTGCTGTGCGCGAGCGGGCCGTCCGGAACGCCTTTCGCTGCGCTTTCGTTTTCTCACTTGCGGGGGCGGGGCGGTGGAGGAAGGGGGGCTCGACAGCGCCGCGACAACCCCCCCGCCGCGGTCTCTCACGGATGCCTGTGCTCTTGTTGCTCTGCTGCTGCTGTTGCATCGGGGAAGTTTATGGCAGATGACGACGGGAAGAGAGCCTTGCGGATTAGATGGAGATTAGTCTTGCATCACACATGGGCGCAGGAGCGTGGGCGTAGGGTACCGAGCAGCGCGGTAGCTTTCATCTGGGAACAGCAGTACGAGTTTTGCTCACAGCAAGGAGAATATGCGGCAGACGAAGCAGGTCAACAAAGGATTTCTGTAGTTTCTCTCATCTCATTTGACATAATTTTCATTCAACCAGCGTCAATCACCACTACTTGATTATCAATCATTATAAATATCATTATAAATAAACAGTTGTCGCCGACTTTGTTCACCCTTATTGCTACTTTTGAACTGAAGATTGAAAGTGCGTGATACGGGTGGGTGTTTTCACCGCAAGGCTGCAATGCAAACACTGGCCGCAATATACATAATGTAATATATCATTCTATCATTAATTTTGTCAGAGTTTGATACACTCAAGCGCTTTTGGTAGAGGACATTTGTATAAACACTTTGTGGCGTATGATTATTCGCCTAATTTCAGGCTCATTCATTCCATTAAACTTCAACGATATATTGTTTCACACTCAACATAATTAGACTATATATTAATCCAAAAATATATTAATCTAATTTTGGTGGTTTTCTGCATCTTGCACTAGAATCACGAAATTGGTAGAATAGGCAAACGTCTTCCTTTCCTTTGAAGTACTACCCAAGTTTAAACACATCTAGACCCTAAATATCTAATAAGCGACGCGTCATAGCCCGTCAACCATAACATTTATGCCAAAAATTACGCAATTTTCCATTCAATAACATCTTATCAACATCTTTCAGATAAATGGATTACCAGTGGCCTGCAACCGCAACAAACACCGCACAAAACGGTTATCCAAATCATTGTTCACGAACACAGAATAAAATACTCTCGTATAACTCTGCAATAAAATAACAAAAATTGTCTTCATGAGTAGCATAGTAACTGCAATAACATAGAAGAGTGTATATAGACTACAATATTTTTTATATACCAAGAATATCAAGAAAGTCGCTGTTTCATAATGCAACAAGTAAATACCAAAAATTGAATCGCGGACAGCCTCTTGGATTCTTGCTTTCACGTGACGGCAGTTGTATCGTAAGCACTGACGCACTAGGAGCATTTACTCAGTTCGCGGGGTACGGGAATGGGCGGAATGACCCAATCTCATTTTTCAGACATTTTTCAATCTCATTTTTCAGACAAAATGAAAGTTTTTTATGTTTTTTTTTTTTTATTTTCCCCGAATTCCTGGATATCTAACGAAACCCTAGAACCTCTCATATGACCAGAGGTAGCAGACATCAGGTTTCTGAGCGCATTGCAAAGTAGTAATATAGAAATATACGCTCATAGCTTTAGTTCTTGCGCACTCGGATCTACAAACACACTGTACCTCTTTGAATGAAGCAGGAAAGAAACTTAGTTTGATCAGGTTTAATGATGCTTCACGTGTGGAACGGCAATGACCTCAACTTCGCAAGCGATTCTGAGAAATAGCATAACGTGTTCTTAACGATTTGAAATAAAGCGCACTGGTAGTACAGCTGCAAAAACATAAACAATAATAGAACTTATAGCGTGTTTTCATTGCAAAGTCTACTGAACAGATTTTTAAGTCGTTAGCGCCGTAACGAAACTGACGATGTCTAACGACTCGCTCCTCTCAGACGACTGTGACAGTTTGAATCACCTTTTTATACAAACTTTTATAGACTAACTTAAGCTCTTATTATTACTTCGATGGTCGGTTAGGAATGTGGAGAGATTAATCAGAAGCAGAGAAAGCAATCCAATATCAATATTCTCCAAAGATTTCGCAACTCGTCAGTTGTCGGGACTCTTGAGGGCGCCGTGATATTACCAGAACGAAGCTCCGTGATAATATGTGATAATTTCCAATTTTAGTACTATAATTTAATTCAAATATGTGAACTGAATGATGGTACAGTTTATATTTATTTTGTACAGTACAAAATTTGAAATTTAGAAAACTTGGAACTTTCGAGTGTGGTGGCGAATGGAAGCCGAACTACGCTAATGAAGAAATGGTTTGGGGAGGACCAAGGGGGTTTTCCGAACAAGAGAGCTGGTGAAACTCATTGAAAGAGAGGCGAAATCTGGTTGGACTGCAACTCACCACTTTTGAACTCTACTTTCTACTAGGTAATGTGGTAGAGCTTTACGTAATAAGGCACACCGCTGAACTTGTGTACAAACATGATATGTAATTGTATACATTCTCGAATATAATACGTGCATGTTTTGACCCATACATTTGTCATAATATAGTTTGATTGTAATTCTATCGAGAATGTGATCTTTTAGAGTGAATTTAATCGAGTCATTTGCTTACTTTTTTCTTCAGAAGTTGTATTATAGTTAACATGTAGAACTCAATCTAAACGATAATAATGTAAAATCACCAAAACCCGCGGTAGTCAAGGACGCTATTACAAAAAAAGTTACCATATTTTATTTTTCAATGCATTTCATAAATTCCACGTATCTAATTCCAAAGCTCATGTTTTCATTAAGCGTTATTTCTATTGTTGGGGAAGCCCGATTTTGCTGAGCGTAACATGGCGGACCAAGGACACAGTGTTATGCGATGGCACAGACTCCGAAGGGGACACTTAGAGGGACGTAATAGAGGAATGATGACAGGCGTGGAGTATGGTCGTGAGTCGCCTGTTATTTGCAAGTGCACGGAACAGGCCAGCCTTCATCATGAACTCACGCTTCATAAAAATAAACTGAATATTACCGCGACTCAGCACTTTTGTTTGGACTTTGGGTTAACCCCTCCTGGCAAGATGGGCAAGTGCAAAAGTAGGTGCAATTTTCGCATTACGTTAATCACGCCCATGAAGTATGCAAGTCCTTTGCTGTAGAATGAAATGTGTAATTTCAATGTAGATGCCACAAACAACGACTCGCAGATTAATGTCGTCAACAACTTAGAACTAAATTATTGGGAAAAATATTTCGCAAAAAGCAAATGAATAGTGTATCGAAAGTATTTAACATATTATTCAACTCACGATTTTCCATTTTTCGTTGAATTCACCCACATCAGTTTTACAACAATAAAATACAAGTCGTGCACACACTATATATTCAATTCCACAAGTTCATTAGTCTTGAGATGAAAGTATCTTAACCCGGCTCTTTTATTAAAAATCACATAGTTTGATAATGAAACCTAGACCGTTACATTTACTTTATAAGTGCACAAATGCATCTTAACAGCAAGAAAAATTTACACTGGAGTATTAGAACTGAACGCGTCAAAATTGGTTCTGTTATCCAATCACAACTCTGTTAAATAAATATGGTACAAGCTTGTGGATATTCTATGTCTACTGAAATGCAATTGTGTACTTGAATATGACAGTTTTAGAACTTGCAATTCAACAGTCCATGGAGGAGCAATTATCTCACTCAATTTTTTTCTTCATTTATTTAAGTTTGATTCGTTCAGATATCGCTTGTACATTAAATTATAGAAAATTGAGTACCACTAAATAAATATATCGAATATGTGGTAAACATATTTTATACGTATAATGAACATAAAAAGTAAAGGTGAATATGACGTTTTATATCAGTGAGAAAAATATCATTTAACCAAAAGCATTGATTTCCACACATGACCAGGTACAAATTCTATCAGAATCCTGTAGTACAGTTCAGGATCCGCCAATAAAGAGGCACATTGAATAAAAAATATATTGTCTTCTGTAGTTTATTTTCTCTTTGCAATATTATCCTAAAGATTCACTGGGTTTACAAACAATATTGCATTCAACATCAATGTTCAGATCAATTTACACTATTTGTTAAACTTTCTAAACTCTAAAAAAATTACCTTACGGCATTACTATTAGTCAGTGTTTATAGTTTTTCCATTTAATACACAACAGATCAACTAGACATTCGATAACATCCACCCACACATTTTTCACTCGGCGCACTTATGACGTCTCTCTTCCTTTATAAGTGTAGACATTCACTTCTTCAAAGGCCTCCAAGTATTCAGCCACCGCCACAGTTCATTCCCTTAGGTCGTGAGAGTATGTAACACGGCCATCACCGACTCCATCACTGTCCCATCGCTGCCACTACCGCCGCTGCAGTTCTGTTGTAGAACCACTTCCTCATTTCTTTTGATGGCTTTTTGTCACATATGCCATACCACATGTTTTATACATCCTGATTCTTTTGTTTCGCTGACATCAAGCTACGAGTGGGAAAAAACAATGGCTTATTGATGAAAGTTCTGCAGAGTAAAAGTAGCATTTACCACACGTTGCGTGCGGTGAAGTTACGTACTGTGTTCCCGAAGCGTTGCAGGGGCAGTCACGAAACTGAATTCATGTGGTACGCAGTTTTACACGCAGACAGCTCCGTGACTTTCGTAACTTTCTTGAATGGAAGGAAACCATGAATTAAAAGATTAAAAAGAGCATTAATGCTCTCAGGCCATTCCACAAATACACTTTTTAAGTTACTGTAAGTAAGTATCTTTTGACAATTTTTCTATTAGGTACGAAGATATTTTGAATACATACTTTTTTAATTCTTTAGAAAAACAATAACATTAATACACACATTGGGCGATTCTATTACATAACAGCAAATGAAATCATGTCATCAAATCATGTCTAGTATATCTATCCATAGATAGATAGATAAATAGATAGATAGATATTCTTATTATAGAAATGTGTGTACCTTTGTTGAAGACGAAAGCATGAAGTAATGTTTTCATAAAAGGCTGTGGCAGGATAAGGGGGGAGGTTAAAAGTGCCCCCATGCTTAATTCAATTTTGAATAGAGAGTATGTTTAGTATTATTTTGAAAGTCATTTTCCACCATATCTTGGAAATTTAAAAAAAGAAGTGGGAAGTTAATTTTAAAAAAAGATATTAATAATAAGATATATATAAAATAAGATATAAAAATAAGATATATATTCGTTATTTTTCTGTTTTATTTTTGACGTGATGCCTCCCAAAAAAACCTAGAAATCGGTATTAAAGTGTTCTTTTCTACTGATTTTTTTTCTTCAGATTTTTATTATTTGCGTGTGATATTGAAAAAAAATAATAACTCTTTTCTTCGTCATTTATACGTTCAACTCAAAATAAGTTAATCACTTTTCTACGGGAAAATACTTTTCAGGACGAAAATCATATCATTTTAACATACGGGCGAAAAAAAACATCAGGACGAAAATCGTAACATTTGCGGATTATTTTTGGCGTCAAATTCATATTTTCATAAATGAAAAAATTAAAAACAATAATTTTATCATATTTATATGGCCAGTTTTGATGTGAAAAAATTAAAAATTATTTTTTGAAGGCGTTACCTCCGAAATAAAGTATACCAAAGTAACCAAATTTAATTTAATAGTTTTTTAAAAATTGATTTTTTGATTTTTCAAAAAAATTGATTTAATTTTATTTGATACTTTTCTTTCTAGATATTCATAGATGTCAACTATATTTCAGAATTTTATCTCCGAATAATGATATGAACAAATCAAAAACCGAAAATTCGTGTTTTTTCTGATATCTTGTAGAATAATCAGGCTATCGTCTCGATAATCTGGGAAAATAATTTTTAAACTAACACTAAACATGCCCTCTATTCAAAATTGAATTACGCATGAGGGCACTTTTACACCCCCTTATACTGCTACAGTCTTTGAATAGTGCTTCCAAGAGAAAATAATAAAACAATTTTAATTTCTAATAGAAGAAATGGAAATATACTCACATTGTTGGAAGGTGCCGATACCCGCCTGTTTCTGCACCAGAATTGCAGCACCTGTAAAATAAGGGCAAACCATGTATGTACGCAGTATTCTACTTTTATTCGTAAAATGTTCTATCAATGTTATGTATTTATGTTCGTATAATTCTGGTAATATGTTAAAATTGTAGGAAAACAATCAAGGATCATCAATATCATCTACTTGTAGGAACGTATATACCGCGGTGAAATATCTTAATTGTTTAGTTATTATCTGGATCTTGAAAAATAAGAAATTTAACACTTTTTACTTTTTGGCATACGTATATATATATATATATATATATATATACATATATACATATATATATACATACATACATATATATATATATATGTATATATGTATATATATATATACATATATACATCTATATATATATATATATATATATACATACATATATATATATATATATACATATATACATATATATATACATACATATATATATATATATATATATATATATATATATATATATGTACAGAGTAATATAGTAGTATATGGAAAGGTATGTAGGGCTGCGGAAAATCGATTTCATATTTCAACGTAAATACACGTTTTGGGGTCCCCTGATACCGAAAAAGTGTTTTTTTCCAAAACGTCTCTCCGTCCGTCTGGTGTCTGTGAACACTACTAGCGCGTATACCATGCGTAGGATTTTTTCCAAATTAAAGAAACCTGTCCATCTGGTCCAACATTCTTCAAAATTTTGGGGTTCTTTACACGAAGCCATTCCGACATTTTTAAAACTTTCTCAAAAATGGCTCCAAATTTTTTCTTTAAATTTCTTGTAGGAATGGAGTAACACACAGTTATAAAAGTGACATAGATCCTATTTTCACGGTTAATTATAAATGTTCGGAAATTTCAAAAGTATGAGTTTTTTTCGGTGTCTGCCTACACAACTAAAAAATTGCAGATAGAGGTTTTTCTTCCCAAATAAATTTATTCTCCATAGTGAGTGCTTTCATTAAGGTCATTTACATTTTTTTGAAAATGCTAATAGTTTTCACGGAATATCGCGTGCAATATTTCCAATTAAAAAAAAATACAAAACCAATATTTTCTCTAAAACGACTCCAATTTTTTTCTGTAAATTTGTGTTAAGGATAGTGCTAAATGTAATATATTAGATGACATAATTGCCATATTGCTATTATTTTGTTTTTACAAAAATTACAAAAATTTAATTTTTTGACTTGTATCTCATGTCGTTATTATTTATATTTACGGCAATTTGTTCACATTATTGTATTTATGAGTAAATGTGCTTTAAATAATGTCAGGTAACGTTTCTGGAAAACTCAACCGTTTTCTGTGAAACCTAGCTCAAAGTCTACGTTTTCAGACACGCTAAAACGCCATTTTCTCAAAAACAGTTCCAAATTTTGTCTTCAAACATTTCGAATGGATAGTGAGAATTACACTCTTTAGTATGATTTTAAGTTAATTTGGGGGTATTTTTTTGTTTTTTCAAACATTACAGAAAAGTAAAGTTTTCTAAAGATCTCTCACGCCGTTGATATGCGCATTTCCTCCTGCAATTTGTAAATACTTTTGTGAGTTTAAGTACTTAAAATGACTTCATATGACGTTTTTTGAATAATCAAAAATTTTCCATGAAAAAGAGTTTCAATTTCGAATTGACAGTAGGGCTTAAACGCCAGGTTTTAAAAAAAGGGTTCCAAATTTTTCAAAAAAACTCGTCATTTACGACGAAGTTTTACTGTTCTTTAACAATCTTAAAATACTTTTTCCGCTGTACAATAAGGAAACAGAAAAATTAAGAAAATGTAAAAAAAATGTAGTTTAGGCGGCGAAAGATGGCAGCTTGCAAGAGTATGTGGCAAGTTCGAATAGCTAATCAAGACCAAAAGAAATAGAAAGCTAATACGGGAAAGTCTGTGCCATTCAGTAGCACCACTTGTTTACTTTTCGGGTTCAGTCGCATATTGTTGCCAACATATTGTTCAGTCGCAACGAATAACTCTTATTCCGAGAGGTCGAGAATCTAAAGATAGCGGATATTCGACTCCGAATAAAAGAATAGCGGTATGTCACGTGACTGCATGGTAATCCTTATAAAGCAATTAGGTAACCTGCGTCTCTGTCACGTCACTCAAATGCGGTCCAGCAATATAGACAGATGAGGCGCCACTCGACACACGTCTCGGTCTTCAGACAGCGAACTAATTATCTTTCTGCTAATCCATCCAGAAAATCATAAAAATCTTTTTAAAAACAATTTAAACTTTTTAAGTAACAAAAACGCGTTTTTAGTGACTTACGGCACATCCACACTTGGGGTGTAGTGCTTGCTTTTTCCTATACCCATATGGTTATCCTGCTGATCTCAAAATACTGGCAGTACGGCAAATACGTGAAGGTAGAGTCCGACAGTTGACTAAAACTTGATTGTACAATAGCTCCAACGTAAAGAAAGAAAAGAAAGGTTTAAGACCATTTTTAATGATACAATAGGCTAAAGAATTTTTGCTACTATAGATTACTAGTTTTAATTAAATGCGTCTTAAACGACTGCTCACATGTATTGATGGGTTCATTTCTTTTTTTAGATGCTGGTAGAGATAATGGCACAGCGTAAAGATCCTTCAGCGCATATTCTCAAAGTTTTACATTTCTTTAACTCAATAAATAAGTCGAAACGGTAAACATAGTAAAAAAATGATAATTCGTGATCTTCCAGTTAAGGTTCGCCCCGCCCGTCCAATCACATTTTATATGTCGTTATTACCGAATGAATTATATCATTATGATCGATGAACGAAAGCTGACATTACTCTCTTAGTGAACAAAACATAATGCCAAACACATCCAAAAACACCATGTGAGACATACACACAAACTCGTACACACAAATTCCTCTCAGTTCCTTTGTATTAAAAAAAAGGCTCGCTGCCGATCCCTGCGGCGCTCCTGGTCCGGGTCGTGGTAGCCGTGAACTCAAGGAGCGGGAAACTGGCCGCTGTTCCGCTGACACGTTCGCAGACGGAACCTCTCAATCGGCCCATTAAGGCGGTTCCGAAGGCGATCGGCTGCGGGTGCCGCTGCCCTTCGTTCTCCGGCCCCTGGGATTCCCCGCGGGGAAGCAACCTGGCGAGCGGACGCATCCACAACGAAACAAACAGAAGAAAAAAAATATCGAAGGCTGTGGTGGTGGATGCAGGGGAGGGATTTGCAGAGGAGAGGGAAGAATTTTGCTGAACATCCGCTACAAAGCTCATGCAGCCTCAGTGAGTCTTTCGTTTTATTATTATTTTTTATTTGAATGCACGCCAGGATTTTTTGTGGAATCCTGGCTCGTATCCGCCACCGAGCCCCCTCAACATTCGTTTGGTTTTTGTTTTTGAGCATTGGGATCCGCGACCGCGTTCGTTTCGCTTTGCGTACGTCGTAACTAAGGTATCTTTATTGCCACTGGAAAATTGCGGTTCGGCTCGTTCAGGATTCGCCCTCCCCCTCCCCCCATGCCATTCACGCTTCACGAGCCAGACGAGCTTCCAGTCGCCTTACGCAATCCTGGTAGCCGTAATTAGCGGAGCTGATAATTGAGTGCCATATGAGGCTTCTATACATTTTCGTCGTTAATAAGAGAGTCAAACTATGGCAGTGAGCCAAGGATGTTCCGGCGAGTGTGTTTTGCCGGAACTTGTAACCGGTTTGTGGATTCTGAAGAGGCGGATTCGAAATGAACGTCTTCTTCATGTATTCTCAGTGCCCAGTTGCAAGGAAAACCGGTAAACAAGCGAATGCATTCTCCATTTTCCGGGGTTGTGTAAAAGTGTTCACCTTGAGAACGCTTTGTCTCTAAAATACAACGTATCCGCATTCGAACGGTATTTTAATAAGGATAAAATGTATATACCAGCTGCATTTAACATTACACAAGTAGTCATGCATTTAACCAAACAAAAAACAAATTACTTACATTTTTATATATTTGAGCATTCTTGTAAATACAATAGTTAGGATATTATGGCATTTTACTACACACACATGACACAAAAGCACTGATCTTCTGTTTGATTGAGGAATGTGAAAACATTGCGAAAGATATTATTCACACTTCATTTCCACAACAGTAGTTAGTGTGGAAGGAAAAGATGCAATAGTACCTAATGACGGAGGCAATTAGTTACATCTAGATTGAAGCGATACCATTCACGTTAACCCAACATAATCAGAAATTGTGAACATTAAAGTATCTTTTATTATCAACTCTTGCGTTTGCTACATTGTACGTACGCCTTAATGATAATGATACGCCACGATCTATTGACTTTTTCTTTCAACAAGAATATAGATTTATATAAGTGATTTTTAAAATTATATCATAAACGGTGAAATAACATTGTTGTGTAAAAATGCACCTTTTTCTAAAAAGATTCAAAGGGTGTTGAAAAAAAGTCCGCAAACTGACTACAATATTTAAAAAAACAAACAAGGAAAACACATTTTGAATATTTTTAGAAAAAAATGTTTTCCTGGTCTTTTTTCAAATATCGCAGTCAGTTTTCGGAAAAATAGTGTTGATGTGCCATGTGATCGACATGCAACTTTGTGTACTTAACACTTCCTTGGTCCCTAGCTGTCGGCTGGTGGAGGGGGCTGGCCCCGTAACCACTACGCTGCTGTGAGTGCCGCTGGACTCGGGTTGTTGAGCAGGACCTGCTTCCAATTCAGGCGGTTTGTGGCTAGGTGCCTGGCATCGCCGATGTTGAAACGGCGGCTCTTCCGATCTTTCTCGATACTCTTGAGCCAGGTTTCCTTTGGGGCCGTGGATCTGGATCTTCCTCTGGGTTGGTCGTTGTCGCCAGAGGAGTTGGTATGATATCACACAAGCATTTGACAGCACTTGGCACCAAGCTCTCGTATATAAACCCATTCAAATATGCACTCCAGAGTACTTAAGGAGTTATTAATACATTTCTTAAAGAATAGGTCCTTCTCAGTCATAGTCAACAGCCATTTTTTCTAACTCTAGACTCATAAACGCAGGAGTTCCGCAAGGCTAGCCGTTATTATCCACTCTATTCAATCTGTATGTTGCTGACATACACTAAATAAAATTTCGATTGCGCAATTTGCCGATGACACGGCCGTTTTTACCTCCGGTACAGACCTCTGCGAGTTGAGAACTCCTATGCAACTTTATTTAAATATGATAGACAGTTGGTCGCCAAACTTAAAATTCAATTAAACCTTAGCAAAACGGCTGCAAAAATATTTACACTAAAACCTTACTCTCCCTCTCTCGCTAAATAACAATACAATAGATTGGTACTTCCCTCATAAACCTATTAAATACTTACGTTTATACCTGGATACCAAGTTAAATTGGGAAAAATATGTAAATACCAAGGCGACCCAAGCCAAAATAAAACTGTCACAGCTACGACCTTTAATCTACAGAAACAGTCCAATATACTACAAATCAGCCACAGCAATTTACAAAAAAATCTTAAGACCGCTAATGCTATATACGAGCTCAACTTGGATCAACTCTGCCAAAACCAATATTTCCAAACTACAAGTCCTGCAAAATAAATTCATAAGAATAGTTGCTTATGCCCCTTTGTATATAACCAACAACCAACTCCATTATGAATTTAACCCGGAATCTATAGAAAAACACATCACGTATCTGACCTCCAACTTTTATTTTAACCTCCCTCAAATCCCAGCCCTTTCACCCTTCAAGCTGGCCTAAAAAAATTGCAGATTTAGATCCTGACTGAGGATCTCTTAACGGGAATTCCTCCCACTTGTACGTAGGAGTTCCGCAAGGTAATAGTATGTAAGTTTACATTTAAGTAAATAAGTATTTTAACACATGTGTATAGTTATATTTACTGAGCTATGTACTTCTACAAATATAAAAATAAAAAGGAGTTGGTGCAGTGGTCGGGTGGTGCTCATTCGACAGACATGGCCGAACCATTACAATCGCCGTTTTTTAATACGTTCTTCGATGGGTACCTAATGGTCACCACACCTTATACGAATAACTTCGTTTCGAACACGGTCGCGAATGGAAACTCTCAATATTTGACGTAGGCATCGCATTTGGAAAACCTCGAGATTGTTGAATTGAGGAGCACGATTTCAGATCCATAGAGCAGTGTTGGGAGAACGAGTCAGAAAGAGGCGAATGTTGGTTTTGAGCGAGATTCTTCCATAGCCACCATTTAAACGAGGCGTACACTGCTTCTGCCTGCCAAATTCTGCTGTTGGATGTCTGCCGAGGGTGTCATTTTCTTCTCTTGAACCAGCGACCCAAGGTACTTAAAATATGAGACCTCTTCTATCTGGACACTTGACAGAAAGACGTGACCTGTGACCCATAAGTTGCCCTTGCTTTGGTTTGCTCAATGTTGATATTGAGACCTTAGGATTGCGTGGTGTGGGCGATGTCTTATGTGTCGAAGTCGTCAGTGGTTTCCTTGTCAGTGCTGGCGAATATTGTGCCATCGTCGGCAATGAGATAAGTCACATTGGTTCTCAGCAAACTGAATTCCACGCCGGCCCCCAAATATCTTTCTCATTATATGCAATTACTACAACACTGAAGAGTAATGGAGAGTCCTCATCCCTCTGGCGCACTCAAGTTCGAAAGGGGAAGTGTGTAGATAGTTATTTGCGGATACGCACACAACTACTTGAGCTGTTGTAGGTTTCCTAGAGTAGTCTGATAACTTTTTGTGGTAGGTACTCAGTGAACGCAATCAAACGCCGACTTAAAATCAATGAAGACGACGACAGTTTGTTTCGACAGCATATCAATTCTTCCATTAGCTGCCGGAGTGCAAAGAGCTGATCTCAGCAACTCCGGTTTGGTCGAAATCCCGCCTGTTCTTCCCGGCTGGTCTGTTCACGATGTTTCTGCAGCCTTGACTGGATGACTTTCTTAAATACCTTACCAATGATGGAAAGCAAGCTAATCTACGGTAGTTCTTACAAACGATGCTGTCACCTTCACTTAACTCTTCTAATTAAAATGAAAGGAAAATTTACTTGCATGGAAGTGGCGAACGAAAATGGATTGTAGTCGGCAGACGAAAGAAGAAGATTACACAAAATGACTGTCATTGTTTGATAACTTCAAGGGAAATCATCAGGAAGGGTGTCCAAAGTGAGACAATAGAAGAGAATTAATCCTTTGAAAACGTGTAAAGTTTGACTTGTTGAAGGCACAAAATTTCCCCCCTACGTCACATACAGTTTTTACTGCTTTTTAACTGAATAAATCTAATCTAATTTAATATTTATTTACATTTTAGTAAGGATTTAAAGACGAACAATACTCTCAAAATCCGCGATGAAATGCACAGCTTTTTTTACTTCATAATTAAATTAGTCACCTTCATACAAACAAACAGGTATCAAGAAAAATATTGGTAAACTTATACCAAAATATAAGGTTCTAAATTTTTAAACGTAAATCGATGAAACAGAAGCCTTAATAAATATTATAATAACCAACAATATTAAACCTGTATCAAATGTTTTAACATCGTAAAAATGCAGGCTAAGAAATACTGTACATTTATGATAAGTATAATAGATAGCACAAAAATACTTCCAGTCAGCTTCTGTTCGGCGGCACCCGTCAGGAGACGCCGTGAGTGAGCCCAGTGTTGCCGTTATGAGCCCTAAAGCGGCGATGACAACGTCTGTGAGTTTCAGAGCAACGCCGCGTTTAGGGCGCACTAGCGAGCACCCGCAGCCAATGAAACCGAAGCCAAGAACACGCGGTATTAAGAACTCGGCTGATAAATTCGAATCGAGGACAACACTAAAACAATGAATGTGTCCCGCACAGGGATTATTGTAAAGGTTGCAAGGAAATAGTGCTATTAATTAATGCTTAGTCCGTACGGGGTTGGGCAGTGTCCATAGCGCCTCCGCCGCTGCATTTTTAGTCAGAACCAAGATGTGTATACAACACGTAACTTGTGAATTTGAAAAGTATTATTTCCTTAAAAGTTTCATCTCAAGCCCATGGATTCTCTTATTAATAATAAGTATTTTAAGGAATACTACCTCGAATCGAACAGTTCACAATATGTCCTTAACTGACCACTATAATCTTATTTTATAGCCTAATTCACAGCCTATTTGATGCGGTTTATAAAACACGTGGTGCTACTGAACGGCACATATTTTCTCGTACAAGTTAGTTTTCTAATTTCTTTAATCTAGGCTAGCTTTTCGGTATTGCCCCACCCTCTTCCCAGCTGCTGTCTAGAGGTGTCTAAAACATTTTTGTTACATACTCACAATTTTTCGATCCTCTAATAGTAGAAGCGACTTTAAGAATATTATTGAAGTGTGACATGATCCTCCATGCAATTTTTCATCGAAAAATTTGAAGCCGTTCTTGAGAAAACTTGAGCTTTTCTTAAAGTGCGCAATTTTGAGTTTATATTCATTTTGTGTTTTTGAGTTTATAAACATTTTGTGTTTTTGAGAGATATCTATCAAAATCATTTAAAACATTTGTATTGAAAATTTCAATAACGTATGAGGATCACACATTATGTAAATATTAACGACGTGAGAGATAGTTAAAATACATTTGTATAACTTTTGAGAAATTAAAATTATACATCAAAGTGACATTTATATCATGCAAGTCAATGCATTTTTTCGTATAAAAATTTCAAAGATTATCTGGATCCGTTTTTGAGAAAAAAATGAAAATGCCTTTATGGATCCAGTAAAGTACCCGCAAAATTAAAATATCTTTTTTTAAATTCAAGGGGTTGCGACATCGGTCACATCAATTCGGAAAAATCAGTTGTTCGTTATCACGGTCTCGTTATCAAGGGGCAACTCCTGAATTCTGACTACACAATGTGTTCGAGAAAGTAATTTACTATCCTTAAAAAATCGCAGTTTTTGTTTTTTGCTGTGGCATAACGTACATTTATCTCTAGAGGACCCGGCAATGCTTCGCTATTGCAATGTATTAAACATCACACACTACTAGTCATGTGATTGTTAATCATGCTAACACGTCAATTACGCTAAGCCGTGCAAAAATTATAATAGATGAAAGACTTTCACGCGAGTGTGGGTTTGTTCTATGTTTGGGCATGGTAATCAAGTATACTTTTGTTCTCCCTCAAGTTTGGGCATGCATTCGCTATGACACAGTCTTAGAGAAATTTGATTTACTTGTCCGAGATTAAAATAATAATTCCGGCCAATATTTCACAATCGCAAGGACAGAATACTCGTAAGCCGTGAAGACGCGCTTAATCCTTGACTAAGCGGCGCGTTGCGTCGAGTTCAGGCAGTTGTAATAATCGTGTCGACTTAATTAAAAATTAATTAATTCAACCCACTCTTTAAACACTCTCATTAGTAACAAGAATAAAGTTTGAAAATTTCAGCAAAATCGGTCGAGTAGTTTTGCGCTTAACTGCGATATGTATAGGCACATTCCCTTTTATTTATGAATTCCCTTATATTTATGTGAGAACGTAAAAAGAATCAATTTCGACTTGAATTTTATTTGATAACCAAATGTATCAAAGCAAAATATTCAAGTCCAAAAGGAGGCGCTGACGTTAGCGGAGTAAGTAGCTGCAGCTAGGGCAATAGGCGATGCGACATCCGCGAGAGTAGTGCTAGCAGCAGCATTATATAGGATTGCAGTTAGGGAGAAATTCATTGGAACATTGTTAGCGATAGACGCAGAGGGAAAGTGGCAATGTCGACTGCTCACATGAACAGTTGACGGTGGTAGTCAGTGACGATGAATATGATAGGGATGTCAAAGGCGAGAAGGCCGGCAGAGACAGTGAGAGTGACAGAAACTGCAGACGTTTCATTGGAGGCAACCTGAAAGACAATCGTTGAGAATTCGAGGGAAAAAATGTCAGAGACGAATAAAAAACGGCGTTGAAGGCATGTAGAAAGACGACAAAGAAGAGTAATGAGAGGGGGAGACGACTTGGAAGATAACGGTAAGTAACGAACGGGACAACTACCATGGAGACGAGCGCGAAGTCGTATAAAAAGCTATCCTAGAAGAGCCTAGGAAAATAACGGTAGAAACGAACGGGAGAGTGAGAAGTCAGTGGAGACGATTGGGGAAACGATAGCGCAGACGACCGCGAAGACAGAGGTTGATATCATCGCGAACACTGCGGAGGCGGAGTGGATAATATCATTAGAAGCGGCGGTGAATACACGAGGCAGACGGTAGCAAAGAAGGCGGCGGAGGCGGCTAGTAGCGGAAACGTACCCAAGGCACCTCGATGAAGGGAAGGGGTCTAGGGGGCGCATAAAGCCCCAGGGCGCGCGGGTGCTTTACGGGCCGTTCGGCGCCCGGGAGCCGCGGAGCCGGCCCGAATTAACTGCGGAACGCGCCACCAATGGGCGCCTTTTGCGCCGCCCGCCGCCAGGGGCGCCACGGCAGCCAGCCCTTCGCGCCGCTCCGCTTGGACGACGCGCGTCGGTTTAGCGGGGCTTCTGTTGATACGTCGTGTTTATGGTAGCTCACTACGACAGTTTAGCGATCGGTTTAACGCCTTACGCAATATTGGAGGAGGATATTACTTTAAAGAAGAACTGCTCGGGAAGCAGAAAGCGGAGTATTGGAGGTGAGTAGGTCGATCTGCCAGAGCTTGTTGTTGTGTTGTGTAGGAGATAGTACGAACTACCGTCTTAACCGCCACTCTATGAGGATTTATTTATAAATCGATTAATAGATTGAAAATGTTTCAAACTACACGGAAATATTGAAAGAAACCATCAAGGAAGTTGAATGGTTTGTATGCAGAACTTGTATTCTAATGACAGAGAACTTGAATTTTAACTCACGAAGGCTTTTGTTGTTCGTGCTGTGTTTGAAAGCATTTTTTGGATAAAATTATGCGTAAATTAATAAATGAATAAATAAAAGAGACGAAAATACAACGTTATTAGTCAAATTAACCCACATCTGAGTAATAAGTGTTCAACAACAAATATGGCGGGTGCAAATTAAGAAAAAAGAACATGCTAATTAAATAATATTAGTTTATATATTATATTTTGGCAACGACGAGGTGCTACCCAAAATACCAGGAAATTTCATTATGCCGGTCAAACTAGTAAGACATGGCGCCACTAGATACACGTCTTAACTACCAATATACAAGGTTGCGTCATTTTTGGTACAATTTCGTATATTGGTTCGTGTCAGGACGTTTTTCAGTTCTTCTGCGAATTTCCAAATGGATAATGTAAAAGAGCAACGGATTTGCATCAACTTCTGATTCAAGTTGAATAAAACCGCAGCTGAAACTCACCACATACTGAGTGAGGCATTTGGCGAGAATGCACTGAAAGAGTCAAGCAAGAACGTTTGAGTGGTTCAAGCGCTTCAATTAAGGCAAAGAATCTTCAGCAGATGACCTACGTTCTGGTTGCCCGTCAACATGCACAACACCAGAAATAATCATGAAAGTGCTGGACGTGGTTCACACAGACAGAAGGCAGCTAATGAATTCACGATGTTTGTAACTGCTGTCGTGCGGTACGTGTCAACTAATTCGAGAGAATGAACTGAACATGAGGCGAATTGCAGCTTAGTTTGTCCCTCGTCTTCTCAGCATCCACCAACGAAACCTCAGGAATCACACGTTAATTGTGCTGCAACAAACGGTTCGAAAGTTTCCCAACTTCTTAGGGACCAGTGACATAACAGGTGATGAATCGTGAGTGTACGGCTATGACTCTGTAACAACACAGCAATCATCACAATCGAAGATGCCTTCTTCTCCAAGGCCGGAAAAAGCTCGACAAATTCGCAGCAACAAGTCAATGCTGATAATTTTTTTTTACATTCGGAGAATTGTGCATAAGGAGTTTGTTCCACCTGGTCAGGCTGTCAACGCTAGTTTTACTGCGAGGTTTTGTGATGAAAGAAGGAAAATGTTCGACGCAAACGGTCACAGTTGTGGGAAAAGAAAGAGTGGTTGAATCACCACGACACGCACCATCGCACACCTCCCTCGTTGCGAGCGAATTCCAGGCCAAAAACAATATTGCAACGTTCCCTCTCCCTCCCCACTCGCCAGACTTAACCCCGTAGTACTTCCATCTGTTTCCAAAGACGAAAATCTCGTTGAACGTGCGGCGTTTTCACTCTATTGAAGATATCCAAGAGGAACCCCGCCGGTTGGTGCACTCCCTTCAACCTGCGAACTTCCAGGAGTGCTCCAAAAAATGGGAACAACACTCGGATCGTAGCATACATGCTCGAAGTACCTACTTTGAAGATGACGCATTAAATTAGGATGTAAGTACGTATAGCTTTCTGATTATTGCAGTGAAATTCTTGGATATTTTAGGTAACGTCTCGTAGAACGTAAAAATAATATAATCTGAAAGACAGTTAAAAAGGTGAAGTCGAAATATTTATCGAATAAAATCCAATTAAAAACTACGGAAAAGACAAACTAAATTTGGATGGAATAACATTAAAAATATTTTGTCGTCTGTAGAAATGAGTGATATATAACATAATTAATAAAATTAACAATAAAGAAAAACATCTACAGACATAGGCTTACGGAAACGATAGGGAATTTTCTTCATTTTTGCCAGCGGTAAAAATATACTGGAGAATTTATTTTCAACAGCTAGGAGAGCAGTAGTGGGAGGCAAAAGTGAATAGATCGCAGGTAGCCAATTTGGTTTTCAAAATGTCGATTTGAATTGAAAGCTTATGAAATGAGTGCATGGTTCAGAAAGTGAAGGTGGGAATCCGAAATAATGGAGAAATGACAATTCCTGAGTGGAAATGGAATGAGGAATGGTGAAACGCAAGCTTTGCGTCGCTGCTGTAATGGGAAGTGATAATTTTGAGCTTTATTTGAACTTTTCTCGAAATTAATGATATGGCAAAGATTGTTTAGCGATTAAAAATATAAATAGGTTTCAAATTAAATGGCAGCATCAATGTGTAGTATGAATGACTTGTTGAACTAATACACTGCAATTGTTTGTAAAAACATGCAACACCAAGAAGGAGACATACTGTTACAATGAAATTTATTCCACTGATTTGTAGTGTCACAATATACAAATGATTAGAAATACAGAACTGTACCTACATTTTGACCTTGAGTATTTAGAACGTTGTAAAGCCGCCACGCACAATCATCAAAGCCTCTAGACGTCGTGGCATGGATTCAAAGAGAACCTGGATACTCGTATGCAGCTGGGGAACACAGTGCCACGCTCTTTAAATATGTGACCTCAAAGAATCGACAGTAGCTGCAGGAGGATCAGAACGAACAAGTTACCGATCGATCACATACCAGATTTTTGAGCCATGGAAGCAGTCGTACCCGTCGTTCTTCGAAGAAATCTTGCACATTTATCGCTACATGCGGTCGGACATTGTCTTGCTGAAATACGGCATGTGGAGCTACTCGCATGAGCGCAATACCTCGGGCTATAAAAACATTCATGAAGTTGCGGTTGCTGTGCAGATTGCCCTCAATACGTATGAGGTGAGATAACACATTGTAGCCAATGACACCCCCAAACCATCGCACTGGGCGTTTGTCTACTATGGCGCTCAACAATGCAGGCTGGGAGTTTGCGATCACCATGGTAGCGTCGAACACGTCAGCTGCTATCGCTGTGCCACAAAATTAAACTGGGACTCATCCGAAAACACTACATTTTGCCATCCACTACACCAGTGAAGACGTTCACGTGCCCATTGCTGTCCGAGGCGTTAATGGTTTCTGCCCAACGGAAACCGACGCACTGATATGCATGACACAACAGAAGGCGTTGAACCGTCGACGAAGACATGACTACATCTACTGCTGTGCTCCAAAGTCGAGCCAACACTGTGAACGATGCAGTTTTTCGATTACGACCATGCGGACGCGATGGTGGTCATCTCGCGATGGCCACCATTTTGGTTGTCCAGTACCCGCTCGTCGGTGTAACCCTCGTCTACTCACTGGTTCCAAACACGTATCACTGTGATAGCTGCGCCCTCCGAGACGCAATGTTACGGCATGACAAATCCGCTTCCCGAGGACGTATCATTCTGCCCCGTTCGAACTGACTCAGATACCGGCACTTGCTTGCACGTTTTCACCTCGTTTGATGGCTCTTCACCGACTGAGTTTGGCGTAACACTGATTAGACCTGCCGTATAAAAGTCAACGTGCACGCCATCTCAACGCAAATTTAATCACTTCTTATGGACACTGTTCCATACATCTGCAGAGTTTTCCGATCATTGATTCCGATCATTCCTTCTGTGTGTTGCAATTTTCACAAACAGCAGTGTATAATGTAAATAGGTGCGAATGGGTATACTTCAGATTTGTTATTTTTCAGGATGTAGAATATTTTTCGTCTATGTTTTTTGTTATTTTTCAGGGTATTGTTGATTTAGATGGAATCACTATGAGATAATGAAAATGAATAGTGTTTGCGTAAAGTAAAATAAATCAGAATTGCACGAACTATTGAGTTATAACATTAGACATTTGAAATATTGATGTTTTTTACTTTATGATTTAGGTAGGAGGCGATGGGTGCCATCAAAGAAAGCCATGTATCGTATCACCCTAAATATGGATGAGAGCATCCCGCATCCCCTATGGGGCAGGTTCGCAAACCTCGACCCAAAATAAATTTCTGGAGCCGATGGATTAATTTATGAATTACAAAAGAAAGAAACGTGATTGTAGTAGATATGGAAAGTGATTAGGTTAATTCCCAATATAAGCGACAAATTAAAGTATAGTCCTAGAATTAATCTAAAGGTTACAACCGCTCCCAAACTAGGGGCAAAGAAATGCATAAATTAGTATTAAATGATCCATACGAAAGCTGTCTCAGTGGCTCCCATGCCTGGAGCCGATTTATACGAAGTATTATTACATAAAGGTAGGAACTTAACCCACTCAAAACAGTCACACTTCTTTCCGAAATGATGTTTCTCCATTTCTATTTATTTTGTACATTTACGTGCTAGTGAGGTTGAAAACGAATACTTTCCTTTCCTGACAAATAATTAAAATTCGCAGAGTTAGAAATATGATCTTCCATTCCAGGAGTTAGCATGGAAATTAGAAACGTTTTCATATGTTACAGATTCATAGAGTCGAGTAAACAATTAATTTGAATAAGCTTTATTCGACTAGGCTGAATTTAATATGTAATACTTCTTTAAAAACATGTCAACTAATTACAGTTTGTAAATTATTATCATCAATAGAAGTTTCTTCCGAAAAGATAAATATATATCTAGATTTTTAATAAAGATGAAATTACGATTATTTAATAAATATATAATAAGATTTTCAATTTTATGGAAACACTTGTGTTAAATCAGTTATCAAAAAATAATACAAAAATGTTGATAAATTTCTTCACCAAACGACTCCCGGGTTCAAACGTCGTTGGGTTGCTGAAAGAGCAAGCTTTCATTTATGACTTTTGGGGCTTAATTTTCGGTCTGTTCTCGTGGAATTTCAAGTAGATTTCTTGTAGGAATTTCTAGTTACGTAGATAATTTACGACCAATAATCTTGAAATTCTCTTGTTTTGCCTGTTTCCCACACTTTCCCACACTTTCCCTTTGAAATTACTTGAAATACAGAAAGCTACCAAAGTAATAGCGTTAAGAGTTGCTTCGAGTACTATTTAATTAAAATGTATTCAAATTAAATTAACAATTTTGTTCCGTTGTCTGGAAGCAAAATCATGTGTTATTAAAACTAGAAATATCATATACAACTACACCGCCGTGAGCAACACGCACGTTTAATAAAATTACTAAAAGCGAATTTCTTTCATTATATAAATAAAAATGATAATACCTACGCGCAAGTTCTCTTGGCACATCTGACGAACATTAATGCAAAAAGACCGGATGGAGGCTTAGGTAATAAATGTATGGGAGCTTCCTATCCAGTTACTGGATGGCGTAATTGTAGCTGCCCGTTGTCGCTCTAGCAATGCAATGGCGTTTTGCGCTCACACAGTGACGTGCTATTTGCGTGACAAATTTCACCAGCAACACTAATTATATAAATGCATTACTTTCTTATGTATTCAGTATAATTAAGTAAAAATACTTTACATTTAGGCGTCAAGGAACTAGTTCCTAAATCTTGTCTTGTGAACGGTGATCCATAATACCTTTTCTGCTATTGATCGTCATCCTGTAGGCAGATTGGACTAGCTATTTTTACTTTCCCGTTTATTACTCGCGCAAGTTTTCTTGATACTCTAGATCCCTAGTCCCCACCCGGCGATGAAAAGCACGGCACGTTGAGATACTTAGGTTCGACTCGGAACGGTACGTAAAAATTTACAATGCTGGCAACAACCACCTCGTACTTTCAAAACAATCGTAACACTTCTCGTGGCTCGCTTTGGCGAGTTAAGTTCGTGCACACAGTTGATACGGTCTTTTGAGCCATGACGTAGCTAGATCCCTCCTCCTCATCCCGCTCCCCCACTGTGGAGTATTAAGAAAACTGGCGTATAGCACATACGTATACACGGAGTAATATACGTAGTATATGGCAAGTTATGTTCGGTGGCGGAATATCGATTTCGAGATTTTCACGGAAATACGCATTTTGGGGTCTTCTGAAACCGAACAAGTGTTTTTTCAAAAGGTCCGTCTGTCTGTCCACCTATCTGTCTGCCGTCTGTGAACACCACTAACGCCTAAACCATGTGTAGGATTTTCTACAAATTGAAGGAAGCCCTGTCTATCTGCCTCGAGTCAAATCTTTGAGATTTTGAAAACAAATAATTTGGGAGTACTTTACATGAAGCCCCTGGGACATTTTCAAACTTTTCTCAAAATTGGCGCGAAATATTTTCTTTAAATTTCTTGTAAGAATAGAGTAAAATACTCTTATAAAGGTAGCGCAGGCCCGATTTTCGCGATTAAATCTGAATTTTCACAAATTGCAGAAGTTTGAATGTTTTCCTCATCTTTCTACAACTACAAATCTGAAGGTTGAGATTTTTCCTTCAAATAAAATTTGTTTTGCATATTGCGTTCCTTCATTAAGGTCATGTATTTTTTTTAAATTTCCTTCGCGCAATATTGTGTAAAATATGTGCAATTTCAAAACATTACAAAAACAAGAGTTTTTTTTAAAAAGTCTGCAATTCTTTTCTTTAAACCGTTTGATAGGGATAGTGTTATGTGCACTCTAAAGGTTATATAAACGCCATACTGCTCTATTCTTTGATTTTTTCAAAGATTACCAAAATCACTTCATTTTTTGGATTATTTTATTACTTGTCTCTCACGTTAATATTTACATTAACGTCAATTTGTTCACATTATATTTATGAGAACATGTGCTTTCAAAAATGTCATATAAAGTTTCAGAAAACTCAACAGTTTTCTGTGCTCAAAATACTAGCTCAAAATACCGCATTTTCAGAAACTCTCGAACGTCATGTTCTCAGAGACGGCTTCAATTTTTTTTAACTTTTTGAACGGATAGTGATAATTGCACTCTTTAATATGACGTAAAGTAGATTTCGGGGTATTCTTTTGTTTTTTCAAAAATTACACAAATGTATTTTTTAGATCTCACGCCGGTAATATGCCGATATCCAGCAATTTGTAAACACAATTGTATTTGTGAGTTAAAGTTCTTCAAAGACTTGTAAAGATATAGTTCGAAAATTCAAAATTGGTCTGTGAAAAAGATCTTCAAATTTTGAATTTACAGAGGCGCTTAAACTCCATTTTCTTAAGTTTTCCAGTTTCTCCAGTTTCTTAACGGCTCCAAATTTTTCAAAGAAAATTGCCCTTTCGGACGAGGTTTTACTGGCCTTTAATATTCTTAAAATAAGTTTTCGGTTCTACTAATAGGAAACTGGAAAATTAAGAAACTTTCAAAATAATGTACCTTGGCGGTGATAGATGACAGCTGGTAAGAGTGTGTGGCAAGTGCGAATAGCTACCCAAAATCAAAGGAAACAGAAAACTAATACGGGAAAGTTTATGCCATTCTGTAGTGCCACTAGTTAATTTTGCAGTGTATTTAAATGTTTTGTTGAAGGCTATCACCGAGAACCATTTCTCCGCAGCGCACTAGCAAGCGCGCGAGCCAACAGGCGCCCACTGCTGTCGCGCTCTACAGGGTTCAGTTGGAACTGCCTTTATCGGCTACGACTGCTCGATGGCACGCTGTTGCCCCTCAAGCATCGCTGACCAGGAAGTCCTACGAATCAGGTGGCGGTGGCGGATTTTCAATGCTTGTTTCATATTACTTGCTGAGTCGAATTCAACCATTGTTTGGTGGCTGCTCTGATTAGTAGCTTTTCCGTGGATTCCTCAATTTCTGGAGATGTCGGTGTTCTTTCTCCCGCAGTCACATGAGATTGTCGGATTTAGCTCCAGATATCTACCCCAACGGAACACTGCCCCTCCGATCTGGGACATGTTCTAATCTCACAACTGGCCTCTCGACATATATGGCAAATGTGTGAGAGAGATATTGTGAGTGTAAGGGGGGAGAAGGAGACAGGGGTGTGGAAGGAAAAATCGCGCGCGGTTCTTTCAGTTTGGTAAGGTATGGCTCCGGTATTCGCCTTGTATTGATGGGAGAAACCACGGAAAACTACCGATCAGAGCAGTCGACCGCTAGAACGACCCGTCATATATTGACTGAACAGCTATCTAGGTAAAGTGTCCGGAACTGTTGGAACTAGTCCCTAGTTCTAGTCAACGATTATGCAGAGGCAACGGTGTTGCAATTGAGATATCGCAGCCTGTTCATTCCTTTGTCCTCGTCTTTTGAGAGGATTTACAAAGAGACACGAACAGATACTATGTTTAATATGTTTCAGAGAGTCTTTCTGAGTACTTAGATATCATATGGTACTTCTTTCACATAGAAGTGAGAAATGAACGTGAAACGTGTATTTTAAAGTCCTAAATGAAGCTCCAGTTCGGAGCAGTGTCCGGTTTCGCCGGTGATGCCGAATATTACTAGCTTATGTTTCTAAAAATACATAGCTGTTTTCACTATGTTGAAGTTGCGTGGTTGGGTTTCCATACCACTACATATCATGACATAATCATACCTCTTTCTTCATCATTCACCCCGAATGATAATCCTTCCACTCGATAATAACAGTCACCGCGTTATTACCTGGCAGGAAATGGGGTCGTTTATTATGTGGTCGTCTTCTTTTTTTGAAATGTATTCAGTAAGGAAACTAATATTAAGAAAATTTAGTTGTTACATTAAAAAGAGCTATTTTATCATGTCAAAAAATATAAAAAAATATATCGCCGATATAGAAGTAAAACCGTGTCTCGAAAGCTAATTCAGGATAAATCACGTTGGTTCTATTTCTCTCATGTGTGCCCGTGTCGTGAGTAACCACATACTAAGCAATAATATATTAATTTAACCAATTAATTAACTTAAACAAGAATAAATTAAACCAATCCCAGATGTCTAGAGCCATGTGATTATCAACTTAGCACTCAGTTGTAATAACTTTGATTACCTTTTGTTGATATCGATAGTAATTGTTTTATGTCAATAACAGTTTGTGAGCATTAATATAATATTAAAGAATGGTACAGAACAGTACAGGCTTTCTCGTATTAAATTCCGCGGGGGTAGCAGATCTTGTGGTAATCTGTAGGTGAGATAGGAAATAATCGTCCACAACACAGTTATAATATTTATAAATTGTAACATTCGCAAAGTCAACTTTCGGGAAAACACTTTTCCCATATTCAGTGGGTCTCTGGCAAGGAGAAGGAAAATTACACAAAAAATTATGCAATAAAATTAACAAATAAATAAATAAAATTAAACAATACTTACTGTACAAGCAATGCGGATCACATTCAAACATTCACAACGACCAAGAGCAACGGCAGAGCAATCGCATGACTTACTTCAATAGAGCGACTGGGGAATATCCATTTTGGAAAAAAATCCTATCAATAGTTCAGGGGCTAGTGTTGTTTAAAGACAGACGGATGGACAGACTGACGGACGGATAGACGGACATTTTGAAGAAAAGAAGACAACAACACTTTTCGGTTAAAGGGAACTCCAAAACGTGTATTTCCATTGAAATTTCGGAATAGATTTTTTGCAGCATTACGTAACTTTCTCTACAGGTACTGCACATACTTTGCATATACGTGCATATACAAGAAAGTTCAAACAAGTTAACTATGTTATCACATGGGGATTACTTGGCAACGCATGTTGTGTTAAAGTATGATTAGATGAAGCTATCAACCAGTGGCATTCGCCAAACATGTGGCGGGCAACGAGCAGAAAGATAGGTTGCTATCTCTAGCTCGTTGAGGGAGAGCCATTTCGTATATTCAATAAACATTCTTTAAACTTCAATAAAACAACAAATTATGTAATTTTATTTAAAAAATATCTATTTATTGTGAATTATGGAATAGTATACATCTCGTTCAGGAGCTGGACATCCAAGAATTTACATTGAATAGACATTTTCGCGCTTGACGTATTTCGTGATTTGTATGTGGGAAACGTTCTTATTCCAATTCTTTCTTTATAGATTTGAGAATGCGTCACGTTTACATTGTTGATCAACTTCACCTACCTTTTGTTTCAACTAAGAGATGCTACTGCAATATTTTGTAGACAATACTGAAATTAACATATGAGCATCAGGGTCAATTGTGTTTTCATAACACAATTTCGTAGCTACACCGAGAATTTTCTTCTCGGAAACTCGAGATACATCGTAAAACACCCGAGTACAAACAACTATGGCCTGTGGAGATGGACGACATGTACGTAGTGCATATGAAGATTTGGGAGCATCTCAAACAGGGAACATAACCATTCCCAATGCCCCAACTAGTCAGGAAGAGAGGCTGGATACCTTGGATGAACCCATTTTCGACACATTTTGGAGAGATGTGAAAGCAGTTGGGATAAAGTTCTTTCATGTTCTATATCCTAAAAACAAGGAAATATTACTCAAGGATTGGGATTTATGGGGACCGTTATTACTTTGTACATTTATGGCGCTGTAAGTATTTTAATCATTGAACATTTACACATATAAATGAAATTCTATCATTAATTTTTTTACAAGGATTTTACGTGGTTCTTCTGATAATATTATGGAAAACGATGGTGGCCCAGAATTAGCTCAAGTTTTTCTTATTGTGTGGATTGGTTCAATTTTCGTTACATTAAATTCGAAGTTACTGGGAGGAAATACGTAAGTACATAGTAAAAACCAGTCAATACTTTATATTTCGAAACTTTCTATGTTTAGAACTTCGGGTCAATACAGAAAAAAAATCACATTTTATTGAAATAAAATGGGTATATTATTTAAATATCGGAAAATATGAAAAATCTCCTGAAATATTTTTTTTTGCTTTACATCTATTCCTATTATTTTATTTCTGTAAAAGCCCAAATACTTATTTCACATTTAGGGGAGTTTTTAAATAAATGTATCTAATATTGATCAGGTTATTCTGAAATCAGCACCAACTAAAATGCCCCAGAATTCATTTACCTCCGTTCATTATTTAGAGTGTTTACTATTGAAAACAAAAGTGTGCTTCTTCGGATGTATAAAAAGCTCTAAATATAGTCTACTCCAACATGTGTTACCAATTGATGTGATGTGATGTTCCGGAAAAGATTTGTAGAAGTCAGCCGGAAAGATTAGTGTAATCATAATCCACAAAACGTGGATTATTATCACACAAGTTAGATGAAGTAATTTTCTACAGTTAGGGACAAGATATATTAACTTTTTCGATATCAGGGTCTCAAAATACGAGTTTTCTGAAGAAAAATCCCCATTTTTCTCTGCCGTTTTCAATACAGTAGAGTCTCGTTAATCCAACATAAACGGGCGTGCGAAACTGGATATGCGAAAATGTCGGATAATGCAGTGTTAAGAAAATGTCAAATATAATGCAACTTTCGTTATTCATAAATTTTAATTTTACGAGTAGATCACTTGTTTTACAACAAATCAACAGAAAACATGAAGCTAAATTTAAATAAATTAACTCTATGTAGTTTTGAAGACTTTTTTAAAAACTTTGTCGAAAACGTCTCTTTTCCAGTCGAGTTCCATCCTAACAACTTGTTTTGCTTTCGACGCCATACGTGCGTAAATATCTACTTTTAAAGAACGGATCTACATTTTTAACTTACACACACAACACACTGCAGTGCACTGGGTAACAGACTCAGAGAAACTGTATATTCGACCTCTCTGAGTTCGCAGCCTTATCAGATTTCTTACTTCCTTATTGTGGGGTGGTACAGTCAGGAGCAACAAAAATAGGATACATGGATAGTATGTGGGATAATACAGAATTTCTGATACGCGAAGACTCTACATTACTCTATAGCCGACTCTCTACCGTACTCTCTCTTTCTGTAGAAGAACGTAGTGGGCTCGAAAGTAAAAAAAAAAGAAACTCTCCTTCAAACAATGTTTGAAATATTTCGTGGTGAGCGATATTCGGTACCTCCTCAAAATTTGGCGAATGTTATGAACGGAACGGCAAGACAAACTGAAAACAACATTAATATCAAAAGATGGTTTAGTATTTCTTAAAGTACTAATCATATCACGATTCGGGTTCAACTCATAACTTACTTATTCTGCTGCAAAAAGTAGTAGTAGTTTAATAACTTCATCACGCTGAAGAAGTTAATAAACTTCATAAAGCAACGAGACGAGACATAATTCAGCCTTCACAGGAAAGTATCGTGACAAGTAATGATATAATACAAGTAATGCATTTTTCATACCTAGGTGAATTTGGCGATAATAGGAACAGGCGATATTATTCCACTTCTTTTATTCTATTCCAGAATTACAAGGACACAACACTGTTTTTATCTCATCAAGTTGATCAGAAATGTTATGAAATTTAAAGAAGATTCTTCTTTTTTAGATCTTTTTTTCAAAATGTGTGCGTGTTGGGATATTGCCTTCTTCCCACAACGCTGGCGCTTATAATATGTAGAGTTATTTTAATCTATTCACAAAATACAATTCTATTCTTGTTGAGATTACTCGTAACGATTAATGGATTTATCGTTGCGTCATATGGTAAGAAAAATAATTATTATTTGTGCGTTTTCTTGAGCTCCAAAATCTCCACTCCCTCTTTTAACATTTGTTGAATTATGAAATAAGATGGCAATGAGCGATATTGACACATGATATATATTTGCACCCCCATGAAATAGAAACCATTTGTTGTGAAAAATAGCTAAAATATTGGTGTACTAATAGTTCTTCTGTCGAAATAACCAAACCCTTACTCTCGCATGTAGAAAATGAGAGCTCAAGAACACGTTGTAGTAACTACCTATGAATTGATCAAAATTTAATAAACCTATTTATTTTTTTAGGTGCATCAACTATTCTTGGAAACGGTCATCCATCTGAAAGAAAAGCCTTGGTCCTTTATCCTATTTTTTTGTTCTACTTTGTAATTTCTTGGTTAGTAATTTCACACACTTCTTAACTGAGGCACAACTGCGGATTAAGAGTAAAAAAATAAAGTTTATTACTATCTTCTAGGAGACATCGCCTTAGCTAGCAATAGTTTTCCTATTAATGTAATTTCAGTAGAAAAAAATGGTCATCTCGCACGAAATTTCACGCACGAGTAAAGAAATGTACATGACTTATTTTGACATTTTAATAGCGATTTATAATAAACGTGATATAGGAATCACAATTACTCCAAAGAAAGTAATTTGAAATATAATTGATAGAAATCATAAAAACTGTAAACTTTAAACTTATGGTAGCTATTTTCTAATCCTAAAATCCTACTTTTCAACACATTTTAACAAGATACCTATCATTGAATTTTATTTGCAAACTGCGCCATTTCAATGATTAAATTTTGAAGAAAATTAAAACTATTGAGAATTTTAATTATCTTTGGTAAAGCTTACAAACTGAGAGACACCATCAAAGAGTTATGAGAAGGAATTCCAATTGAATTATATTTTTAGAACGTTGTGTTCTAAAACTATTTGTGCTCTTTTAGAAAAAAGATATTGAAAACAGTTTTTTACTATTGTGAAATACTTATTCGGACATGAAACAAAATTGACAACATGAAGTGTTGTTAACGGCAGGCAGTTGTTAATTGTTCATTTCCGGTCTTTGCGAGAGTGACGAGTAGTTTATGGCACCAAATTTTGTACTTACGGCCTAATTGAAGTTTCCTGATTCGCAGGCACATGAACGACGTTCTTGGCTCATAAGACAGCTTCTGAAAGAACTTTTCAGTGAAGACCTAGTGAAGTTACGTGTTCTATTTTTCAACTTGCGATAGATCAAAAAATCATCTTTCTTAGTAGTTTGCAAATATTTAAGATAATTGGATAGAGATATTAAATGAACGATGGGATGACCCTAGTAAAGTCACTTTTCCTACACTAATATAAATAAATAAATAAATAAATTCGTATTATGCTAATTAAATAAAATAAGAAGTTCATTTTTGTCTGGGATTACAGCATTTAGTCGTAAGATGGCAGCGTAGTACGAGTAGTAAGTTCGAAACATTGAAGTTAAGGTTCACATTGCATTTTCTTTCACTGTGTATTTTTCTTGACATTTTCAAAGAAACTTTGCCTACTAGAACTCTTCAAAATATCACTAAGACCCTTAACACCTTGACACCATGTGTCTTAATAACAAAATGTTTCTTTACCAGTAGTGATGAAAGACTGTAAAATCGCCTGAAGAAAGGTCGGCGAGATAGTAGTGAAAGTGGACACAGGTCAGTGACATAGCAAATTAGGGGGCAAATCAAGGGGCTTCAGCGCCTCAGAAGTCAATGCAATTTATTCATAACTATAATTTGTATTAATTTTTGTACTAGGGAGTAATTCAGTACCTGAATTGAATACGTTACAGATACCTATTGTACAACAAATAAAAATAAATTTAAAATTCACTATAACTCTATAAATTTCAAATTCACAATAATATCTTTAAGAATACCTAAAGTCATCTCGACTCTACACCTATAACACCACCTCCCCAAGCTAAATCGCGATTGTGCCTCTGACACAAGTTGAAATTATTTGAATAAAATTAACGTATGTTTGTGATTCCAAAATTAACTCTTTATACAATTATATTAATTCTTAATATAATATATATTAAAGTTATTTTCAAAAAATGAAAACAATAGAATTGATTTTTAAATGTTTATCTTTTTATCCGAGTCAATTTCAAGAACGGCAACACCGAATTCGTTGAGGCTTTTACTGAAATGGTTGAATATTAGAAAATTGTATAAATGGTGATGTATCAGGTAATTCTGAACTATCAAACGTGAATACTGAAGATATTATTGATTTCGTCGTTTCAATGAAGTAACTACGAGTCTACGAGAAACTTACATCGAAATATTTAGTGAATAAACGCTTTGATTAACCTCATGCGTAATGGTCACTCTGCCTGCGTGCCCTCTTACTTGGCCTTCTTCACTTTTTTGGCCTTGCTTTCTTCTTGTAATATAAGGGCCTCAGATTAAAATATAAGTCGATCAATCGCTTATCCTATTATTCGGGAAGGAAAGCTTCGATTAAGGTATTCGGTTCGCATATTCTGATTTCGCATTTTTTCGTACAAAACACACTTAATTTGGCACCAATTCCTGTTTATTTTTTCTTCAATTTAACGCAAAAAAATATTTTAATTAAAACTCTATCTTATTATCAAAGTTAAATGATATTTTTACTTTTTTAACATTTTCTCTAGAATGGCTCATGGGCAGTGTACTAGCTTCCCGTGGTGTGGTTCCAGTAATTTTTATTACCATGTTTGTTGTCCAATACATCTTAAACAAGACTCAATAAAAGTAACCTCTTCAAAATTGTCTGTGTTCAGCAGAGATGTATGACTATAAATACACATAAAACTACATCGAACATTGAATTTTAAATATTTTCCAAAATTTTGGATAAAGTACATTTAATATGATTTTATTCATTTTGTATTTTAATTAATTGAAGCGGAATATCAACATTGAATTGACAAGTTGTTGCGATCAAATATATATAGTACAGTAAAAAAGCATGAAAAGCAAAATGGAATTCACAGTCGTGATATATTGCTATATTTGCGGAATCTTGGGTGATGGAAAAACCGTTGTTTTCGTATTACTAATTTCTAATGTACATCAAATGTTTCTAATAAAGAAACGTCTGTCTCCTCTTTCTGCTGGTTATTTTTCAGGATTTTCAGTGCTATCTCCTTCAGTTTCTTTTCGAGCTGCGTGCGGAAATCGCGATTTCAATGCGCCTCAACAGCTGCATGGAGGAGAGGCGTTATCCTGGCATATTTCGGGACACGTCCTCAATCCAGCTCCTTGGGCCGGCTCCATTTAAACGAATGAGACTGAATGCAATGTCTCGGCCATTACTTCTTTTCAGCTTTCACTTTCCCGCGAAGTGTCCGCCCCCTCCTGGCCTCGAGACGTTTCTCTGGATCCGCCCCCGTTGCGAGTGTGTTTCCGCGCCGCTCGCCGTCGTTCGGAGAAGCCGCCCGCCCTACCTGTCCTCGCAGGTTTGCGTGTTGGGTGTGCGGCGCAGGCGCACGGCGCTTCTTCTGCGAACCGCCTCCACGGCGCGGCGCTGCACGGCACGGCACGACTCGCGTCGGACAGCAGCACGGCGGGGCGCGAGAGAGCCGGCTCGACGCGGCGGCGGCGGGAGCGGGGAGTGGGTGGGGAGCGGGGCGGGAGCGGGTAGAATGCGGGGAGCGAGTGGGGCGTGAGCGAGGCTCGACGCGGCGGCAGCGGGAGCGGGGAGTGGGTGGGGAGCGGGGCGGGAGCGGGGCAGATGCGGGGAGCGTGTGGGGCGGGAGCGAGGCGGCACGATGCGTGCGTGGCGAGGAGCGGGGCGGTGCGGAGCGGTGCGTGGCGGTACGGAGCAGAGCTCTTCCACGGAAGCTGCGTGCGTGGGGCGAGGGCGGTGGGCGCCGCGGAGACGCCCCTCCCGCCCGAGTGGGCGTGGCGCGTGGGAGGCGCAATGGGCGGGAGCGACGGACGGGCCGCTCCGGGGGAAGAAGATACGGCCGCCTGCAGCACTGCCAGCCAAGGAGGCAATTGTGCTCGATTGCAAATGAAGAAGAGCGTTTGCTCATTATTTGGATACGATCAAATCATGAAGGAACAGCAGAGTCGGTTTGCAATTTGTAATTTTCTCTCTGAATGTGAATTATCTTTCATCTTTGTAGTGAAACTTTGAATTTCGAAGAATTTATCTTTCGTTGATGTTATGTTTGGAATTATTACGAGGAAAAATATTATTCACAGCTTACAATTTATCATTTGACAATAATATTAGTGATGATAACATGAGCCGATTTTGGATTGGTGAGATCGGTTGTTTAGTTGACTGGTTGTTTAGACACTGGTTTTTGAGTTGACATGGTGATCGTTCGTGCCCACAAAACATATCTTTCGAACCGTATCCTTCCAGTCCTAACCTGCCGAGGTGGCGTAGGAACTTGCATATGAGACAAGTGCACGTGTAAACTAGGCGATGCCATACCTTGATTCGTTACATTGGAGCATGGTGGAACAGACCTAATCACTATGCATCTCTCACTAACCTTACTTTTCCCCCACCACATCGATATCCTCACCCTATGGCCGGCTAGCATTGCTATGATAGGCCTAGAGGGTACATGCAACCCTGCCAACGTTTCACCAGGATTATTATTATCCATTACTTTGGGAATTTATTTCACTATTCTACAATCACATCAATATATTGGAGTCCCGTTTAAAATTGCATTTTACGTTTATGGTTCATGTTTCTTTAACACAGTCGATGAGGGGGAGGATCCCAATCCGACATCAAATTGAATGGATTTTGTAAATTGATTATAATAATAATAATAAATAATAATAATAATAATAATAATAATAATAATAATAATAATAATAATAATAATTTATTACAAAAAATGAGCGTATGCGCGGTGGCAGTTAAACAAAAATAAGTACAAAAATGAAAATTAGAACAAGCAATACATACAAATATTAAAAAAAATAATGCAAATAAGCAAGAATGAAATAAAATAAAAACACAAATAGACAACTATTAAGAAACATAAAATGTGCCCATCTGTTCTCCTTACCCAACTTTTCGCTTCACCTCACTATATACATCACACTTTTCCAGTACTTTTATTGGCTCTTAAGAAATCTCGAACACATAACTCGTGTGATTCTGGGTAGGGTCGGCAGCACCTCTGCAGATAAATTGTTCCAGCAAACAATGGTCCTATCCACAAAGCTGAATTTTTGTTTTCTTTGTTTTCTGCATTTTGTGTGCAAGGCCGCCTCTACCCTTGCAGCAAGGCATCTCAAGTCTTTCGCTGATAGTTTTCTATGCCGGTTATTTTGTGAACGCCTTGAAGATAGCACACAGCCGTACTACCTGTCTAGTGTAAATAATGATTGACAGTTGACATTTTTTCAGTTGTTTCAGTTCGCGAATTTAGCCGCTTTTTCCTGTACTCGGTTTAATCTGACCCTTCCTATGAGGATACCGGCAAGCTACTTCTATTTCATTACGGGACGAACCAAAGATATGTAGGTCGCAGTTAGCTTTCGGTAAAATACTCATAACAAAATGAAAAGCTTTCTAAGCCTTCTGGGTAGTATATCTTGCGTTATCATCTCAGCTGAGGTTGCCTCGTATAATAAAGAAAGGAGACTGAGCACTGAGCCGAGAACCTGCGACATAGGAGGCTGGTGAGAGCTGGAAAGGGCCCTATCAGGCCCTAATGACACACGTAAACGTACGCATAAAGTGATGAAACTTTGGATATGCTGAAGTGATATAAATCCTACCCTCTCAATAATTTATTCTTGAAGCTGTAACAGAAATATAATGATTCGCAAACAAGGGTTTAAGTCTAGTAACAAAATGTTTAATTGAAAGGAAATAGAAAACTTAAAACAACGGTTGCGTGGTGTACGAGTACATACCAATCCATATCCTAACAGTTCGATTCAAGTGAGTTGAACAGCGGTCCATGATAAAACGGACATGACAGCCAGCTGCACATGTATAAGGAACAAAAGTGTTGTAATACGCTTGTACTATTGGAAGGTTAGTACATTGAACGGCGATACGTAGCCTGACACATTGACTACAATTGACACATTGACCCGATATAATATCCCGACCGGACGTAATGCACTGGAGAGAGAAAGAGAGAGAGAGAGGAGAGAGGAGAGAGGGGTGAGAGAGAGGAGAGAGAGGTGAGAGAGAGAGGAGAGAGAGGTGAGAGAGGAGAGAGAGACAGAGAGAGAGAGAGAAAGAGAGAGAGAGCACAAGCACTGGCGGGCGAGCGGGGGTGGGGCGAAGGTCGGCGCCCGGTGCCGCACACGACGAAGCACGTGAGCTTCCGGCGCCCACTGCCGCGAGCGAGTTACGACGTCCACCGTCTAATCGCCGGATGCCAGCAGAAATGGCAGTGTTACACATATGCATAGCAAGCACTACTGATAACAAATTCTCTAGGGAATAACAATTCGCATTTCCTTTGGTGCAATTGCAGTCCTAAAGGGACATTCGCGACCAAATTCAAAGAATGGGTTCCGCTGAAGTTATGAACTAGTTCTGCAAGGACGATTCATTAGATGCTTCACAGCAGTTAACACAAAAGATGGCACGATAGATGGCAGCGCAAATGAGAGGGTTTTGCTTGCCTGGACGACACGAGAGAAAAGCGCTTCGTCAAGAGAACTGAGCGTCTGGCTGTCGGTACATGTGACACCACCAGTTGAGTCGCGATGTCGAATTAACGAATTAAAGATTCCTTGAAATTTAAACGTCTAAACAAGGAGGCCAAATTAGGTGAAGTAGTGGGAATGAAAAGAGAGGTTACCTTGGGCTGGCGGAAATAGCAAGAATATATTGTGTATCCGCCGCAAACTCAGTAAGTGAAAAAAAACAAATACAACTGATAAATGTTACTTTAAAAAAGATGGGCAATATTGATTCGGCAAGAATTAATGAGACTTTTACAAGCCATTGTTTGGATAGCAATTTGCATAGCACATATTAATCGTCCCCTATATTATTTCAGAAATGTTGAAAATAGCCACGCCTACTAATGCGTCGCGGCTTGGTTTAACGCGTACAAACCCTTGTCTTCAGAACCCCTTTGTATATAGATCTTTCTTTGAAGATTATCGAGGGTCCACACAGTCGATGAGGGGGAGGATCCCAACCCGACATCAAATTGAATGGATTTTGTAAATTGATAATAATAATAATAATAGTAATAATAATAATAATTTTCAACAAATGAGCGTATGCTCGGTGGCAGTTATAATAAGTACAAAAATGAAAATTAGAACAAGCAATAAATACAAATATTAAAAAATAATGCAAAAATAAGCAAGAATGAAATAAAATAAAAACACAAATAGACAAGTATTAAGAAACATAAAATGTGCCCATCTGTTCTCCTTACCCAACTTTTCGCTTCACCTCACTACGTACATCGCACTTTGCCACTACTTTTGTTGGCTCTTAAGAAATCTCGAACGCATAACTCGTGTGATTCTGGGAATGGTCGGCAGCACATCTGTAGATAAATTGTTCCAGCAAACAATGGTCCTATTCACAAAGCTTAATTTTTCTGTTCTTTGTTTTCTGCATCTTGTGTGCAATGTCACCTCTACCCTTGCAGCAGGTCATCTCCCAGGACATGTCTCACTTCCTCCACAGAAACAGGATGCCCGGAAAAGGCGGATTTAGACCCTTTCACGCCACATTGGTCAAAGATCTCGCGCATCGCTTTGCGATCACAACCACCCAAGCACCCATTCGCAACAGAGACGTACGCGGAAGACGCATGCCCGTCACGCCCATTAGCCGCACAGCTAACAGCCGGGAAAATTCGGCCGGCACGTTCGGAGATAGCCTACTTAGAGGGAAACGAGATTTTACAAGCGCCCTTGCCGACCAATCAAAATTATAAGTGCGCAGAAATTTCTAGAAGCAAAGCGAATCGCGGGAGCCTCAGCGAATGAAAGCCCGAAGTGTAGCTACGAGCCCCGCACTCCGATATTTTCGAAAATGCAATTGCTCGAAAAAGGGCTCGGATGATTTGGGTAGGAGATTTTGAGCGCCAGCCGATGTCCTCGAGGCTCTTCGCGAGAAACGGCGGACATTTTTCGACTACGGAGTAAGACGGAGGGGCGACAAATTTCAACCACGGAGGAGCGGACGAAGATAAAAAATTCAATCACCGAGAGAGACGGACGAGAGATAAAGTTACAACCAGAGACGACCTAAACAGTTTTCAGTCACTGAGGGAGGCAACCGTGAGTGATTTCAGAAAATCACGACAATGGTGAAAGTTGTAAACTCACGCACGGCGAAGTACTTATGTTAATTACTCGACGCACACCCGTCAGTGTTGTTCCGGCACCGAGAGCGGACCTGGAGGAAGCCTGCTGACTACGAAGGCGAACTCCCACGCAGCTGTAGACGACCGCCGCAACTGCCGGCAGTCAACGCCCGGCCGAACGTTTCGCTCGTCCTTCCCCGGCGCGCTTCCCAGAACAGACCATTGATCACCATCACCATTGAACACCTCCCAGGCCATTTATCGTCATCACTACTCAGGGGCACAACTAACGCTGCTTCCATTTCTACCACTGATCGCTGACTCACAATCTCCAGGTGCCGTAAGGACTCATTTTTGTGGTGTGTGGGTGATAATTTCTGTCAGTCAATTTAAAGACTTCATATAATTGATTGCACAACTGCATGAAAGAAGAATATTGTGAAGGTTGATGCATATAAGAGTTTAGATATTTGTTGTAAATGAATAGAAAAGGGGTTTCTCATCAATGTTATTGTACACATGCCAATCAACTAATTTCAAATTTCAATAAAAGAGGTGGAATTCCTTCAGGAACCACATATTTAATAGGATTATCTTCTCTTGATTTTATAAATCACGAAGTACACCCAATCCCACTAGCAACTCTTGCCAGGCTAACTCACCTGGCCCTCCCTGAGGCCCTCCCTGAGTATTCTCCCCGCTCTATCGATAGCGAATCAAGATCTTTGCCATAAACGAAGATCGGCCGAAGCAGGTGATACTCCTCATCACCGGGTGACCAGCCTGGCACCCAGCACTTTGCTGTACGCCCGAGCATCGGAACGTTACAGTCTAGATTCGTTTTTCGGCTCTTAAACACAAACAATCTTTATAAAAAACGATTCCAAAATAATTAATTTCACATGAGGAATTTCACGTTGACTCCAAAAATATAAAGAATTTGTTGAAACAAAAGCATTTAAATAGTCATGTCAAATGCAACCCGCAACACTCGGGAAGCATTGTAGAAATATGAAGTTATATAATTCCCAACACGAAGTGTCCTAGAACTTTAAACATGGAATTCTTAAAAGAAACGAATCTTTTTAACCATTCTATTACATTTTTGCTGGTTCGGCACTTCTTGATTCTACCCGAGCTGTTCATCGACGTGTAGAATCCGGACCTTTGTGTGAAATTAAAGTAATTACTTGGCTATCTATTTGACTGAATTTCTCAGATGTACATCTGTGTTTGGAAATAAATTTAAATAATATTTGTTTGTATTGACAATGGTGTATTATACTTCCATGTTAAAAAACATTGCGTCAGCACAATTTCAAGGAGACATGTATAAAAAGTGAGGATATGGACAAAGTGACGGAAAAGTGTCAGAGGACATGTACAAAAAGTAGAGGAGGATTCTTAAAGAAAAATACATGTTATAGATTTAATATGGATATGAAAGGATAGGGACAACGGTGGGGTTTAAGACGGGGGCGTTTTCACACTGGCACACTAGTTCAATTTACTTTATACATATTGATATTTTTATACATTACGTAGATATGCAACACTGCCGCCTCTGTCATAACACCTGTTCCTTTCTCAAGAGGCGAGGCAATGCCTTTAGAGCCATTTCTCGTGTGAATCAGACCAATGTGAGGAGAGCAGGATGCGCGAATTTACGGCGCTCGAGGATGAAACGGTCGGGCAAGTAGAGGCTAGCAAATGGAACACCTAACAGCACTCATTACACATTTATTATACGGGCGAGATGTTGATTCCAATTTTTCTTTATTGGTGTAATCAGAAGTAGAAAACGTCTATGTATTTACCAAGTTTAGAACAAACAACTATAGTACGAAAAGTTCCGGTCACAGCTGTCTGCGGAATTGTCATAGGCCAGGCCTGCATAACTGTGGCCACCGTGATAGAGAGCCTCTGCAATTCGCTATTACGTCACGTCTACGTTATCATTGGAAGTCCTACGGCGATTCTTAGACGGTGAATTTTACAAGTTTTTCTTCGTATTTCTTGTTGTTTCATGTATTTCTTGTGGTGTGAAATGCTACGAAGTATTACGACAAATGTTGTGAAATTTGTTTACTTACCTCAATCATTATGAAATACCATGTCATTGATGATGAATAAATACGTCTGTTCGTTGACTTGATATTAGAAATATATAATGAACTCGAGTAAAAAAATAGAGCAGAAAATAATCATTACTTTTTTGAAGAATAATATTTTTGTGTTCTGAGAAAACAGTCTTATTCAACTACACACAGTTAATGAAAAAATAGTCTCTTGCTGTCATCATCAAACAATAACAATTCAGTATCATAATTTTGTGGTTAGTAAAACACTATATTTGTAGTTGCATCGTAGCAAAGCGAATTTTATTATCAGCCCTAATATCAATTATAATATTTGGGGTTCAAATAAAATATGTATAATTTTTTGTATCACCATATTTCACATTGTCATATATCGACAACAAACATTTCCAATATAATACTAAATGCAATATTACATAACTGAATATGAATTTTTTCGTCGATTGTTCTTTCAATTTACGCGACATGGTTGGAATCGCGCTTTCTAATTGGTGGTCCTAGAATTTGCCGCATCCCCACCCTTCAAATGTCTCATTTGCACTTGAGTGCTTCGCGCGCGAAGTCAAAGTGCGAAATGCTATGCAGGCCTGTCATAGGCAGATCAAATACTAACTAGTGGTAATGCGTGGCGTATCGAAACGTTTACTTAACTTCTCTTAATGTTATTATTCATGAGTAATTCTTACGTAATCAGAATAATTATTAGTTTAATTTGTTTAAAAAGTGTATGATATCACTTAAAGATCTCTAATTGAAGAAAGTTAAGTTCTATCCACAAAAATCAATGTTGTGGTTAAAAAGTTGTCGGTCGTTGGGACTTACCTCGCTATTTTCGCTTCTGTAACAAAAGCGCCCATTCTACAAATGCCCACATATTGTTTTGCTAATTCATTTTTCATATTTAAGAAAGATATTATGATAGTGAAGTACATCAGGAAATCGCGGATGTGTCGGTGAAGTAGCTCATGTCCGTCTGAAGGTCTTACAATTTGCTTCAATTATGTTATCCTACACACATTAATCTGCTGACCTGCGTGTCCGTCCGTTACTCACAGCTGGACCTCTTCAGGTCCATCATCGAGGACAAGCGAGGGAATTCGACGCATCTCAGCAGTCTGATTCGGGGAGACGGATTTTTTCGGATCCTTCCTAAACATCCTAAAATCATTCTTTTGAGAGATTTGGAGGCACCCACTCAATAGCTAATTCGATCCCTTTTGACAAGATCAATCGATTGGAACTTTCTTGAAATGGATATTCGTATCATATTCTAAAAAAAATTGTTTTTGGACAATTGTCAGACTCTCAACTTTGATAATGTAAAAAAGACGTCATCTAGTATACGCCCAAAAATTAAAATATTTTAATGGTATCCGGACCGGCACGTCTGGATAGTACACCTGTCGTATTTACCAAGTTAGAGCTCAAACCCTTCTCAACTAATTTTTTGGCTGGCTATTTGTGACACATTCGATTTTCGGATAGTAAAGATTAGATCTGGTAGAGAGGAAATACAAGCAATTTTGTATCCGAAAATTGTCACATCAATGTATTTATATTTTTTAAAAGTAATTAGTAAATATGTATTTTAATGTCGTTGGAATAAGAAAAAAAGTAATAGATTCAGCAAATGTTAGAAAATTTAAAAAATCAACGATACATCGCATTAAACTAATACCCTGACCCCAAGAGTCGCAGCATAAAAACGCAGTGTCAAACCACCTCCCATTCTTTAGCGTTACGGAATTAAAAGACAAACCCCATTGTTTTCTGTTAAAAACATTTAGTGACGTGTTTCTAACATATTACTATGCCAATACTTTACGAAATATTACTTCTTTTTTAAGGGTTAGTAAAGTTATAAATAAAGATTTCAAAATCTGGGCATTTTTCACATACTTTAGAGTGCAATTTTGACGATTATAAAATATATATAAACAAGATTCATCTCATTCAACTTCTTTCAAAAGTGCGGAAGTTGAAGTTTATTTTTGTTGCGATGCTAAATTTTTGTGATGCAGGGTTGCCATCAGGGTGTCTGTGGTGTAATAGGTAAAAGGACTGGCAGGTAATCTTTTGCACTTCATTTTGAATCACATCTGCTGCAAACCATTTTGGCGGGTCAAAAACACTTTTGTGTTTAATTATTTAGTTATAATAACTCGTAACCTTAATAAATATTTGCTAAAAAGTAAATGCTTCTGTCGCGCTACCACTTATTTCAGTGTGCTATTGTATTTAAGAATCAAATATAAATTTTCTGCCATTGCGATTCCGGATTTCAGAGCGACTATTACTGCCCATCTAGAGTTATCGCAACTTCTATGACGTAGCTTCAGCCTTGAAGGTAGGCGCCGAAAGATAACACCTGGAACTACCTGCACAACCAAGCCTACAGAACTGAGCTTCTGATTGAAAATAGTCGTAACATAAATGAACTACGTAGTTGCGCGTGTTTAATTATTTTGCATTCTTAACGCGAATTTGATATCTTTGTCACATGGAGTACATTATCTAATAAAAAAAGATTTATATGCATCGTAGATTTACGAGAAGTGGTGAATGTGCTTCGCGAATAAGACGAAATATCTCGGATTAATCATACACTGGAGTTTGTGAAAATTGCAAGACCAAAATGGAGAATACTATTACAACGAAATTTATTCATCATATTAGAAATGTCACAATATACAGATGAATAGAATTACAGTACCTGCACCTGAGTATTTAGTATGGTGTGAAGTGGCCACGTGCTGACATCAGAGCCTCTAGACGTCGTGGCATTGATTCAAAGAGAGCCTGGATTTTCTGCTGGGGAATACACTGCCACACGGATTCTATGCGTGACCACAAAGAATCGACAGTGGCTGCAGTGGGACCAGAACGAACAAGTTGCCGACCGGTCATAAACTAGACATGTTGGATGGGCGACATTTCAAGCCGCTGCTTGCACAAAGCTTGCACATTACCCGCCACATGCTATCGGGCATTGTCCTGCTAAAATATGGCATGTCGAGCTGCTTGCAGGAGGGGCAGTACTTCGGGCTCTAAAACCTCCCTGATGAAGCTGTTGATGTTCAGATTGCTCTCAATACATATGAGGCGAGATCGTACATTGTAGCCAATGGCGTCCCAACCATCACAATGAGCGAGGAACAATGCAGGCTGACAGATTGCGATCACCACGGTAGCGTCGAACACGTACGCGGTGATCGCTGTATCACAAATTGAAGCGGGAATCCCCCAAATCACTACATTTTGCCACTCAGCACACCAGTGAACACGTTCACTTGTCCATTGATCTCTGAGACGTCAGTGGTTTCTGGTCAACGGAATCCAACGCACTTACATGTGTGCCACCAGTCCAACCCCCAACAGACGACGTCGAACCGTCGACGCAGACATGACCACATTCGTTGTCGTGCTCCAAAGTCGAGCCAACACGCTGGACGATTCTTTTCTGTTGGTTACGGCCATACGGACGAGATGGCGGTCATCTAGTACTGTGATCACATTGTGTGGTCCAGTACCCGCTGGTCGCTGTGTACGACCTTCCTCTACTCACTGGTTCTACACACGCATCTCTGTCGTAGCAGCGCGTCCAGTTCAAGCTGCAATTTCACGGTACGACAAACTCGCTTGACGGAGACCGATCACTCTGTCCCGTTCGAAGTCGCTCGGATACTGAGATTGCGCCCTTTGTCGTCGACGAAGTATTCCGTCACTTGCTTGCATGTTTCCACGTCGTTTGACAGCTCTACACCGACAAAGTGTGGCATAGCTTGCCTTGTCATTCAAAGAGGGCGCTACTAGGCGAACTTGCACACTATCTCTATTCACACTTCACTACTTTTATGAATGTATTATTCTACATAATCCACCATTTTTAAGTGATTCCGACCATTTACTGGGTGTTGAAATTTTCACTAACACAATGTAGTTACAATAACTTGAAAAGGATTGTAAAAAGGTGCTGAGATCTACAGTGCAGTAGAGCTTTAGGAAGAATGCCCTTGGAACGAGCCAAAATATATTAGACAATGTTAAACAATGTTTCCCCGGAGGAGCTCGGGAGATTTTTTTTAAGAAAAGCGGTGACGGAATGGAGAGCTCAGTTACATGTTCCGATAATTGCCTTGAAAATCAATAACGAATCAAAAACTGCCCACCGATTAAGCACCATAAACAACATGGTTTTGGAAGTAGAGAACATCTACTGTTATCACATCTACTACATGGTGAACATGAAGAACAGTTCTCAATACAAAGCTATATCTCAGAAGAGAAGGGGAAGAGAAAGAGAGAGAGAGAGAGAGAGAGAGAGAGAGAGAGAGAAAGAGGGAGAAAGAAAGAGGAAAAGAGGGAGAGGAAGAGAGACAGAGAAAGAGAAAACACACGCAAGAGAGAAAGAAAACAGGCGTGTAGGTCAGCGCCGGATCTCACAATCCAGCTGGGAATGAACATCACCATCGCCTTTGCTGTGGCTGTTGCTGTTGTTGTTGACCTGCCCTTCTACTACTGCTATTACTAATACCACTTCTACTACTACTACTACTACTACTACTACCACTACTACTACTACTATCACTACTACTTCCACTACTACTACCACTACTACTACTACTACTACTACTACTTCTACCACTACTACCACTACTACTACCACTACTACTACTACCACTACTACTACTACCTCTACTACTACTACCTCTACTATTACTACTACTACTACCACTACTACTACTACTACTACTACTTCTACCACTACTACCACTACTACTACTACTACTACTACTACTACTACCCCTACAACTACTTCTACTACTACTACTACTACTACTTCTACTACTACTACTACCACTACTACTACTACTACTACTACTACTACTACTACTGCCATCATGTCCGTAACAAATGCCACCAAATACTACTGTCTATCTGTCCTCTCCAAACTGCTCCCACTACTACCATTCGCACTACCTGCCTGACGCAACGGGCAGGGGGTGTTGCGGCGAGGCGCGTGACGCAACGGGCAGCCTGCTTGCGTAAGGCCATGTGCTCCTGGCGCGTTCCCGCCTTTTTGGCTGCTATCGCTGCCCTCCCCTCGACTCAGGTGGAAAAAAAAGGAATTTGTTTCAGGAGAAAAATCTGGAAGTTCTTTATGTATATTGAGAGAGATTTATTTCGCGAAAATTAGAGGGAAGTGATGTGTTAATTTGCGCAATTTGCACATAGAGTCAGTTTATCAAATGTTAATACAGCAAATAAAGAGATGTATAAAGGAATAAGGAGGTATTGTATATATATATATATATATATATATATATATATATATATATATATATATATATATATCAGTTCTCAATACAATGCTACTTGTCTCACCGATACAGAAACAGACTATTTTAAAGGAAAGCTACAAGTATATTTGATCCTCTCCTGGGAATCAAAACCGGGACCACTCCACGGAATGCTAGTGCACTGCTTATGAGCCATCATTATAGGCTACGTTGCATATTATTTGTTAAATATTTCTATAGTTCTCATCTAGATTTTTTACTAAAGAATATATTTTGAAACAATCTGATGAAAAAAGGAACATATTAATTTAAGTTTGCTTCGTCTTATTTATTTAACTGCACATCTTGTATTTTGTTGATACTTCAAATTATTCCGTTGAAAGCACAGAAAATTAATGCGTATGCTTTGTGTTCTGTGTTGCACCCACTGTGCTCTCCGCAGCGGTGTCTCGCCATCTGCGGAATGGAGAAATCGTTTCCTGGGAACAAATGTGTGGTAAGGGGAACCTCTCTATACATTTCTTGTTCGCCATTCCCGGTCCCTCTCTCTGAGGTGTCATAAGTATACAAATAAATCCTTGAGACAAATTGGAGTATAACGAGTACGTGTTAAATAAGATTGTTATATAAAATAAAACTGAGCTAGCCAATGTTATAATAGAATTTATAAAATCTAGATAGAATTATAAAGAGATGGAAAAAAAAAGAACAAGATTGAAAGAAGTATTTTAATAACTCTACGTATCAATATTTATTCATGGATAACATAGGTAAGGGAACTAAATTGTGATAATATTTATATTTTTAAATGGTAAAACATCTCTATAAAATATATTATCTTATTTTCAAAATTTGCAAATAAAAGTGATTAAATATCAATCATCAATAATCAGATTCCTGTGAGAAGGGCACCTTAATGCTACCAAAACAACGCATTTTCACAGAGCCTTGTCAAGGGTCTGTCTCCTCAACGTCAATCCCGGTTATTAGTCTGATAGAGTTCACCGCTATTTCTTCATACGCCACATGTACCAGTTTTTTGAAGAAATTGACACACAAAATTGACTCATTTAGCTCCATTCAAATATTACTTACGAGTAAGAGTAATATTTACCTACTCTATTAACTACTAAAAAGCGTAATATTTGCGATACTATAAGCTTTATTCACATATTGCTATTTTAAAATTAATAGTAAAATAAATAAATTATCATAATTATTTCCTGCGATAAATGTAGTATCCGTAGTTGCTCATCCTAGGGCGTTCAAAAATTATCGAGACCTGATTTTGAGCTTTTTTTCTTAAAGCGCATTTATTTCTGGCACACGAACATTCTTCGAAAATGTCTTGGAGAAATAGCTAAGTCGTCAGCCAATTTCAATCACGCGTTCCACCAAAGAGATTGCTCTGTTTATAAATAATTCGCTAACAATATGGAAATACAACTACTATCAATAAATTCTATATGAAATAAATTCAATTAGCTTTATAATATTTATATACTTAAACAGTCATTTCGCATTTTAAAACAAACTAATAAGATAATGTCAGTCCATTATAGAGAAACAAATCAAACCATGTGTAAACAGGATCAATTGAGATGGAGTTGTACCAACAGTTTGTACTAGCGATACTAGAATGTACTAGAGAAATGACAGTAAAACGGTATTAACATTTAATATTAATTTCAGCATTTTCAGAAAAACCAAATCAGTAATCTTTTATTTATTTAACGTCAATAACAATTAAAAAATGTACGTAATTTATGGTGAAATGTATCATAAATGACAGTAATTTCAAAATATCATAAAGGAATCACTTCATACTAAATAGACATCTCTGAACCATACACATAAATAATATAGAATTTACTCTGTGTTATCCAATGAAATGAACAATTAATTTCTATGAAAAGCAATGCGCAATCATACAAAGTCAGTTCTTCTGCGTAGCAATCTTCAACGAAACTTCGTGGACTTAAAGAACAACCACATCACTCTGCGGTTAAATAACATGTTACCCCGTATTCTTGCTTGAAAATGGGAGGAACACACAATTATCCTGGAAAGAAAATTTCTGAGATTTCTTAGGTGACCTAGATGAAAGTTTTTAAAGAAAAAACTGCCTGCATATATCTTATAATTACTCATAGTTACAACAGTTGCTTTTTAAGAGCTTCCGGCAGTTACATAATAACATAAACGTAATTTGTAAGATGTATTTAAAAATAACGTTATGAACTTTACACATAATTGTTCCAGTTTATACTATACCATTTCAAAGTATGATAATAATTATTTCTATACTTGCTACCTAATTACTTAGTGAATGTGAAGTAGGATGCTTAACCATTTATAGCTTCACTTTATCTGGGCATATTTTACATTATTATTTGATTTTGTTGTACATTGATCAGTTTAAAAATAAAAACTACACATTGTATAGATGCGTATTCATTTTTTTCAAATTTTATATTTGGGAGAAACAATTTTTAACATGAACAAGAAAATGAGAAAATTATCGTGTTTGACGTCGGATAAGGAACGTGCAGGGCCTGTTGACCACCCACCACGGGAGAAATTTTCTAGCCCAAACAGCCAATCCATTGTTTCTTTTGTCAGTTTTGTTTGCAGCGATGTTTGGAAGAGATGTAATTACGAATGTTCTCAACTAACACACATGGGCAGGTCGTAATCCGCATGCCACAGTTCAGGCTAGATATCAGGAACACTTGACGATTAATCGGCAAGCTGGAATTGTAGGTGACTATCAGGTAGGTCCATACGCTCTCCTAGCACGTCTTAGGTGCTGCTTACAGGGTCTTCATTCAGAACACTCTTCCAGATTGTCTTCATGAAATTGTATTACAGCAAATAAGACAAAATACGTAGTTTATGAACAATGGGACGACTGAACATTTGAGTGTCATTGTTCGAGATTCACTGTGTGGTATGTACCATGACAGATGGATGGATAAAGGAGTTGAAGTGTGAATGCAGGCAATTAAAAATCAATTTATGAGCAATGCCTGTGTTACATTAAGTTACGTTTTTCTATTCGAATATGGTTTATTTACACTTTTCCATTCGAATATAATTTTTAGAAATAGATGCAATTTCATTTCAACAAAAAAGTTCATTCAGTCATTGTATTATGTCAGACTATCCATTTGTTTAAAGATGCATGCTCAAAGAGCTTCTGGATCAGCATCAAATTATTGAATTTCTCTCTTTCTCTCGAAGAAGTGTTTGGAATTCCTGCGCCAGCACAACTGTCTTCAGGGCACGTCGCGGTTCAGATTCTTGAAAGCATGCTCCTCATTAATAGTGTTGACTCGGACAAGGAAGTCGGTTAAGCGTTGTAAAAAGCAAAAGGCATGTGTTGTCCGTTGCAGACCATTATTGTTCACGCGTATCCCACATGAGATATTTATTTTACTTTTATTTTTATTCTCTTGTAAGAATGAGAACTAAATACTTCTTTGTGATAGTACAAACGTTGAAGGAACAATAATATTACATTTTTTCGAATAGGTAGTCGATTAATGTCACTTTAAATTATTAGTCAGATTTGTAATTAAAATTGTAAAACCCTCTTTTGATGTTTTTAGAACAACTTAGAATCAATCTTGGAAATCGTTAAAAGCAGGAAAATATAATTATTTTGAGTAAATTCACCCAAATCGTGACTCTAACAGGAGAGGAACTTCTCGAGGAGTGCATGTACGTTGTGTGAATAAAAGTTCGTAGATTAACCGTATTGTCACTTTCACCGACAAACACGATAACCTCATTTCAGTGGTGACGCGAAGAAAGTTCGACCCTGAACCAGTTCGCCAATGATTTAGTTTCCTTGCAAGTCTAGTGATAATTAAGGTGCCTATGCTTCACCGTGAAAATATCATCTGATTGATCTGCATTAGAGAAAGTAGTCGTAAACACATAAGGAAAAAAGTCGGAAATTATGTCGTGAATTTGAAAATATCTTAGCATTTTCTGCTCATAGTTTGCAGATATTTCCGTTTTAACATTCAGTATGATTTTAACTTGTTAAATCTACTTCTATCGTTTTTGGAAGCAATCAGAGTTCACTAGAAAACAATTTTTGATGTTATTTATATGTATGGGTAGAAGTGTCATGTGATTTTCCTACGAAGAAATCCGTAGATATTCTGAGCTAGGAGTGTACAAAAATACTTTTTCTTCGCTATTTTTATTCTGATTACTTGTAAACGAATTTACCATCCCTATACAGTATTTTAGAACCACCGCGTGTGCGTATGCATGTCTACGGATCCCTCACTCACAGACCACCTCCTATGCACCAATCGAGACATATGAAGTGTCATTCGACGCGCTTCGGTCTCCTGTTGGGGAACTAACAATTTTTTGTCAGATTCTACCAGACGATTTAAATAAATGTTCTGAAAACACTCATGTTGCCATCTATAAATCTTTAAATGAACATTTGTATTACCAACTGAATCGCGCTGCTGATTTCATTTTAATTTTCATTCATATTATCTTATTAAAAAAAAAAATTGCAAAATCTATGAACAGTATTGCCTTGGAACGTATTAAATTTGAAGAATATCAAGTGAATACGGAGAATACAAGACTGGGTAATACTAGAGAATGAATGAACGTTCTTACGTTCGACGTCTCACTTTTACGTTGTTAAGTGCGCAAATAATGATTTTTAAATGAATGCGACCCAAACGTATTCTCATTTAACTTAACTGACCCCATATTCACTTAATCATACAAAACAGTCACCTTTTAATGTTTAACTAGATACGCATACAAAACGATTAATAGAGAAATTGCAGAAGTGAACGTGAACACAAATTAGAGTTTGTGGAGATTTAATCTTTTAAACCATGAGGAGAGAAAAATATGGAAGTGTTAAGTAAATCTTGGAAACAATCAAATGTAGTTGTAAAAGATGTTGCGACAGAATTTTCGGAACTAATTGAGAATAATCTGCACTTTTGTATTTACATTAGAGCTAATGCAAATGTGCTGAAAGCATTTTTGTGCATATGGGCAAAAAAGCGTAAAAAATGTAGCTGCTCTAAAATATAACTATTCGCGTCATCAATACCTGCAAGTATTTGTTACAGTGATTATCTTTTGAAATTGCAATATTGCCAGTTCATATCTCGTATGGAGGTAGGCCATTGGGTATTGGGAACTTTTGAACGGAAGTATAACATTATCAGCTGCTACGATTCATTGGAAGTAAAATGCGAGATACTGAAAGAATGTATTTGAACAAAGGTACACATGAAAGAAATGAAGTGTGAAATACATTTTCAACACATGAAACTATTTTTAAAACAGTTAACAGCGTTCGTGACGCACAATTTTACTAGTTTGACTATATTGCAAGTAGGACACGTACTACTTCTTTCAACACTACATATTTTTAAAAACATACTATGAAAATATTGATTATATCTCACTTGTCGGTACTCACTACTCGATAAAGTTATTTTTATTTACTTGAATGATTTTCTCTGAAATCGCCGTTGTATTTTCTCTTTCTGCACGTAAGTATAATGTGACATAGAGGAGTTGAACTTGCTGATTGTATTTATTGAGAATTCGTAAAAGATTGTTGTATGTAATATAAAGATAGGGGATAAGTAAATCTTTTTAATTTTTTATGAGAAATAAGTAAAGAGGAACGTTTGATGTGAGCAACTATATGACATAAGAAGAATGCAGGCATTAAGGCTGTCCATTCAGTAACACAGTTACTGGAACTTTGTCACAAATTGCTAGCAAAACCTTTCTTTATATAATTCTATCAGGGTCGTATTGTTTATTTACATTTAGAATGAATTTGGTAACTTTACGATATTATTTGTTAATGCCATTCTCGTAAAATATCACGCATGACGTAAAACAATGTTTATCATTTTTGTTTCATTTATTCAGTTAGTCTCCACAGATATCACGAGAATAATCGAAGTTATAATTTTGAACATGAAATATATTCATACGGAATAAAAAAACGTACATGCAAAGTGTATTTTTGCTAACTTACATCCAGAAATGATAACAAGGAGGATTTATCCATGGAGAATACTAGCTGTAGGGTTCAACGTCTTCTTTCTATTCTTTACCTCTGAGAATTCGCAGGACAGTCACCCCAGTACTTGGCAAACACTCTCGAATGCACGATCAGATCCCATTCCAGTGCATGGCACTCTTCATGTTTAGTGGAGCAGAAAACACGCCCCGGGAGGATGTTGGGTCGGCTGCGTCCGGGGGAAAAATAAGATGCAAATAAATTCCGCTTCCTCTTGTGTTGGCAACCGCGCATCGCGCTCCTTTATACTCCTTTATTTTTCTACACTTGGCATGCATACCGCCCCGTGTTCATTGGGCCTCCGAAAGAGCGCAAACTTCCAGTTCAAAAGTGAAGGATAAAGACTAGTTTAATAAAGTCTTTTAAGCACGAAGGAAAGAAAAGCAAGCCCTTCTCTCGGGTCTCACTGCACGTGGCATACTAATGAACGAGTTTATAAAAGTAACTGAGTGCGCCTCTCGAAAAGCCAAGCCACATGCATATTACAAACAGAATGTTTAGTGCATGCTCTTTGTACTCAATAGCCTTTGTAGATAATATGGAAGTGCTTGAAAATTACCGATACTCGGCGTTCAGCCAACGTCAGGTCGGGATCTACGTACACATTCCGTTCATTGGTTGGTGGTTACCCATGGTGCAAAAGCTCCCATCGTATTAACTTTCCAGTCCATACGTAGTATAGAGAAGGTATTATAACGATGCAAATGGAAAGCGATCGTTAAACAGACAAGGTCGTTTTGTAGATCTCTGCTATCAAAAAATTGAGTTGTTTTTCTTAGTAAATTGCGTTCTCTGAAAAGTTACGTAAACAGAATCATCGATTTTGTGGCTCATCGATACCGAAAAAAAATGTTAGGCGCAACATGTGTCTGTAAACATCGCTGGCGCCTACCATTTGCCCTAAATCGCACAATGAATTTTATCAAACTTGATATTCTCGGATCGATCTACCCGATGCTGGGTCCCGTGAATGATCTCATGACTCCTGACATCATTTAAACAGTTTAATTGTGGGGAATTCTTTATATGAAATCTCAATGAAATTTTCAGAAATTTCTCTAAAAATGTCTCCAATTTGTAATGGTGGACTATACATATGTACGTGTACAGCAAAGTACTTTTATAAGTATGGCGAAGTTCTAATTTTCCTTGAAAACATTTTTTCCTGAAATGAAAAAAACAACCACTTTCCTTTTTTCCTGAAATGTAAAAACGAACCACTTGCCGACACTAGCATTCTAATTCTGGTTTCAGAATCTTGAGCTCAGTGGGTGATAGGGGGCAGGTGGGGAAACTAAATTCTTAAGTTTGCATTCTGGCCCTGTGGAATATTTTTTGGGGGCTTTGAAAACTCTTTTGATGTTTCAAATAGTACTACTATGTGAAGTAAAAATTGAGGCCCTCAAGATAATAACGGGAGACTCCAACCGACTTCGTGTTTTCAGTTACAAATATGAAGGTAATTAATTCCATGTACATATATAGCAATGGCAACACCCTCAAATTCCACCTTCAAAAATGTACCCGAAGTATTAGTGAACGATAAACAGAAAACGTAAGTTTTCTTAAAACGAACGTCGGTTTGGATCTGCCGTTATTATTCTATACGAGAACGTATGTACTGTTGTAGAATCACTAGTTTCCTGTTAGAGCATCCACATGCATAGATCGAACTGCGTCATTAACCTGTGGCAGTTCGGCACATCCGCGACGATGGTGTAACGGTTTGCGTATCGAACTGTTATTCCCAAGTTGGAGGGTTCAAACCCGATCGAAGCTGTGGACTTTTAAGGGCAAAAAAATCCTTCGTACGCCTTCCTTCGGAGGGGAAGTAAAGACGGCTGTTCCAAGTTAGTAGATTTACTTGAATGTAAAAGATCCTCAACCCTAAATCTGAGCTAAAACCTAGTCGCCCAAGAAATACCTCCTTTCTCCGCTAGTGGGGAGGAGTAGTAGAAAGGAGCGTAGCGAAATTTGCGTGGTCAGACGGAAAAGCGGGCCTGACGGCTCGAGTCTCGCCACGTAAAATAAGGCTTCAATTCAATTCAGTTATGCCTTGCGGGCAAAACGGTGACTGGGCTCCAGCGCAACCCTCAGCCCTGGAGGGACCGTGTGGGTCGTTCTAAGGGATAACAATAATTCTTTTGGAATCGATTAGTTAAAATCTCTTTTGTTAATTATTTCAATGACAATTATTATAATAAACAAAAAATAATCAAGTGGAGGAAACAAAATCCTTAAAATATGAATTTTGAGAAATATGGACAGCACTTTAAAAATTTTCTTAAAAGTTGCCCGATACCATTTGCTGACAGCTTTGTTTTACTCAACTATGTTCTCACTCGGAAGCTAAATTCTCGTCATAAATTGCCCCCGAAAAGTACAAAAAAGTAACTGGATTTTGCCAACGTCTAAGTAAGTATGTTGTAGTCTTCAGAAATAAAGTAGATGAATACCCTATCGCAGTATGGGATTTTGATAATTAGAAGTTAAGAAGAAGAGCATTTTTAAACCACTTCCGTCGAAACACCTACACTTCTTTTCTTTCGTCCCTTCTTGTTTATTGGGAGACCTTTGTTTGCTGATCGGGCGTTTCGATCCGGGCATTCCAATGCTGCGTTGAATCCTCCCACTCAAGGTCACGGGCGGCGACGCGCGCTTCTGCGGGTCCCTTTCTCCGATTCCGGTCGAGGCGACTTCACGCCGCTCTCACGGCCCGTTCCCTCCTCCCCTCACTTTCACTCTCCGAGAGCGGAAACTCTTTGCGCCTTGCGTATCGAGACAGTTTCAAACAACCATCATTGCTAAATGAAAGACGTACCATAGTGGCTGATTTCCATGCGGATCACTCAAACAGAATGACAGCGGGATTTCGTTATTAGTTTTTTATAAATCAATGAAACACTGATTAGTCTCTCTCATTTACGTAAATTTACTGTCTTAAATTCACCTAGCTAAGGTGCGAAGGCTCTTGCGGTTTAGCTCATTGGTCAGCGTGCTCGCTTTTCATGTTGCGACCCCAGGTTCGATTCCCGATCGGGCAAGATTATATTGTGCGTTTTCCTTGCAATGTCCAAGTGTATGTTGCTGTGTGACCACGAGAAAACTCACTTCTCGTTTTGAGAAGTACGGCGTAGAGAAGTCTTCGTGCTAACGACACGTACCCCCTCAACCCATTGCCGCGAGACTGGGACGCTGCTGGTACGCCCTGGCTCGTTCGCGGGCTGTCGCGCCAAGTGTAAACAAACAGGAGAAGAATGATACTGGATAACTTATTCTAAATTCTGATTTTGGTGCAAGAATATCGCCGAAGATGCATCTTATTTGTATTACTCGACAAAGATACCTACTGCACTTCAACACTATCAATTCAATAGTCCAATTCAATTTTTCTTTCTCAAATCTACTTTACAGAAAGAGAGAGTTAGGTAATGCTGATGGAATATGTGTCGATTTTCTGTCAGAAATATACATTTTGTGGGTCCCTGACACCGGAAACGTTGAGTTTCCTCGCTCTTACACAATGAAGTAAATGATCTCTGGAATATATGTAGTTCTAATCCACGTTTTATATAGTTCCTCAATATCTAGAACGTAGTTTTCTGAAAATGTCTACTTGTAAACAACACAAGCGTCTTAATTGTGCTCATTATTTTTACCAAAACGGACATTTCCCGTTGCATCGGAGTTTCCGAATTAGAAGCCGATTTTAATATTTACGAATACTTTACAATCAACCCCTAGGACATTTTTAACATTTCTACAAAGGGGCTCAACTTTGCTTTGATTTGTTTGCTCGAATGGACTAAAGTATGCTTATAACTATGGCGAAGGTCCGATCTTCAGTAACACCTATAAAATTTCAAAAATTGCAAAGTTTAATTTTTTGATATTTTTTGGCGTCTTACTACAACTAAAATACTGAAAATAGATATTTTTCTAAATTAAATATTTTCTTTAAAATTAGATCTTTAAGTAATGCCATGCACATTTTGTTTTGAAAATATGAGTAGTTTCAGGTAATTTCGAGTGAAATTCTGGCAGTTAAATATACGTTAAAACGATTTTCAGATGGGCAAGATAAAATCTCAGCCAGAGCAAATGTTTTTGGGATTGGGGAACACTTTCATGGGTTCAACGAGCATTTTAACATTCAGACATATTTGCAACGAATGACTTCGCAAGAAGTCTGGAGAGGAAAACATCGCGAGAGGTCCTCGTCTGAGGTGGCCTAGCCCGCCAGCCGCGTTGTCGTCGCGTGGGCCGGGCGAAAGCGGGCGGCGGAGGCGGCCGCTTTTCCCATGCAGCGCCCCGCCCTCCTGCGGAACGGGTCTCGCACCCGCCCTCACCAAAATAGCTCCCTTTTCTAACCGGAAGCCATGAAAGCGTACCACATTTGCGGCGGCCCGAGTGTGTTTCTCCCGTGCGCCCACGACGCAGCGCTGGGCCAGCCTCCCGCCGGAACATCCGCTCTAGCATAGCACACACCCCAACAACAAGTCGGGAACTCTTCTTGAGGACAATTGAGAGACACTGTCCCTAGCCTGTTGCGATTTATTGTCCTGCGTCCACACCTAGAGAGCCAGTCCACTTCCTCTGGATTCCCTCCTTGACAGTTTTCTTTTTTTCTTCTTCTTTTCTAATTTCAGGGGATGCTGATTTTCGACTATACGCCCCGGATACCATCACTCTGTCCCACATGGGGACCCATATTAACCTTTACACTAGACGCTGGCACACTTGCGGCCGCCTCGGTCTGTTGTTAGGAAGCTCACAACACACGTACATGAAACTTCCGCGACAACACACATGCATGAAAGAGAAGGGACAACAGATATGCCCACGGAGCTGGCACACGTTCTAGCCACCTCGTAAAACAGGTCGGCCAGTTCATTCCTTGCGATGAAAACATTAAAAGTTGGAAACTAAATCAGTTAGACTTTTGGGGAGAAAAGGCACTTTTTTGATTCCGTTTTTATTCATTTTACCGTTTTATAAATCCTCAACAATATTTAAAGTCTCTATATTTAATATTAATAATATGATTATATATATATATATATATATATAAACTTTTTAGAGTAGAATCTTAATATTTATAGTAGTATCCATCGCAAAACAACAGAACACAAAACACAACAACACCACGTGGCGGCTATCTGTAGACTGGAATCGGCGTGTCCCGAGCCTTTGTCTCGCGACACGTCCAGGCTACATCATTTGCGCATCATTTGTATCAGGAGTTCCATTTCGAATTCTAGACCTGCGACATGTAACTTTTGTATCTCGTATGCTCCAAACACGGAAAAAATATCGCGAGACATCCCTGGAAGTAGTCGCGATACACGTGTTCTGCGACTTTGTCTCTAGATAAGTATTAGGCTTAAGAGATTGAACTCATCTCCTTACGTTAGCTCTGGGTCTGAAAATGGTGAAAGCTCATACATTGTTCGTTTTCTAATTTCCATCGGTTTTTACCCTGATTTATTTTCTTTTAAACGTTGTATTTTTTACTTTCTCGCCTTACGAAGGAACTTCGTAAGAAGATAAATATATGTAATCGTGCGCCGGAAAACGGCATTTTTTAAAATCTGCTTTCGGTTTTGATTATTTTAGTGTTACCTATGCAGCAGCAGCCTTCTACCAACCAGTAAGCTTATATGCACCTCAACCAAAAGAACTCGGTTATTCGCAATGCCGCGGCTAAAATGACGTATTCAAAAATATTAGAAATAGTTAAATGATTCTGTTTTAAGTTGTAGATTATAGTTTTCTCTAGGGAATGAACCTAATGTGCAGCATCAACATTTCCCTCCAGAGCTCAAAGATCTCTTCAGAAATTTTTGAAATATCGTAGTCGATAAAAATAAAGCTGTCTTAAAAATAAAGGAATATATTTAAATATTTTACTGTGATCCATTCTAATTTAGATGTGTCGGGACCTCTGAAATAGCGGCAGGACGGCACGCGGGCTCGGGGCTCGCCAGCTCTGAGAAGGCAACCGCCGCCACACTGAGCGTCGAGACGAGTCATGCACGACGTTGCATCTACAGTAAAAGGGGCTGCGAACGCCAGGGACGCACGTGGCAATTCAGTTCAAGAAGCTGGTAACTGAGTGAGATAGCTCGTGCCTGCATCGAAAAGTCTACGTGAAAAATCCGTGTGTTCTGAGCCTATTGGGGACTGGTGAGCTGTGCTGCAACTAGAGACATAGACTGGTTGTGAACTCGATAGTTTCTCCTGTGTGAATGGTGAACTAGCTTGTAATGGTAGTAGAATTTGCATTTTTGTTGTGCTAAATAAAGTACTGTTATTACTATTCCGTGTTTATTTCTGAAAATAACACATTCCCGAGAACAGTTTTTTTAATTATTTTGCAAAAGATAAAATCTAATTTTGATAAAAGCACTTGTAGTGGCTATTCTTAAAACATGGTCCTAGTTTTTTAACATTCTTAGGCTATATAACTAAATTCATTAAATAAAACTTAAAGGGCGATTACGATAACGCTCTCTGAATAGATCTCTTTGAAGTGACAAATTTTAATTTGTTACATTTTATTCTTTTATTTTCAAATACAGATTTTGTTGTAGCTGTGGACACTACAAAATTGCAAAATTTTGGAGCGCTCTGAAAAAAATTATAATTTCCTTTAATTTCAAACAAAAAATGCATGAAAACTACACGTTTTTTCAAAAATTTTTACATGCTCTTGTTTAAAAATATAATGTTTTCGAACAGACTTTAAGACAAAAATCTTTTTCCTCAAATTTGAATTTTTGCAAGTTAAATTATTACCATTTTCAAAAATAGTGTTCACCGGATACGGGACTAGCACCAATTTTTTACCGTCCTTTGATAATACAAGAAGAAAATTGAAAGGAAAAATTTGGAGCCGTTTTTGAGAAAGTAATTGTAATAGCAAAATTGCTTAACTTCATGCTAAAACTACTCATATTTTCGAAAAATTGTACATAATCTTCAAGATCTCTCTATAAAGAACTGATTTTATTAAGAAAAATATCCTTACCTTCAATATAGTAGTTGAAAATGAGACCTGCACCATTATTTTCAGCGTCTTTTGTACTACCCGGGGACAAAGTTTAATAAAAACATTTGGAGTCATTTTTTAGAACATTTCGAAAATATAACTTAGGCTTATAAAGGGATGGTCTTGCTAGGCCCATGCAAAATACCTCCAAAAATCAAAATATCCATTTCAAAGTACCAGGACCTCAAGTACCATTAAATCAATCGAGGATACCAATTTTGGAAACAATAGTATCAACGGTTAAGGTCGTTATCCTTGACCACAGACGGATCATAGACGGACATTTTGCCGTCAATCGTTGTTTCGATATCAATGACACACAAAACATGTAATTCTGACTACGCGACGTGTCAGAGAAAGTAATTTCCTGTAAACAGCGACAATATTTATCCACTTTTTAGTTGCAAGATTGTGGCAATAAGAGGTTTTCTGACCAAAATTCGCGATTTTTCAACGTAGGATTACAATACCTTCTCTTCTCACGAAGTACGGGCGAGAAAGTAATAAGGGTAAATTTATTGATTATTTGGTGTTTCCTGGTGAGTCAACTACTTTACTTCCGTAAGTGTAGTGCATATTTTTTTCTGGGAGGTCGCGGTGATATTCACCCTCTGGATGACGAGAGGGTATCCGGCGCCGACCTACACGTCGACATTCCGAGTTTCCCTCAACCAGGTGCCTCCCACCAGCGAGACACCTCCCCAGCCGGGTCAAGCTGTAAGCTCCCACCTGGTGTGACATGTGTCGTCGTATAGTGCATGTATTTGTAAGTAAGGGGCTAGGATAGGACAAGGAAGAGGAAGAAAATATTGGTTGCTGTCCATGGTTCGTTCGTTAGGGAAGTGCTCCACCTGGAATTAATTGAATAATTCTCCTGGTATTTATCGGAGATACCATAGAAAACATACCTATCAGCTCAGCCGGTCGCTAAAATTCTTCTGCAGACGGCAGCTGACGTTGACCTCGCTATCTAGCGAGTGTTGAAAATTTTGCCATTGTCGGGACTAGGACCTCACGAAGACCCCCCTGCAGTGCCAGAAGCCATGGGCCGCCTAGGCCAGGAGATAATAAGGGCAAAGAAGTAAAGTGTCTTCGGGCTAATCGTTACCTCAAGAAGGCTTAAGTTCCCCTTTGTGACATTTTGTGTGTCTCCAATTCTTATTCTTCAAATTTTATGATTAAAGTAATCACTAAGTGAGTCCTTACCAAATTTCAAATATTTCTGAAGATACATTTTCCGTCACACGCTGGATTAAATGTTAATATTACAATTTTTTAAACTTGTGTTAAAATGTATTGTCGTTCTATTTGTCCGCATACTATAAACTAAGGAAAACAAAACTGTAAATGAAAATATATTTTAGACATTTTTTATTGACAAAGGAGACTGTCTTAAGTTTTTCAAATCGCAAAAAAATCTTGTTTGCCATTGACGGAAGTAGTGACAATGGGAGCGTATTAATGTGCAAAGTACTGTGCTATAATTATCATGAAGAACACTTCCTTAACAGTATTTATCGCATCCAACATTTTTCGTCCACTAGAGATGATTAAGATAAAATATATTTCTTATATAAATTTGATTGTTTACGTTACTTTAAGGAAAATATGTTCCAACTACTACGATTTTTTATAAAAAAACACATCCATTAATAATTGTTCCAAAATATATGACTTCATTTTAATCTTAAATCCCACGTTACTAATGATATATTCCATGGAATTGCCAATATCAACTCTTAATGATAATCATTTTATATATGAAATTCCAAACCATCTGATCCATCTTCCCACGTAAGTAAATATGAAGTACATATCACCCACAAATTAGCCAATATTAAAAATTAGTGATTAGTGCTTTCTAATACAGATGTGAATGTGTGCTTGCGAGATGGAAACAAGAGAATTATGAAGCCAATTAGAGGATCTCTCGAGAAGCAGGTTAATCTGTAAAACAGAACACTAATAGTCTTAGCTGATAAATATTTTGTAATAGAATTACGTTACTATTACGTGCAACAAAAAATTGTAAGCTTTCTTCTTTTTAAATTATTATTTTAAATTGTTGTTTAGTGGACGGAGGGTCACATATTTAGTTACGTAAGAGCATTGTAGGCTAAGTCGTGGATGTTCTGCTACTGAAGATGTTTCGTAACTTTCAGTGATAGTATTGTTCATGTCTTACGTAATTTCACAGACAATTTGCTTAAAGAGCCGCAGCGAAGTGAATGTCAACGTAAATGCATTACGCTCACACGTGGACTTGGGTACTAGGGATATACGAGGTGCTTGGGGCTTGGTCCGAGACAGTAATTACGATGCTTTCAACGCGAAACTAGTAGTGCTACAGAATAGCACAGACGTATTAGTTTTCTATTTCCTTTGGTCTCGGGTAGCTATTCGGACTTACTACACACTCTTGCCAGCTAACTTCCATTGCCATCCAAAGTACATTTTTTATTTTTTTTTTTTAAATTTTTCGGTTTCCTACTAGTAGGACAGAAATATTATTTTTAGAATATTAAAGAACAGTAAAACCTCGTCTTAAATGACAATTTTCTTTTAAACATTTGGAGCCATTTAAAAAAAATGTCGTTTCAGCGCTACTGTAAATTCAAAATTTGAAGATCTTTTTCACAAAAAAAAATTGAGTGTCCGAAACACTTCTTTAAAAATCTTTGAAGCACGTTAACTCACAAATTCAATTGTGTTTACAAATTGCAGGAAATGTGCATATTAACAGCATGAGAGAACTCTCAATTAACTTCCATTTGTGTAATTTTTTTTAAACAAAAAAATTACCTCACAATGGACTTACGTCATACTAAAGAGAGCAATTGCCACTAACCGTTGGAAACGTTTCAAACAAAAGTTTGAAGACGGTTTTGAAAAAATGCAATTTTCGAAAATTCAGATATAACTGTGAAATTCGGACCTATGCCACCTTAATAAATGTATTTCACTCTATTTTTACCAAAATATTAAAGTAAAATTTGGAGCCTTTTTTGAAAAAAATCTTCAAAATGTCTCCTTTATGTAAAGTACTCTCAAAATTTTGAAGTATGCTTTTCAAAATCGCAGAAACTCGAGTCGAGCCAGATCGTCCACGGAATATCCATTTTGGAAAAAATAGTACATATGATTTAGGCGCTATTGGTGTTCCCAGACGGACGTATGGACGTTTTAAAAAAACAAACTTTTTCGGTATCAGGGGACCCCTTGAACGGAATTTTTAAAAAATTAAAGATATTTTTGAATAGCCAAAACATAACGAAATTTATGTACAAAATATGAATGTTTTTCGACCAGTGCAGGACAACTTAAATTATTGAGGTATTTAAAATATATTTTAATTTTCACACAACGTCAACACTTAAATTAATTTTAAAAATCTCATATATTTCTACACTAATATTCTATCTGCCAAATTTCAAAATGGGCGACAAATAGATTTATTTAAAAAGTAGTTTAATGACCGAAGCACATAGGCCGTCCGCACACCAACGTGATTGGTCGCTGGAACTAAGGGACTTCAATGTGACGACGTCCAAATATAAAGCCAGTCGATGACTTACGTCATGTTTTGAATTGCAAAACCGCGCACACAGTCGCTCATGGAAGGCTTTTGTCGAAATTAAACTCTTGGGTTTATTTGTAAATAACTGATGCTGCAAAGGGGGTTTCGCCTCGAATCAGGGCGCAGCCTTCTTTCTCAGATATAGTGTTCAATCTCGCGATTGCTACCTGAGCCCCTAAGGCCTATTGCCCACGCCGCCGCACAAGCGCGCGAACGTCAATCATCAGGGCTCTTCGCCGACCCTCCGGCGACGACGGACAAAGGGACCGCAGCAGGTACCTGCTTCGGTCCCTTTGTCCGTCGTCGGCGAAGAGCCCTGATAATTGACGTTCGCGCGCTTCTGCGGCGGCGTGGGCAATAGGCCTAAGTGTCTTTCGCCCGCGCGGTCACAGGCTTTCAAACATCCCTTCGCCAGCACCCTCGGAAAGCGCATCTGCGCATCGCAAGCATTCATAGGTAATAAAGTAATTCATGCAGAATGTGTCTTCGCAGGAGCATGTCTCACGGCTCCAGCAAACCCCACCGAAGCACGTACGAACAAAAGCGCAATAAAACAATTGATGGGCTTGTGGCAAACTCGTAGAGCCTCTCCGCGGGCACTGACCGTCGCCCGCTGGCACCCCCGCCGCCGGAGGGGTGTTATTTGAGCAGCGCCCTTTCTCCCTGACCCGAACAGCGCCCGTTCACCCTTTTCACGCCCCCATCGCCGATACCTGCCAAATGTTTACAAACATCTCTGCAATGTGCCTCTCTTCACCCATACGTTTCTAAGCATCTCGCGACAAACATATCTGCTTGCGGGCGCGGCCGCCTCCGCCTTTCTCTCAACCGGCGTGCCACGCCGCAGTTCCGTGAGAACCAAGTTCAAATACTAAAACTGTCACGAGACGCCCCTCTCTCCGGGCCCAAAGGCGCCAACAAACGAGCGAGCAACTATCGCGGGCACCTGCATACTATACGCTAGCTGCTATTGTCACGGACACAATTGTCACATCAAGTGAACGACACAGAAGTGTCAAACAACACCGACCAACAAGTCTCAAACAAAACCGACACCAACTGTCAAACTTCTCGGACAAGTACAAGTGCTCAGCTACTAGCAAAACAACAGTCGCAAAATGCAACTCATTAACAAACTTAGGCATAAGCCTACAACTGTACTTTACTAAGTCGATACTGTCCTATTGCTGTCCTATTGCTAAGTCCTGTTGCAGTCCTCTGGTAACAACAACTGATGAGTGCTTTAATACTCACTCCAAGCAGACAGCCCGCTAACGATTCGGCTGCTTCTATTTCGCCATCAATCAACCAGTGCGGCCAACGGGCCGCTTCTTCTGAAATCGGACCACCCACGGGCATCAGACGTCATGTGGCCGAATCTACGAGACTACACAACCGGCCAGCTCCAGCCTCTTCCGAGTCCGTGCCCGTTGTGTTGTCAAGGCCGCTAGCCGAATCATCTGGAGCCAACCTCAGCTCTGACGGCGCCAACACACACTCAGCCGTTTGATTGGGGTTGATGGTGGCAATACAACAAACTGAGAGTAAATTTGAATCTCAAGAAAGAGGAAACAACAAATATAAACTGTACAAACTTTCGGTGGTCCTCCGGCACACTATTAAATCATTTTCTTCTATTGTATACATCAAAATTAAATTTCAATTAATTTATAACTGTACATTGTCTTTCATTCACCTCAAAAACTAAACAACCCTCTGAATCCCGCTCAGATCCATGTAAGTAGGCGCACTCGCTACACTGCATCTCCCACCGTGTGGCATCTCCAACATACATGTAAACTGTAATGGGACGGTCGTACGCGTCACGTTGAAGAGCACGAAAGCGAAGGAGCCTTGAAAACATTTTTTCTAACTGCATGGTTCTAGTAAGCGTCGGCGACCGTAGAGGGCAGAATCTCTATTGTTTGCAACAGGGGCGCGCGTCGGGCGACGCCACTGACTCACTGGGAAATACGCACGCCGACACTCCCAGCGCACGGTGGGGCCAAATGCCAAAAAGCTGGCCAAAAGTCCCAAAAAAAAGTTACTAGATAGGGATTTTGTCGTTGCTACTTCAATAGGTTGGTATTTGGGCCGTTGAATTCCGCAATTAGTAACGGTTTCTCTCTTATACTTGAGGTAAGAGATCAGTTCAAAGTTGGGCCTCGAGCGATCGATATCGGTCAGCTGTGAAACGTGTTTTCAGAACCTTTGTGTTTCGAAGGATAGAGAAGCGTGCAGTCGGCCGAATTCAATAAAACAAAATGGAATCTATTCCTGAGAGTAAGTAGAAACATAATATGTATACTTATTTTTTTAAAATAATTTGTTAATGTAATAATTAACGTTGATTGTTGGCGAAAAATGAAAATGCTATAATCAAAAATTTGTGTTTAAAATGAAAAATAACTATGTGCACCGTCGTGCGGGGCTAAAATCTTAACATGACATTATTCGAAATGTTATTCTTTGTGAGAATCACAAAAAAACAGCTGCCCGTAGCTGCCGTTTTAGTGCCTGTGATAAATTTTCGTAGCGCGTGCAACATGTAGAAATACATACTTTTGATGATTTTGTTCGCCATATTGGTCCGCCATTTTGTTTTTTTAGCATTTTTATTCAATATTTATTAATCAGCATGCTTATAAACCCAAATCAACTCATTTTTAATTATAAACACGATCATTTCGTGTTAAAAATGGAAAAAAATGATGATTTGGTCCGCCATATTAGTCCGCCATTTTGTTTTTTGGCATTTTCATTCAAGGTTATTAATTAGCATCCTTAAAAATTCAAACTAACTCTTCTTTACTTATAAGCATAATAATGTTGTGTTAAAAATACAAACTTATGGTAATTTTGTCCGCCATATTGGTCCGCCATTTTGTTTTTTTATGCATTTTTATTTAATATTATTAATCAGCATGCTTATAAACCCGAATGAACTCATTTTTAATTTTAAACACGATCATTTTGTGTTAAAAATGAAGAAATGATGATTTTGTCCGCCATATTGGTCCGCCATTTTGTTTTTTTGGCATTTTCATTCAAGATTATTAATCAGCATCCTTAAAAACCCGAATGAACTCATTTTTACTTATAAGTATGATCATTTTGTGTTAAAAATACAAAATTTTGATAATTTTATCCGCCATATTGGTCCGCCATTTTGTTTTTCGGAATTTTTATTACAGATTATTAATTAGAATGATCATAAACCTCTGAATACAAAGTTTCAGTCAAATCGTACAACGCTTTCGACTTTTGACCAGCTTTTTGGCATTTGGCCCCACCGTGCAGCGTGGCAACTCACCGCTGCCGTTTCCGCGAACTCGGGCGACACCGAAATTTTAACCGAACTTTGCAAAGCCCATACGGTGACCGATGACACTGCGATTGGGTAGACAACATCACGTGATGTGACCCTGCCAATCGCCGATAACGATGCGGGGGAGGGCCACGTGATCCCGTGGACCCAGATACGCCGCCGCAGTTCACAAGCTCGGCCATTTGAATGTAGGAGGCGAGAGCGAAAAGGTGTTCATTCTGATGAAGGAGGCGAGGGTGGAAAGTTCGTCTTTTTGATGAAGGAGGCGAGGGTGAAAAGTTTGTTCTTTTTTGTCGCTGCCACGCGCCGCCGAACGCCGCGACGCACGCCGCTAAAGGGCATTGCGGTGCATCGAGAGACGCCACGTCGCAGCCGCGCCACTACCGACTCTCCCGAATGCATTGCCGCGACCGCTCCGCTCCGGTGTCTCTCAGGCCAGGACGAACACCGAGCAGTAGCTGCAAAGGGTAGGCTCGGCGGGAAATGACTGAGTAACCGAACTCGAGCTCAGAACTCACGACTGGCCGAGGCGCAACCACTGCTGCCGTGAGCCACGCTGTCGATGCCCGGATCAAGCGTTGCTAACGCCTGGATGCCACTACGCTACCCGCTGTTCTGACCGCTTTGCGAAGGGGTGAGAAGGAGGCGTCACCGAGGTCATGGACGCCGAGGCGGGCGACGTCCTGCCTGAAAGGGCCGTACGTATGATAAGTTAGGTTAAGCTAGTTTAAAGAAAAGACCTGTTTGTAACGAGAGCTCTCACCTCGGTCAGAGAATAGATATTAAGTCCACTTGAAAAGGCAGTCATGTGTTTCAATGCATTTGAGCATGATGCAAAGCACTATCATGCATTCGTCCTACCAGAATCTACAGACTGAGAAGCCGGGGCTACGCTGGATCAGGCAAACAGGTAATCAGGTGAGTCAGGTCAGCCATGGGGTGGTTACAAAACGAAAGTATCAGAGAAACACGTATGTGGTTCTGTAAAGTTAGTGACCACGGATGACCGTACAAAATATCAACACTATTGTTATTTTATCCCCTAGAGCTTTGTCCAGCCACCAGCCGGTTACTCTTTACGACGCGATGGGACGCGTGTTCTACCACACGAGTCGCCAACACACTTGCGGACCTCAAAACGCGAGGCCCTCCGCGACAACACATACACGAGACACAAAGGACAACAACCATGGCCAAGTTGGAACTCGAACCAGCGACAAGAAGTTAGAAATTGTTTACTGTAAAAAAATTAAAATATGTTACATAATAAAAACATTTCAAATTTCAAACATCCAAAACTCAAGTGACGAGCCAAGTAAAGTTTTTCAAGAAAATGAGAATAGTTCAAACTTGTAAATGATGCAGATATATCGTGCAGTAACAGTGATGAATAAACGTGCAAAGTTGATCCTCGTAGAGCATCCCTACCCTAATGTATCACATGATAATAACGAAATCGACAAAGTTCGTCTGCTGTTTCTTCTGCAGTCTTTACGCGACAAAAATAAAATTGGACGACATATTTCATTGACCAGTGTAATTTAAAAAAATATTTCGTACTTCAAAATGCAATTTAGAGAGTTTACCAAATTAATTACAAAGCTACCCTTCATCTTTTTAAGCTATATAACAACAAAAGTAAGCATCGAACAATAATCGCTTTTTCTAAATGCCTGAAACACGAGAAGAATTCAATTCACCTTTTTCAGCGTTAACTTCAAAACGAGGTTATGTCTCTGCCGATCCGGGTGGCCAAGATCGCTAAGGTAGTAGTTCCGTGGCCTTTTCGGGCCGAAGGATCGCGGTTTCAAGTCTCGGGAATGGTTATATTTGTTTTCGTCCTCCACTCATACCTCTCTCACCAACACCACTTCATACTGATACCCCTAACGTTAATCGACAGTGGTTGCTAATGACCTCGCAGTCGCTTCCTGCCCGTAATGAGATTTAGGGACTCTCTTTACGGAGCAGGTGCCTCCAAAAGTATTGATACTGGTGTAGACCGAGACCTCAAAATAGAAATAGTTCAAGAAAAGATACAAGAAATTAGCTCAAAATATCACCGTCTGCAAATGCATTCCAATCATCTACTTCTAAACCTACTTGACAAAAGCTAAGAACTTTTTGACTTAACAGAATTTCCTTTTCTTGATCTCACCCTCCGTTTTAATTACTATACAGTATTTCAGTAAAGCTCTTGAGTGTGCGGACATGCAGATGTGTGTTTTCGCCAATCCGTCACTGGCGTCTAGACTACTTCCCGGGCACCAATCGAGACGTAAGAAGTGTTATTCGACGCGTCTCGATCTCCTAATAGGGAACTGATAAATTTGTTTGCAAATCTCGCAAGAATATTTAAAAATATTTTTAAAAAAGTGTTTTTTCTTGTTTTGGTGCTGCAAGCATAGTGATAATGCCAGGAATGAAACCAACGCCTCCTGAATCGATATATATATATATATATATATATATATATATATATATATATATATATATATATATATATATATATATAGGTGGCGTTAATTAAATACCAGAACACAAAGGTATTTTTTGTTAATACGCTATAATTTTCTTTGAAGACGTTGGAAACACTGATATTGACATCTTTAAGACAACAATTGAATTACCAAGTAAATTGTGCTGCAGTTTGATTACTATTTAGTATTGAATTATTATCGTATTTAAAAAAAATAATTTGCAAATATCTATGAACAATATTGCCTCGGAACTTATTGAACTTGAAGACTTTCAAGGAATATGGAGAAAATAAAACTGTGAGTAATGCTAGAAAATAGATGAACGTTACGTTCAACGTCACACTTTTACGTTCTGACATACGTGTGCAAATACCGTTTTAAATGAATGTGACCCACAACTTATTCTTATTTAAATTATTTAACACCTTATTCACATAAACATACAAAACAGTCACCTTTTAATGTTGGATTCGCATGCAACGCTAGATTCGCATACAAAATGATTAATAGAGCAATTGCAGAAGTAGAAGTGAATACAAATTAGACTGAGCTGAGGGAGAAATATATGGAAGAGTTAAGGAAATCCGGGGAAGAATCAAATGTAATTGTAAAAGATATTGCGATAGAATTTCCGGAAATAATTTGGAATTATCTGTTGTTTTGCATTTAGCATTTGTGCTAATGCAAATGTGCTATGTGCAATTTTGTGCATATTACGAAAAAAGCGTAAAAATGTAGATGTACTAAAATTTAACTATTAGCATCAAAACCTGCAAGTATTTGTTACGGCGATTACAATTTGAAATTGCAATGACCAGTTCATATCCCATATGAAGGTAACACACAAGGTCATTGGGTGTTGGGAACTTTGAAGGGGAGTATAACATTATCAGCTATTACGATTCATTGGTAAGTCCAATGCCAAATACTGAAAGAACATATTTAAAAAAAGCTGAACATGAAAGAAATGCAGTATGAAAGAAATTTTCAACTAATGAAACTATTTTAAAATCAGTTCACAGTGTCGGCGACGCCACATTTGGCTAGTAATTAATATTTTTATATCATTATATGTTATTTTTATATAATAACATTTTCATATCCTTAATTATTGTAACAATGTAATCGTATTTTAATCATCTTTTTATTTTGATTTGAGAAAGATCACAATAAAATTACCAATGGATAACTTTTTTCATTTTATGTAATTTGTTATTGTTACTCATTTGTTATCGTATTTACTTATTATGTCAAATTTGAAATACATTGTAAATATTCGTTGAATTGAAAATGGCGTAGAATCTGATAGCTTGAAAAGTAGCTCCGCAGATCATAAATGAATAAGTAGTACATTTTTATCAGAACAAATTATGGAAAAGGTTCGATAATCTGAACAGTTCAGGACTCTGATAATTGTGTTTAGTTTCAAGGTCGATTAGGATACCGCTGACATGCAGCATAAAGTTTTCCTTTGTGCTTAATTAGTCACATCTTAAGTTCTCCTGGTCTTTCTCTGATAAACGTATTTCAGTGGAAACGCCAAATGTCTTAAGAGGCGCCACCAGTGCCTCATCTTCTAGTACACTTCTGCATAGCTTAGAAAACGAAAAATATTGCTGTTTTCACTAACCAATCGTTCTAAAACAGAATATCGTGCTAATAAATTTTATACAGAAAAATAATTAGGTAGTTTTCCTTTTTTGTAAAAAATATATAAGATTTCACAATTTACAAGATAAAATAATAGGCACCTGGGATAGGATATGGTAAGGCTCCTGGTAACCGTAGTTGCGCAAATGGTTAGCAGGTTAAACACTATTATCGGCCACATGCGTCTTCAACCCTTGTTAACATGCAACCCTGTAAGTTTGTTAAGTGCACTTGTACCTACCTGTAGGTTAAGAAATTTAAAATCTTTAGCAATGGGTTTAAACATTCTTAGTAACCTAAATAACCAACCACTCATTCATCGCAAGTCAACATTATTACGAAAAATCACATGGTAATTTACAAGACAAATGGTAATAAAAAATGCATTATTTTTAGGGATGTTGATAATTAATTATAATGTTATTAATTGTGCAGTTTGAAAAATAAATATTTGGTAAATTCTTGAGGTACAAACGAATTTTCAGCGTCCATCTTCCTCGAGCCACGGTATACAAGTGTATTGTTGAAATAGATATATCGCAAGCAATACTTAAAATATCGATTACCGTGCCGCAACAACAGAATTCATGTGTTTCATATCGCAGTAATGTCGTAAATTTTCTCAAAAATTGAGATTTTATGGTGACAGATAAAGTGCTGAACATACCACGAAATGTTATTACTGCCTCGCCTAAATTAAAAATCTCCTCTCCGCTACGATCCGCCTCGATTTTTAACTTTTGGCATTGGCAGTAATAACACTCATAACATTTCTAGGTATGTCAATAGCTATAAACGTCACCCAAGATTGTTTTTGGATCTCAGAGAGTGTGGTGCGGTACAAGTCCTAATTAGTCATTACGATAAGTCGTTATGATAAGTCGGATCCTGAGTACAAGTGATATCCTGAGAGCGTAGGCTTCCGCGGCCGGAGTCAGTATTTACTAGGCTGTCCGGGTGATGCCGCGTTCATGGCGAATGTGCCGACGTTTCGCCATTCTGCGACCTTCCTCAGGGCATTACGCCCTGACAGCCTAGTAAATAATGTGATATCCTGTTGTTGGAAAATAATTCGCTAATTCCCGCCAGCAAAGCATAATGACTTGCCCCATTGAAGAAACAACTTTCAATACGCAAAACTAGTGACCTTCTGCTCAGCACTAGAAGGGAGAAGCATTCAGGCAGAGAGGCTTTCCAACGCAATGACCCGGAAGAATCAGCGAAATTGATGCACTCAGCCTGTGACTTCGACTGAATTTAATAATTCCGACCATGATCATGTGGAGAATACATTATATTTTAATGGAAAGTTTCAAAAGTTTCCGACTCTTCGTAGAGCCTGTATAAACATTCTTCAATAATTTTAGAATGACGGTCACTTCCACTTTCTTGTTTTTAGACACGGTTATCCCCATGGATAACAAAAGCCCTACGTCGTAAGCAATTTTAAAGAGTCATCCTCTACCGCAGCAGTATTGTAGACAGATATCAGCAAAGGGTTATTCATGCCTGCCATTCGCCGCTCTGGGCGATCTAACACTTCATCGCGCGAGCTTGCGAGTAGGTTGGTCCCGAAAGTATGGTGCATGTTATATCCCTGAAAGAGGTGGTGTTCATTCCCTTCTGAAACTTAAGATCCGGCACCTACCTGCACGCCGCGCCGCATCGGTTTACCTTCCCCAGGTATGTACCCCCCCCCGGTGCTCCACCCCCATCAAAGAAAAGCTCCAGGCTCGCAACATGCGGTAGTAAAATGCTTTATGTATGTGTGAGGAAGGAGAAAAAAAAGTACAAGGTTAAGCAAGGAAAGATAGTGTGCGGTTTGTGGCCCGTTTGTAATGGTACTACTTCAGCATTCGCCTTGGAGAAACAACGGAAAACTACCGAACAGAGCAGTCGGCCACTAAAATTCTCCTACAGACAATAATCGATCTAACTACAGATCGTAATCGTTCTAATTACGCAACTAGTTTCAAAAGCTCATCACCGCACTGACGGCAATTGAACCCTAAGACTTTCCGGGTTCAAGATTTTTGCCGATAATTTATTGCAGATCGTTTTTGGTATAGAGATGTGTGCCGGTAAAAAGGGCCTTATGTTCCGCAATTCAGCGAAAGTAGGGCAACTATAGCGCTGAAGGTTTGGAACCATTCGCCAGTGAACGTGATTTGTGGAGATTGGAGTAAGAATAAGTGTTTTATTTACAAATTTCTAGTAACCAATGTTCACTCTTAACAAGTACGGACAAACATTTGTTAAAGCGTAACAATTTGAAAATAAAGTCGACGACAATGTTTGTGATATTAATGTGGTAGCGACAGTAGAATAGAAGATAGAAAAATGAAAGAGCTCCCTTTTACTGGATAACCTGAATTTTAACCCGATTACTTACTGGATAACCCGATTAATTAAGAACTCGTGCCCTGAACCCGCCAGATCCATCACTAATATTTTCCTGACGAGAATTTGAACGTTAATTTTCAAAGGTGGAAAAGTGACTTTGACCGCTAATGCAGCGGGTGTACTCATAATCTGAGTCCGATGTAAGAGCAGGCCTGGTGCGGCCAGCAGCGCTCCGAGTAGGGTCGCGCCGGCAAAGGACATGGGGTGCGCGGGTTAAGGATGTGACTTCCATGTAAATATTTTGTCGATTGATGTCAATTGATTTAATAACGATTTTTTGAAGTGGATGATTTGTAACATAGATATTTGTGTTCAATGTTTTACTTGGTTGACATATTATTTTTTAATGAAAAAATGCCACTGTAATAAACCTCTCTAATAATTTTCAGCTATCAATAAATTGAATATTTTTCAACCCAATGTGACCAAAAGTAAAAAATAATTAAAATCAAGTTTACATCGATAAATGATACATATATATTCAGATAATAAAAGTTATGTTGAATGATCCAATCATTTTTGACTGGATTTGTCATTTCAATCAAAAATGAACAAGCGGATCCACCACCAAATTAACCCCCTCTCCGCATGAATGGTTAAAAATGTAGTTTGTATATAATTGTCACTATTCCCGTCACCTCGTTGAACGCAATTACGCTCGGAGAATATATTCCGCAGTCGTAAAGAAATTAAAATTGTGACAATGTCACTGAGTAACAATGCATTTTACAATGTTTGAATGCATGCTTTGACAAATTTAATTATTAAAATGCAGTTTGATAAACATCGATGTTTTGGCGATGGGGGCGACGTTTATCATATTTTCAATGTTGATGTTTAGAAACATAGTCATTTACAATTCTTAGTAAGTGGTTTCCATTAGGTAGAAAAAAAGGTCCCAGAGAAGAATGGCAGAATCAGGTTTTTAAAGATATGCAAAGAGGTGCAGAAAAGAATGACTAAATTGAAGGGTACGGAGATTGGGATGCGAGAGACGACTGCAAAATACTCGGAAGGAGACTTCCAGAAACATCGACGTTGTGTTGGCCCTAGTCTGGACGCGCTGGGGCGCCTGACGAAACGAGAGCACCTGATTACGTGATGGCTATCGCGGGCAAGCGCCGCGTCTCGTCGCGAAGGCGTTTGGGGGTCCTCCACGCCGCGTCGCGTCGCGTCGGAGGGAAGAGGCCTGACGTAACACGGCGGTGCGATTGCAACCGCGACCACGTGGTGGCGCGTTGGCATCCACAACAACAACAACAATAACAAGAGGCGTGCGCTGTGCGTCGCGTGGCCGGGCGGCGACGGGCGTGGCGCGCTACCCGGCGCCGCCGGAAGGTCGCGGCCAAGGTTTTCAAGGTCGCGGACGCCGCTACCCGCCGCGGCGCGCCGCCCCGCCCCCTGCGGGTTGGTGGAGTCGCCTGTGATGCGTGGATTAAGAGGCGTTTGCGTGCACGCCAACTGCTGTGGTCATTAGACCCGACAATATAGCGATTTTCTCCGTAGTATGGCGATGACCCTATTTCCCCACACGATAAGATCCAGCCCTGACCAACACGTCGGCTTGCGGGGATTTCATCTCCAGGTATCTCCCCCGGAGGGGCATCGCCCCAACCGGCACAAGATCAGTGCTCCCGAATTGGTCTTCCAACACACGTGGTAGAGAAGTGCATGAACATGTGAAGAGGTAGGAAAGATCACGTATTGTACGCGGTGCGTTTGATAAAGTACAGCTCCGACGTTCTCCTGGTATTGATCGAAGTAACCGCAGAAAAATGCTAAGTAAGTGTTTTCAGTAATTTCTACTACCAGTCGAATACCGGAGCAGTAGTTTATCAAACAGTCCACGAATCGCGCAATCTTCCTAATCCTGCCTCATCCTAATCCACTTGTCTCCTTTTCGTTGTCCGTTGTCGTTGTTTGTCTCATCACAACTCGTAGTTTTAATTCGATGCAGGTAAACCAGGCCGCGTGTACAAGAGTTTACATTTACGCTCATTTCAAATGTACATCTACCTCACCTAATTACCTACCTGTGGGGTACATCTACCTCACCTGTGGGTTAATTGTAACTGTGATGTCAATTACATGATCAATAATTATGAGAATCATTCGGTGGTAAGAGATGATTTATAATTTCATAAAAAATATTGTTTTTTAAATTTTAAAAAGAGTGTTAATTACCGAGCTAGCAATTTTGAGTCTACACTTTTTGATCAGACTCTCCAAATAGGAATATTTTAAGTACGATAAAAAATTGAGTCCAAATATAACTTGGATGTTACGCAATATGAAAATCATATCATATTCTACATTTATAAAAAGGTACACTTATAATTTTAGAGACTCTTTAGATTATGTTTTATATTTACTCTGACATAAGTTACTACGCATAAATAGAGTGAAAAATACAACAAGAAATTAGAAATTCATCAATTTGTTTTCATGCAGTGCTGGTTTTATTGCATTGGGAATATTATTTCACAATTTTAGTACAAAGGGATTCAGATGTCTGCAAAATACAATTGAACTTCTATAATAGTAATTTCAAACTATGATCGAAATACAATGCTGTTAGGAAATAAGTAAAATAGAATAGAGAGAAGGAAGATGAAAAATCGATGCTTCTCGGTTTGCGTAGTTCATGAAATTATTAAAATACAAAGAAAATGGAAGGTTACAAAGTCTTCATACTTTATATACAGAACTCATTTATTAATATTAATATAAAACTCAAAATAAAATGTTTAACATTCCACGTAAAATTTTAATTGAGTGAATATTAATGGAACTGTAATTCTTGCACTAATGTTTGCACGTTCCAGTTACGTGCATTGCAAAGCACAAACTATATTTTTGCGCAAATTATGGATAGATGACTGCAGCAATTTTCGAAGCCATGTGGTCGCAGATCCAAGAAAAGTACGTAATCTGAAAAAGTTTGGAAGGAAGTATAATGCGAAAAGACGAGAAGAGATATTTGACAATGAACGTCCTTCGAAGTCCTTTATTTCTTCACTGAAATTTTTAACATACAATGAGAACCATAATACCAACAATATGCAATTTGTTTTGTATTACATAATAATAATAATAATAATAATAATAATAATAATAATAATAATAATAATAATAATAATAATAATAATAATAATAATAATGCAGTAGCTGAATTTCACCACTTTTTCGAAATCAGATGAAGACATTGTTCCTAAGTGATTTTGCTAAGAAACACATCGTTTTTGCACAGCAATGTCTTGGCGATTTCATTTCTTCCGAAACTGTCACAACGTTGTGCTTATAGTAAATCGAAGTTCTGTTGATAGTTTTAAGTATTGTCGAAAATATATATAGTAGGAAATATGAAAAACGCAAATTTGTGAATTGTCAGAATTGGGGGGGGGGAGGAGGCACAAAATGGCGCGAATGGCTTTTCGAGTCTACAACAGCTCTTAAAGTATTGGAAATACATTTAAAATTGGGGTGGTGTACAGGCTGCGACGAAATCGAAAAATTATCAAGAACACTTTCTTCGCAACTGCATGCTTGGGAGGTGAAAATGCTGTAGAAATTATTTATTTATAATATAATGAGGAAGACACTAGTAGGATTTGTACCTGAAATGATTCTATACATGACCATTCTTGATACAATAGTAGTAGAAACACGATGTAATCAATAATATTTGTTTACAAAAATTGTAATATAATGTAATACTAATATATAATATAGTAGAACTCATTTTCTATAATATATATTGTAGCATTTAGTTGCATGTCAGTCCATGTCAGCGATGGGCCATGGGCCGCATTTCCAGAACTCGGATAACAGGTCCAAACATGTAATATCCCCAAGCGCGGTTAACCCTGTTCCGCGTCGCGCCGCGGGGTTGAACGCGCCGCAGCTGCGTGGGCGAGCGCGCGCTTCTTAATGGCGCGCGTGTGGGAACGCGCGGCCGGCGTTTGGCGCGGCCGGCGGAAGAGCGCGCTGGCGGCTGGGGCGAGAAACCGACCGCCAAAGACCATCCATCTTCATCTGGGGACGCGTCGGAATGAGCGTTTATGGCGAAAATGATCGTTAAAGCCGAGAAACCCGCCCGCCCGCTCGGCGTGGCGCGGAGGGCGGGGGGTGGAGTGGGGCGTGTGGCGTGGGGTCGTGCGGCCGGCCGTGCCGCCCGCCAAGGTCGCCCTCGCCGCACAAATTGCCGAGCGCGTGCGCTGCGGAGTCGGTGCTGGGGCCGAGAGGGTAAAAGTGGTGAGGCTCCGTACCTCTAGGCTGGAGCCGGCTGTGTCAGCTCAGAGCTAGCTTCACCGTTGTCTCAGCGTCTCTCGTCTGCGGTTCCTGAGGTTCGAGTCCCCGCTGTGGCGGATATATTGCCACTACCTACTTAGTGAGATATACCAAACATTTCAAAGGAAATTTCGGTACAATATAATCGAAACAATAACCCTTTGATGACGTTTGAACTCAGAATTGGAAATAAACCACAACATTTACAGACACAGAATATGGTGGCCATCTAATGTTAATGGAAATGGAAGTCATGTTAATGGAAGTCATATGTAAATACGATGCAGATTTCAGGACTCACATGTGTACGAGAATGAAAGTAACAAATAATGAACATTATTCATTACACATTAAATATAAAAATACATGAACCACTGTTAGTACATCACGTAGTTTGCTATAGCAAATTGTGGTGTAGTTTTGGGTTTTTGCTCATTTTTGTTTTTTGATGTCCTGATTGCGAATGTGAAGCCTGCAAAATAACATTTCCGTTGGAATTTGAGTTATAATAAAAAACATGAAAAAATAAGTTTCTTCGGTTGTTTGCCTATACCTAAAAAATTATCGAATTTAGGCAAAAAATACTCTTTACAAAAATATTGTACATAAAACTTTCTACAAGTTAGTTCCTTACAATTTGTAGCTTGCCTACTTAATGGAATGGCAAATCAGATATCTTCGGGTCTGTGTTCAATACAACTATCGGCCTTCCTAGTAATTTTCATCTTACTTAATAAACTTTTTCTTATATAATGTCTTTCATATCTAATGTCTGGTACTTTTTGCCACAGTTTTGATATTGAAGAACAATATTACACATGGATAAAATGAAATATTGTTATTATACAAGAAAATTTGTAAGAAAATTGCTCATGAATTATTTTTAAGAAACATGTTGGAGACGGGACGAAATAATTGGTCAAGCTTTTACAAATATGTCCGCAGACGCTGGGGGAATAAGGAAGAAATTCAGGAAATTCGAGTCACAGATAACGAGCCACTGCACGACGACCAGGCAAAAGCAAATGCGTTCAACGCGTATTTCGTATCGGTATTCAAACCAGAACGGGCGCAGGAGCAAGTTCATTATTTTCCAGTAAAAAACCAATTTAAACTCCACGCATGGGAACTCCGCAATCGTATAAAATCACTGGAAAACGGTAAATCACGCGGGCCAGATGGTATCTCGACAGATTTTATTAAACTCGGTGGTGAGGCGATATTGCCCTATTTGTTAAGATTATTCAATATTTCCATTAATAATGCAAGTTTACCAGACGATTGGAAGGCAGCTATAGTGGTTCCAATTTTCAAAAATGGTGATAAAACGAAAGTATGTAATTATAGACCTGTATCCCTCACATCAGTAGTATGCAAAATAATGGAGCATTTAATAGCCGGGTACATTCGTCGCGAATGGGAGAAGGCGAACTGGATTTTCCACGGACAGCATGGGTTTAGAAGTGAACATTCGTGCGAAAGTCAAATTGTTTCTCTTTTTCAAGATATAGCTGACGTAGTTGACGCGGGTGGGAGGGTGGATGCAGTAGTAATCGACTTCGCGAAAGCATTCGAGGTGGTACCGCATAATTTACTTATTAGGAAAGTATTAACCTCAGGAGTTGATGCTAGAGTTGTGAGGTGGATAAGCGAATTTCTTAGGGACAGGAAACAAAAAGTTCGAATTGGCAATCAGTTTTCGACTACGGGGAATGTTACTTCAGGGGTTCCACAGGGAAGTGTGTTAGGGCCATTACTCTTCTTAGCGTATGTGAACGATCTCCATGTGAACATACAATCAAAGGTGCGTTTATTTGCAGACGATTGTGTTATATACCGAAAAATCAAAGATAGCGCTGACGAACAAATATTACAGCAGGATTTAGAGCATTTACGTGATTGGGCTGAAAAAAATGACATGGGAATTAATGGATCTAAAAGCAAAACAATAACGTTCGGGCGGGGACGAAATTATGAGGAACCAGACTATCGTTTAGGTGAGGTTATCATCCCAAGAGTCTCATCATGCAAGTATTTAGGCATTCATCTAGATAGTAAATTAGAGTGGGAGATGCATATAAATCAGACTTTAAGAAACACGTGGAAGTCTTTGCATTTTGTAATGCGAATACTAAAGAAAAGTTCTGCAAACGCCAAAGAATTAGCATATCTTACACTGGTTCGCCCTCTCATGGAATACGGAGTTGCGTGTTGGGAGCCATACAGAAAGGCGCACCGGAAAAATCTGGATAGAATACAGAGAAAAGCGAATAAGTTTACCTATAGAAGTAACGCAACAAAAAAGTCATGGGAACCTCTAGAAACGAGAAGAACAAAGGCGAGGCTTTGCGCTCTTTATAAATCGTACGTAGGTCAACCAGCTTGGAAGGAAATTCAGATTAGACTAGAAAAACCAAATTATTTCGGCCAAAGCGATCACACCCACAAAATTCGAGAAAGGAAACAAAATTCAGATCTTGGGAAGTTTTCCTTTTGTAACAGAACAATTAGAGATTGGAACAGTTTGCCTGCAGCAGTTTTCAAAGCTTTTCCTCTCTGTGTCCGAAGTTTTAGAAACAAATTAGAACAAGATATTAAATAAGTAAGTGCTGTGAAGTGCGGTGATGTGCAGTGAAGTGCTGTGAAGTGCTGGTCAGTGTAATTCAAAGCAAAAAAGTGTAGTGTAGTGAAGTGAAGTGAAGTGCGGTGAACGTGATCAATGCACTTTTCAATGCTGCCTTTCGTCTTGTACTGTATTGTGCGGTATTATTATTATTATTATTATTATTATTATTATTATTATTATTATTATTATTATTATTATTATTATTATTATTATTATTATTATCATTCATAGTATTATTATTATTATTATTATTATTATTATTATTATTATTAATGTAAGTGTTGTAATTTTTGCAATTATTGTCATTAACTGCCACCGGGTTATACCCAATTGCAGTTCTAATAAATGTAAATGTAACTAAATTGACATTTTATGTAAATTTTTTTTGTAAACTGTAATTTTTCCCCTAAATTCGTTAGTTTTTTAGATGTAGAAAAAACCAAATTTTTTGTAACTCAAATTCCAACGGGTATATTTTTTGGTAAACTTTAGAATCGTAATCAGAGCCCAAAGCACTCAAAAGAGCAAAAACTGAAAACTACACGACAACTTCTTTTAAGACACTCATTTTTAGCACTTAATGATTGGGCTATACGGCTAATGTTTAGAACAATCGCAATATAGGACAAATTGAATTTTAGAATAAAAATGTTTCATATACTTCCTCAAATGACGTTACCAAGGGAAATTGAATGGCCAACAGTACGAAGTATTAATACAAGTTCAGGTATACGATCAACATAAATGACTGTCTATAAACGAGAAAGACAAAATTTATTTCAGAAGTTTGAAAACAAATGAAATAGGAAAGTGACATTTTGTCTGGGATCAGAACGAAGCTAGATACGATAGACGACACATGTCAGATTATTTCATTGGAAATACGAGGTTGGGTGAAAGATCTTTTGTTATTGCAATACATAATAGAGTATTGAAATTTTCAAAATAAAAGAATTTTATTTCGTTATCAACACCACTAGTAGCTGTAATAAAAATCAAGATTATAAAATGAACTATAGGGTAAACATTTTCAAACAATAGAACTTGCAAAGTGCTGGAATGTGATCACTGTATTTTCGAAACAAAGTTCTGTATTGTTTTGTGTGAATTCTATTACTGGCAATTGTCTCTATGCAGAAGTAAAGCAAAAACTCAAGTGCCCACTGCAAATCACAGCCAGAACCATGCGAGCAGGAGATGAATATGCCTGACACTAACAAGAGACATAAAATTATGTAAGTAATTTTTCAATATAGACTATTAATAATCTTAGTTTTAGTTAATTTACATGAATTATGTACGTTTGATTAGTGTTCTGAATTTTGGAAATTACGTTCCTATCATTCGATGGAGCTTGAACTCCCCACTTTGTTGGGGCACCAGCCCCTGGATGATACATACATCTTCTAACAAGAAGTCCTACCGCAGTTCTTAGAAGAAGTGACATTCAGTGTCCACAAACGTTGCGATGCTATGACTCACCGCCATATTCCGCTCCAAAACAACAAGAAACACGCAGCGCGAGCCCTGAGGGGTAGACTCATGTAACGTCCCAGGGGCGCAGCATCTGCGAGCGAGCGTCCGCGCCCCAAGGTCATGGTCGCGACCGGGGCAACACGCGCCCGCCGGCCTCCCCCGGATTGCAAGCCTCGCGCGCCAGCCGGGGGCGTCGGAGGCGGTGTCGTTGAGCGTGTTTACACTTCTCAAATGTGGCAAAACGGCGAGGAGAAGTCCATCCGACGTCGTCTCTGGTTACAATCGCTATTTTCGGAAGGCTTTTTGTTTGAGAACGCGTCTCAGACGGTAACAGTCTCATAAGTCATCCTCGAGTGGCGTTGAAGATGGAGTTCGAGGGGTCAAGTAATTGGCCTCTATCCGTCTTAATTACAATATGTTTACTAATCATTATAAACGATCTTTGACTGCTCCCGAAAAATTCGGGGATAACCCATAGTTCTGAAAGTATGTTCAGTGAGAAGTAATCACAAGGACATCTTCCATCCATTCTTAGTATATCTTGTTTTCGATGTCATGGGTTCAAAGGGAGCAGCTTTCTTGAAGAACAGCGATGAAAATTGTGTCACTACAGAGATCATTATGAGGCCATAGTGTAAAAATGATATACAGGGGGTGGCCAAATTATTAGGGACAGGACACAAATTTTTGTGTTTTGTAATTTAATTACAGAATTTATTTACAAAAGCAGAAGATATTAAGGTAAAATTATTTTTCAATAAAATTAATACATGTATTTAGTGACGCCACTTTTTGATGCAATTATAGCTTCAGTACGTCACAACAAGCTTTCAACACAGGCTTTTGCATTTTGCTGCAGTTAAATGTTTAGATGCCATTCTTTATTGAGAAATTCAATTAAGTGTCTCTTGGTGGTGATCACATGCTTGGCGATCGGTTGTTTGGAAAGTTCCCCGCACCTCTCAATCTTTTTTCTGTGCCAGGATGTAGTGATACTCCTGGCTTTGTGGCACAGTACTTAATCGTACATAAAAATATTTAGTCATCACAAAAGCTCAATCACCAGGTTTAATCACCATTCATAGCGCTTTCGCAGTAGCAGTTTCTAGTACTCGCTTGCACGGGCCTTGCCTCGTGATCCCTTCTACGATGCAAAGTCGCTCCATATACCCTTCCCTGAGATCGTAGACCACACCATGACACTAAACGGGTGTTTCATCCTCTCCACCAGTAGTCTGGATGGAACTCTTCCCCAGGGCATCGTCGGACAAATGCACTTTTGTCAACTGAACGGAACTTGAGTCGGAAACATTGATTCGTCACAGAAGCATACCTGTAAAATATCACAAAAATCATTATTGATGAAATGCACTAGTGCTTTAGATATACGGGATGGACCACCTACGTTGGCCAGGAAATATCTTGAAAACGGTTTAAGGTATTGAGATGCTGTTTATGCCACGTTGTTACAGATGATGGGGCTAATACCATATTTTGTTTTCTTGTTAGTAACGTATGTAATTTTACAGATAATGATACAACTTCGTTTTTTTAATGGAAGTATACATTTTTTATCCAGCATTTTAAAGTTCTTTGAGAATAAAATGCAATGATATAAATATTGTTAATATTCGAAAAGTATTTTTTGCAAAAACGATGCAACTAGAACTTGGTATTCGCCATTCTGTAGCGCGCAGGGATAAGCTGACATTACTGACATCGTATAGTCGCCACCTTGTCAGAAAACTAGAAATTTCGCCCAGATTTCCTGTTATATTTACAGGACTTCCTATGCACTTACTGGTAATGCTAATGACCTCGGATTTGGACTTTCACATGTTCTACATGCGCAAGGAAGTAGGGGTGTTCGTCATCACATTTATTTCAGCGGAGATGTGTATCTAAATACCTTTATTAAATTTTAATTTGGGGAGCCTGTCCTATTCTAGGGAAAAATAAAAAAAACACACCTACTCGAACACTCCTATCTGGGAAGCCTATCAGGGGAAAAGATAAAAACACGTGTTCACTGAGGATAAATCACAGTATATTTATTTCCTTTTATTTAATCAATCATTTTGCAACAATTTTGTAGATTGGCTTTGATTGTTTTGATCGTTTTGTAGATTGTATCTTCAACTAACAGAACATTCTGCAACAAAATTCTGTCCACTGCCGACTAACGTTTACAAATTCAGGACGTGTGAACTTAAGAAATGCGCACTATTGCGTAACGGAGAATCCGCACTGGGTCCGGGAAGTAGAACATCAACGGCGGTGGCGCGTATACATGTGATTTTTGTTCAATGTACAATATTTTTTTCTCTCTGAAATAAAATAGGCTCCCCGATTAAAATTTAATAAAGGTATTTATATACCGTCTTCGTTGACATCAATGTGATTTCGAACACCTCTACTTCTTTGTGCATGTAGAACTTGTGAAAGTCCAAAACCGAGCTCATTAGCATTGCGAGTAAGAGCGTTGGAACTCCCGTAATCTGCGAAATTTTTGTTTTCTCGACACAGTGCATCGACTCACGTATATGATATCCACCCTGTATAAAAAGCTTTTCGAGTCTGCAAAAGTCGTATTTCAGTGTTGTCAGTCTTATTGCAGTCTCTTTTTCTTCATGGTCTGGGTGAGGCGTAATTTTTGATAGGACGACGACCGATAAGGTTCTCTTCGGCTGTCTCCGGACTCTCCTTTTGAGAATTATTACTTCTCGGCGTTTATCGTCCTAGTTAGACAAGCATCACTACTTTTTTACGATTTTTGAGGCAGATATCCCTGATTCTAGGATCAGTACGAAGACTGTTGATCCTTTTCTTCCCACATTTACCCATATGTCTCCAGGGATTTGTTTTGATTTTTTTTATTCTGTTAAGGACAGTTTTCGAAGTACCTCCAATAGTTGCTACAACTCTCTGTCAATGTGTGTGTTGAAGTAATAGTATTTGTATTTCTCTAATTTTCCTTGGTGACGAGTCTGAAACGTTACCCTACTAGATAATAAAAACTTCTAAGTGACGTTACATTGTCAACTGAAATGCAATGCACTCATAAAATTTAGTAAAAGTAATGCAGTAAGGAACAATTCTTACCTTTTAATTATTTTGGAAAGGAAAAACTTGCCTAATACAATTAAAAAAATAATTTGTATGTTATCGTTACAGCAGCAGTTTTCAATAAACTTCAACCGAATATATTTCGATCTATATACCGATCTATTTCGTAAAAAAACGCAGGCATCCAGTGTTCTACTTATTGTAAACAATAGTAATGATGGGACATTAATGATGACATTAATACTACAAATCTTATTGAAACCAAATCCTTTGCTCATAAATCGTACTAAACTAGAAATTACACAAATATGAGTACTGTCCTTAATAATTAGGCCACATACAGTACGTATTATCTCCGGGATAAAACTTTTTCCCTTGATGGCTTTAAATACCATCTGTTTTCATAAATACACTACTTGTTCACATATTCAGGTACTTTCTTCTTTTAATCTTCCCATGAAAGTTTTTATGTACCCCCTGCAATCCTAGAGGACACCCTGAGAAGTACCATCCTTAGGAAACATCCGCTCGAGACGCTTCTTGTCTCACCACTAACTTATGTAGTACGTTAGTTGTGACGTGAAGTTTACATGCATTTCAAAGTATTTCAAACACCAATAAATTATTTCGATCATTATTATTATGTAATTTAACATGTCATCCACTTTTACTCCTTTCCTGTGTAAGGGGAGGATACTGTATTAGTTTATCCTACCTTTTTCCTTGGTCATAAATAGTTGCTGCGGTGCTTAACAAGGCCTTGAAAACAGATTGGAAGAGTAATTAAGTGCAACATTTTTTGTACTTTTTAAATATTTTATGTGTACAGTATGGATGACCAATATGGTTAGAATGTGTTGTGATTTAGTGCTTTGTTGCCAAGAACCAATAATCCTCTGCCTAAACATTTCTGTCTAGTGAATTTTGACCTGATTTATGTTGACATCAGTCCTGGAAAGCAAGTGTTCTGTTTAGGTTTCGAGAAAAATCTGAAAGAGTTGAACGATAACTAGCCTAGTCTGTAATATCACTTGGAGTATAATAATGAAAAGTATGAATCTAAACATACAATTTCAAACCGGTTTCAAGACAGTAGTGTTCAGAAGAAAGTTTCGATGCTCAGTAGGATGCTATCAATTAAAGAATTTCCTCTTCTTTCAAAGCTTTCAACTATCACATAAAAGCATAAATATGCATAAATAAAATAAAAGCATAAGCATATATATATATATATATATATATATATATATGCACGAATATCGATGAAACTTTTATGTTAGCTTTCTTTAAGGGTCTGTAATACTATAGGCTATAATTTACAATCATACCCCTTAATACATTTACAAAATAATTACTTTACTGAACATTTCTCGCCTAGCTTTACATCACAGATTCAAGAGTGCATCAATGTCTGTGTTGGAAGCAACCCAGCCAGCACTTATTAAAACAAACCAAAAATAATTAGTTTGTAAGTAAAATGTTTGCCAGCTGCATTTTGCTTCCTTGTTAATAGCTCATATTATAATTTGAATTTAAATTATTTGAAAGATTATCCTTTTTTAAGTACAAAAAATAACAAAGAAATAATTTATCAATTTTAAGTTACTTTGAAATAATTTTGAAAGCTTTACATTAATAATAATATGCAAAAAGATTAATATAATTCTTAAAGTTAAACATTTTATTATTTTCAAAATTAAAATAAATAAAAGTAGTAAACATAATACCATTCTTTTACCAAAATTACTTTCTGTTGATCAACAATGTCACTTCTGAAACATACGTACATGTTTGAATCCATAATACCTTTCCAAATGATTAAACATTTCCAATTATAATGATTTGATGCAATGAATACATTTCAAGAGTTATAGGTCAATTTGATTCATAGTTTTCTTGCCCTCAGATAATATGATGTACTCAAAAGAAAGGCTAAATGCACACACAGAAATAGATAAATAAATTTATTTATAAGAAGCATGTAATAGTCACTTTTAGGTTGCTAGGATTTACATTCATTGCTTCAGTAATGTTTTAAAAATCAAATAGATTTTAAAATTATTAATAAAACTAATTATTAATTGTCACACATGATCAATATAGTATACAAAATATATATTACAATAATATTGAACAACAACCCAGTCTTCAATACTGAGTTTAAAAGATTTGTGCTGAAACGTACAGCTCAAACGTATAGCACACGTAATTACAACAACTGATTGTTAGCATCTGTATCTGCATTCAATACAATGTTCCAATACATTTGAAAAATAATTTTATATCATTTTGTTAAAATAATTCTTCCTCTAACGTATTTTAATAAATTGAAGGGACTAAACGTTTAGTAAGGACGCAATGAAATTATTTAAGTTTAATAGACGATATGAAAATGATTGGATGGGGTGGGTCGAGCAAGTGGACTAGTTGTGAAATAATGAGGCTTCGACCCCTCCCAAACATTCCTACCATAGCTCCAATTAAATTAATTAATTCGAAGGACCACCCAGACACCTGTAATGAGAAAAACAACAGGTTATGACCATCATTGCAGGTCTGGGACTGCAAGGATGGAGTTGGATGGAGAGTACTTGTTACCATAAAAAACTGTGAATCAGATCATGTAAACATATATTCTATTCAAAAGTACAACTTAACCTACAAACAAAGTAACAGAAAATAAGAGGGGGGTTTTGCAGGACATAAACATTAGAATACAATAATAGCTTGCGCACGTGGCGTGGAAGCACACATATGGTACGATGTGCAGGACGTGTTCTTATTGTAGAACGATGAGAAGGTTGTTGTCCAGACACGGGCGGGTTGCGAACCCACGCCCATGAAATAGGCAGCCGTGTTTCAGCAGACACGCAGCAGGATGAATCACACACACGCATTCGTGAAAGGTATTGTCGAACACAGCTTCTGGAAGCATGCCCGTAGTAGGCAGAATACGTGCGTAGCACGCAGTATATTGCCACACTGGAGAGAATTGAAAAGGTGTGACAAGATTGGTTGCACACACGTGATTATTGAGGGCAGCAATTACGAACCATGCCCGCAGTAGACAGAATATGCGCGTAGTGCGCGGCATTAGAAGTGTAGAAGATTCAACGGGCACGTAAATGTAGCGCGTGCACAGTACATTACATTACCAACGTAACAGTCCCAAGTGTTGAGCATGGCGCCTTGTATTATGCCCGCAGCAGGCGAACATGTGCACAGCACGGCACGTTAAGTGTAGAAATTCAGCAGGGCACGTAAAAACAGGACCAGTTGAACATACGCAATTATTGAAAGCAGCACCATGCGCAGCGTGGAGCCCAGGCGACGACTGCAGTAGTGGAGTCATATAAAGAGCAGCGCAGCGCGTTTGCTCGGCTCAGACATCAGGCGAAGACTGACCAGACACGCCGCGAGGAGAGCGGCGCAGAGCACGTCCGTCCATCTCGACCGACAGAGCAGTACTGACTGCTGGCGGTTGGGGCCAGCGTCTTGCGAGCAGCGGTTTCTGTGTTGCGTCATATGACGCTTCTGGAAATTTCTAGTAACACAAGACAGCAGCTGCGAGGCGAGAATCGGTTGCATCGTTGTTGCGTCAGCCGATTTCCAAGAGACGAGGCGTTGCCACACTGTAGCGTGTCTGAAAGCTTGCTTAGAAATACAATACTTGGAAATCGCCCGCAGGCGTGCAGTAGCCTGAATAAGATGTGCGTCTTTCTGAATAAATATATATAATTAAAAACAGCTTGCTCTGACAATGATATTTGGTTTTGAACAGTCAGTAGTTTAGCTGTGCGTTACCTGAGGACGGCGCCGACTAATTTCATCAATACACTGAATTGCATATTTACAGGAGATGACTGTTTATTTCCACTGTCAATTGGCTTATGCGAAATGATTCTGAGTTTTTCTCCACTATATTAGTAAAAGTAACTTAGATGTTGATTTTATTTGCATCTAGGCGCGAACGTATTAAGTGTATCAGAGATATGAAATGATTGAAACAAATTATAGAGAGATGTGTTATTAGTATGGATAAGTAACTAGTGGTGATACAGAATGGCACACACTTTCCCGAATAAGTGGCTAGCTTTTCGAACTTGCCACATACCTCCTCCATCTATCTCCGCTCAAAGTACATTTTTTAATTTAAAAAAAATTGGTTTCCTACTAATAGAAGGGAAATATTATTTTCAGAATATTAAAAAACAGTAAAACCTCGTCCAAAATTACAATTTTCTTTGAAAATTTCGAGCCTTTTTTAAGAAAATGGCGCTTAAGCGCTACAGTAAATTCGAAATTTGAAGCACTTTTTCACAGACAATTTTTGAGTTTTCGAAAAACATAAGATGTCATTTGCAGCATTTTAACTCCCAAAAACAAGTTTAAAACTTTGAATAAATTACATTTTAATACTTTTTGAAAAAAAAGCAACCCAAAATTAACTAAACGTCATATTAAAGAGAGCAATTTCGAAACGTTTGAAGAAAAAATTGGAGCCTTTTTTAGAAAATGGTGTTTGAGCGTGTCTGAAAATGCGAAATTTTGAGCATGTTGTGACAGAAAACGGTTGGGTTCGGAAGGCTGCCAGAAAGGCAGGAGCGGGGTGGGGAGGAGGGGAAAAATTCAATAGAATAAATAAAAGAAGGCTCCGCCACAGGGCGGGAATAAATGGAATTCCTCTTCCTGTCTAATAAATTATTATGATAAATACCTGGGCAACGCGGAGTTCTCCAACTAGTATATAAATACAAGTGATTCAGGCCTCGTTGCTAATACTCCGGGACCTTATTCCATTTGTACTGTCCAGACTGAATTTGCCAAAATCTGATACTCTCCGTCGTTTAATTTCGTAAATAACTAACGTTAAACTTTGGAGTGCGCGCTTGTGCTCGTGTAACACGGGCTATGGCGAGTGAGTAAGCGGCTTCACCTCGAATTTGGGGCTCGCCACTTCTGTCGCAAACTCAATTGCTAATACTACCCGAGAAGCCCCGGAAGCGAGCACCAGGCAAATAGCGCGCGAGGTCAACGCACAGGCACTGGAATGGCGAGCAATTCACGCGGAGAAATTACAACTTTTCCATTCCCAGCGGGAGCAGAATATGTACAGTAAAAACTTATAACGTCGTTTTCAATTCTCTAGGAAAAAGAAGCCTTCCAGTGCAAAAGAGGCGTTCAGTATCAGAATTTTATAACACAGGTACTCCCAACGCTTTTGGAGCTCGGGGTTAATGAATAATTGAGTTTATGCTTCCGAAGTCGAGGATTGTGATGCCCTTCATCGGCGTATTGAAAGTGTGGCGGCAGAAATAATGGGGCACGGCTAATTTGTGCGCGTCACGGAGGCCGTGCGGCGCAGACGCATATCTTACCTTCACGCATGAGGAAGCCGTTTTGATCGCTTGTAGAGCCCCTGTGACGCGAGGTGAAAATGCGGAATTTTGTCTCCATTCGACTTTAGCAGATTTTTGTCTGATGACATAACCATAACATTTCTGCAACCTGTTTCATCAGTGAGCTGACCTCTTCCCCCATAATTTTTCCATTACTTAATTTTGTAGTATCAAGTATATATTTGTTTCAATTTTCTCAGTCTCACCCTCATTCACTTGTGAATGATGCTTACGCATTCAAATTTTTGTTCAGTACCATCTGTATAGTATGGTTTCAATTCCATCATACACTTGAATCCTTCAGTCATCATTATCAAGATAATACCAGTTTAATGCAAGTTTATATCAGATAAGTATTATACCAGATAATACCATTATCAAGATAATACCAATCAAGATAATACCAGTTGAATATAATAAAAAAATGTATCTACATGGATCACTCTAAATTCAAAGAAGGCTATCGATCAAATAATAATTAAGAAAACCACTACTCGATATGAAAATAAAACGAAAGATTTACGATACAGTGATCACGATGCACAAATTCTTACCATTATAAGAAATGCGAACACTGACACAATAAATAATACACGTATGAGTAGATTATTTACTAAAAGTAAAATAAAATTATTCATCAATTACTTGCTGCAAGATTCTTGGGGCGCGGTTTATAACGATAAATATAATTTTTTTCAACGCTTTCACTTCATTTTAACACTTGCTTTCCTCTAAAAAAAAAGAAAATTAAATATTTCACGGAAAAGCAATTCTTGGATATCACAAGGGATTAGGACATCATGAAAAAACAAACGAATTTTTTCTTTCATTTCTATGATTCATGACGTATCTCAAGGTTTCCTCCTCTACTATAAAAAATACAAATCATTGTTAAGAAAAGTCATACGGCAGGCGCTAATCTTGAAACCAGGATATTTTGACTCAAATAATAAAACAAAAGCAATGTGGAATATCCAAATCAACTAGAAACCTTGAAGAGATAGTTGTTTTAAATGATAACGATAGAAATGTAAACGATTCGGCTAGTCTCTTCAACCAATACTTTTCGAAAATTGCTGCCGATCTCACTAAGGGTCTTCAGCCACAATATTCATCATCAGACGTTTCCCCAAAAATTTTAGACACGATGTTCGTTTCCGAAACTTCTTCGTAAAAAATTCTCAAAACAATCAGTAGACTAAAAAATAAATATTCGGCCGGTTTTGATGAATTTCCGAATTGTTTGTTAAAGACTTGCGCGCCCACCATTATACACCCGTTAACTCACATATTTAATGTATCCTAATGCACAGGATTTTTTCCAGATATTTTTAAAACAGCTAAGATTAAGACGCTTTTCAAAAAAGGTAACAAAAATGAAATTCAAAATTATCGGACAATTCTTCTTTTGTAGGTTTTTAAAAAAATATTAGAGAGACTTTTTTACGTACGAAAGCAAGCATTTCTTAGTAAACACGACGCGTTTTCAGATTGCCAAATTGGGTTTCGAAAATCAAAATCTACGGAAACAGCCTGATTTTCTTTTCTTAAAGATGTCGCCTCATCCATGGATCAAAACGAAGCACCTCTTGGAATATTTTTAGATCTTTCAAGAGCTTTTAAAAGCTTTTTGGACGTCATTTTACATTCAAAATTACCTTCGTATGAAATTCGTAGTATTGCTCGAGATAGGTTATGTTAGATCTCAAAGAGTAGAAATACCTTACTGGAATAATGAAACTTTATGTACACTTTTCTGATTCTTTGCCAATTGCATGTGGAGTCCCGCAGGGATCGATTTTTGGCCCTTTTCTCTTCCTATTATATAAACGATATGCCCTCGATGATTAAAAACGGAAAAATAGTTATCTTTGCTGATGATACGAATATTCTTTGCAATAAAGAAACCGTAAGTAGTATGATATAAGATATTTCAAATGGGTTCCGTAATAACAAATTAATAGCAAATGAAAAAAAACTGTTTAAATGCAGAATTCCATTTCAAATAAACAGCTTTGCATTCCACTGAAAATTAACGGTGTGCCATTGATTGATGTTAAGGTAACAAAATTTGTAGGTCTTTCACTTCAGTCAAACCTTAAAAGGAATGCCTATTTAAAAAATTGATCACCAAATTAAGTTCTTTAAGCTAAGCTTTCAGAATTCTTTCAAATTCAGTCAGCATACTCGTTGTGTATGTTTTGCGAATTCTGGGGAAATACATCTTATAGCTTCCGTTTATATTACAAAAAGATTTATACGAATATTAAGAAAATTCCACCCATGTGATTCTTGTAAGCCTCTCTTTATTAATCTTGGTATTTTACCATTACCTTGTCTCTTCTTATGAATCAGAGATTTTTGTCAAAAATGACTTACTTAAGGGTGAGAATATATTTTCAGCAAACGCCGTTGTCTCTAACTACGACACTCGACGTAGTTATCATATTCATCAGATAACATTATCAACAGCTCACTACCCAAAAATCCACATATAATACATGTACATTAATTTATAACATATTGCTAGATGACATTAAACGATTAATTTCGATGCAAAAGTTTGATAAATGATTGTTTAAAAAAGTTTAATAAAAATTGATAAATTTGATGCAAAAGCAATGTTATCGGTGAAAAAGATCTTCAAATTTCGCAAAAACCGCTTAAACCACATTTTTTTAAAACGACTCCAAAATTTTCAACGAAAATTTCCATTTAGAACATGGTTTTACACTTCTTTAACATTCTTAAAGTAATATTTCGGTTCCGCCATTAGGATATCGACAAATTGAGAAAATTTAAAAAACAATGTACTTTGGGCGGTGAGGGACGGCAGTTGGCAAGAGGATGGGCTAAGACCGAAAAGTTAGCTCAGGCCAAATAAATTAGAAACCTAATCTGTGCCATTCTCTAGCAGCACTAGTTTATTCTTGAGGTAATCGAAAGTACGATATTCTATTCACAGTCGCGATTGCAATTATCTGATTAATGTGTATCCGTCAATTTCGCGCAAACAATGACTATGAACTTGCAGTTCGCACCAAACGTAACTTGTCCGTGAGCAGGGAGGTGGCGGCGGCGACGGCGGCACAGGGGGGAGGGCACGGCGAAGCGAATTTCGCGATGCAAGAGCGTGCGCTGCGGGGAGTTACGAAAAGAATCTCAGCTGCAGGAGGCCTTGTTTCTTCGCGATAAAAGTTGGCAACAGCGATGAGTAAAACACGAGTCTTGGTGGTTACGATCTTTACGTAATGAAAGTCTTTCTAGGTTCTAAGCGGCGCGACATAAGTATTCATTAACTTTCCTATGGGAAAGTCACCTTAGACATTGTCAATAGACGATTTAACCCGATTGACTAAGCTAGGAAGTAATTTACAAAGATTTACTAGGAATTTATTATTATTTAAAAATATTGATTCCAGAAAAAATAAACCAACGAAAACTAAACAAATAGATTAATCATAAACATTTTTGTAAACTGTTTCTAGTCATACCTGGGAATGCAGTAAAAATGGGATTAAATTATCCTTTTAACTGGACAGCAATATTAGTAGTTAGTTTATAATGTTAAGCTTTATTGCATGAGTACATAGTTTGAAAACGAGCGACGTTAGGAGCAAGTTTTCAAATTTGTACGAATGTAAGAAAGCAACATTATAAACGAGTTGCATACTATATTTTTTGTATAACAGCATTATAAATTTATACGAGAATTAAACTTAATTTTGCGAAACAACTTTCCTGCGACGACTCGAGTATTTGACATTGTGCGAGTAAACGGTGGTCGGCTGTTCCATTTAGCTCTACCTCCCCCCGATTCTCTCGCTACGATTGGCTGAATGTGTGATGACGCAATCATTCGTGACATAAAGTCTAATACGTCATCATTTGTACCGTAAAATGCCCGATTATGAACGATTTCTTGCAACAGAAAAAGTTCTTTTATAATTCTGAAATATAAAAAAGTATATTACGCAAATATTTTATAATGTTAAGCTTTATCCTCTCATTTAGAGAACATGTTTCGAAAATCAATTTTCAAATTGGTACGAACGCAATAAATCAACATTATAAACGAGTAGTATACGCTATTTTTTCAACTTTTCATACAAATGTAAACATGAGCAGTGAGCATACATTTTATTTTAGTTTGTAACAATTATGACAAGAAAGAGGACTATCTCTTCATTGCGTGGGAATTTTGCGACGTGGTATGTAATGGCACAAAACTTACCGTACTGTTTACACTACAATTCTATACTTCTATACAATACTGTTATGTTATAACCACAATCTTATTTTCAAAATTATTGATTCCTGCGATTCAGGAAATTAAAAAAAAAGAAACGGTCTTTACTGTGTTTAACTTCTGTATCCTATTTTTGTATGCTTTCTGTGCTGATGAAAACATACATGAAAGCTTAACTTACTTATGACGGATCACGTCATCGTTACTAGAATGTTTTCCTAATCGTAAAGTAAGCTAGAAATTGCCAACGAATGTCTTCCAACACTCACCGGAAGAGCTGCGGTCTGGAAGAGGACACAGCACTGCTTCGGCCAATGGACCGAAATGTCACCAAAAGTGGGCACGGCATTTTTTTCAAGCAAGCGGGCTGCCCGGAAGCTCCCATGACAAAAAAATACTCCAGATTCTGTGTTTATTTAATAAATAATGGCAAATCAGTTTTTCCTTAAAAATTATCGTCGAGAAAATTTTGTTTAAACGGTACTTCGGGGCGCTCAATTCAAACCGGCTGCCGCGTCACTGCAGCCTCAGAAGCTGGGACCGCCAATGGGGCTGGACGGCGCGTCATTTGTCCGCGTTTTCGGTGAAATTGTCGAACGACGGAAATATTGCCGCCCACTAGAGTACTTTCAGATTATCAATTGCCTATGTTTACTGCTATATTTTAATCTATTAACTCTATTTCAAATGCATTTTTGTTACATAGCACTGCCGCGGACCGCGAAGGCGTGAAAATGAGTTCTTAACACGTCAGAAGTCTTATGGAAATTAACAAAATCCTGGAATTCTTGAATTATTTTTGGGATATTTTCAGTGTGAACTAAGGTCTTCGTCTTTAGATAACCACATACGGTAAATGATGGCCTGCTGTTTCTCTTTTTAATGTCATCATACATTTCATTAGTTTTGGATCTTAAAATTTTGTTCATTAAAATATTCAGTTTACTGATTAATTCTGGGCTATTTCAGTTTAATGCCCCAAAACTTTCTCTCAGAGAGGGTTACAATGCATGTGATGTTTGTATCAGTAGTATTGTCAACAGAAAATATTGTTCTAAGTATACGTAATCTGTAACATACTGTTTGGTTGGTATCGGGAGATTATTATAATTCTCTATAACGTTGCTTTTGTTAAAATTTACTTGGAGTCTAACCTTCTTAGTTTCTGTGTGAAATTCTCGGAGCATTTTGTGAACATTTTTAAGGAAGATGTCAAATATTGCAATATAATTAGCAAATATAAGATTAGTTAAGTTTCTTCCGTTTATTGACATGCCATTGTATATATTTTAACGTAGTCGACTCTGAAGATTTCTAATAGACTTGCAAAAGTTTTGACGAAATGGGATATTCTTGCTTAACTCCTCGCCTGGTTGTAAATACTTATTCTTGTATGTCGGTACAAACTTTTGTTTTGCTTGCAAACTCCCGTTTGAATTGTAATGGACTTGTCTGGAATCCCTTGGCATTTGAAGGTATCAAATGTTAGGTTGTGTTCATTGGTGTCAAATTCTTAATTCTTCTATAATCTATGAGTTCTATGAATACTTTCAAATTATACTCATTGATTTTCTCTGTAAGTTGATTCCTATATACGTGATTTATCTGCGCTAGGTTCCTCTCTTGCGAATCCATGGCACAAAGATCCTGATAGAGATGGTCCCACAGATGCTCGACTGCGTTTAAATCGGGAGAGTTTGATGGCCAGGGGAGAACTGTAAACTCATGCTGCTCTACGAACCACGCATGTACACTGCGAGCTGTATGACAAGTAGCAATGTTCTGCTGGTACAAGCCGTCTTGCTGAGGCAAAACAATCTGCATTTAGGACATGGTATCCAAGGATGGCTACATACTTCTATTGATACATTGTGACTTCCAGAATGATCAGATCACCTAGAGAATGCCACGAAAATGTTCCCCAAACAATCACGCTCGCTCCTTCTGTCTGGATAGTGTGGCGATTGTTGCAAGGTGTTTGCGTTGAGACGTTTCCTGCTCTATACGGCTACGACCATCTGCCTGATTGAGAAGGAAAGATGATTCACGGGAAAACGCCACCTGCCGCCACTCAGTGGACGTCCAGTTGCGATATTGGAGTGCAAATTGTAGCCTTTGTCACCAATGAACATCTGTCAGCATGGGTGTATGATGGAAACGCCTGCTGCGTCCGCAGGCACGCACGCAGCCACGTTCGCTGAACGGTTGTTGAAGGGACCCTGTTGGTGGTCCCTTGGTTCATCATTGCTCTACAGATGCATGTCTATCTGCCCGTACACACACATCTCCGCCGCAGTTCTCCTCCGTGGTCATCTATGGCCCGTGGTGCGCCACAGTTGCCTAGCACCGGTTTTGGATATCGTAATTTTGCCATGCATGGTGCACTTTAATCACGACGGCACGGAACCCTTTACAAACGTATCCGTTTAGGATATGATTCCACCCTAGGCCCGAAAGCTAATGATCATGCCCTTTTGGACGTCCGATAAATCGCTCCGTCTCTGCATTGAGACAACTACTGCACTGTTTTCCGCTTCCACCCGATAGATTTTGATACCGCAAGCGATCTTTCCTACCTCGTTCTTGCCCCTGCTTTCCCCTTACACATTCACTTACATGCACTAAACTACCACACTGGTCGTGTGACCAATCAGAAGCTTAGGGTTGCCCCGGTTTGTGGGGTGCACCGCTGGGTGAAATACCTGAAAAAAACAAGTTGCAAGTCGACGTGTAGAATGGCGCTGGATCTTACTTTTAATGAGCTGCTTTCAAGGACCGTCACCTCACGGAATATAATGTATGCAGTACACTTACGATACTCATCCGCGAGGAAGTTGACTGGCTGAGGTGGCCCAGGACATCAACTAATGCTACTGCAGCGTCTCTGACCGGGAGATCTTAGGGTTCGAGTCTCGAAGATGGCTGGGTCGAACTTTGCAGCTGTCTTGAGGAGACTTTTTGATGCGTAGTTTTACGTGGTTTCTCCGATCAACACCACGCGAATGCAGGGGCCATACCCTCACAAACGGGCCCCGGACCACGCGCAATCTGTCCTAATCCTTAATCTATCCCGACTTCTTACTTACACCTACATGCACCTCACTGCCACACTTGATGGGAGAGATTTCGGAAGCTTAGAGTGTTCTGGATGGGGCGTTACCCCGCTCGTGGGAGATACCCGGATGGGAAAACCGGTAAGCCAACTTATAGGTCATCGCCGAAACGCGCCATCCGCGACCCCGCATAAGACCACCTCCCCCAGTGATAAAACATGCATTACTGTTACGGGTTTAGTGACCATAACAGTTGAGGCACCAGGGAGAACTACGTGCTCGGTCTGCAGGCCAACGTGCGTTCGCAAGGCTCCATTGGCCGCAGTGTGCGGCTGCGAGCCTGCGCCCTTGGCTGCGCGGGGGCCTTGCGTAACGCCGCGCCGCGGAGTAATTGGCCGTGGGAAATGCGGTAGCACGCCGCCGCCCGCCCACGCCGCGCGGGAGAAGGCGGAACGCGCGAGTGCAGCGCTCGTTGACGGAGGCGGCTTCGACTCGGGGACTGCGTCGGCCGGAATTCACGGTCGCTGTGGGAATCTCCCCGAGGAAATGCAGCGAGAGTGCATTTTGGGGCTTTCTTGGCGGCCGGACAATGTTTTGAAACATAAAGCGCGTTTCTTATTTACACTGTTTATTTATATTAATATGTTTTCATTTCTTGATTTGGGTTTAGAAGCCCTTCATATACTTGGGCATTAAGGCCCTTGGTTGATGTTTCGTGAGTGGATGATAGCCATGATGATGCTATGGTGTATTGGAATGATAGGTAGGGAAAAAGGAAGAACCCTGACAAAGCCTGCCTAGGGATTGCTTTGTCTTCTAGAAATTTCACATAAACTAGCGATAGAAGCGAATTCGCTAGTCTTTAAGCCACGAGCCTTCCTCTTATTATACTTGTCTCACGCTAGTGCTCTCGAATCCTGCCAAATGGCCCATCCCCGTCATGGACTGAAATGTTGCAAATTTTAGTTTTTCAAAGGCGACCAACGCTGCTCGACGGTTTTGACTCCTATATTCACCGCCACTGTTCTCTGGTGCCTCTCGTTCTCTGGCTGACTAAATACGGAACGGGAACATGAGAAGAAGTGTTAGAGTTTTAATTTTCCTTGAGTAATTAATTTTAAAGGTTCATTTAATTCAATAGGTCACAGGCGAGACATGGCACACTTGCTACACAAGATATTCCGCGCTTGGAAAATCCACCGGTCCCATTTGGGTTTAAACCGCAAACTCGGATTATGGAAGCCAGTATGCTAACTCTCATATCAATGGGCCCAGGTTTTTTGACATTATTAAATGTACGAATGCTTCTTACATGCGTTGAATATGTGTATTGTCACAGCGAATACATTCGCGTATTATTTGCAGCACGTCATACAGGCAAGCAATGATAATTGAACATCCAGACCAATAGCCATCCAGTATATCGCATTATAATGCTTTCGAAACTACGATGTCATTACCTAATACGATGCTATATATCTGAAGAAGAAAAGGTCGTACCTACAGTACCGGCCTCGCATGAACGACTCTAACAGTTCGATGCGCGTTTTCTACACATTACTATGCTCTTGGCACCACCTACATGGCAGATAAATTAAATCACTTAACACTTACTGATAGAAGACGACACGTCTACATATCACGTTCATAACCTTATCGTCTCCGCGAGTCTGTGTGAATCACATGAGCGGAAACGCTGAACGCTGGCTGAGAGAAAGTAAACAAATCCTCGCAAGCTGATTGCCTCAGAGCAGGTCACATGACGTACCGCTGCACGTGGCGTGAGAACTGTCAAGAGTCGCTCACACGCTGCCGGTACTATAAAGGCACTTTTCATGTTTTAATTTTTTCTCTTATTTTGGGTTTGACATTATTGATGTTCCTGTTTTTGGAATGACCACACATCTAAGAATATTTACATGTAATAATTACAATTTTTAAAAACATTTTATAAGGTACTTTCTGAGATAATTTGTGTTCAATGTGTCCCTATGTATCTCGTACTGATGTACCTGGGGAAACATAATGAAGTATCTGGCGACAATGTAGGCAATGTGAAAAATAGTAGTGATAAAAAAGCACATACTTCCTCTAATTATTGGAAACAGTTGCGTAGTAGTGAACTATTGCAATTTCTGTGCTACTAACAATTTAACCAATTCAACAAAGAGCCTGTGTTGCATTCATTTTTATAATTAGTAGTAGCATTCATTTCTACTTTTACAAATAGAAATGAACTTCACTGTTACAGAAAAGCAATCCAGAAAAACAATAATAATTTCACATGCCTGCTTTGATTACATTAAAGTGAGTTTTCAATTTTTGTATATCATAATCAGCGATCAAAATTTCTACGTAAGTGTGTTTGTTAGTTCTGAGTTCAATTTATTACTTCTTTTAATCGATTTCCTTCCATTAGAATATCATACAATCATCCCAATCGACAACAATGGGACAAATTCCATTAATTTTGAAACCACTGTGTTGTCATTTTGAATGACAACGCATCAAACGAAGTCATTGGGTCATATGAATAAAAATGAGAACTTGCTCCGAAATACTTCCTCCGGAGCAAAGTGAGTGTACTCCGCGGCACTGAGCAAAAGCTCCATTTCGTATGAATAAAAACTTAGTATGCCTCCGAAGAACTTACTCATGTCTCGCGAGCATTTGTTTGTCGTGAACAAGAGATAATGCAGGCTAAGTTTTAAAAATTGGTTTCTTGAGTAACAAAGAGGTTACATATGTTACGTGCGTCGGGCACATTTGTGCGGAGCAAAGAGCAATGTTTTGTTGTCTCGTTCTTTAAATTCGAATGTGAGTAGCAGTAACGAAGCACAGGCGTCAGAGACCCAGCTACTTTTTGCCGAAATGCTAAGCGAATATAAAATTATCTTTTAAATGAGCCAGCTTTCGGAGGTACGCTGTGGCCGAAACGAAACATTACAAAGTTTGCAATAACAGTACCCCGAAAAATTCCGAGGAGAAAAGAGCGATGTCCAATTGACATAGAAGATATGCAATATGAAAACGCGTCTGAAAGCAAACGCCGATAACAATCGTACCAACCATACAACATTGTCCTTTTCGAATCGATAAATATTCTAATAGTGTACATCACGAGAATTTCGCCTTATCTTGTATTTTTTTAGTCCGCTGCATCTGCATATCAATATACGGTAAAAAAACGGCCAATTTAACCTTACTTTTCAAACGTGAGTCTGCTACTAAGGTCCCTCCGAAATTTTGGAGCAAGTGCTCAATTTAGAGAGTAAACTTAACTTTGATCATACCAATTCTGAGCATTTGCTCTCCAGTTGAGAGTACGCTCAGAGGCGGAGCAAGTGCTCACCCACTTTATTCATACGAAACTGAGAAGGCTCTCCGAAATTCGGAACAAAGAGTAATTGCTTACTTTTATTCATACCTCCCATTGTCCCAAAAGACATTGGTAGCCACAAAGCCCGCTGAAACGTTTCATCTGAAAATGATCCTGACGCGAAAGGCGCAACCAATCACAAACAGTAAGGGGGAGGGATACATACAAAGTTTATTTACATGCGGAGTAAAGTTAAACTGAACGGACTTTGGTCCCATTTTCGACTAATCCTGGATTTAAACGATTGCCAAAATTTAACATTACAGAAGTACATTATGGAACATGTTTATCTTGGATGAAATATGGTCCAAAAAAGCAAATCTTTAAGAAAAGATCATCAACAAATATGTGAAACAATGAGTAGTTTTTGAATAATTTCTGCTTCAAGTTAAAGCAATTTATAAAACAAATCCTCAGAAACGGCTCCAATTTGCTTTCTTCAAATTTTTTTCAAGAAAGAGCAAAGGACGCTTAAAATATAGTATGCCTAACTTTCGTTGAACTATTTTAATTTTCGAATATTCTGAAAGTTAGAAGTAATGTGAGAAAGTATCTGCTGTTGTAGTACCACTTGGTTGACATGTTTTAAACAGCTCTATGACTACACCTATGTTTATCACGACTCACATATCACCGTCCATTTATCTCCCTCGTTGAAACTTCACCAGCGAAGCTGTACTCCCAAAACCATCACACTATCCCAATGTCAGAACATAAGAAGTTACTCACCCCTCGGAGTCTGCTGATCTCTCTCAACAATATTGCTTTTTCCACACCAACTTCTGCCTTTGCCGAAGAACTCTTCAATTAGGTAAATTATAGCTCGCGGCAGATTCCTGGGAAATCGACAAGCGCCTATTTCCGAAGGCGACCATTAAGGGGGCGTATCTTTTAATTTAAGATTCCTAATTTTCGGAAGTTGAATTACCCTGATCCCCGCCTGTGGGTGGAAAAGCAATTCCCTTAATTAAAGGAGGTGATGGCTGTGCACCGTCAGGTCTCCTGGAAACAGCACACTTTGAAAAGAAGCATGAATACAGCATAACATGCAATTCCATTTCAAAGTGCTGCAGTTGATGTAATTTAATAAGATTTTTTATTAACTTTAATTCGGACTCACACAAGGAACAATGAAGTTCTACGATAATAACAAGCAATATTTCCCTTTCCATTGGTCGTATTAATTTTCTAACCATTGCAAGTTTGATTAAAGAGATGATGATGACGATGAATGTATTTCTCATACTTTTCTTTACAATAACTTTCATTATTGATTTGTAAAAAAATATTCTGTTCAGCAAGTTTGCCTTTCGATTAGGTTAATTACAGCCATTTTGGGAGAATGGCCGTGTAGACGCAATGATATTTCAAGACAATAAGCTAAGTAGTAACGATTGTGTTCAAAATTAATATTTCAGCAAATGAAGCAAGGTAAAAGTTTTCTATAAAGTTTTCTATACAGCGCGCCAGAAAAGCCTCTCCGCAGAGGCACCTTGCAGGTGAGAGTGTTTAGCATCAGAAATTATTTTGGTAGGACGACCTGCGACTTGTAACAAAAGAAAATGTCGATGGCAAACTAACCACAATCAAAATAGATGCTGGAAGTGTTGGCCCCTTCACTTGTTTTCCAGTGATCTGGCTACTACCAACATAAATGCAATTCTTAAAAGAAGGTTCTGATTCGTCTCGCTGCGAAGAGACTTTTTCAGGCGCACTGTAATTTGACAGTTATTTGATATTAATTTTATTGTGTTGCATCTGATTTTTTGGAACCTTGGCTTAATGCAAGACCAATCTGCATTTCGTTCCGATCGTTGATGGTTTTCTAGACTTTTTTAACTGGTGTATTTGTTCTGGTAGTAATAATGGTCAATAGAGTACTCAGTTAGCATAAGCTTAGCCTTTAATTTTGGACAATGCTTGTTTGAGTTTGTTTTGGGACCTGCTAGCTTTAGACGACATGCATAGCAGGAATTCATATAATTATATGAAATACTTTTTAATATTTAGTGTTGAATTTCTAAACACCTAGACAAGAGTTTCTTTTTAAAGTCCTGAAAGGCCTAAATGTTATAATGCCGGCGTCCTTAGCCGAAATTGCTTTCTACGATTCGTCAAATTACGGAGGTTAAGCGAGTTCGGGACTCGCGGGTTTCTGGTTGGGTGACAGGCGAGGAACCCCTAGCCGAAGGCACAAAAGGCAATGACTGACTACGACGTGACGATACTTTACTACGATAATAATTACTACCCATTAGTAACGGAGGATTACTCGGGGAAAGCACTCAACGCCCAACAAGGGTTAAAGGGATGCGTTGCGACAATGATGACGCAACAACTAAAAAACACACAAAATCGATTGCACTCGCGTCGACAATTCTATATCGTAATGGAATTAGAAGCGTATTGACGTTTTAAAAGAGGATGATTTTTTGGTTTGTTATCGACTCAAGTTTTAAAGGTCAAATTATTATTTAATTACTATTTCCCACTTACCAACGCCCTTTAAACTCAGTTATCTACAAACATTTACTCCGACCTGAAATATTTTTTATAAATATTTACATAATTTTTTTGAAGTGCATTGATCATAGATTTACTTTATGATGAACTATTTATTAGGTTGATTTCATTACCATCTTGTTTGTGAGTATCGACATACAACATGCTAGAGCGAACATGCTGTCTGTATAGATTCGCAATTTCTGGAAGTTCTGTGGTATTTTTTAATTGACTGGCTACAAATCATCAGCCTTGTTCCAAGAAAATAAATCAAACAACGTAACATTAGAGGGTTAAATGAACTCATCTTATTGATCTTTCTATTTTTCTTACATAAAATAATTATACTTCAAATTAAATTTCATGGCTTACTGATACCTTCGCGCGCATTGAAGACTTCTCGGTTGAATTCCGGTCGAAATGTTCACTACGTCTTCTTTTTTGATGTCACCTCATTGATGCGGATTCTATTGTCCCACCTACGGTAATATTTCCTAATATCAAATTATATTTAAAATATGACCCGTGATTCCATCAGTTCATTCCTGATTTGTCGAATAATTATTCTAAATTTATTACACGCCCGCGAAACTTCCCTATGTTATACCACGTGTAGTTATCTCCTCGCGACTTACTAATGTTCCAAAATAATTGTTCACTGAAATAAACATCGACGATTTCTTCCCTAATCTAATTTCGTTCCCGAATATAGTACATTCTGAATTCCAATTAATAGATAAAATACTTTTAACATTCTCTAAGTTCCTGCCAGGATTCGGAAAATTATCGAACACCATTCCGTACTAGCAGACTCCCCTACTATATCTGTCGCAATGTCTGAAATAAAAATACTGTAACGTTTCTCCGTGGTGAATTAAAACACACTCAGGTAGGTAATATTTAACAAAAACGTTTATTGAATTATTTTTCCCTGATTACACTCCCCCGTCATATTTTTTTTTTTAATTTCATGGCGCTTTGCGTCTTCCTGTTCCGGCATGTCACCATATTTGTTCGTCCTCTCGGGCTTGTTTATTTACCGGTCACCCTGACAACCTGTATTCTTTGACTTTCCCCATTCTATTTGCCTAAATTACAAGTATTGACATAATATTTGTTGTAATATCCCGATGCCGTTCTTATTAATAAAAATGGGAATGTTCTGGCTTATCACACTACAGTCTTTGTGTTTTGTTACTTGTTCTGTTTTAACTGTGTTTTGTTACACCACAGTTACAACACAAACATTTCATTAATTTGCATTCATTAAAGCAACATGGTAGCGATAAAGATACAATTGTAAGTTTTATATTATAAAACGTATGTTTAAGCGAATGAAACCACATTACGAATTTGCTTCAGCCTGGATTGACATGTATTTTTCTGTGTAGAATAGTGTGTCTTTAATACTTTCTCACAAAGTTTAAGCTAGAAAGCTGTCATTAATTCAGATTCTACCTAGGTTAAATTTTGTAGAAGCATTAATATATGATGCTACGTGTTACTTGTCTTCTTGATTTAATACAAGGCTTTTTTAACGAGATTAAGTAATGTAGGCTGAATGTAACTAAAATAATCCATAAAATGAAAGAAGTCTTATGGATCTTCTTCGACGCTATTGAATTTTTTTAATGTTACAGATAGAAAATATTCATAACATATGGTGACATATCACATCGTGACGTGTACATGCGGCTAGAGACATGGAGATTCGAATGCCCAAGCGACTGCGGCCTTGAGCTGTACATGGCAACCCCTCTTGGACTTCCCGCCGTTTTCCAGAACAAAAGAGTGACGATCGTTTGAGTGGAAGGTGCGCACGTGAGAACGCTCTCATCAGGGCCCGGCAACTCTCCATCAAAATTGGGGACAAAGCTAGAGTTTGCTACTATAGGATGTGCTAGTGTCGCCTGTTACAGCTGCTGATAAGGCTCGCCAACTTTCGCACATAAAAATTGGTTAAGAAATACAAATACACTTTGATTATGAGCGATTTCTGAAATAAATTACAAAATGAGTTAAATACTATGTGTTTATCTTCTAAAATTCATTTATTCGTAATAATACACGCATGAAAGAAAAGGTAGCGCTAACAGCGCCGAGATCTTTTGTATCGAGCGCGTGTGTTTGCGACCCGAGAACCCACGCACGTTTTGAATAACGTTGGTAGTAGTTCATATTCTAGTTCGTGTAACAAGGTGATGCTCTAGAGTGTGCCACTGTAATGGTCTCCACCACGTTGTATGGGAGTTATTGGGTCCTGGCTCTCATTTTGCTTAGGAAATTGGTCGAGCGCGGACCGCGCTGCAACGCTGCGAGACACTTGAAAGTGACGGCCAGGCACTGTGTGGCAGCGGCGACAGCGCGCAGAGCAACCAGGGTCTCAGAATTCCCTGCCGAGTACTTCACGACCGCGCAGAAACAAGGCCTTGCTGAAAAGGACGCGGACTTCGGGAGCAGGACTTGCGGGTACATCCAATGGCGGTTGTGGCACAGCAAGTTAGCCGTATGCACAGTAAGTGAGCCGAACTGAATTTTAAAGAAAATAATATTTTTGACACAGGTGACCTAAATGGTGAATGTTTACTGTAATATATTATTTGAGAGATTATTTCATATCAAATATATTATTCCTTGATAAAAAAAATAAAAATGGTAATATTGCGACCCACTGAAATCCCTCTCTTGTAAACTACACTTATTCTAAAATACTAATATCTAATTTTCGTCAGCCTTGGCTTGATCAGTATTTATGTTTCCTCCGGACAAAATATGGTGAATCAGCCCACATTCAAAATTAATCTACATAAGCTAAAATTTGACCAAAACATTAAAATATTAGGCACGTATTTTGACTCGAAAATGAGCTGGAAAGGACATATTCAAAGTTTAGCTGAGGAATATAAGAAAAGACTAAACATATTCAAGTGCATTTCCCATAATAAGTGGGGAACAGATAAACATCTTCAGCTGTTGACCTACAAAGAAAATAGTACGATCTAAGATTGGATCCATTTTATATGATTCATGTTGTAACTTGAATTTTATCTTTTGAATGCGAGTAGCGGTTGTGCGCCATCTATCTTGTTTGCGCGCATGCGCCATGACTTGTCCGTGCGCATCGCGCTCAACCTTTTGTTTTTTTCTCAGTTGTTTTTGATCACTAAGCAATGTAACACGTACATCAGAATATACGACTTGTTTACTTGGTAATCGTGTGTATTTATTCGGCTCGTTAGACTGTTAACCCTTCCTCGCTAACAGGTTATGAGCCCTGGTTCGCGAAAACTGTGAAAAGTGAACAACGAGCAGTGTTACAGATCAAAAACGAACGCGCGTGAAAAGTTTTCTTTGTGTCTGCCATTATGAACGCCGGAAACGTGGGACGTATCGAGTTATTGGGAAAAGACAATTACGATACGTGGAAACTGCAAATGCAGGCAGTTCTCACTAAAAATGATTTGTGGGAATACGCAAACGGTGGAACGGTGAAACCTGAACCTGGTGAAAATAACGCGAACGCGGCCAACATTCAGGAATGAACACGTAACGACGCGAAGGCGCGTTCGGACATGATATTGTAAATTTCAACGAGCGAGTTGAAACAAATTAAACATTGTACAACCTCGCGCGAAATGTGGATAAAACTCGAAGAGACTTATCAGTCGAAAGGACCAGCGAGGAAGGCGACGTTGTTAAAAAGTTTGACGCTGCAGAAAATGGCGGAAAACGGCGACGTGCGCGCGCATCTGAACAGTTTTTTTGACTCGGTAGACAAACTGAATGATATGGACATCGAAATAAATCCAGATTTGCTGGCGATTCTATTGCTCTACAGTTTGCCAACGACGTTTGAAAATTTTCGGTGTGCCATTGAGTCGCGAGACGAATTGCCAACGCCGGAGGCACTTCGTATTAAAATTCTCGAGGAAAGTGACGCGAGGAAAAGTGTCACGCGAAACACGCCGTCAGGGGCCATGTTCGCGAAGAAAAAAGAACATTCTAAAAAACGACAAGACAAAGGTGACGGCGACAAACAGAAAGAGAATCTTGCGACGATCCGGTGTTATAAGTGTAAACTGTTCGGTCATAAGCGAACGTATGTCCGACAAAGAAGAAAAGTGCAAAAGAAAAATCCACGGAGAATGTAAGTTTTTACGTATCGAGTCAGAAGAGGTCACAGTCGGATGTTAAATGATGCCTAGATAGCGGAGCGACTAGTCATTTCTGCATCGACGCCGACTACTTCAGCGAAATCGTGCCGAATCCTGAAGAGGTAAAATTCGCTAGTAATGCTACAACAGTCACGGCAGGCGAAGGCAAAGCGCAGTTTGTCGCACGCGCGCATGACAAGACAGCGAATGTCACACTGAACAACGCGATCTATGTACCGGAATGAGACAAAACTTATTGTCGGTGAGTAAAATTACAGATCACGGCTTCGAAATTCTTTTCCGAAAGACAGGAGCACTTATTTGAGATGAAAATGAAAAGATAGTGCTGGAAGCCGAAAGAATTGAAAATTTATATTTCATCCGTGAATCTGGACAAGGCGCTTATACTGCTGCAACCGCACCAAAGGAAAACAAAGTTACTCTCGAACTCCTACACCAACGTCTGGGCCACGCGAATATACGAGATATCCAGGAAGGTATTCAAAAGGGAATTTTGAAGGGTGTTTTGCTCTCAGATACTCAACTCAAAAGAAAACTCAGAAAACTCAACTGCAACGTCTGTTTACGAAGTAAAATGACGAGGGCTCCTTTTCCCAACAAGTCGCAGCGGCAGACAAACACTCTGGGACCTGATACATTCGGACGTCTGTGGACCCATGCGGACAGCATCTTTGGGTGGATCGAAGTACTTCGTCGAATTTATTGATGACAGTACATGATGGTGTGAGATCCAGTTCTTAAAGTCCAAGGACGAAGTTTTTAAGGCGTTTACCAATTATGCCGCACGTGTCGAAAACGAGAAGAGTATAACTATTAAATGTCTACAGTCCGATAACGGCCGAGAATTTTTGAACAGTGAGTTCGACGACTATTTGAAGAAAAAAGGGATTTCAAGGAGACTTACTGTGCCCTACAACCCGGAACAGAACGGGATCGCCGAGCGAAAAAACCGGACACTATTGGAAGCAGCCAGATGCCTTCTCAAGGAATCGAATTTGCCTGACTATTTTTGGGCAGAGGCAGTTAACACTGCGAATTATTTGAGAAATAGACTAACGACAAAGAGTCTGAATGGGAGGACACCATTTGAGGCATGGACTGGCGAAGCTCCGGACGTTTCCAACCTTAGGATATTTGGAAGTAAGGTCTACTACTTGGACAGAACTCCTGGGAAAGGAAAATTCGACGATCGAGGTCAAGAGGGAATTTTCTTAGGATATGCAGAAGAGTCCAAAGCATATCGCGTTTGGTCGTCGGAGAAGCGGCAGGTTCTGATAACTCGTGATGTAACTTTTTTGGAAGACGAGGATCACAGTAAATCGACTGATTTTCCCGTCGAAGAAGAGGCCATCGATGGAAAAGAGGATTCACCGCAGGTTCGACAATTTAGAGAAGTGGAGTTTTCATCAAGGCATCCGGAACCTACTGAGGAAATAGACCACATTTTTGACTCTTCTAATGACGAAGATTCTACAGAATCGAACGGCCATAGAGGCCGCGGTTGACCGAAGATAGTTAGAACAGGTTTGAGGGGAAGACCGAGGAAGATATACAACAGTGTTCCAGAACCTAGCAACGATTTTCACGATGAGCAGAACCAGATACTTCTCTCCGAAGTACCTTTTAAAGAAGCACTGAATAGTCCAGAAGCATACGAATGGCGTCAAGCCATTGCAGCTGAAATCAAATCAATCGTGAAGAATGATACTTGGGATCTGGTCGATCGCCCGGATAATCAGAAGGTTGTAGGCAGTCGAATCGTGCTGAGAAATAAATTTCATCCTAACGGAGTGCTGGAAAAGAGGAAAGCACGGCTTGTTGCGCAGGGATTTAGCCAACAACCTGAAATACATTTCACAGAGACGTTTGCACCGGTAGCACGAAGAAGTACCATTCGACTTATGGCATCACTATCAGCCAGTCTTGGTATGAAGATTCGACAGCTGGATGTCGAAACTACATATTTGAACGGAGTACTTGAAGAGGAAATCTATATGAAACCTCCGAAAAATCTTCACCAAATCTTGCGGGACATCGTAGACTCTGAAGGCGAAAATCAGATTAGATCAAAGGAGAAGAAGGTGCTCGACAAACTCCGCGAAGGTGAAAAGGTATACCGTTTGAAGAAATCATTATACGGACTGAAACAGGCCGGGAGAAGTTGGTATATGAAGCTAGACGCAACCATGAAGAAACTGGGAGCCGTACCATCGAAATCCGATCCTTGCTTGTTTTATATCGGTTCAGGGGAAGATGTGGTTCTCATTGCGACTTACGTCGACGACATTCTGATAGCTTCTCGCAACGAGGATGAAATATCCGAGCTAATCGCAGGACTACGTACTAATTTTGTCGTGAAGGACCTTGGGTTCGTGAAGTTTTGTTTGGGAATGGATTTCGAGCAATCAAACGGGCAAGTGACACTTCATCAACGAGGCTATATTGAGGAGTTAATTTCGAGGTTCGGAATGAAAAATTGCAATGCCGTTTCTACCCCACTGGACCCGAATGTCAAGATGCAGAAGAACGAGTCACAATCGCCGGAAGACTCACGCCTTCCATATCGTGAGCTTGTTGGAGCTCTTACGTACTTGGCATCAAGCACACGACTCGATATTTCATTCGCAGCAAGTTACCTTGGACAGTTTAACAATTGCTTTGGCTCCGAACATTGGAGAGCCGCTAAACGCGTTTTACGCTATTTACAGGGCACGATTGATTTGGGACTGACGTACGGTTTAGATCCATGCTCCTTCAAGGGATACGCTGACGCTGACTGGGGTAACTGTGCCGGTGACAGGAGATCTATTCCGGCTATCTATTTATGTTGAACGGGGGACCGATCTCTTGGGACTCTCGTAAGCAGCGGACTGTCGCATTGTCAACATTGGAGGCTGAATATATGGCTTTATCGGAGAGCGCGAAGGAAGCCATATTCCTTCGACGGTTTCTCTCAGAATTGGGATTCTATGATTTCGATGATCTCATCATCTTCTGCGATAACCGTGGCTCTCTGATATTAGCCGAAAATGATACGTACCATGCAAGAAGCAAGCACATTGATATCCGCCATCACTTTGTGCGAGACGTACTGAAGAGGAAGGAATTTCGTCTGCAACACGTGGCTACTGAAGACCAAGCTGCAGATTTCCTGACGAAGGGGTTACCGAAGTCCAAACATAAGCACTGCGTACAATTAGCAGGGATGAAGATTAACGCATGACCGACGGACTCGAGGGGAAGTGTTGTAACTTGAATTTTATCTTTTGAATGCGAGTAGCGGTTGTGCGCCATCTATCTTGTTTGCGCGCATGCGCCATGACTTGTCCGTGCGCATCGCGCTCAACCTTTTGTTTTTTCTCAGTTGTTTTTGATCACTAAGCAATGTAACACGTACATCAGAATATACGATTTGTTTACTTGGTAATCGTGTGTATTTATTCGGCTCGTTAGACTGTTAACCCTTCCTCGCTAACAATTCAGATAGTAAAAAAGACCTTATAAAACTTTAAGGTATACACAATAAAACATTACGAATAAGCATCGGCTGCTTTCATACCAGCCCCATTGACATCTTTCTATTACAAGGTAAATAACCAACTCTAGTTCATTGTAGACAAATGCTTACCCTCAAGTAAGCCTTCAAAGTATTAAAGCAGAATCAAATAATGCTATTTTCTTCCACGATATATCCAAAACTTCAAAATTACTACAAAGAACAAAAATACTTTTCACCAGTTTATACAAAAGTTACAAACCTACTGAGACAGCTAAACGTTTAGGAACATATATATTAATGGAAAAGAGAAATAATAGTATACGACCATGAACAATTCCTGATATATTAGCAGACATATCACCAAATAAAAAAATGCTAAAAATAGGAAAAAACATTGATGAAATAGAAATAAATACAAAGATTCTTATAAAATCTGTACTAAAGTCATCTTGTGGCTCAGAGCAAAGTCATTCGCCTTTCACCAAGGAGGCCCGGGGTTCGATTCCCATCGAATCTCAGACAATATCATGTGAAGAAACACCTGTAAAGGGCTATTCCAACAACCGTGAAGTGTCCTAAACCCTACCCCAATCCCAATTCCATCCGAATTTCTGTGGTTACCCGGGGTCTACCGTCACCCAGATCTACCAATGATAAAATACGTTATAGTTTTTGAAACGTGAATATATTACGTGAAATATATTATAGCATTAAACAATCTAAAAAGACTCACAATTGCATAGATACCAGATTACAAAACAATGCCTGAACACAACACAATGAGCCTTGAAGAGGAAAATGTAAGCCCTGAAACAGAAAGTATTTTAACAATATCACACACCTGCATGGATTTGTTGACACACACGAAGATAATAAAGGATAAAAAGTGGATAAAACTGGAAAACAATGAATTCTAGCCCTCTTCACAAACAAGTTAATTTTTTTACTCTGTGACAAATTCTCAAGAAAACACCAGGTAACAATAACAAGGATAAGAACTGGTCACAGCAAGTTCGGTCATCATCACTTGTTAACTGGAAATCCCCCACCCACCTGCCAGCTCTGTGATACCCTTCTTAACTTATCATATTTTAACTCAATGACCTATGTTTCTTTACAGCAGACCACATACCTAGGACAGCAAAACCCTGACTTGATGCTATCATCCAACGAATACCAAAATCAAATATTAAAATTGTGTAAAGGCAGCAATATTCATAAAGAAATCAAATTGTAATAGGTATACTAGTATGGATACTGGAAACTAATATTGTAACATAAAAAAATACTTATAATGTCTGTCTCCGTGTATTTATATATACTGTAATATATTGTAAGGTTGAAATTAAAGTAGTCGCTAATGATCGCAGTTGTTGATGCGACTATAATAAACTAAAAACTGAAATCATCACATTCATACACTATTCACAAACACATTCATTTTCTCCCTATCGCTTCTCATGGCCATACTCCCTCGGATTCTTTCGTACAAACTATCCGTAAATCTACCTAAAACATAACTTAATCTTCCTACATAAAAATCATCTAGAAGTAGTAGCTTAGTAGAAGTTGCAGCAACTAGCTGAATGACACTGCACAAGGGAGATAATAAATCCTGAAGACACCGGACTCCCTTAAGTTGTGTGAGTTGTGTGTGTGTGAAGAAGTCTTTCGTGTGCTTCGCTCAGGAAGCTTGGCCGTCGACATGTAATAACTTTCCACCTGCGTAGCTCCACGCCATCTCATTACTGGAACTCGTTCAGATTTCCGCTGAAGTCCGAATTCTAATAACATCCTTTCATTTCCGATTATCCTAATTACAGTTAATTATATGATCTCAACCGGCAAGAACAAAGCAGAGGTTACAAATGGAAGTCGTAATATTGATAATATATAAGGCCTCGTCTCATAAAAACTCATTAAAGAATGATTTGCTGTGCAAATATATTGCCACGACATTTGTCTCGTATTTTTTCCATCCCTGAGAAAAAACATTTTTGACGAGGAAGTAGAACACTTCTGAAGTCTTGGGAGCTGAATTTCGTTATTTCTTTAGTTACGAGTATTTCCATTGGGGATTTTGGACTTCACTCGATGTCGCCTAAGATCACGATAGAGCAGACAAGTATCTGCTAATGTTGGAAATCGTTTCCATTTTCTCCTCTTCTACTTTATAATGTAAATTTATCAGTTTTATGCTTCTAAAATACTTTTTCGCTCCCCTAATTTCACGGATTATTTATAGTACCTAAAGCTTCGCTTTGCAGCCTGGGCCCTAAACTTTTAGAGCCTAGACTATGAAATAAAGCAAGTAACGACAATTTGTGATGTAAATTTATCAGTTTTATGCATCTAAACTATTTTTTGCCCCCTAATTTCTATAACTGAATTTCACGGATTATTTATAGTACCTAAAGCTTCACTTTTGCAGCCTATGTCATAATCGTTTAGAGCCTAGACTATGAAATAAAGCATGTAACGACAACATAACACAGAATCATTAAATGAAACAAGACTTTATTGAACCGTTTTGTGAAACTACTATTGAAAATCGATTAAATAACCAACAACTATATAATTTGCTTTTGAATATTAACATTGAAAACATTATTTGTATCATTAAAAAAAGGCCTGGAACTAAAACTAAGTTTGTTATTTTTCGTGCAACTCTTCTTGAACAATGGCCTTAGTTCCCTCTCTCTAACACAAGAAATATTTGAAGGCAAAAGCTCGCATCAAGAACTGATGATAATACTCCAAACTCATCATCACTGGCGTAAAATATAAACCATTTTTTGTTGAAAACTTCTGCCCGTAATTTGCCCAAAAAGATCTGAGAAGAAACGACCGAAGCAGGTGAAGATCCATCGACGTGTGGATCACCAGGCGGCGTGGTACGGTTGGCGGCGCCACCGGGTGACGGTTGCGGCGGCCATGCGGTGTGGTGGCGTCAATGGGCGCCAATAGCGCTGGTCCGAGTATCGGCAGGCCAGGTTCGCGGCTGCGTTAATCGCGCCTCGGCCCGTCGTCACTCTGGGCTCGCGGTCGGGCACTTAGTCATGGCGCACTGCGTTCGTTCAGAGTCAGCGTCCCCAGAGACGGCCTGCGATGCGGTAATGCGGCAATTTATTTCGGGTGGCGATGCGGCATTGCATCCGCTGGCGACCCCCCGTAAGTCAAAGCAACTCGCCCTCTCTCCCACATCAGCAAGGCTCACCTACTTCTTGTCGTCTCCCTCATCGGAATCGGAATGGCAGAGCTATCGTCTTGCCTCCTCGGATTAGCGGGTCACGTGGCCCTCCCCCGCTTCATTCCCCGCGATTGGCGGGCGTCACGCGGTTTCTTCCGCCCAATCGCGGCGTCGTTAATTGAGGCCCGAGTCTCGCCAAATTCTTCGAAACTCATCCAACATCATCGAAGTTCCCAGAAAGAGTGCAGCGGCGTAGCCGGGCTCAGAGACAGCGGTGTCCGTATTTTTCCGTGAGTCACCGGATGCAGCCTGGCGTTGGTTGTGCTGAGACAATAGGGCCGCATGCCTCAGCGTCCCCAACGTTCCGAACACGCTTGCAGGTAGCGAAAAAATGCACTTTCCTAGCACCTTTCCCGGCAAAGTTGTATCGAAAATATATTTTAAAACACGCGTCGCCACCTGACCACACACACGTCGCGCGTGTTATTTATTTATTTATTTATTTATTTATTTATTTATTTATTTATTTATTTATTTATTTATTTATTTATTTATTTATTTATTTATTTATTTATTTATTTATTTATTTATTTATTTATTTATTTATTTATTTATTTATTTATTTATTTATTTATTTATTTATTTATTTATTTATTTATTTATTTATTTATTTATTTATTTATTTATTTATTTATTTATTTATTTATTTATTTATTTATTTATTTGTTCGTTGGTTGGTTAGTTGATGAAAACGAAAACCGAGTTCCATACATCACAAAAACTGCAGTTTGTGTCTTTCTTCCTTTTGGAGAAGTTTCCTTTGGTTCATTTATATTATTCCACTCCTGGAACCGCAGCAAAAGGAAAATGATCAGACATTATACCGTCCCGGAGGTGCGTTCTTCCTTTTGTGTGTTTTCCCGATGTTTTCGGTTGAGGGGTTCCGGTCGCGGTTGACTCGTGAATATCGGCAAGTCAACCGCGGAAGATCCCATAATAGGATGTGCCAATATCATATCACACACCCAAATGTGGTGGGAAATTTGTGGACTGCTAGGGTTTATAGAAATGTGAGTTACAAGGATAGGAGATGGGAAATTTTATATAGTAGCATAATTTTGGACTTCAAACGAAGTCGACTAAGATCTCGATAATACTCTTTTGCTCTGACGAAGCTCTTTTGTAATTAATTAAAGTGTCTGGCAGGATGATATTGCAATATAACTATTTACTTTATCTATTTAATATTTATATGATTATTTAATGCGTTACATTATTTGTGGGAGGGTAGAAGAATACCATCACTCTTTTTCAATTTATAGAAACAGTTCACTACATTTAGATAATTTCATCCCTCCAATCGGCAACCAATTTATACCGAAATTTAAAAGTTGATAAGGAGTCAGAGGAATGTAACTTCTTCACATTCTGACGTACCGGGATGAGAACTGTCGTGTGCGAATACTGGACCTCCTCATCTGTATGAAAAATAGTACTTAAATTATAAAACGATGAAGCAATGATGCTTTATTAATACACGAGTATGAAGTGAAATATGAAACGATCAAGGAACCAGCGAGTACCGTAAACTTCATACAAGTGATTAATACCCATTACCTCGGGTTGCATTCAGTAGTTTTTCTAAGATAAATGAAAACTATAATTATTTAAACTTTTAGATTGGACGGATACTAGGCAGCCGGCATGCAGTATTCTCCTGCCAAATTCAGACGTGTTTCTTTAACAAATATTAATATCCATAACATGAAAGTACAGTTCGTTATGTCTACGTACAATCTTCTTTCTTTTGACACCTCATTTGTCAAAATTGGTTGGATACGTGAGCCGCAAATGTGATTTATGTTATAGAAATAATATCGGTAATATTACGAACGTATACAAATGAAGCATATTTGTACTGAATGTTATATGAAGACAATCATTTTATGATCTGATTTCCCCAATCACGGGAAAATATTTGTTGAATTAAACTTCATTTGCTTGTTTAAATTGTGTCATAACAAAATCGCATATATTTTTGTTATATACGTAGATGTACTACACACAAATCAGATCCATTCGTCAGTGTCGTACGGTGAATATAGGTGTTGTGGTGCGTTATCGTTGGCATTCTTCATGAAATAATTGTAAACGTTGTCATTGCCAACAATAGTATTTAATATAAGAGCAGCTTTCGATGGCTTAGCCATCATCATCAGTTGTCTGCTGGATGGAAGCCACAAAACGACTACCCGTAGTAGCTGCTCTTATATTAAATACTATTGTTGGCAATGACAACGTTTACAATTATTTCGTACGGTGAAACTCGTCGTCCCTTTGATCACCCTACCTGGAGGGATGATGTTGATTGAAGTTGTGCCTGATGAAATAAAATAATACCCCACCTTATGGCTCTGTTTCTAGTTTTAAGGCACCGGAAGAGACACTGATACGAGAAGGGAGAGATATACGCAGTGCTTAAATGAAAACAAATAAAATAATAATATTTTAACACGCTGTACGCGAAAAGCGGTTTCTTGTGCTCTCTTTTCCTTTTGCAAAACAGCTCACAGTTTGCGAAACATCGCGAATCGTGTGCAAAACATTTGTAATGATTCGCAATTGTCTTTCGTCTTGACGTCTGTGTTTAGTATTTACAAACAATAGTGTCACGATATTGACTGGAATCAATTTACTTTTGTACAAGTAAGGAATGTCTAGTTATTTGATATTTCATTTATATTTCTTTACATGCTGCATTGCGTTGCGCTCACGGTGTATTAAATATAGTATATGCAAACAGGATTGCTAGATTGGATGGAATTCCGTTTTTTGGGCTGGAAAACGGCTGTCTCTTGCGAGACAAAAATTAATTTCGCGAAATACTGCCCAACGGTCGGAAATGCATTAAAACATGTGTGGTTTGGGGCGGGTTTTCAGATTACGACGAAATTTTCAAAAAACAACTACAACGACGTGTGTTTCATTTTTACTTTCTCTTATACGTATGTATAAATGGAGTATTATTCGTAGTACAGGGAAAGTTATATAATGATGCGGAAAATCGATTTCGAGATTTTATCGGTAATACACATTTAGGGGTCATCTGACACAGAAAAAGTGTTGTTTTTTCCAAAACGTCTTTCTGTCTGTCTGTGCTTCTCTCTGTCCATCCGTCTGTAAACACTACTAGCGCCTAAACCGTACGTAAGATTTTTTTCCAAATTGAAGAAACATGTGTTGATCTGTCTAGAGACACATCTTTGAGATATTTTTTAAAAAGATTCTTAAAATTTGAAGCTACTCTACATGAAATGTCCTCCGGACATTTTCAAACTTTTCTCAAAAACGACTTCAATTTTTTTCTTTAAATTTCTTGAAAGAATTGAGTAAGATACACCTATGTCGACATAGGTCCAATTTTCAGGTTTAACTCTGAATTTTTGAAAATTTCAAAAATTTTCGGGCGTTTTCTTTACAAAATTGAAGGTATAGATTTTTCCTTCAAATAAAATTTGTTTCCCATCGAGAGTTCTTCTTTATGGTCATTAAAAATATAAATAGTTTTCGTGCAATATTGCAAGCAAAATGTGCAATTTAAAAAAATAACAAAAACAAGATATTCTCTAAAACGGCTTCATTTTTTCTAAACTATTGTAGGGATTGTGCTATGCAATGGCATAAACGCCATATTGCTCCATCCTTTTCCCCCAATATTACAAAAATGTAATTTTTTGACTTGATTCTCTCACCTCGTTAATATTTACATTAGCTGCAATTTCTTTACATTAATATATTTATGAGCCCATGTGCTTTAAATAATGGCAGATAAAGTTTTCGAAAATACCGCAGTTTTCCGTTAAAATGATCTCGAAATTACGGATTTTCAGAAATGCTCAAACGCCATTTTTTCACAACTGGCTCCAATTTTTTTATATACTTTTCCAGCAGATAAAGTTAATCGCACTGTTTAAAATGACAATGACACAAATGTAATTTTTTTAAAGATCCCTCTCGCCTTTAATATGCACATTCCCAGCGATATGTAAACACTATTGCATTTGTGACTGGAAGTGCTTGAAATGACGTCATTTGAAGAGGTTCAACTTTGGAATTTACAGTAGCACTTAAATGCTATTTCAAGAAGTTGGCATTAGGACGAAGTATTAGTGTTATTTAATATACTTAAAATAATATTTCCGTTCTACTATTAGGAAACCGAAAAATGTACTTTGGACGGCGATAGATGGCAGCTAGCAAGAGTATGTGGCAAGTCCGAGTAGCTAGCTGAGACCAAAGGTTATAGAAAACTAATACGTGAATGTCTGTACCATTCTGTAGCACCACTAGTTTAGTTTTTTACATTATACATGATTTTTCATTAATCATTTGTTAATTCGTTCAAATTTACTTTGAGAAGTGACTAATGTTATTTTTTAGACCTCTAGTATAGGGCGTGTTCTAGAAGTCATAGCGTCTTTGTTGTATACAACATGAGTATATAATAAAGATTATCACTTACTTGGCAGTACTTGGAGTTAATTTTAGAATACCCAATTTAAATTTTTTTTAGAAGTGCGGTTTCACTGACAGCATTTTCTATTAAATCATTGGGGATAAGCATGCATATGTAAGCATTTCTGTGGTAATCTTTTTAAGCGCAGATGTTTAAAAAAAGCAAGAGGAGTTAAAATAAGAAAGTGGGGAAATTATTTTTTTCCCCTTCACGTATTCCTCCCATCTGTTGTATTCATAAGAATAGTCATATATATTATTAATTATATAACTATATATTTTTACATATATATATATATATATATATATATATTATTAATTACAATGTTCGGGAACACAAAAATAAAACTAATCAAGCATTTCAATGGATCACTATCTCAAAAAAACCTAATACAAATATTTTAATGCAAGTTCAAATTTCCCGTTAGGAATGTTGGATTCTTCTTATTGGGTGGAATCGGGCGGATTTACATCCATCTAATGGCGGATGTTTGTACGAAGAATATGGCAATCCTGAACACGCGCTCAAGGGGATTCCAGCACTCGTTTCTTCGTCGGACGACAAACTCGACTCGTGCGTGAATCGCGTCCTGTTTCGCGCTCTTGTTACGTAAACTACACACTTTTTTATTTTCATTAAAATTTTTTCACATTTGTTCGGGGAGCGATTCATATTGAGCCATGTGGAATCTCTGATGAACGAGCGATAACTGCGAGCTCAGGTGCACTTGTGGTCAGTGAAGGAGAGGTTGTGTCAATGTTCGATAGTAGCAGCCCCGGTGTGGGGTTCGCGCTGTTCTACGTAATTGCTGGTGCTACTGTTCTGCTTAATTCTCCAACCAGCGAGTAGTAAAACGATATTAATCAATCAGTTTTCAAGTGGTAGTTTAATGCAATATAGAGCACAGGGAGTACAGCAATATCTTGTGCAAAATCCAAATCTAGCAATCCCTACACCTTATATGGACACCGTATAGTCAACTTTCTACCCACAGTGCTTCAACAATCAATTCCAGAAACTACTGGTGCTACAGAATGACACAAACTTTCTAGTACTAGTTTTCTAATTTCTTTGGTCAGGGCCAGCTTTTCGTTTTGCCCTATCCTCTTACTGACTGCTAAAGTAGACTGTGATACGTTATTTGGAGCTTCGATAAGGCCCACAATTAAAACAGAGGAAATAAAGAAATTGTTACAGACAAACAATGTATGCACAACAGTGTATGTACAAACAATGTATGCACAACGACATTAGCTGCGAAATGAATATTTGAATAACGAGAGAATAAGGAGATGGAAAGGCAATTATACAGTAAAGAATAGTGTTAATTTTAGTTTGCAGTTTAACAATGAGCACGTCAGAAATTTTCGTGGTCTATAATTAAATTTAATTCATTATAAAGAGGCTGGAAGTCAAGGAATAAAAATATTGATAAATAAATAGGTGGTTAGCCAATCAGGAAGCGCCTAGACATTTTACAATAGAGAAAATGCACAGAATTTATAATGAAGAAACGTTTTTGAAACGCTACCGATGGGGGGGGGGGGCAAGTGAACGACGCGATTTGCAAGTTGTCGCAGTCAGAACAGCGCGAGCGATGATGATGTGTAGACCAGTGGCGGCTGCTCAGGTTCCTCCCCAGAAAAACCAACTTCCGAAAACATTGCAGAAAGTATTAAACTTGTAATAAATCGACTCGCTGAAAACGTGCTTCCCACCAGCGCAATTTTGAGGACAAATTTAGTTTTATGTACTTGCTTAAGCCAAAGGTCAATGTTTTGGAACGGGTAGCAACGTGGATATCGCGATGCCGTCCATACCTAGTGCATGCGATGCAATGGAAGCTTGACGAAGAGTGCGGGTACTTGGAATAGGGTGGGGACACCGTGCTGCTATTATTGGCCCATCCACAATACAAACATAAACATAAGCATGGCGTTAACATTAAAGTTAGGACTGCGTCCATAAGCGGACTCATATACAATGCGTTCACATAAGCGCAACACGAAAGACATTGACTTAAAAGATTGTAAGCTTCCAGCTTCTATGCTTATGCTTAAGTAAGACATACGAAATGAACCAATCACAAAACGGTAACTCAAAATCGAGAATCGAAATTGAAGCAAAGTCGATAGAAGAACTAACGCCATATTGGGCCATGGACACTGTCAATACCTTGAAATTGATTCTCACATCCAACCATTAGTCAATCATAATGTCTCACAGCCAATAGAATCTCTTATTTTGCTTAAAATTATATCAGACATTGTGAATACTTCAGTCTATCACTTATGTTAATGTTTATGCCTATGCTCTATGCTAATATTTATGTCTGCATTGTGAATGGGCCTTTCGGGTTTTGTCCGGGAGAATCCACGCCAATTAACTAAGCTAAGAATACCGTCTCTTTCTTCTAATTTTATACATTACTGTTCTGTTTTCTAGAATTGTTTTAAAATAATTTCTTATTTTTCCGTGAGTACTAAGTAAGTAGTTTCGTTATCAAAGTACACGTAAGTACTTTCCGTTATCAAAGTAAAAGTTTCCTTAGTGAAGAAATAAAACCCCGATGCGTGCAAATTGATTGTATTCTACATGCTATAGTTTTCCTCGTTCAACAAATATTTTTAAGAGAACAATGTATGTGATAGTTCGGGCATACATGCCACCCCTCCTAATTCGCAACCCCCCAGCCACCACTGGCCACGTATCACAGCACGCTAAATGTCAGAACAGCGCAGCGTTGATGGATTGTGGACGTGTCGAACACGGTAAAGGTCAAAACAACGAGAGCAATTGTCGAATGTAAAAGTAATGTATTGTGGTAGAGTTTCATATCATAGAGAATGGTTTGGTATGCAAATTTGTGGAAATTGATGGACGGAAAGTTTAAACTGAATGGGATCCAGCACACCTAAGGTGACATCGTTCAAGTTTTCTGACGAATTAGAAAAGGGAAGTGAGAACTGTTAATATTATTTTGGGTTTTGAATGTAGGAAATTATTTAAGTATCACCATATCACCATGAGCCGAAGTGTTACTAAAGAATGTATGAATGGTAATATACCTATAATGCATAAAGATAAATTGATTGAATAAAATAAAATATAATTAAGTGTTTTGTTTCCAATTTTTGTTAAATGTTATGAATTATATTATTTTAATTATTATTTAATATTAATTTAGAAGCCACCGAGGCATAAATCACAACAGCATGAAATTATAAACGTTTTGTGCAAGAAAGACCAGTTGTACTATTGACCAGATAATTTCGATCTTGCAAGCACGCAATAATTCCCCTGATCACATTAGCAAACAATAAGGTATTCCTCAATAAATAAATAATAATTATGTAGAGCCTAACCGGTATATTCCATTTCATTTCATTTGACGTTGCTCATTTCATTTGCCGTTGCCCAACGTCCTTCTCAATTGTTCGGTTTCCTAATGGTAGAACCGAAGTATTACTTTAAGAATATTACTCATCGTACGCCACAGCTCTCTCACTGCGTAGTGTGTTTAGATTGAGTGTCAAACTAGTTTCGCTTGCACAGCAATCTACGTGTTTAAATATTATACATTGTTACATCAAAAACAGTTTAATTTCGCAAATAGTATTAAAAATATTTACCACAAGTGAGTGAAAACCAACCCGTGACCGCGAGTGGCGAAATGAACGCACAAGGTAGCCCCGAGTCGGGGCTACACGGCACATCAAAAGTGTTTGTGAACGCTATGGATACCTTATATGCAAGCAACAGTGATCAGTGCATTCTCCCAACAGCACAATTTCAACTTTTACAACAACAGCAACATCTGCAACTCCTTCATCAGCAACAACAGCAGCAACTACTGCTACTTCAACAGAATCAACCCACAGCGCAGCAAGGGCAACCGTTAATGCAGCAGCAACCGCCCCAAACTACCCTGCCTCAAGAACACCAAAGCGAGGAGATGCACGCAACAACTTCCAACGAAACGCTTTCAAACGTAAGTAAACGAAAGAGAAATGATGATGAAAACTCTATGCCATTATACAATGTTCAAACTTCATCGCGTTTCGAAGTGCTTCAAAATCTTAAAGACAGTGATCTAAGTACTCCAGAACAAACATTAAAAATTCCGCCCATAATTATGCACAACGTACTTGACTACAACCAAATGATTTCCGACATTAAATCAGTCGTCAAATGTGATTTCACAACCAAGACAGCCGGTGATCAACTAAAAATCATGCTCACTACAATAGAAGATTACCGTAATTTTAGACATCACTGTGTTGAGAAGAACAGACAATTCTATTCTTTCCGCGACCCTTCTATTAAAACCTTTAATGCTGTGTTGAAGGGCATCCCCACATGTTACTCGGAAGCTGACATTTTAAAAGAACTTGAACTCAAATACCCTGTTACCAAAGTGACTAGATTATATGACAAAAAGAAAAATCCAATCGAAATTTGTGCTCTAGAAATAAAAGACAATAGAGACGGGAAGTCAATATTAACTTTAAACCGCCTGATGCATTGCGTCATACAAGTTCAACCTAGAACAAATCAAAACTACCCAATACAATGTAAACGTTGTCAAAGGTATGGACACTCGCAAGCAAACTGCCGACTCACTCCGAGGTGCGTTAGATGTAAAGAGTCACACCACTATTCTCAATGCACAAAACCAAAAAGTGACAAACCGAATTGCGTTAACTGTGGCGAGGACCACACGGCCAATTACAAAGGCTGTCGCATTTTCAAAGAAACTCAGCAAGCACGTTCAAACCTAAATGAACGCAGGTCAGGGTCAGAGCAACAACCGCCGCCGCGCAACAATCCCTCTCGTAGCCCTCCAACATTTAGCCCTCGCGGATTTCCTCCCCTTCCCAAAACCAATACCCCGTGGTCACCGGTTCAATCTTTGCAAACCCAAATGCCAACTGATGTATCCCAACTAATAACCACAATAGTATCACAAGTAATCTCAGCTATAATCCCGCAAATTCAAAATATTGTACAGTCAGTGCTAATAAATTTCCATAATGGCAAATAAAATCACTTTATTGAATTGGAATGCAAACGGAATTAAAAGACAACAATCACAAATAGAAATTTTTCTTCACGAACACAAAATCGATATTGCATGCATAACCGAAACCCACTTGGTTCTAAATGAAAAATTCAAAATTTCCGGTTATAAAATATATAGAAGTGACAGAATTTCAAATGTTGCAGCAGGGGGTGTTTTGATTGCTCTTTCAACCCGAGTCAAACATCAACGGTCACTTAGCCCCAACACTTCTAACCTGGAAACTGTGTCAGTCACCGTAACCATAGATAATAAAGATTACACAATAATAACAGCATATAAACCTCCGAATAAACAATTTCCAGTAAAAGAATACAAGGAAATATTTAATAACAACACCAACGTTATTCTACTAGGAGACCTAAACAGTAAAAACCAAGCCTGGGGATGCAATTGCACAACCCAGCAAGGCACTAAATTGCAATCTTTTGCAGTAAACAATAACTTAGATGTAATAGCACCTTGGCAGCCAACACACTACCCGTACAATAGTAATATTATCCCAGATATTTTAGACATAATGGTGTCTAAAAACTTCCACTTACCTACATCTCAAACCGTACTTCCTGAATTAGATTCAGATCATTGCCCAGTCATCATTGAACTAAAAATCTTCAAACCTCTTGCAGTCTAATAATCCCTTCACAGTTTTGGGCACGAAAGGGCACGTCAACTGGAATAAATTTAGAGACCTATTAGAAGTAAACCTTCACTACCCGGAACAGATACAAACAACAAATGAAATAGACAACCAGGTAACTAATATCACACAGAAAACCTACGTTGCATTGCTACAATCAACAACTCCTTTCGCAAGACCTTTCTCTAACAATAGAAATCCGATTCCAAGGAATATTCTAAACCTAATTAAAAGTAAACGTAACCTTCGACGGCTCTGGCAAATCAACCGCAGACATGACCTTAAAGCAAAAATCAACAAATTAGGGAGAACAATCAAAAACAAATTAAATCAAATTCGAATAAACAATTTTCAAAGATCCATAGCTCAAATACACCCTAATAGTAGACCACTCTGGTCAACCATAAAAAGACTATGTAAAGAAACTACTGACATTCCTATCCTGAAACACAACTCAAATGTAGCTTATACGGATCATATGAAAGCCAATATGTTAGGTAAATATCTGCAAAATAGTTTTACTCCAAACCCAAATACAAATTCTTCCTTTACTAATTATATTACAAAAAACGTCCTGTTACCAGACTATAATGTCCCAGATAAAATAAAATTTATATCCCCATCCGAAACATCTAAAATTATTAAGCAATTGAAAACCCGAAAATCAGCAGGTCACGACCATATTAACAACAGAGCTCTTAAAGAATTACCCAAAAGAGCTATAACTATTTTAACCGCCTTATTTAATTCCTGTCTAAGACTGGGCTACTTTCCAAAAGATTGGAAATTATCTATAATCTTACCCTTCTGTAAACCAGGCAAAGATCCTCGCTTTCCTACAAGCTACAGACCAATAAGCCTCCTACCCTCAATCGCAAAGATATTTGAAAAATAAATTCACAGCAGATTATCTACTTACCTAACAAAAATTAGCGCTATCCCAGACTTTCAGTTCGGATTCAGATCTCAACATAGCACCACCCACCAATTGCTCCGTTTAACTGAATATATTGCAAATTCATTTCACAGCAAAAAATACACAATTGCAGTGTTCCTAGACATTGAGAAAGCCTTTGATAAACTCTGGCATGAAGGTCTTTTATTCAAACTGCGCCAACTAGGAACTCCCAAATATCTACTCCATCTAATCAGAAGTTTTCTAAAAGATAGATATTTTTCGGTCCGTATTAACGCGAGTCTCTCAAACAAATTTGAAATTAATGCAGGAGTCCCTCAAGGTTCTTGCCTCTCTCCACTTCTCTTTACTGTTTACATGTCGGATTTACCACAGTCAGACTATACAGAAATTGCCCTTTACGCAGATGACACAGCACTTTTTACCTCTCATTCAGACATTAGCTGCGCCTTCGACAATATACAGATTGACCTAAATAACTACATTAAATGGGCTTCAAACTGGAAAATAAAGATTAACGCATCTAAAACTCAAGCAAAAATATTCACACTCCACAAACTTCCTCAACCACCCCTCCTCAGCCTCCAAAACACAAATATAGAATGGATGAGTGGAAATACACCAGCAAAATACTTAGGAGTACTACTTGACACCAAACTAAACTGGAAACAACATATCAAATCTATAGCAGATAAAACTTATGCAAAAATATCCAAACTATATCCAATAATAAATAGAAATTCCGGACTTAGCACTGACTGCGGCTTAATCATCTATAAAACAATAATAAGACCAACGCTCACATATGCCTGCCCGATCTGGAATAACGCCGCAAAAACAAACCTAAACAAAATAGAAATAATACAAAATAAATTTCTCAGAAAGATCATTAAAGCTCCTTGGTTCATAAGCAACATACAAATCCAAAATGAACTAAATATATCATCCATTAACGAATATATAAATCTTATGACTCATAAATTCTTCTCATCCCTTCCCCAATCGCGCAGTACAACAATATTCAAGCTAGGTAAAACGTATGGTTCATCAAAAAGAATAAGATCACGATTCCCTAAAGACTCCCTTCGTCCACCTTAAATCACCTACCCATCTTCCACTTTCCAAAAATTCCACCCACTGACACCCTCTCCACAAAATTATCACATATAACTCCAAAAACTGTTATCCACAGTTTCTTCTCAAAGAACAACGTTTTATCAGACCCCTGAGAGAGGAGGTAACGCATGCGGATGTCCATCCCTAAAAGTTAATGTGTAGAATATTGTACAATGAACACCCCTGAAAGGCAGAAATGCCGAGCAGGTAGAAATAAATTAAAAAAAAAAAAAGAATATTACTGATGAGTAAAACCTCGTCCTATATGGAAATTTTCGTGGACAAATTTGAGCCGTTTCTAAGAAAATGTCATTTAAGCGTTACAGTTAAAGCGAAATTTGAAGGTCTTTTTCACAGAAAATATTTTAGTTTTGAAGAACTTTCATTGGAAGTCATTCGAAGCATATCCACTCACAAATGTAATTTAAGAATATTACAGAAGAGTAAAACCTCGTCATATGTGGACATTTTCGTGGACAAATTTGAGCCGTTTCTAAGAAAATGTAATTTAAGCGTTACAGTTAAAGGGAAATTTGAAGGTCTTTTTCACAGAAAATATTTTAGTTTTGAAGAACCTTCATTGGAAGTCATTTGAAGCATATTCACTCACAAATGTAATTTAAGAATATTACAGAAGAGTAAAACCTCGTCATATATGGACATTTTCGTGGACAAATTTGAGCCGTTTCTAAGAAAATGTAATTTAAGCGTTACAGTTAAAGCGAAATTTGAAGGTCTTTTTCACAGAAAACTTTTTAGTTTTCAAGAAGCTTCTTTTGAAGGACTTCCAATCACAAATGTAATAATGTATTCATATTTCGGGAAATGTGCATATTAACTGCATGAGACATACATATAATGCCGTAAAATTACATTTAGGTCATCTTAAACCGTGCTACCGTGCATCTTAAACACTACACGTACAAAAATGTTGAAGAAAAATTTTCGAACCGTTTTTGAGAAAATGGCGTTCGAGTGTTTCTTAAATATGGAAATTTGAGATCATTTTCCCAGAAAAAATTTTGAGTTTTCGAGAAACTTTATTAGACATCATTTGAAGCACGTGTACTCATAAATCCAAAAGTGTGGACGAATCGCCGCTTTGTAAACATTATGATGTGAGAGAGAGATCAAAAAAATGACAATTGTATCATTTTGGGAAAAGCAAAAGAATTGACCAGAATGACGTTTATGTACATTTACCAATATCCCAACAAAAAGCTTAAAGACACTCATATGCAACAGACACCAGATTTGAATGAATTAATGCTTGGAAAGATAAATTAGCGAAGCCACTAAATAGTAAAGAATTCCCTCTTCTACAGCAAAGATAATACATTCCAAATTTCTCGGAAACGGTTACTTCAAATATAACCAAATTACAGAAATAGTAACACTAGTAATTGCAGCTATTATACCATACATAGGAAATATATGCAAACAAATATTCCGAGAACTGGATAATGCCAGAAATGAAAACAAAGAATGCGAACATTTTAAACTGGAGTACAAAACGGCCTGAAAAGACAAGAAAACGTATTCAGGTTTTTCCTTTCAAACTGAGCAATAGACATTACTTACATTACCGAACCCCATCTCCATAGTAATATAAATTTTAACATTGCATGTTATGACACCTACAGGAAGAATAGAGCAGCAGAAAATGCATCTGGGGGAGTAACATTAATTGTAAAACAAAGTATTCAACATCATGAACTGATTCCTATACAGGATTTGAGTAACTGAAAGTGTGCGTGCGTGTGTGGATCTGTCACTCACGGTTAGACCACTTGACGTGTACCAATCGATATACATGAAATGTCATTCGACGTGTCTCGATCTCCGGGTGGGGAAATGATAATTTGTTTTCGGATCCGGCCAGAGATTCTAACAAATTTCCAAAAATATGTTTTGGCGTTCTTTAGCCACCTAAATAGATCGATGCAGGTGGCATTGATTAAACGTCGGTACCCAGAGGCAAATTTGCTCAACGACGACATACTTTTCTTCTCGGAGGATGGCAACACTATTTTTTCTGGAACGTGTAAAACACGCGGCCGAACCGTCAATAGTGATGATGCTTTGAACGTAAGAAGAGAAGTGTTTTGACCGTATTTCTATTCCTGTGTAGAGTATTACCTTGTTGAGTATTACATTAAAATGTATTAAATTTGAAGAACGCCAAGTGAATACGGAGAAAACCAGGAATGTGAGTAATATTAGAGAAAGGAAGCACATGCGTATTCGACTTTGCGCTTTACTTTCTTAAGCCTGAAAATAAGGGGTAAGGCTCAAATCTAGAAGAATTTGGGACAGAATTTTAGGAACTAATTGAAAATGATATTTTACTAGAATTAGAGTAACGCTGAAGAACAGCTTACAGGTGATATTTTGTACACAGTTTAGTGAATATTAGCAAAAAAGAATTAGAAAGTGTACCTGTACTAAATTCTAACTATTCGCATCATCCGTACCTGAAAGAATTGTTTACGGCAATTTCAAATTTGAAATTGCAATAGTATCACCAGTTCATATCCCATATGGAGGTAGCATTCAAGGTCATTCAGTGTTAGAAATTTTTCAATGGGAGTATAACATTACAGCTTCTACGATTCATTGGTATGCCCAATGCTAGAGACTGAAAGAACTTATTTGAACAATGCTATACGTGACATTTAGAAATATTCATCACATGAAAAACTCTTAAAACAGTTTACAGTCAGCAACGCCACATTCCACTAGTCTTACCATATTCTGGTAACCTAGAAACGGTCGGTGCACAAATCAGTTCAGTTCCTGGAGACATAATAGTATCGGCCTGTAAACCACCAAATAAAACATATCCAGAAAAGACGCTAAAGTGTATTCTAAATAGTATTATATCAACTCTAATTACGGAAGATTTAAACCGGAAAAATACTCCATGGGGATGTAATTCAACAAATAAAACAGGAGAAAAGCAAAGCGTGTTAATTTCTTACAAAATAATAACGTTGAACCATCACAACCCATTCTTTATCGTTATGACCTGAATATTATTCCAGACATCTTAGACATAATATCTAAAAACGTTCGTATCCCATTGTATCAAATATGTAACAGCAGAAGCTGAATCAGACCATTGCTCTATAATAATAAGCTTGAAAACTCAAATTACAAACTCAGATTCATTTCCGTTTCCGTCAAATACGTTTCAAGTATTTATAAAATGCAAATCAACATGGACACATAGTACTAAAATCACAAGTAGATAATTTTAGTGTTCACAAACCAAACTTATTGCCTTGAAATTAACAATTCTGCAATGTTAAAAGAGGCAGGAGGAATAAGTGTCACTAGTACCTCTTCAGTTTTCTATTTCATTAAATATCTTTAAACTCTCGAACTCGTCTGGGAGGGGGGTTAGATTTTATTTCGAAAATAAGCTGAAGACGAGTTTAGATTCTCTTTCTCAAACTATGCTATCAACTGTCTGGAGGACAAAATTGTAGTACGTAGACAACTGCTTTTATATGAATTGGGGTTTAATATAGATTTTACTACAACAGATACTTAACACGACTTTTTGGTATTGCACCTGCATTGAAGTAGTTATTTTTTGTTCATTCGCCAATAAAGTTTGTTATCACATTCTCCATACTGTTTGTTGATTTCTTCGATATCCAAATTCAGGTATATCCACATGAACAGGTCATTCAAAAAAGTGAGACAATGCGACACTATAGCTTTTACAATGTACTGTGTAATAACATAGACAGCCAAATCTAGTGATTCAATAACTTAACGCTTCCAAATGGAGCTCTGGGAGTGAAAGATGAAGAAACCCGTCGTACCTGCCGTCGACGAACCAGACGGCGGGCGCCTGGCGTGGGGCGCGCTCTGGGAGCAGGCGCTGCATCGCGGCTCCACTTCCGGCCGCTTCCCCTCCTCACGCCTCCCGACACCGACACCGGCACTGACACCTCGCCCTACTGCTTGGAAGTAGTCGAATACGCTTCACGTGCACTACACACTACGATTCATCTTCAACACGAGTTCTTGGAGGTCACAAGCGTCACAATTCCTGACTCGCTTTTTGTCCGTTCTCTCTACCTTCTACACGTAAACACATTTGATTTTGCTCCTACTTCCTTTGAAACAACACAATGTGAAACACAAGAATAAACATTTCTATTCGAGTCTTTTATTTTTTTAATTTTCACTTCGTCCAGCTTTCTTCTAACCTGTAACCACTCTTCCGTTGAAAATCACTTTATTATTGTATTCCTCCTGAACACGCACACAATGCAAACTCGTAATTTCGCGGCGTGCTTCCCCTGGCGCGTGTGGGGAGTGCGCGCGGCTGATTGCCCGCCGAGAGAGCCTGGGCGTCGCTGCGCTGTGGCCCTTCGCTATCTCCGCAGTGGTGGCCTGCCCCTAATCGCTCTGGCCAGGGCTGTACACTGCGTGTGCAGTTTTCCTTCACTCCATACATACATACATATCTCTGTGATTTGGAACATTGGGAGTTGCGTAACAAAGTCTCTGCTGTTATGTAAATACTGCATTTTATTTCCTGGGTGTATATTCTCAAATTATTTTTAGAAAATGCGCTTTAATAACTCACAATATTATCGTCCCCAGGCTTAATTTTAAACACCTTGACTTGTTTTTGTAACTATAAATATGTTATACAGTACTGTCTGAACAATATAAAAAACCTTTTAAATGAACAGATAATTATTACAGTATTTATTTATGATTACTTTAATATATTTTAACAGAGTATATTTTTGTATTTCAAAAGTTACAATGACACAGCTAATGTTTAAACGACGTAAGAACATTACTTAATGAACTAGAGGGCCTTCTTAAGAATATTGTCTCAAACCCCAAAATATTTTAACTCCTAAACTGTGGGACGTGTTACACATCCTACTGTATAAATTAAAATCTCCATATTCTTTCTATATATAATTACCGAAGTTATCTTCACTCACTTCCTCATTCTATGGGGGAAGTTCATACACCTCGTTAATGAGCACATTGAGCAACGTTTCTTTGATTCATTGATGTGGGTTCAGAGTCAAGGTAATGTGAATGTGAAGTAGGGCAAATTTTCGAAACAGGGTCGAAATCAGACTTCAGGACCTCGACAGAAGTGATGATAATTGTTACCTCCATCTTCATTGTTTCTCGCTACCTAACCACATTTTTATACTAGTTAATTTTCTTAATTGTTTATGCCTTTTAATAAAATACATTTTATTCGATAAATACAGTATTGATACGCTAAATATAGTATTTGACATATGTTAATATTTGATTTTTGGAAAATATGAACTAAAAATTGAAAATAAGAAAAGCGTTATTGAATTTTATTTTTTCAGTTTTGAAATGCAGTATCTAATATACCAAAACTCCACTTATTTTTTTCATTCTTCTCCAAAGCGCATGGTCCCTGGCTCGCCTGGGACTTGGAGGGTACGTCCTATTTGGAAAATTAACTACCATCCGACTTGAATTTCAACACATGTTTAACCATTCGCTTATTGCCATGTGACCATCGATCAAAGAGAAATTATGCAAGTTACTTTATACAGGAATAAATAATTGTTGATCTACACAATAATGTTTTGAATAAGTTCTAATTTTGACGATGACCCAGACAACTTAACACTCTCAATTATTACCTCAAACACAAGAATCTTGAACTATTTTCAGCCCTCAAAACCACAGTATTTAATTTTTACAAAGAACGATGAATGCAAAGCATTCATTAATCATAGGATTTTAGCACGTGTTGTTTAGTTTTAAACGAAAATATTATTTAAAACATCCATAATATTTGTAAGAATGAATAAAATAACATTTTATAATTTGACACACCTGTCCCCAAAGAGAAAATTTTCAGACCAGCAAAAAAGTAGATTTATCACTGTCAACGACGATATTCAAATTAGTAAGGTACCTTCCAAGAGGAACATCCACCTCTTTCATAATTTATTTTTTAGAAACTTAGTGCCAGCCTTAACATTTCAGAAAGTTTGGATGCATCTTAATCCAGCGTAATAACATGCAATTAATCACTTGGATATTCCACGCGTGAATCGAAAATGACGGAACTAATTGACCAAAAAAGTGGTTATAAATGATAGATAATTATAAACCACACAATAGGGATTATTAGAAATTTGCTCGGCGAACTTCAATGGATGGAGAGTATTTTCAGAATCTTCGTGACTGGCGCGTGGTCGTGCAGCAGTTTGCGTGTCCTCGGGTCCTGGGAACCGAGTTCAAGCCCTGATAACTGCTTGGTTGCTACTGTTCACAGCTTTATTGCGTGTTTCGTAATGAATTTCAGTCATAAATGGTCATCACTTTAATCAAAATAATCATTAATTTATTATTACACGTCGGATGTTAGGGCGCAAAAGTTAGTTACGTTTTTGGCGCCTAAAATGGAATAGAAGCATTGAAAATAACCAGAGAAAAACAATAGAATCTATTGAAATCGTCGCCTTCTCTCTCTCTCTCTCTCTCTCGTTCGCTCTCTCTCTCGATCGTTCTCTCTCTCTCTCTCTCTCTCTCGATCGCTCTCTCGCAAGCGTACACGCACACAGCGTACACAACATTGTTTTATTACTTTTAATATATTTCTAATATTTTCCAGCTAGCTCAGTAATTAATCTAGAGGATTCCTCTTATTCTATCGTAATTTTATCTCAAGAATTTCCTCCTCTTTTTTTCTCTTCAAGTAGTTAGGCTTTTGCTTGTTACGCCTCCTTGGTTCCATCTTTATATCCTTCTTGCTCTCGGGCGCCCGGGGTTTCTTCTTCGTATTGGGCTGTACAATAGGATTCGCCTGGCCAACCTCTCTGAATCAATTCTCGTGATATTTTGATACCAGGGATTACGTCGTTGCTGAAGGCTTTTGAAGATTGTGGTCACTCAAGTGAGGATATTGTTCTATTACTGCAGTAAGAATGGAAGTGCTGTAGTGCGGAAGCAGCATGGAGGTGTGACGATGAGCTCCGCGCTACGTCGATAATTTTGGATTTTAGTAAATAACTTAATACGGGCAGTCAGTGGTAGAATGGTAGCATTCTCAGATAACGAAGTAACATTTTGGTACTTTAAACTAAAAAGTAAAATTTAGAGTCGGTAGTTTTGAGTGTAGAGGAGGGGGAGCTGGATCACGACGGAGCCGGTGGAGAAATTGATTTTGGCGCACCAAGTACATTTGTTGATCAACAAACGTTCGATCTTTATCAAGAGAGTAATCGAAATCCAGCGGAAGGAAAGTAACATTTTCAAAAAAGACTGAATAGTAATGTACAAGACCCAAGATCTGCACTAATTTTAGATATAAAAAGTATTATAAAAACCGTCGCCATTAACTTCCAATCTATTGGAAAAATACATAGATCTGGGCGTATGACATATAGATGGATGTAATGCTATTTTTAATTTGCTGTGAATGTGATTTTTACCTTATAATTAGAATGGTAGGTATAGTTATTTCGTTAGGATGTATGTTATTTGGATGGTAACGCCTGAAACAGTTCAGTAAGAATAAATTTGGCAACCAGGCGATGTTGCGTGTAACATATCTTGAACAAATGTTTTTATTTGAGTAAGAATGAGTGTTTTCATTAAAAATGTTTACAATTTAAAAGTTATATCAGCCGAGACCTCGATGGGCGATATACTTTGAAGTCCATACGATTGGAATAGAAAAGAAAAATAGAAAATGGAAGAATACATGAATCCCTGGAATCAAAATATCCAACTTTTAATACTTTCCCCTTTATCACTTGCACGCAACGTTTTGTTTTGTCATACACTCCATGCACTCCTATTCGCTAATGACTTCCGTCTTTTTCCTTCTATTATTCACCTTAAAACTTCATTTATTTAATGATTTTAATCTTAATTACGACTTCACTCAAAATATACTTTAATCCCACGTATCATCCGATTTCTACGTTAGTGAAACAAGTTGTGAGAAGAAAAATTGAAGACAGAAATATTCTTCAAAATAGTAATATAAAAGTTTCGAGAACAAATTATTTTCATTTTATTGCAAAAAACACTATTTTTTAAATAAAAATTGTATTTTTTAAATAAATTGGTAGGGGGCTTATTTTAACGTTACCCCGTCGAACGGAAACTCAGAATATTTTTTCTTTTCGAGTTGTCATATTTGCTAGGGGGTTGTGAGTCAAAGAATTTTTTTTCTTGACAGATTTCTTGCGACTATCCATACATTCATGTACCAAAAGCCTTAAAAATATTCTTTGAAATAAAATAGACATGCACGTCTATAGTAATTATGCTGTATTTTTGCGTTTTAACTTAATTATTTCCGCTTAGAGGACTTTTTGGTATTTTTTAGTGATGTGTTGTAAATCTCATAGCTGTACGAACAACATGTCCCGATCTGTTGAAACAACATGTCCCGATCTGTTGTGCTGTCTTCGCGTGATGTGCGGGTGCATGTCTGTACCCATTATATAGTTGGAGTATTTCTGCCTTTCGTGGAAGTGTGACTTGCAGCGGCGGGCTGCGCGTAGTGCAGCACGGAGCGCGACGCGAGCGGCGGCGGCGGCGGGTGGCGAGGGCGGGCATTCGATCGGCGCGTGCGCGTGCGTGCGTGCGCGTGTGTGCCCTGCGGCGCGTGCAGGGGCCCCTCCCCTCGGCCCCGCCCCGCCACGCTGCGCCGCGCCGCGCCGCGCCTCGCCGCGCCGCCGCCGCCGGGTCACGGCCGCGCGGGTGAGGCCCCCACCTCATCTGCGCCTCCGCCACCGCAGCCGCAAAGCCACTCGCTTCCATAACGCCCCACCACCTCGCCCAACCCCTTCACTGCGCCTCGCCTCTCCATATTGCCCTGCCCCGCCCCTTCGGGCCCACCGCTCCCACGTGTTCCGACCCGCCCTATTCCAGCTACTCTTCCACCCCTCCGCTCCGCCCCACTCTACCCCTTCCACACATTCCACCCCATTCCGCCCCATTCCACACATTGTGCCCCGATTCACTCTCATTTCTCTGCCCCTCTTACTCACTCCCATTCCACACGTTCTGACCCCATTCGCTCCCACTTCCCCACTCCACCCCCTCTCTTCCCCATCGCAAACCACAGCATTGTCCCTCCCCGCTTCCAGATGTCAACTCCACCCCTCTCTACTCCGCATCATGGTATGACGCGCAACACAACTCCTATCCTTCGCACTATGCTCCATGTTACAATATCACCCCAAATCTCCGCCCCTCTCTCCTTTATCCCACCTCACGCTAACTTGCCTCACAACCGTGCCCATCCTTGCTCCCATAGCCGCAGCTCCACGCTCCGTGCTCTCGTCCCACCCCTCACCGTCGCAATTCGCCTTGCTCCGTCCAAACCCGCCGCGACAGTTCTCTGAACCTTTCTGCTACGCATCAACCCACTTCCCTCGTCTCCGCTTCGTCCCGTATCGCCGACCTACTTCGCCCCAAACCAGCTCATTTCCTGCGGCCTGTGCTGGGGGGCGTTGGTGACGCGATCCGACGTCGCCGATAAAAGAGCTTTCGAGGTCTTTATGCAGTGAGAGTCCTTTTTTAATATTATATTCATTTATTTATTACAATAGAAAAAGTATATCTCATGTCCCAGAGTTATCAATACAAACTTGTTACTTTTGTTTTCTAGTTCCTTCTTTTTTTTCAACTCGTTGAATGCTAGGAATCGTGACTAAAAGCGTGATTTCCATTATTTGCGCTGAGTAACTAAGCCTTGGTCTGTCTCAGCTGTTTTTTTCCTACATGGTTACACGGGTGAGATAAGCGCAAGGTTTTCATGCAAATAAACATGTTCTAGGCAAATATACAGTTATTTCTCCAGTACTTTCAACTGAATTGTCTCCTTTCAATTCATCTTAATGTTTCCTCCTCGATTACCTCACGTTTCCAGCTCACCTTGTGCAGCCTTCGAAAAGAACGGTCCGAATGCATCTTGTCTTTTGCTTTCAGTTATTCAAGAGTCCATGTTTTATTGCTATATCTGTTTCAGACGTAAACTATGACATATCCCGACTTTTACAAACTTCCTGTAGGATGTAAAGAGTTCACTTTTGTTTTTGTTGATATTGTTGCCGTCGTTGTCGACATTCAAAATAAATTTAACTATGAAAAATCGTCAAATTAAAATGCGAATTGAACATGTTACATAAAAGTTGGTGCATTTTTACGAATAGTTTTTGAGTCAAAAGTTCAATCTCTTCACAATAGTATATATTCTATTTAAACGTTCCCGTGATTGTAATTTAATGCAGTTAGAAATTAATTTTCGTTTTGCTTTCTGGTTCCTAATTTCTTTCTTCATCTTTAGAATTTACAGCAACTCCATTCGCCTCACATAATTTTTTCCTTCCTGTATACGTACGTATATATGAAGTAATATACGTAGTATAGGGAAAGTTATATAATGCTGCAGAAAATCAATTTCAAGATTACAACGGAAACGGTTTTCGGGTCCCCTGATACCGAAAAAGTGGTTCTTTTCAAAACGCCCCTCTGTCCGGTCGTCCTCCTGTCGACTGTCAATACCACAAGCGCCTAAACCGTGCTTAGGTTGTTTTCCAAATTGAAGAAACCCCTGTCCATCTGGCTTGAGTCAAAGCTTTGAGATTTTGAAAAACATTCTTTAAAATTTGGGCGTACTTGGCATAAAGCCCCCGAATATTTTCAAAATTTTCTCATAAACAGATCCAAATTTTTTTCTTTAAATTTCTTGTAAGATTAAAATAAAATACACTTATACAGGTGGCATATGTCCGATTTTCAGTGGCGTATGTCCGACAGAAGTTTCGAAAATTTCAAAAATTTACGGGCTTCTTCCTAGATCTGCAAAATTGACGATATAAATTTTTCCTTCATATAAAATTTGTTCTCCATAGTGAGTTCTTTCATTAAAGTGATGCGCATTTTTTGAAAAGTTTGATATTTTTCGAGCAATATTCCGTGCAATATTAAAAAATTACACAAACAAGTTTTCTCAAAACGGCTCCAAATTTTTTCTTTACACTTTTAGTAGAAATAGTAGTAAATTTACTCTATAAGATGATTTAAACTACACATTACCCTTTTGTTTCATTTTCCTCAAAATTACAAAAATATATTTTTTTACTCAAGTCGTTAATATTTACATCAATGTCAATTTCTTCACATTAATTTATTTATGAGCACACGTGCTTTAAATAACGTCAGATAAAGTTTGTCGAAAATACAGCAGTTTTCCGTGAAAATTTTCTCAAAATTCCGCATTTTCAGAAACACTCAATCGTTTTCTCCTAAAGGAATCCAAATTGGTTCTTCAATTTTTTCAACATATAGTGCTAATTACACTGTTTAAGACGATGATTGCACTGATTAATTGTAATATATTCATTTGTTGTTTTTTAAAATACAGAAATGTAGTTTTTTTTTACTTTCTTGTCCTGACGTAAGAAGAGAAAGTGATGTAATCGTGCGCCGGAAAACGGCACATTTTCAAACAAAAACTCTTACGAACGAATTCAAGAATTCATTTTCAAACAAAAACTCTTATTGCCGGGCCTTGGAAAGGTAAAAAGTGGATAAGTACAGTTGCAAAATATAGAAAAAAAATCCTCTAACACGACGTGTAGCCAGAAACCATGTTTTGTGCGTCTTTGATTCGAAAAATTGATAGACGGCAAAATTGTCTGTCCGTCTGTCTATGCAAACGCTAGTGCATAAATCATTCAGTCCATTAAATATTCAGTCCCATGAAAATGGGCTATTATGTCACTATTATTGTTTATTTATTCTCTAGTTCTTATTTATTTTTCGCATCTTTTAATTAGAGACAGTTATTGGATAGATTAAATCAGAAACACGTCACTTGAAAACGTATTTATTTCGATTCTATGGTCACCACACTTAAACCCATTTGTAGTAATTTCGCTTAATATGGCATATCTGTACTGGACTAAAAACATCCAGTTTTTCCATTGCATCAGGACAAAAATTTGGAGTTCATGATTAAATTACAAATTACGAACGAATTGAATCCAGTGGTATTCGTTATATTGTTTACGTCTGAATTTTTTTTCGAGTATTTAATAATTTTTGTATTTAAAGAAAAGCAGGACCAAGAAATGATTTGTCAGATACGTTTTTACGAATAGTAAAGTGATTAACATTAACATTGTACATTAACATGTAACATTGTAAAAATATATTGTTTGAAGCGGTGATAAAATAAAACATTTGCATAAGGTAATGAATTCGTTGTTTCGAATACATTCATAATGGGATACATTGGTTGGCATTTATTTCTGGATCATCCATTTATTTGAAAATGAGCCTTGCTTGTCTGTTTGATGTACTGGAAATAAAAACAAAAAAACATAATACATTTCGTTCGTTTACTATTTAATTTTTTTTTTCAAAAAACTAACGTATGAACTTGGCAGCAAAGATGAAACGGTGAAATAATTGTACGTATTCGAAACAAGCAATAGTGTTCCATAACGAACGCCTTACAAGAACTTTCATAAAACCGCAACAAAGCAAACTGAAAAACTGTTCTATTTATGGCAAAAATGGCGTTTTTAGCGAGAACAGATAAGAAAATATGATGACATCCCCCATCGCTGCATACGCGCTTCGTTGCCAGCGCTCATTGACTGAGACGTGTTGATACAGACAGAAATGCGGTATATTATTACATTACCGTTACTAAGGGACGAGAAAGTACTGTGCTGTTTAAAGATCAGCACCACTAGTTTTAAGATCACTCGCGGCTTTAATATGCACATTTGCAGTGATTTGTAAACACTATTGTATTTGTGACTGGAATTGCTTGAAATTACTTTATATAAAGTTTTTAGAAAGCTCAATCGTTTTCTGTGAAAGAGGATCAAATTTCCAATTTGCAGTAGCGCTTAAACGCCATTTTCTTAAAAACAGTTTTTTAATATTCTTAAAATATAATATTTCCGTTCTATTATTATGAAACAGAAAAAAGTAAGAATTTTTTTTAAAAAAATTCTTTGAGCGGCCATAGATGGCAGCTGGCAAGAGTATGTGGCAAGCTCGAAAAGCTAGCCGAGACCAAAGGTAATAGGAAACTAATACGGGAAAGTCTGTGCCATTCTGTAGCACCACTAGTTCCACATTTCGTTAGTCAATCGACCGTGAGTTTCTGTCAGCTTCATCTCTCTTTCTTTTGCTTTCATCTATCTTTATTTGTCAATATACTCCATCAACTTCACTTTACCTTCCTTTGGACGTCCTCAAACCGTTCGTTTTTACCTTTTCATAAATGTATGGCGGCAGCGTGTGATACCACCGCAAGAAGATCCATTTCAACAAACCGCCAACAAAATCAAGACGGATACCGGCTCATTATTATGGCTACCGGTTGGCGGATTGCATGGAGAAAATGAATGTTTAACATGAATACAAACATCTTAAAAACAACAGCGCTTGAGAATTCGAAAGATAATCTCATACGTCAATTTCATACCTGATGACAAACACCTCATTGAGCAAATATTGTGTTCATATTGTGTTACAGACTAACTAATCAATTATAACGATATATCCGCATTTGTTTTCGGGGTTTGTTGAATTTTATCGACATGAAGTCACCAAAGAAAATGATTTTCCTTTGAAGAATGATGAGCAGTAGGTGCGCCTCGAGTACCATGAGAATCGTGACATGTGTTTGCTAAAAATTAAAATAAGAATGACAGTTACACATAAACAAAAGCGCTTGAAAGGTCATTAATAGGTAAGCATATGTAGACACTGATACACTCAGCACTGACATCTTCGATCGATGAAAGCGTAACGCAAATTTTAGTCATGAAAATATACGCGACAGTAGCTTCCGTTTTGTATGCAATACGATGACAAATCCTGGACGTCAACGGTCTCGGTGGCAACACTTAGAATTTGAAGCGTCAGGTTGTCAACAAGGACAAGAGCTCAATACAAATGGACAAGTACTTCCGTCACTCACTTCTCCTCAAGTAGAATATCTGATGGCCAAATGTTGAAGTGCCGGAAATGAGAACATGGTGGCCGATATACTATTAGTAACGACTCTCAACCTCATCAACAAGGATACGCAATTGTGAGATATACTATAAGTGTACCAGTCTATGTTCACTTTCTGATAACAACATTGGCTCCTAATTTGAGTGGCAACCATTGTTTACAAAGAATACTTTTTTCTAGCGTTCGCCTCACGCAATTGAAGCCCCCTCCCCCGTGGTGCACGCCGGTTATGAAGCGGTGGGTTAGATTCTGCCTTTCTCCCCTACGAAGCCACAGTCCGGAACGGAGACGGAGGAAGAGGAGAAGAGATGATGATGATGATGATGATGATGATGATGATGATGGGAATATCGTGCGCGGGCGCGTTGTGTAGGGAAATGCTCCGTCATTCGCGTGGAAGTGATTAGAGAAGTCAGAATACGAAGTCTATTCCGGCAGGTGCCACAAACACATGAAGTAAATTTCTACCGTCTTGCAGTGGTCGATTCCGCAACCTCTTGATTACTTGTACGGGCAAGCCCAAAATAATGTACTCAGATGAACTTAATATTTAATGTGGGTGCTAAGGAGTTATCATGTCCATCAATTTACTGAAGTACTGTGTGCACCTTCAAATTAAATGTTAACACTTATAAACTACGGCTACTGGCGATATTAAAATAAAACAACTTTGGCATTATTTATTGGTGGTTCAAATAATGGGTAGAGGCATATTTTTCCATATCATTTTTAAAATTTAAAAACAAAATGGTAAGAAACGAGATAAATAGTTATAACCCAATAAATAATAGTACATTTGAAATATGGCAACAATATTCGATCCCAAAAATGAAATGTGTGAAATTAACTTTTTTACGAGTAAACTATGATGCACAGAAATTTTTATTCGCTATGTATATGACTTGTTGTATTCTGCCACTTGGCCTCTGTCGTTTTCTTAATAACTGATGGCTTAAATCAAATGGCAAGTTCTGACACAGTCCTGTTCATTCATCAGGAAGTGGGAAGGGTTGCAGGAAATGTTACTAAGGGAGAGTTGGAGGTTGGAGAGGGTAAGCAGGGGCTCGTGGCCTAGAGCCAAGAACTTTGAACAGTCTACCACTGGGGCATGGGTTCGATCCCCGGAAATTCATGTGGAATTTGTAGTGGACAAAGCGAATTCTCGTCAGGTTTTCTCTGGGTTCTCCTGTTTTCCCTTTCCTATCATCCCAACATTTCTGCATCATTCATATCATCATTATCGGTATCACTTACTCAATAGAGTATTACACATGGGCCTAAATAACCTAACAAATTGAAAGACTCATAAATAAATAATCATGACGCCTTAATAAAATAAAAACAGCACTTTATCGTTATATAGAGACAATTGTGGAGCCAAGATAACGTACCTAAATTTCCTACGAACAAAGCACGAATAGGTCAGTCACCCAGAGCCAATAACAAATTCAAGAACGGGACAATCAATACAGAATAATAAAATATCATTGATCTAGAAGCCTTTTTTCGATCGTCTCGAACGTTGGCCCCCAAAAGAAGTTTCCTGGAAATTTCCCGCTGCCCCTCCCTCCACCTTTCGTCATCGAGGTCACTGTTCTGTCAGCCTGATGTGGCTTTGCTGGGTGGTCGCTTGGATGTTCCTCCCAAAGTCGGAATACATACGGGTTCCACCGTGCGTCCCCAAGCCGTTCCATACGAGTTTCTCTGATTCCCGCGTCGTGAATACACACCTCCCATCAACTATTTAGTGGCTTCGATAGTATAACGGTTAGCGTATCAGTCTGTTGTATTTCTCTGTATAAGTCTGTATAAGTTTTCGAGTTTAAACCCGAATATTTGAGTGCGAAAAAAATATTCGTACGCCTTCGGTGTGGAAGTAAAGTCGGCTATCCCATTTTGTAGGAAGATCCTCATTTACTGCTAGATCCTCAAGCCCAATAAAAAAGCCTCTAAGCTAAATTTAAATTGCATGTTTCGTCGCCCGCGTGATACCTTCTTTGTCCATTAGATGGTGAAAGGAGCGTAGCGAAATTGCCGTGGTCAAATGGAAGAGCAGGCCTGAGAGTCTCACCACTAAAATAAGACATTGAATTAAATCCCACCCTCTTCGCGCACGCTCCCCGCCGCGGATCCCAACCGGTCCGGTCCCACGAGGAATCCAACTGGACCGGACCGGGCCGTACAGGACCGAGCCCGACCGGACCGGACCGGACCGGATCGAACCCGACCGGACCGAACCGGGCCCGCACGGACCGGACCGGACGGGACAGAACAGGACCGGACGGGACGGGACGGGACGGGACGGGACGGGACGGGACAGGACGGGACAGGACAGGACCGGACGGGACAGGACCGGACCGGACGGGACAAGACAGGACAGGACAGGACCGGACCGGACCCGACCCGACCCGACCCGACCGGACCGGACCGGACCGGACCGGACCGGACCGACGGAGTGGAGCTCGGTTCCGTCTCTCTCGCAAACCTGAGCACACACCCACATTCACCCGCGCTGCCAGCCACGGGCGTTCGGCCACCCGTGTGCTTCATTATGCAGGGCGAAGGCCTCTCCCCCACTGTTCCCTGCGCTGCGCCTCGTGCAGGCCCCTCCCCCGAAGCGGCGCAACAACGGCGCTATTGGCGGGGCTCAAAGCGGCGCCGCTTCGCTCGCTCCTCTCCGCCAGGGGCTCACTTCTCTCCCCGTCTAATGGACTGGCTATTTCTGTTGCTTCGGTTTGCCCTGCGAGGTGGCCGTTGCTGCCTCGTGTTGGGAACTTTCGGGACTAATTCCCGTTTGAGTACAGATGGGCGAAACGGCCCCTCCGCTGGAGCAACTCGGAAAACCTCACTCACAAAAAAATCGGATCTTTTTGATGGCTCAAGCGCTAATTTGTTTGGCGAACAGCTTCTGCGACAGCTCTCCGTATCTCTAGGCGATGCCACTCAGGCGTCAACCGGGCTCTCGAAAGGGCTCTCAGGCAACATTCGTTAGCCTTAGGAACTCTTGTCGGCATACGGCTGTTTACTTCAATTTATTATGAGTACAGCATTGTTTGTAGCCTAACTCTCCAGCTTGATCACAGTTAAAAAGATACCTAGTTAAAAGTTTTCTAAAAACCTCAGACAACTATAAGCGGATGGAGGTCGAAAGGCAAAAATAAAAACAGAGTTTTAATATCCAAAATGACACTAAAAAATTACTCAATACAAATCCAAAAACATACTACAAAAATTTTAACTTACACAGAATTTCAAATCAAGTACAAAATGTACTGTTAAAAATGCATACAATATTAAAAATAAACATAAATATAATAAAGTAAACAACAACAAAAAATTACACCCTTTTACATTTTTTAAACACAAACCTGTGCTAACTGATCACACTTCTTTCTATAGGATTCTTCCAGCTATAGATGCAGTTAAAAAGAAAAATATGGCACTACAAACATGGAAAATACCTTCACATATGAATAAGAATACTTCTTGCAGACTAATAACTTTTTTACTAATACAGTTTTCTAATCAATATCTTTTGTAATGATTTCTGTCTTTCTTTTTACATAAACTTATCCCGATGGTTAATTACAATAGTTGGATAAACTTTGAGTACTAATTTACATCATAATTATATCAATAAATAAATTTATAGAAAAAAATAAGTATCTTCCCAAACAGAATTTTTACTATCCCTTTCTCTCCCCCTCTTCTTCTTCCCCTCTCCCTCTTCCCCTCTCTTCCTCTCTAGCCATCTCCCCCTTCTCTGTCTTTTTCAAAATTAAACAAGTATTCTTTCTATTTCTGAATTCTATTGGAGTTATAAAACCATCCCTTCTTTGTGCACCTATACTCCGATTTAAACAGAGCGGTACTTCATGGTCACGAGCTACAAGGAGAGGGGGTTGTTGACATCCAATCGGGAAATCCAAAATCAAAAATGGAAGTCATAACAAAGGGTCCAGTTGGATAACAGGGTTCCCCTCTCCGCCCAGCTCGTGACCTTGAAGTGCCACTATGTTTAAATCAGAGTGTAGGAACACTTGCAGTTGTCCCAAGACCTTGGCAGACCTCCCAGGCGAGTACCGAATAACGGATCGTATTCTCATATTACTAAACATTTTGAAAGGTTATAATAGATTGAGAGATATATAAAATTATCTCTCAATTCTCAAAATATACTACGTTGACTAAAGTAATATACGACTCTGAATAACTTGTACAATATATATATATATATATATATATATATATATATATATATATATATATATATATCGTATACTTCCTAAACAACCTCTTATTTTACAGAAATGACTTGTTTGAAACAAGGCCGAAATGAAAGTCACAGTTGTCGAAACAGACTACAAGTGCTAAGAGATGGGCAGTCTATAATTTCTTCTGAATCGGCTACTCAGAGGCAAGAGCGACTTGCTGATGAACACACTCGCGCCATTCAAAATAATACTGCAAGGAGGGAAGCAAATTTGAATAATTCTCTAGGTAGTAGAGCAGCTTTCATTATAATTCGGAATTTGATTATTTAACAAGCTCTCATGTTCAAATAGGTAAAATGGAAAAGGTTTGGGAATAATTGGGTCAACCCTGATGAACTTTTTTCATGTGCAAGCGATTAGTGCAGAAGTATATAATTTAGCAAAGATCCTTTACATATTAAGACTAATCTATGCTACTGCTTTGCATATCAATTGCTCCCAATGAATGAATTCATCCATTTTGCTTTCTCGCACTTACTAACGTACGAAGACAAAGTATTGTAATCTTGCGCCGGAAAACGGCAAATTTTCGACACAAAAACTCTTATTGCCTTGCTCTGGTAAGGAAAAAGTGCATAAATCCAGTTGATAAATTAAGGGGAAAAAATCTTTTAACACGTGGTGTAGGCAGAATCTGTTTTGTGCGTACTTCTTACCGTAAAATCTATTGACGGCAAAACATCTGCCTGTCTGTCCGTCTGTCGTCTGACTGTCCGTCTGTCCGTCTGGGCATCTGTCCCCCTGGGCACAATGCATAAATCGTTCAGCCGTTTGTATCCAAAATTGATATTCCCTTATCGTTCTAACTGATGTCGTGGAAACCGGAAATTTGAAACTGATATTTTAATTTTGTAGGTTACTTTACATGACGCCCCTGGGACATTTTCAAAATTTAAAAAATGCTAAAAATGTTTTTATTCAATTTTGTTATTGAATAGTGCAAAGGTCGTTTAAGAGAATGGTGCAGGTTTCATTTTCGTTGACAAACCCTGCTTTTGTGGAAAATGGAAAAACAAATTAAAACTTCAAAATTGGAGATACATATTTTTGTTTCAGACAACGTCTGTTAAACACAATTAGCTCTTTAAAAAAGGTCACGCACAATTTTCACGAAAAACGAGTAGTTTTTAGCGTTATTTGCGACTGAAATGTACGATTTTTCTCAAATACCGCTCCAAATTTATTCTTTAAATTTACTTCACTTTTGTCATAAGAGATGATAAAAAATATAGTGCTAGTAATATTTTCGGGTGTTGCTCTGTTTTTAGAAAAACAAAAAATAACATTTTGAAACTACAAAATTAAAGATGGAGATTTTTGCCTCAGACGATGCCTGTTGTACAATTTTTTTGAAAAAACGAGTCGTTTTTGCGTATTTTGCGATTGAAATTTACAATTGTTTTTCTCAAAAACATCAAATTTGTTCTTAAAATTTTGTTTACTTATGTAATAAGAGATACAATAGATACAAGGAGGTCACGCCACAGGGCGAGAAAAGATGGAATTCCTCTTCCTGTCTTATAAATTATAATAAATATCCCGAAACGCGGGGTACTTCGGGTAGTGTATATATGATTGGATGTCAATGTTCCCCTGTCCTTCCAGCTTGTGACCTTGAAGTGACACTGTGTTTAAATCGGAGTATAGATTGAGACAGAGGTGAGGAGTGAAGAGGCACAGGTTTTTAAGGGAGGCAGTCGCTTGTCAAAGGGAGCGTTGGACGTGGTCAACAGAGGGGCGTGATAAGTAGAGACCGGGTACTTATTTAATTACATATTTATGGGGGATATAGATGTAGAGATGGAAAAAATAGCTGGTAAGTACAAGGAAAGAATAAGGGGAGGGAGGGAAATAGAGTTATTAAAGCAAGCTTGGTGAGAATTAGATAAGAACAAAGAGACTGAGAAATCTGATTAGAAAAGGGAAAGTTTTTGATACATTTAAGGTTATTTGTGGAAGGAAGTGATAAGATTAAGAGAAGATATTGATTTAATTAAGGAATTGATTCAAAGGGATAAAGGTCAGTTATTGCAGGAAGATTTCGAAAATATGACTCGTCTTACAACAAATGATAAAAAATTATTCATTTGGATGATATTCCAAATTATTTAAAAAGAAAATGTAAAGAAAGTGACGAACAATGAATAGCAAGAGGTAGGTTAGGAAATGAAACTAGATTGAGTAGATATTAGCTTAATAGCGAGGAAAAATGTAGGATCTGAGAGAAGAGGAATAATGGTAACATATATCAGAGGGATGTCCGGTTTTTGAGTACGAAAGAATGTGAGAAACGTGGAATGTTCTGGAAAAGGTTAGGTAGTTATTAGAGGGCAAAGGTGAAAGGATTAGTAAGGCACTGAAATACAGGAAAGTGTCAAGTATGTAGCCTTTTATACAGTACTTTTATTGTATTGTATACAGGTTGTATTGTATTATATACCGAGCGACGTAGCTCTGTGCGTAGCGCACTGACTTTGCAATTGTGAGATCAGGGTCGAGCTCCCGGCCGGCCGTCCTGATCGGGGTATTTCGTGGTTTCCCTCGGTAATGAGACGAATATTGGGATGGTTAAAAATGCTACAATCACCTGCCATCTCCCATCATCCCAGTCGTTTCAACCCTCATCATCACCCTATCACTTCATTCACCATTTCCTGCAAAAGGCAGGAGGTCCTTGCCCTTAATGAGCTCTTAGTTGGCTAATAATAATAATAATAATAATAATAATAATAATAATAATAATAATAATATATTACGCGAACTCAACTTTTGAATATTTACAAAGCTGTGAAACAAATTTGTTCATTCAAATTTTTGGCGTTTCTATGTGTAGCTCTAAAAATTATGGTCTTGGCAAATGATGGCAATACTAATAAAATATGCAAATTGTTCGTTACATATATTTTGTACTAAATAACATTTTTTACATATTGTGCTTAGATTTAACTTATTTTGCAAAACTGTTTATAATTTTACTAATATTTTTTAATTTATTTCCCAAAAATATTGAATACCTTTTCAAAAATAGTTTTTATTGTAAAAATGGCAGTTTTTCTTGAACACATATAGAATTCCATGCCGAGAACACTCATGAAGACACGGTCCGATGAAAGCAACATGTTTCGTTTACCTCCGTCTGCACTGTATAAAAGCGCGATAAATGTGCATAAGCGCTGAGAATATTACCTTCACGTGTGAGAAGGCGAAGTGTCACGTTTCTTGATCTTCAATCCCAAATTCAGAGCAACGTTAGTCGTTGCAGGGAAGAACGAAGGCCATGCTACAGTGATTGTTAGCCGGACATTGTGTTCCCACGTTTGAGGATGGCTATCATTGTTCACTAAGAAAAAAATGTACTCTTTAAACATGAATTTCCCTTGTATTGTTAATTTTTAAAATTGCAGCTGTGTAATGCAATTAGCATTCTTTCTTCACATCTATAATTTTGTACAGTCTCTACAAAGATAGTTATTCACAACAAGATAGATAGATAAATAGATATAAGATGGAAAGACACGTAGATAGATCATAATAATACACACAATTAAATCACTAAGAGAAAATTATTATACATTGAATAATCCTGTCAGCTTCTGTGAAGTCGACAGAAGTTTCTCCTATTTCAAACCCATTCCTAGCGACCTAAGAAGAGAGTTAATACCACTCTCAAGTCTGCCTCCTTGTTTTTATATATTCATTAATGAACGAATATACACAGTTCAGTATTATATATAATACATCATATGTATTTTCTGACTTAATTTTTGACTTAATGCTAATCTTACTATTATAACTAACTACACATGAATAGGAAACTCACAGAGCACCTATTGGATTAATTCAGTTTTGAAAATATGTTGAGGAATGAATCTAATGGGTATCTATTTTTGCTTCTAGTTGGGCGCTGGTAGGTGGTGGGTAAGTCGTAATGAGTTGCTTGGAGTATGGTGTTTATTTTGGAGAAGAAATTGTTAGATAGGAGCGCAATATGGTGAACTACAGGAAGTAAATTAAATTCTTTGTATAATTGAATGTTTGAGATGAAGCAAGGTTCAATAAGTGGCAAGTCTGAGGAAATAATTTTGTATGGTCTGTAATTTATTGAAGTTAGTTTTAGAGGCATTGATTCAGAAAGGTCATGCATAAAGAATTAGGGGCCTAATTATTGATTTATAGATGGTGATGGCATTGTTTAATGAGTGGTTACTATTGCGATTTACAAGTGGCTTCAGTTGAATTAGTTTTATTTTGGCTTGCTGTGCTTTCACTGTTATGTGATTTTTTCGATTTAGTCAAGTATCAAGATTCAGCCCTAGGTATTTGACATATTGATTGTGTGTGTTCCATAAAATTGGATGATTGTTTATTTGGAGTGAAGGTGGAGTTGAAAATGTTCTTAATGAGAATATTTTGGTGGATGATTTTGTAGGATTGAGTTTTATTTTCCATTCGACAGACCAGTCATAACTTTTATTTAGATGTGCTTGAATTTGTTTAGAGATTAAATACCTTGAATGATTGGACATGAATATGGCGGTGTCATCGGCGAATTGGACGATGTTCGTATTTGATGTTATGGGAATGTCGGTGTGATGTTGTGGGAATGCCTAACAAAAAAATCTGTTTCTCACTAGACTATGTGTACAAACTGAAAGAAGAAAAAAAGAAAAAAAAACTAGTCAAAACTTGCCCCCTCACCATTTCAAGTTTTAAATATAGAATGTACTACTATTGTTAAATTTTATGTAGTTTCTAACAGAATTGATATGTATTGTTCTAATATTATTAATTTTAATGTTATTATTATTATAAGTAGTAGCATTAAAATAACATCTTGAAATGTTAAATTATCTGCTACTAAAAATAATTACTGTATAATATCCTAATCTATCTGTAACAAGTATTGTAGTATAATTTCTAGGCCAATGACCCCATCTCGATCAGGTTTTGTTCTGTTTCCCTGGTCCCTTGAGCAAATGCTGAGATGGCCCCTTGTTTGCTCCTGAACATTAATGTAACTTCGCTCTCCCCACCCAAGACATCATATTGACTCGTCATACACGATTGTAATTGTATATGTGACTCAATAAATATTATTATTATTATTATTATTATTATTATTATTATTATTATTATTATTCAGCCTTTGGCTATAATAGAATAGTGATCCTTCGCACAAAAAATGCACGCAATTGAATTGTTACAATTGTTCTTCGTGTGTCCAAAGTTCAAACACTGCCTACACTGTACTGGTTCTTTTGGCCTTCTGCTTTCTGGTTTAACACTAATATTACGGAAATAATTCATTTGTAGCAATTGCTCGATACTTTGACCACCATTGAATTTTGTGGCATTTTCTGGAATGGGCACGTTATTTTTATAAATTATTGTTACACTGGTGGGTGGCTATTTGTGTTGAAGATCTTCATTTATTTCCTGTAGTATAATTGTTGTGTGAATATTTTTGAAGAGGACAGAACATTTTTTATTGGCTGGATCTTTGAAAGAGTGGAACTGTTTCTTGGTTTCAATGAGATATTTGATGGCTGTTCTGAAGTCTGCTATTAATTTAAACATTTTTTTTTTTGTTTCATTATAATCTGTTGTAAATTGGTTGGTGATTTTGTTTTTAATCTCATTATTGAATTTCGAGATGTAATGGATATCATTTACAAAAATGGGAAGAATTCTTATATTTTCGTCTCCTTGGGGTGAAGTGACATTGACAAACTCAAATCCTTTGTATTGATCTAATAGTTTCCCTAGAGCGACAAATCTGTTTACCACTGGTTGAGTTGATTCTGAAGTGGTTGGTTTCTTATTTGGGAGAGGTCTATTCTCCTGAATTACGAGATCTTTTAGCACTTAATACGACGGCATCGACTCGCTGTTATTGTCTGAAACGTCTGCTTGGTCGCTAGCTGCGTCTTTTGCTCAGCTGAAGTTACCAACCTAGAGGTTTCTGGCCCCGGTGAGGTGTTGTGAGCTGCAATCGGCACCTTGAACATTTGCAAACTGTCCGTTCTGCATATTTTTGAGGCAAATTGTAGGTTTTGGCTGCTGGGGTGGTCACCGAATACGAGATAATGTTGTGATGTTGTTGAATCTCTGGGCTGCTGGAGGTACTGTCACACTCACTGCCAAATAGAGTTGCCAGGGCTGTGACCTAGGTCACAGCTGGATGAAAGGGGCTCACCGTTTATTATAACTAATAAGCGATTGTTGGTTTATGGCGCACTGTATATTCGGTGAATGTACCTCACTTCACTACACAACTGGCACTTCACTAATACACGCTTACGAAGTTCACTAGGTAACTGCACTGACTATCCGGAGAGAGCAATGTTGACGCCACGGCTGTCCGGCAGGGAATCTTTCTTGTATTGTACATGTCCATCCATTACGTCGCATTCGTCTAGACATTTTTGTTCAGAAAAAAACAGAGCGCAATTGTTGCGAATGAAAATTGCAAGTCCTACAGATTGGCACAAACTTTCTCGTGCCAGCTAGTTTCCTAATATCTTTACTCTGGGCTAGCTTTTTCCAGCGCACTCTTCCCAGCTGCTACCTATCTGTGCTTAAAATACATTTTTTCACATTTTCTTTATGTTTTGGACCTCAAATAGTAATATTGAATTATAAACTTAAAAATTTTGTAAAACAGAAAAATGTGCTTCTTTATGCAAATTTTCATTGACAAATTGGGAGCCAAATCAATTGTACGTTCCTGAAAATGCGCAAATTTGAGTTCATTTTCACAAAAAACTTTTAAGATTTTGAGAATCTTCATTTAAATTACTTGAAGCACTTGTTCTCACAAGAACAGCATAGAATCATCCATAATTTAAATATTTTTTTATAAAATTTTCAAAAATATTTTAAACTTATTACATTTCTGTAATTTTCGAAGCATCAAGAGAATATATCAAAATTGTGTTTACGTCATGTTTTCAATGATTTTAACACTATCCGGCTGCATGAGCTTTGACGTTACGTGAAAAGTACCCCCAAAATCAGAATATCTGGTTGAAACTTGCAGTTGCAACCTCGAGTTCGTTTAGATTAATATGAATGGTTTAGGCGCTGGCTTTGACCACGGGCAGACTGACAGATGTTTTACCCTCGATTGATTTTTAGGAATCAAGAATCCTGAAAACGTGGGTTCTGTCTACCTAAAATTGTAGAGGAAGTAATTTCCTGCGTACTGGAACAAGATTTATCTACTTTTTATATACTCGTATCCGGATTCCAGAATACAAGTTGTTCTGTCGCAAATAGCTGTTTTTTGCCGCAGCATTACAATACTTTCTCTATACGACGTAATTAGTACAAGAGAAAGTAAAAAATGAATTAACTGTCTCGCTTCAAAGGTCTTCTGTCACGTCTGAGAATTTAATGGATTAAGGTTGATTGGGTGGTAATATAATTAACTTTATCTATTAAACCACAAATGAAATTCTGTGCATAATAACAACTAATGGAGCTACAGAATGACAGACTTCCTCGTATTAGTTTTCTATTTCCTTTGGTCTCGGTTAGCTCTTCGAACTTGCCGCATATTTTTGCCTGCCGCCATCTGTCTCCGTCCAAAGTACATTTTTGACATTTTATTAATTTTTAGGTTTCCTAATTGTAGAGAAGAAATATTACTTTAAGATTGTTAAAGAGCAGTAAAACCTCGTCCTAAATGGCAATTTTCCTTGAAAACTTTGGAGCCGTCTTTAAAGAACTGACGTTTAAGCGCTACTGCAAATTCGAATTATAAAGCTTTTTCATAGAAAATGTTTGAGTTTTCGAAAAATTTAATTTGAAGTTGTTTTAAGTACTTTAACTTACAAATACAATGTTTACAAATTGCCGGAAATGTGCATATCAACGGTGTGAGAGATCTTTCAAAAAATTTATATTTATTTTTTTACCGATGTCTTTTGGGACCTTTTATCTTTTATTTATTCTAATTTGGCACTTTTTCAAGGTTCTGAAAATTCTTCTTTTGAAATCGCCGCGTTCCCTAAAATTCATTGCCCTGTGGTTCACATGCCGAAATTCCAACTTGTTTAGAAAGCTTCTTACACCAGTTGCCTATGTTCAATTGTTCTTTTGTGTATGTATCTCTCTGCCCCTTTGAGTTCTTCTTCCAAATGTTTGTACCCCTTTTTCGAATCGCTTCCGGATGATTATTACAACTGTTTATTTTCTAATGATTACTTTCTAAATCGAAAATTCCCCTATTGCTCAACGAGAACATGAAATTCAGTTCCGCGTTCACGTTGGCAAATGTTTCTTTTCCATCTATTTGCTTATTTACTAAAAATTATATTTTCTAAAAAAAGTTTATTGACGAAAGTTTATTATGCTGGGGTGCTGCCTACGGTTACATTATAAACGTCAGGCAGTTCTCCCTACGGATGTTTCTTAATTATTATAGGTAAACAAATATAATTGTTAAAAGTTAGTCTAGTAGTGATGTATAACGATGCATATGTGATAAGATTATGAGAGGTAAAGACAAATTATGTATTATTGGTTTGATGTTTCATTTAAAAAAGCTATCCATAAATAATGTATTAATATTTTCTAATTTTGAAGAAACAATACATTCACCAATGACAAAATTAACAGGGTTAAAAGAGAGGTACTGAAAATGCAAATAACAGAAACATTTCCTGCCTCGTATTCAGTCACTACCTACATGTCTATTACGGTTCACCTGCTCTTCATTTGTGACAGAGTCCCGTTCGAGCGAACATTGCATTTGTATTGGGGCCGGATGGACGGCCGTGGCGCAGCGGGCGCAGCTTAGAGGTCCCGCTTCGAACCCTGCGTCGGCCGGTTTCGCCGCCCACCGGCACCCCCTTCCCTCTCGCTCGTGCAGGCCGATGCGCATGCGCCGTGAGCTGGATTCCAATCCACGCCCTCCTCCCGCCGCCCGACCTTCCCGGAAAAGCACACTAACCTCGAAATTCCTTCTGTTGACAAACTTTATTTATTTATTTATTTATTTATTTATTTATTTATTTATTTATTTATTTATTTATTTATTTATTTATTTATTTATTTATTTATTTATTTATTTATTTATTTATTTATTTATTTATTTATTTATTTATTTATTTATTTATTTATTTATTTATTTATTTATTTATTTATTTACTTATTTATTTATTATAGTACTACATGATTACAGCACATACTAGTTTAGTGAAAAATAATATATTGGAAACATCTTATCAGTTGTACATTGAATTTTCCGTTGTAAAATCTATTTTCTTTGAGCATTAACTTTGCACGTACAGGATTAACTTCCATTTATACTCTCCCAAAGATTCGACAAGTGGTGCAAATTCGAATCCGAAAATGAGCTTGTATGCGTTTATGTATCGCAATCGTTTGAAATATGTTCTTACGAAGTTCCTTTGCAAAGGCGAGAAAGTAAAAAGTAATAATATTTGGAACCGTTACGTATATCATGGTAAAATATAATCTAAACTGCTCCTATGGCTAGTGTTTATAATGTATTTAAAGTTAATGTTGATAGATTCATTATTTTATTTAAATCGGTTTATATAGATGCACAGAAAGACAATTGACTTGAGAACAACAATCGATTCGATGTGGGATTTGTTTTAGTAATCGAATGAGTGAGTTAAAAAGTGTTTAAAAGCTGAAAATTTGAAAATCACATGAAGTTACATCACATCACATCACATTCCGGTTTATTGATCTGAATTGATTATATTTGTGAGTAGAAGGGCTTCAAATTATATTTTCAATAAAGTTTCTCGAATTTTCAATAGTTTTCTGCAACATCACATACATGAAAGACGTGGAACAAATTATAAGCCCCGGGCGTGAATCAAATCCGGGAACCTTTGCTCTGAAGCGCTGAGTCGTTATAAGTTAATAAACACTTCGGCTATCGAGGTCGGTCTGGGTCTTGCTCATTTATTATATCTCTAAAATCATGTTTAGGTCTAGTATTAGTGATTCAAAAAATTGAGGTATTGTAAAAAATGTCCTTTAAGTGGCAAAAGATGACTGCTGGGAAGAGAATAAAGTTATGTTTTAGTTCTAGCAAAAGCTAGTCTAGACTAATGTGATTAGAATACCAACTAGTACGAGAAAGTTTGGGCCATTCTATAACACCATTAGTATTTTTACCATACCTTGTTAGATACTATGAGAAACTTGAATGAAAAAATGGTACTGTTTTCAAGAAAATACATTCTTAGAAATTGCATAAATTTCAGGTGCAAATTACTCCAAAAATACAAGTTTCAAAAATTTGTACATAGTATTTTTAAATAGCTGATGCTTTTACAACAGACTTCGTTTAAAGCAAAAATCGCTATTTCCAATTTTGAATTTCTGAATTCTTAACTTAATTATCCCTTAAAACTAGTTTTAACTAACTTATCTTAAATTCGTCCGTACGGGCCAGAGTTCATCGTTGGAGGCGGCGTTCTTCCCGGCGGTCACGACCCCGGTTATAGGAGCGGTGCCCTTCGCCCTGGTGCTTGGCGAAGTGCGTGTGTCAAGTGTAAATAGAACCCAGTGTGAATGTGCGAGTGAATGAAAAAAAATCCAAGAAAAGTAAGTCAAATAAAACATGAAATAAAATATCAATACGGTTTAGGGCAAATCTTAGGTTACCCGCCAAAGTGCCGGCTTCATCCATAGGTTAAGTTAGAAATAAATTAGTAAGTAAGCATTGCCCCCTTCTTTAAGAGCAGCGGCACATGTACCCCAACATGACAATGAACTCCCGCCTCGCCAGGGCTACTAAGAAAGTTGAAAAAAGCGCGGTGCGGTCGGGCGACGGGTGCGGCGGCAGGCAGCGTGGTGACGTCCACGGACGCCAGCAACCCTGGTCTGAGCATCGGCCAGGCTAGTGCCCGGTCCTGTTAGACGAAGTAATTTACCACGTGTAGGTACAGGATTTATCCATTTTTGTAGTTATTGAAGAAATGGCAAATACTTTACAACAGGACGGGCGAAACACAAAACAAAACTAGTGGTGCTACAGAAATGCATGCCGCTACAGACCTTCTCGCCCTAGTTTTCTAATTAGTTTTCTAATTTCTTTGGTCTGAGCTAGCTTTTGGTCTTCCCCAACCTCTTGGCAGCTGCCATGTATCGCCACTCAAAGTACATTAAAAAACGGTTTTTCGGTTACATATTGGTAGAACGAAAATATTGCTTTAAGAATATTAAAGGAGAGCCGATCCGGATGGCCGAGATCGTTAAGGCAGTGGTGCTGTAGCGATCTCGGACCGACGAAGGTCTGTAGCGATTCGTGTCCCGCCTCGGGCATGGCTAAATTTGTGTTCGTCCTTTCCCCCCCCCCCCCAATCATCACCATATCATGTCATCTTCACAGTCACCACACCGTTAAATGTAATAGTGGTCGCTAATGACCTAGATGTTGTTGCGACCTTAAATAACAAAAAAAAGAGGCTAGGGGCGCAATGGGCTTAAGAGCTACAAGTGGCAGGAAACAGGTTTCAGATGCAAGAGGCTTACGAATCACCACCGAACGGAGGCTAGGCTTGTCAGACCCTAGGGTTTAAAAAGACAGTAGAATGGTATAACTGATATCGTCTGCTGCTGCTGATGATCATGATGATAATGATGATGAGGTATTAGAGAATGTTGAAAAAAAATCTTCTACATTGGTAAAAATATTCCATTACCACGCAACAACTTCCTGTTCATCTTACTTTTACCGTATTACCGAGTGTGGTTTTGTTGTCCGAAAACTACAGATAAGAACGTTTCCATTCACAATTTAAATGGCCTAAATATGGTTTAAAATGTTTGTTTAGATAAATACATAGGCTGATTAATGAAACATTAATTTCCTGCTTTACACGATAATTGGATAAGATTTAATGTTAATGTGTACAAATAGATTTACGTAGTTCTCGTATCACAAAAGTGAAGAAAGTAATTCGTTCCGATTAAGATAGAATGTTTGACTTTTATTGGTAAATACGAGAAAAACCGTAACTAACAAAACTAATTTTACAAATTAATTCAGAATTTTTCAAGCGATTTATGTTCGAAATGCGAGATAAGAAAAGAGAAGATAAGTAACATTAAATATTGACAGTTTCTACTAGTATTGAAGATTTAGTGAAACCTTGATCTTGAAATTTAAATACAAGGACTTTTCTCTCTGGAACAAAATATTTGAATACGATAAACAATACCAATAACTGCATTCACCTTCACCCTGTTTTCACTGTGGATAATTCGGATATAGATCTGGCTAATTCGAGACATTTTCAAAGCCATAAATGTAATTGATGAATTACATTTTATGCAATACTTCAATTAATTCTATTCTATCTCATAGAACAATACCAAGTTATTTTCATCTTTAGTCAGGGTTTGGGGAAACAATTATACATAAAACCTAACTCATTGATCTTTCAGTTCAAGTGAGAAAAGCTAGTCATCTACTGATATCGGCGACGTTAACATTGATAATTGTGTCTTCACAGCAAAGACATCATTTTGAATGTGTACAGAGATACCATTTAATACCCTATTGTTCTCAAAAGAATGTTCTCTAATTAGACTTCTCATCAGAGTGAACTAAACCTTTTTCCATCCCAGTGTAATTATTCGTTTTTTGGAATGCAATAATTTTGAGAAACGTCTAAGTTATCGTTGAAGCCCATGGACAAACTTTTAAAATCGACGACGCGAACATAATATCGCAATTAGTTATTAGTAACCTGTGTGTTTCTCATTAAGGTCTTACTTTTTTGATGCCTAGACACCACATATTTAGTATCTTTCTTTCTAACATATAGTTTTCATATGAAGAATAAAATGTTTGTAGTCACTTCGCAAAAAAGATAATACTTTTTACTTTAAAACAGCCGAAACGAATGTTTATTTTCGAGAACAAAAATCAAAGAAAAGAGAAAATTTTGGATATTGTGATGCTTCTTATACTTCAGTTTGCGTCTATCTTTTGAAACTTCAAACTTCCGTCCATTCAGCGAGACGCCTACCTCTTATCTGGTTGTTGATTTCGTTCTTCAGTAATATCTCGTCTGTCTCCATAGTATCCAACCTGTCTTCGTCCCAAGTAGGCCGTGTGTATAAGCGCCTTTCTTGATGTCTGGTACATTGAATATTAACTCGTTACAATATGGAGAAGGCACGATCACAAAATCTTAAAAGAAAGTCTTAGTTTTTCCAAATATGTCTCAGTATAGAAATGCAAGCGAGAGAGAACACAGTGCTGAGTTTTGGTGTAGATAATACTACAGTATAGAGAAGAAAAGTATTGGAATCACCTACACCTGTCTACTTGAATCACTACCATGATCAAATACCTTCCCATGTGCTCGCTATGGCTATTAAATGTCTCAAATAATCGTGACAACGATCCGATAGCTTCCCACGTGCTCGCGACTGCGATCAAATACCTTATGTGCTCGCGTCGGCGCCCAGATAGCTTCGGGCAAAATTACGGCTTCGGTGAAACATGTCACTTTCGTTGTCATTTCATAGCTTTCTGTAAGTAATTTTGCCTTTGGCTAAAAATGGTTTCCCGTCAGTCGACTTTCTAACCCCACACCTACGCCTTTACTAAAACCTGTCACGAATGGTTGACCATTTTTCCTGTATCCACCCACATGACGCTACCAGAATTTGTTTTTCATTTTATAACCTGCCACGTCCCAAATCATGACTATAGTTATTTTATAATAGAAATATACAATGTCGAACATTATCAGTTTATTTCTGCCTCCCTAAGTTGTAATATTTACATCGTAATATTCGCATCTAATTCTTCAATGTTCAGCATGACTACCTTATGACCTATTTCTAAATATACAATGCTATTCCCATGTTGTCATTTCTGAGTACCAATGTTTCGAAATGAGCTATTATTTAATTGTATATTTATCAATATTTCCCTTAGAATATCTTGGTATAAATCAGTACGTATGAATATATGTATGTACGTAAGGAGGGTAGGAAATGGATAATAACATAATTCCGTAAGATTGGAAGCTTATGAATTCAAATTTGGTATACATGTCAAAATTAATACATAATTTGGTTGTTCTGGAGATCTTTCTATAGAGAAACTAATCGAATTTTCTTCAAATGTTTAAGGACAATTTACTTGAAGCAGCTGAGACTTTTTAAAAGTTTTATTGAAAATCACTACGCATATTTTGTTTTAAATTTTTTCTGGAATAGAAAAAAATCACTTAAAAACTCCCTGGTACTGTACCGCTTTTCATTAAACATTTGTAATAACACAGGGTGGTGAAAACCATTTTGACAGCCTATTTCATATTTCTTCACCTGCGGGGGTACGTTAGACTTTCTGATATTAATATAGTGTCTGTCCCTTTGAGTGAACAAAATGTCACGAATTAAGTTGTAATTACCTTCAACGACCTAATCAATGCTTCTCTGTGTGCGTCCCTGGCATTACGAGCTCCCTTTAATAAATCTGTGTGCGGACGCTTGGATCGAAGTTCAATAAATGGTATATTTAAAATATAAGTTTGAGTTTTTTAATATCTGTAGCTACATGCGTTTGTCAATATTATTATTATTACTATTATTATTATTATTATTATTATTATGACTGGAAACCGTTCTTGTTCGAGCTCCCGGGCATTACCGGTTGCAACCTCCAAGCAACGGACGTACGGTACGTCGGTCTGTAGGATAATTTTCCCGTTTCTTATATCGACGACCGCTTTGTGCGTCTATAGACAGTCCACACTAAGTATCATATGTCGGATCAAGCTCTTAACGACGACGGCTGGTGAGCAAATTGAAATCCCATCAGTCTTTGCTTAGCTATCTGGATCTTTAACTTTCGTGTTGGCAATTCTAATATTATGTCCTTTGTTTTCAACCTTAAATATAATTCCTCCGGAATTGCCGTAAAACTACTTCCCGTATCAACTAGTGCATCGACCTCAAGTCCAAAACATGTTCCCCGTAAAACCAAACATCCATTTTCGTTTCGATTGTCCCCTACCTCCTCCCTTAACAAGTCGTCTTCTGGTATTACTCGTGCAACTTTTCTTGAACGATGACCTTGCTTCCCCCTCTCTGGCACAATAAACAGATGAAGGCAAAAGCTCGCAGCGAGCACTGATGACAACATTCCAAACACATCTTCATTGGCGGGAAATAGAAACAATTTTCTTTTGAAGACGAGAACTTATATCCGTTATTTTCTCAAAACAATTTAAATAAATGACCGAAGCAGGTAAAGATATATCACAGGACTTATCTCGAACTCCTGAGAAAGTTAGCACGCAAATTATTGAGAACGTTGCGAAGGCATGACTGATTCCCCAGAGATTGGCATTGCTTCATAAAATCTAATGGCCGATTTCGTAACTAATACCCCCACTCTACCCGCATTTCTTCAATCCATCGTTCAAGAAATGCTGTGCGAGTAATACTAATATACTGCCGATGACCGGTACCTGAAGTGTTTTTCCTTCCTTATTTGGAATGTCCCACCTTTCCATCCCAAACGGCTTCAGTTTTCCACAATCGCATTCACTTGTAATGTTTCTCTTTGTTTTTCTTGCAATATTGTGGTCCGCCTCCCGACCTATCCCGCTTAGTATTATTCTCATTATATTTTTATTTCCTTTCCTCGTATTGCTTCCTTCGCCCTTCCATATCATGCGGCTTGCCTCGGTCACCATTATCCGGTTCCGAAATTTCATTTGAATTTCGCGCCGGTTCTTCCCTATTACCGCCCTTGGTTTGGTCGAATCTATTCGTTCGAGTAGTTCGTCTGTTGGTGTCGACATTGCATTCCATAACAAGTTCTGGAAATGCACGGGCATTGGACTAATAATAACACGAATTAACTCGTGTTGATTTGCATTGCAAGATTTAAAAAGCGCGATTCAAGCGCCGCGTGGCCTGTCATTCCCTACGGGTATTTCTTCCGACGACATCGCCCGGTATTTTAGTTCAAACGTTTGATGGTCGTTCCAATAACGTTAATGTTCCTAAAATTTCATCTTCCCACTTTCATGATCTTGAGGCGCTGTATCTACTGCACGCATCCGTTCCTGCACTTTTCCAGCCATAGCTTGTTCCACGAGTACCATTTTTAATCGTACGGGGATATTGTTCATTACAAAAGAGGTTTCTAGCTTCTTTAGAAATCCAGGATTAATTCGACATGAAAATGTATAGATTGACCTGCATTTCGTATTATTTTTTTTCCTGCCGAAGCTCGGATATTTTCTGTTTCATTCTTTGAAATATCAGAAGTTTGTAATTTTATTTCATGCAATTTTCTTTCAATCATTTGTTCCGAATTTCCCATTTTATTTTGTACCATATCAATTCGATCGCTTTGTTGCATAATGTTTCTATGTAACTCGCAAACATTTGTTTCTAAACCTTCCATTGTTTTCAATTGTCGGCCTAGGTCTTCTCCGACCCCAACAATGGCTTCGTGCAGCATGAAAATTAATATTTTTTTCCTTTTTAGTTTTCTGTTCAGATTTCATAGTTACGATGCTTTCAACGACGCTATTTATTTTAGAATCTAAATTATTAATTTTTTATATCCGGATCTGCCCCACCACTTGCCAATTTTTTACGCATTTCTACAATATTCATTTGCATTTTTGCGTCTAACATCTCGAAATTTCGCTGCATTAATTTATTCAACTCCTCACATTTAGCATTATTTTAATTTAACTTAGAATTTATTTATTTTTGCATCTCCACTAACATATTTAAAATTAATTGGTTTGTATTCGTTTCCATCGGGTTCATATCGATAGTTGGAGATGATGCCATCTCGCCGCTAGTTTCCGCGCCGACTCGTAATATTTCAATATTTGCTTCCGACTCTGCATTTAATTGCAATTAACAATTCTTTCATTCATATCCTCCTCACATACTACATAAACTGTGACACTATCCTCCTGTTCCACTATCTTCTGTAGTTTTACTACGTGTTTCCATAATGAATATTTCTTTGTCGTATTTTAGAAGTAAAAAATGGCTGCCTAAAGGCTGTTTTCTTTTTAAAATAAACATAATGTAATTTTTACGTGCGGTAAACCGTACCACATATTAATACTATGTGCTCTCCCTTACTAATCTTTGCTCTAAATTTTCATCTATATGTACTAAATTGTATATTATTCTGACCACAACTTTAGAATATCTTTTCACATTTTCTACCTTTACTTCACGTAAATTTTCATACCAATCTCGCCTCACTTAATGGGTGCCAATATGACTGGGGACCGTTCCTGGTACCTATTTGTTTCATTATTCTTTTGAATTTTCTATTTCAAAATTCAAATTTCACTCGATTGTTACCCGAAGGTCATCCCAAGATCGCCCCGTCATGATAAAATTCTATATATATGTGAGTCTGATAGGCCGACTATACAGATACTCGGTAGTGAAATATTTACGTAAAGAAGTTTTTTTCCTTTTTTCGTAGGATTGGGAACTCTCTTGTTGTTACTCAGAAATAACAATATTTACTTCAATTACATTTCTATCTATATTATTCTGTAAGCATATACTATATTCATATTCTATTAGAAACAATAACAACAATAACAATTTTCATAAACACGTCCTCTCATACATTCTTCTATTCTCATTATCCAATACTCGCTACAAACCCCTCCCCCCACTTTGCATGCATGGCCAAATTCCCTCGCAATTATTATTTTAGAAATTATCCTTTAATACAACACTCGGTCTTCCTACAATGGCAAATACAAATAAAAATAAATATTCCCCATTTTGCTACTTTCCTTGCCCTGATCCACCGCAATCTTTACCGTCGTCCAGCTTCCATTCAGCCTCCATTTTCAAAAGAATTCGATTTCCACACCGATGGAATTCGCGTTCTCGCGTAATTATATTTCCTTTCTAATTGTAATTTAGTACCGTAAAGCACATCCTTTACAAACTAACAATTCAATCTAATTCTTCCCACCACCAATCAGCTTTCCCTCCTACTCACATCGTGTCCGAACGTCGTCTGTCCCTTTTCTTCATTTCGCGCGCCCTTCATCTGTCTCTCATCTACGCGAAATTATACTCTCTCTCTCCGTCACACGTCTCTCCGTTTCTCCCGCGCCGATCTTTCGATTCTTCTTACACGATCTAACTCCTGATTGGCCTAACACATTTCAACATATTATCTGTTTATTCTTTGGTTTCCTGTTCGTAATAACTTCTTAGTTCATTTCTTTCCCAACAAAATTTGCTCACGTGCCACTGTATTATTTGTTAACATATTATGTATTTTCCCCGCTCTCAATTCTGTTGTCCTTTTCTTGTATTGTTTCAAAAATAAAGCTCACCTCGGTTTCTTTTCTATACCCCCATTGTTGCTGTCGTCCATATTTATAATTAGTTAAAATTTATTATTTCTATTTAATTACCCCTGTGAACCAATCACATTATTATTCGCGTATCGGTAATTTATCACCATGCTACACGTAATCATCCAAAGCCCAGGAGGGATTAACTTGTGTAATTATGGGGATCAGCTTTTTACGGCTGCAGCTTTTTACAGCCTCCTCGGCGCAGACGACGGCTACCGCAACCGTCTGCGCCACGAGGCCACTATTATTACTACTACTACTACTACTACTATTATTATTATTATTATTATTATTATTATTATTATTATTATTATTAATAATAATAATAAATATAATTATTATTAAATATTAATAATAATAATAATAATAATAATAATAATAATAATAATAATAATAATAATAATAATAATAATATTCCCTCTACATCCCGACTAAAATGTTTTGAGTCAGCTGAATATAAAATCAACTCCACGTTGTAACCAGCTATCAAAGGAGCAGATCTAGGGGCTCTCGGTAATTCTACAATACAAAATGTGGGCTGTTCCAAATAAAGCAATTTAATGTATTTCACAGTCTTTTAAAAGACATGGGAGTTTAGCTAAGTTTTTACACAAATTTTGCGGAACAAATCCAAGAGCTCCGATGACTGTCGGTACGACCAGTGCTTTTACGCTCCACATTCGGCTGATCTCGGTTTCCAAACTATTGTTTTTAAGACGTTTCTCTGCCTCCTTGGTTACGACGTTTTGATCGCAAGGAACAGCAACATCTACAAGTAGGCATGCTTTTTTCTCCAAATCCCGGATAACAATATCAGGTTGTTTGCTGCTATCATGTGATCCGTTTGAATTTGTTGGTCGCTCGATATTGTATAGAGACCGACAGATGTCACCGCTTTTGGTGAGTGTTCGTACCCCTTGAGGCATGTGTTTGGAACTTCGAGAGCAGTACAGATCTACCAGTGGCGGTAACTACATACCCTGTCGTATCTTTTCAAGTATTCGGTCATTGCTAGAATTGGAAAAGCTGCGGCGGTATGATCAATGGTTTTTACTGATTCCTGGCAGATGCGGTATTTATCATCTTGCGAAATTTTGAGAATCGCTTTGTCATAATGTCGTGTTCTTAAATCCCGATCCTAAGCTTCAGGTATTAGAAATGCTACCGATTCTGGTTTCATTCTTCCCCTTTTAAGCCACATAAATGATTGATCTTTATTGATCTGCACCTTGTCCATTCTTTTTACATATTGTCTATGGAGTGATTTGTCTCTCCACGATTTAACATTTTTTGTGTCTCACATGTCATGTTTAGTAGCATCAGAAGTTCAGTGTGTGTATTATTCTGCTTGTCTTGCATAGTTTTCTTTGCAATACTTCTTGCTACACTAACAATGCTTCTGTTTCCCATTCTTCGGTCAGATTTCATGACCTGCCCCATTAGAGATTAGAGGGTCATCTTGATGACTGACTACATATTTTCCCGTCCCGACTATTGCATTGTACGAAGATACAATTATTATTATTATTATTATTATTATTATTATTATTATTATTATTATTATTATTATTATTATTATTATTATTATTTATTACCATCATTGCCGCAAAACTGAATTTAATGCAACCACAAGCTCCCCGAACCTCATTTAGTCCATCCTCACGATCTAGAAAGACAGCTTCGGGCAAGAGTCGGGTGAAATGTGAAATTTGAATCAGTAAATTCAGAAGAATAATTAAACAAAAAGGTACCAGGAACGGTCCTCAGTCGTACAAAATTCTATAGGTCCAAATAAATTAATAATTTATTCTTATAGTTAGTGAAAATAATATATTGCTGGTCGAAGTCCTTGTGCTTGTCGAAGTCCAAGCAGGACACCTCACGTTTTCTGATACTAAATGACAATGATAACAAATGATTAGTGCAATTTCAAAAAGTTAATTGTTTGCTCTAAAAATTCTGGGCGTGGAATCATAAGATTCTAGAAAGAGATACTAGTAAATAAAAGCAAGAAGAAATGGAAATATAACAAATAAACGTAAGAGAGATATCGAAAACAACAAACGCAATTAGTGGCATGATAATTGCAAACGGTTTTGGGCAATAAACGTAGTTTTTTTCTCTCGTCTCTAAACGTAACATAGAGCTGTTACTATTTTCAGCGCTAATTAAATAATATAATTTATTCCGTTCCTGAGTGATTTTTTTATTAGTAATATTTCATTGTTTTATCAAGTAATTGGCTTGTAAGTCATCAGCTAACATTGGAATGAAGGAAAGGAAAGTCATTATTATATACAAGTCAAAGGCGGCTTGAATAGGACTAAACGACAGATCGTCTCTCTTGGGCGCGATTTACCTCTCCAGAGCTATCTGTCGGTGGTGTCAAGAACTGCTATCGTCGGAAGAGGGCAATTTGAAACATAGTAGGTGCGATTAATTTTGATTGTTTTCAATATAGGATGTTTATGCAAAAGGTTTTCGCACTTGTTTCAAATGAATGTAATGAACATATAATACTCATAAATAATACATGTATTTTAATGACTTACGGCGTTCAGAAATTATAGATTCTCCTATTTTAAAATGCATTTAAGCTTACTATAAGCTACTACATTAACGTAAAAGAGCTTACTAAGTAAAATCAACGACTGGTAAAAATCCGCATTTATAATCGTCCTTGATTTATCTGTTTCCAGCTTTATTTTTTTTTTATTATTATCCTTGTACGACAAAATTATGCTTTTCAAGGGTTTTCAGGTTACATAGTATACATAATCGGCTTTTAAACTACATTTCATCGTACATCAGCAATGTGTGAAAACAATATTAGAAACTAACTGCTAAGGATACCCAGAAAGGGTCCTTCAGAAAAATATATAAAATATTTGGGGTACAAAATACTTTTTGAATTTAGGAATGTCTGAACCTGTTTTATAGCTAATTAAGGAGGTTGTAGTAGATCTTTAGAATATCTTGATTTGAATCGTGTAAAAAGATTGACTGATTTATCTAGACTATACAGGCGAGAGGCTGGGCAAGATGAAAGAGAAGAGTAGAAATGGGAAGAAAGTTTAAGAATCCACGTTTTTAGATTTTCTATAGATAATTCTTTTAAAATTTGGTAATTTCTGTTATACCACGGGGCTTTTAAAACTTCTCTTAAAAAAATTGTTTTGCAGTACTTCCAGTTTCCGAAGGTTCCTTTTAGCAGACCCTCCCCGTATTGGGCAGGCGTAGGTCAGTGAAGGCCGCGTACCCCAGAGTACCTCGCCAGTAAAATAATGAGCAACCTAAGCGACCGAAAGACAATTTACGAAGACGAAGGAGAACATTTTGGAATCGAAATGACCTGTGGTGTTCCACAAGGTTCGAAACTTGGTCCTGTCTTATGGAATATTATGTACGACAGTCTACTGGGCATAAAACTCCCGCAAAATGTCTCAATGGGCAGACGATGCAATAATAGTGGCAACGGCGGAAACATTGGCCCTACTAGAGGCCATCGTGAACGACACCCTGAGAAGAGTGATGAAATGACTGAAGTCCAAAGCTCTTGAAGTGGCAGCCCATAAAATGGAAGCAATACTCATTACGAACAGACGATCCTACCCCAACCCAACATTCGTAATAGGCAAGGAAAAAATACAATGTCGCAAGAGCCTTCACTGTCTAGGACTGAAAAATGGCAGGGAGCTAAGTTTTGGACCACACGCTACCGAGACAACGGAAAAAGCACTAGGAATAGAAGCATCGCTTTCAAGATTGATACCAGAGGCCCCAGCGACAAGAAGAGATGACTTCTTAAGAGTGATGCTTTCGAAAATGCTCTGTGCAGCTCCGATCTGGGCAGAATCTCTTCAAAACAATAATTTGAGGGCAGTCTGTCCAGAGGAAAGGAGCTCTACGCATAACATCGGCGTATAGAACTGTATTCGGAAGTGCTGTTCCTCTGCTGGCGAACGTCCCTCCTATTGACCTGCTTGTTCTAGAAAGGAAATAAGCTTACGACTACTCCCATGAGCAAGAAGGCAACGAACGGCGAACGCACCAAGATAGATATAGCGCAATTGAAGCAGCTAAAGAAAACGTGATGCACCGCTGGAAGAAACGCTGGGACAGAGAGAAGACCGGCAGATGAACTCATAGGCTCATCCCGAATATATCCAAATGGATAAACCGCACACACGGGTCCGTGACATACCATTTAACCCACGCATTCACAGGGCATCGATGTTTTAAGGCATACCTTAAGAGATTCAGAAAGATGGAAGACGCGGTATGCTACTGCAGCCATGAGGTGGACGACACCGAACACTGTTCCATTGCCCGAGATGAGACACCCTAAGGCATCGCATGATATGGGAGGTCGGGTGTAATGTCTCACCATAAAATATTGATCTTAACTAGGAGAAGTGTACAGCAATAGAGAGATATACCATCTCAAGAAAGAAGAAGACGAAAGAAACCAGTTATAGTCGAACCTTAATACTACCTCGAAGTAGTACAGCTGGCACCATCCTGGCGTAATGCTTAATTGCGGTTCCAGAGTGCATAACGCCAGGAACATAAAGGGTTTGTGGTTTTAGTGGGTAAAAATCTCACACTGTAACAATCTCACACTATATCCGGACAGCCAAGATCACGCAATCTAAAACTATAACAATCTCACTCTGGTGAGAAGTGCGGGCTCCTCTTCGTCTTGTTGGAGATTTCCACAGTTCCCCTCGTAAAAAAAAAGAAAAAAAGATACATAGCGTAATGGGACGGTCGCACGCGTCAGATGACGACTTGGCTTTTAAAACATTGAATTGAGTACAACGCTGCTGCGAAAGACGTCAGGAAACGTGACGTCCTGCATGCGCTTTCGGGGCGTTGGAGACGCCGAGGAATCCAGCCCTTTTGCCTCCGCACAACCCACACCAGGCCGCATCGAGTGACTCAGGGGAAAATAGGGCGTCGTTGCCTTCGAGCGACGCGTCTCCGCTGCGCCCTTTGCCGGGAACTTGAATGACGTTCGAGTTTCGCAGAATTTGGTAAAATGCGGGCAATGCAAGTTCGTCAACGACGCTGCGATAGGGCGCAAGAACGTCACGTGCGCCCGCCATTCACGGGAAATGATTGGGGGGGGTCAGGTGACACGCGGAGCTTCAAGGCGATTGAAAGACGCTAGCTCTGCCATTCTGTTTCCGATCAGGGACACAACGAGGAGAAGGTGGGCCTTGCCGAGGTGGGGGCGAGGGCGAGTTGCTTCAACTCACTTCAAATCCTGCCGCAAATGCCCGAACCAGCGCTGTTGACGCCAGTCAACGCTACCACGCCGCATCGACTCCGCAGGCTTCTCCCGACCGCCTTGCTGAGGGACAAAGAGGGGTGAGGCTAGACGGACCTGGCCGACGACCGCCGCTCACGTAACGGGGGTGGTGAACATCGGGAAGGACGCCCGACCGCCGTGCTGATGGACAAAAGGGCGAGGTGAAGCGCATCCTGCCTCCCACCGCACCACGCCAGACGTCGTGGCACGGGGCCGCTGCTCACGCAAGGAGAGTCATGACCACTCAGAAGGACACTGCCCGACGGCCGATCATAAACTCTGGCTCGCATGGCCCTTTAAGATAAGATTGAATTTAAAACAGTTCTTAGGATTAATTTTAGCATGAGGCTTCACCTCTATCATAAAAAAGGATCATTAAAATCACTTTAAAAGAAATGAAACAATGAGTTTGAATGTAGTTGTAGTATTAGAGGTAGCACTATCACGCATGCCTCCCTCTAGGGAGTCTGCAGACTGAGCAGCCGGGGCAACGCTGGATCGGACAAAATACAGGTAATCAGGTGAGTCGGCGCAACCACATGGAGGGTGCGGTTACAATACATAGTTAAATTGTCTGACAGATGGATTTATAAATATTGAAATATAATTTTAACAATGTCCATTGTTGGTCCATTCATACCCGTTTCCATGGAAAGGTTCAAAAATACTTATTCATTATAGAATTATCACAGATTCTACGAGTTAAACCAGAAATGTTTCGGGAGTGTAGAGCCAGTCCTGGCTCACAGACATTTTGGCCTAAATGCTCCCTCTCCTTATTGAACAAAATAAGAAAATAATCGAGAGCTACATCTACTTCAGAAGTTTGATATTATTTTGTTGAAACCAGGGAGAAAAATATGCGTATTACGAATCAAGATGACACTTCATCTGATACAGATGCTGAAGAATTATGGGGCAATGCCAGCGAAGAAAAGAACTTCAATCTCCTTCCTCCAAGTTCGGGTCCGTGTCGTCAACTTTATAGAGCACTTTCGCACACCGAATCAGTTTCACGCGACTCCCTGGACACTCCCGTGGTTGTTCCGTTATGCTTCAATATAGGTGCAGAAGCAAGAAGATGTAAAAATGATAACCACGCCAAGGAATCATCACAACTTTGGCCCCACTGTGTTGAGAACATTCCGCCACGTACACCTTATAGGATAACAAATGTTGCGAAAGAACGAGATATTCAAACACATTCATCACATTCAGCGGGAAGACTAATGCAGCATGCAATATACAAGGACTGGGAAAGTCGCCATCGGTCTCGAAGTTTAGGAGTGCGGCGCCAGCTGTACAGAAGAAACCACACCGTAGGTATCAGTGCAACAAGAGCATCTTTGTCTCCTGCCGCCGAAAAAGAGGAAAGAAAACAAGCAGACCACTTGGAGAACAAACGCCAATATCGATCTCGCAATCTGTATAAAAGTGCACCTCAGCCACGTTACAGGTTAAAGCACGCCATGGGAGACACTGTTTCTTCGGCAGCTTCATCTCCATCAATTGCGTTAGGGCGAAGGCTACGGCCTATTCTATACAAAGGTGATTTTCAAACTCGGCCTCAGAGTCTAAATATGCTACGCCATTGCTCTCGCCATCTTTACAAGGCAAAAAATAACATTGTTGACACTCTCGTTGGAATGCCTTCGTCCTCATCGAGCACAGTCACGATACTGATGCACCCTGCTGGAGATGGCAATGAAAATGGTGAATGCAGGTCTCAGAGTTTAGGATTAAGAAGCGCATCCAAAGGATTTTATAGAATTGGACAAGCAATGGGGGACAGAACGAGTATTTCTGGATGTTCTGATTCATCTGATGTAGCAGAAAGTGAGCTTCAGTTTGCTAAAGATGTCAGTCTTTTATCGCGTACTTCAACGATGAGGTCTTCGAGACAGTCTGGACTATCAATCAGACCGTCACGAAGACCTTATAGAGAGAACGTCAACGATAGCCCTGAGGTTATGACGCGTTCATTATCTACCGACAAGGATGCAAAGAAGCTCTGTGTGACAGTCTGCAGAGACGGAGGTGTAATACGAATACCTCGGTGTTTGGAACCATGGAGTCGATTCTTTCACCAAGCCTACAGAGAAAGGAATGACAGTTTTGTCGTTGGGGTCACCTTATCGCCTGACGCAGCCGCGAAGCAGCTGTGTCCCGCCAGCAAGCACGCTCAGCTGCAGCGCCGTCGGCCTCCAACCACGCAGGACGGCAGCCAACGGCAGCCTCCGGACGTGGGCTCGCTGTCGCTGTCCGAGTTGCTGCGCGCGAGCGCCCTGCGGTGGCCCGGCAACGCGAAGCTGTCGCCGGCCGAGCGCGCGCGGCGCAGGAACGAACATCGCCAGCGCGGGCGCGACCGCTCCACCCCCGCCTACCAGGTGGAGGCGCGCGCGGCGTCCGTCCTCATCGACGGGAACTACCTCACCCGCAGCATCACCTGGTCGCACTACAGCACGGACACGCCAAGGGACTGTTTTGTACTTTTGGAAAGATTTGAAAGTCGTGATTTACAGCACTGATTCTTTGTGTATTATTTATTTCATGTATTTTCGAAATATACTTGTTTATAACGAATGTTGTGGTTGTGTCTAAACAATTGTATTACTAGGATGTTCCCACTTTCGTCATTATTGGGGCTCGTCAGGTCTCTAACCTCGTGTGTAACCTCGATAATGACGAGGATCAATTGGTTACGACGATTATCGTATCTTGTAACTATCTTCTTTCATCGTCTATCTCGATAGATTTCCTACCTCTCAATCTAGTTTTTCATCCAGTTGTCCTTTGTACATTGAGGAAACGCTGAAATAGTCCCTTTTTTGCTTCTGACCCGTATATGCTGCTTCATTACGCGCACGTGTTGTTGAGCGCTAATTTTGCAAGTTGAGGAGTTGGGCTAGGGGAGGGTTGACATTTTTCATCAATACTACGAAATCAAATTGTAGTTCGTTTTACGATGCAAATGCGTTTTCTATTACTCGTTTGCTAAACTTTCCCGATTTCAAGGGCTGAAAATCACGCATATTAGTACATTTAGTTATGTAGAGAAGAGACTAGGATTCTGGAGCTAAGGAAACATCGCAAATTACACGCCTTCCCGTACATAGAAATAGCTTGTCACGATAAATTAATCAATAAACCGCTCAAAGATCACTGGCGTCTTGATAAAATATTTAAGAGGAAGGCATGGTAAAAATTAAAGGAAATACATATTTAAATAACGAATTCTTGATACGTAATTTAAATATCACTTTGAATTTGCATATTTTAGGTAATAAACGATTCGAAAATAAAACAAAACGAAAATTTCGGATTCTGCTCGTTTCTAGACACTCGTAACACGTAGTAGGGGCGCACAGAAGAGCTAATTTTTTCGCGTATAGGCCAACTCGGACCACGCGTGTATCCAGCTTCAGCAGATGCAGGTACCTTTCTGGAGGGGGTGGAGGGATCAGTATTTTAGCTGAATCCCGATTTTTTTACCCAAGGTTGCTAGCCCTGAGGGTGTGGACGATGAGATGATGATAGTGAGGGATGAAAGAACAGCAAACACACATATACATACACAATTACACCCATTCCCGAGGAAAGCGCGGTCTTCTGGTCTGAGACCGCTACGGTACTACTGCCCTAACGATCTCGGTCATCTGGCAGGTGAAGAGCTGATTATAGATATTTATTAACAGAAAAGTATAGATACCCTCGCCCAAAGAAAACATTTGGTTGAAATTCTTTATGCGTAACCGCGTGGGCAACTCGCGTTCCGGGGAAGGGGCGCGTTGACCAATCGCTAGAGTTAGAACCTTAGTATCTAAGAGATTGGCGCAAAATCCCAAGGGGCGGGAAAGACGGTATCCCGCTGGCGGGGCTCGTTTACGTATGAGGTGGAAATTACGGCATCTCTCCCTGTCGACGGACAGATTTTGCCTGCGCGTACGCCATGACCTGAGCGAGCGTTTTCGGTCAGAATTAGTGTCAATATACCAGTACATATTTAGTACATTGGCTAAACTGACAGAAAGCAACTTTTAGCAATCAATTTGTAACAACTGTCAAATTGCTATTCTGAAATGTTCAACTGAGGAGTCTTCCCGGCCGTTCTAGCGCACATTTTGAAATTATTTATAAAATTGCAAAATTTCTAATTCGCTGTTTTTGGCTCTGAAACATCGGGAGACCCTTCCCCACTTTAGATTTCTAAAAATTAGAATTTTATTTGTAAATTTTCAAGTATTGTAATTTTTTTGTCTCGTCTGAATGGCGGAGAAACGCGATAGAAAATACCACAATCCGATCGGTGCTACCATATTTCGTTCTCGAGATATGTACTTATTTATCATAATCACTCTACTATTGCATTCATTCCATACGCTGTGCGCACCCAAGTATACTGAGAATATAGGGTTTCAAAGTCTCGGCTCATTTGCTCTCTACTTACGCTTAATTCTGAGAGCGGGCGCGATATGGTTTGGCACATGACGCGGCTAAACGGTTCCGGATAACAATATCCGGTTTGTTTGTCGGTATCGTGCGGTGGTTTGAATTTGTTGATCGTAGAAAATTGTACACCGCCTAACAGAAGTCATCCGCATGTGTTTGGAACTTCGACGGCGTTACAGATCTGGCAGTTGAGGTAACTACGTGTCTAGTTCTCCTCAATCAGCATTCTAGTACACAAAAAACGTAACAACAAAGCATATATACAGTTTTAACATAAAAAACAACTTGCCCGGCAAATAATCCAATTATCATTAACACTTTCATGCATTTTATTTACATTCCATTCACACGAGTGCACTACTTTTAAGTACTGAAGTTATACTAATGGCCATTTTATTTTACTCTTAACCTAATCACAAATCTTAACCACGTTATAATTTTGTTTTGATAAAATTGTGTCATCTCCCTGGCTGTTGATTAACTGGATCCCGTAATGGCGCCGTCCCCGACCGCTGTCAATCCGTCCATATCCATACTCGTTCCAATTACCATATTCTCCTTTGTCCAAATTCCCAATTAAAACACTCCCGAATTAAAAATACACTCACTAAAAGCATCACTTTTCCGAAATAGAAAACTTTGATGAAATTCTACGTGAATCTAAGACTCGATCTCGGGTACGATGTTGCCAGACCAAAATCATAAAATCGTCTGCCCATATGCACTGTTGCATTGCCCCTTCCTCACGGCCCAGTTTGAAACAAACGACAGCTCTTCTCTTTGTCAAGCCCGCTGTACCTTTCTACTTTCCTTATTACAAATGTCTTCATATTTCTTCGTTGTAATAATTTCTAATTTGAATTCAAAATAATTGTATTAATTAATTTTCCCCTTTTCCAAATTTCTAATCTTGTTATGTTTAGAACGTTTATATAATCGCCCATCGCCCAACACATTCAATTGTCTTTGCCTAAGATACGAACATTTATTGAATTAAAGGCTTTCGTTGTTCAAAAATAACATAGAGTTCGTGCGATTGTTTATTTATTCTCTGAATGTTCTTTGTTTACTCAGTTACTTTTCACAGGTCTGCTAACAGCAGAGTTCCTTAGATTTTTGATCAATAAGTAACACCTTACACCTCCACCATTTGACGTTCGACTGTTTGTTTCTTTACTAAAATATGTCAATTCCGGGTCCAGTTTGTTAATATCTATTGGGATGCTTCCGAATGGACCGTCACAGTACCCTAACAAATAGGCCACGGACCGCGCGCGATCTTTCCTTCTTGTTCCTCGTCCTCGACCTACTGTCAACAAATACCTGAAGCCTAGATCTTGTCCCAGGTGGGGCAATGCCCCGCTGGTGGGAGATACCTGGTAGGGGAGGAGCCCCGCTAGCCGACAGTAGGGCGACGCCAGATATCGCCATCCAGCGAGAGATCATAGCCAATTCCAGATGAAAAACATGCACTACACTTACGAGACTAATGGCCCTTTAGTATTTGATGCGCCCAGAAGCACTCAATCGTATGTCAACAGTCAACCAATCGTATGTTTTTCCATTTTGAAAGCCAGATACATGTGTATTATACATATGTCGCTCATGACATAGGTACAGGAAGTGTGGTAAGCGACTTGGAAGAGTAGGAATGGTATGTGATGCAGTGAAGAACTTGTTGAAGGTAAATTCTTTTCTCTTGGAATGCTCGAAGTAAAGTGGCAGAGTACATATATTTTGGCCAATAGTTTGGAAATGGTTCGTCAGATATTACGTCGGGATATTAAAGAACTCTAATAGATACAGTCACGCGCGTTTCCAGGGTGATTTTCATCCAGACTTCTGGAAGCGCAGTGAACACAGTTGGTGGTTCACCTTTAGGCAACGAAGACCGTGACCGCTGATGTCGTTCTGTGAATCGAACGCATTTGTTGGCGACAATTGTTTTTAGTAGGCCCGAAATCCTGTCCATTGAGGCATTGCACTAGTCAGGGTCGGATCGCTCCATTTCGGGGCGAGCGATGGGTGGGGAGCACTGCGGCGTCCGGATTGCGGGCGGGGGCGCAGCGCCGCGGCACGCGGTCGCCGAACAATGACACTTTCGTCGGCCCCGTTGCCCACATCGCCTCTGCCCGCCGCCCCACTTGCGCCGGCGCCAGCGTCACGCCCGCCCCCCCCCCTCCGCCCCCCTCCGCCCCCGCCTCCGATCCGGGTGGCCCACTGCGCGGGTGGTTCCTCTGATCGGCGGGCGGCGCCGCGTGGCCAAGCGCTTCCTGGTGGGGAGAAGTCCCTTGGCGGGCACGCCCATTTAAGTAAAAAATAAATAAATAAATAAGTAAATAAATAAATAAATAAATAAGTAAATAAGTAAATAAATAAGTAAATAAGTAAATAAATAAGTAAATAAGTAAATAAATAAATATTCATTTACTTACTTCTTCAGAAAATGAATAAATACATTATTAAAAAATTAAAGTTATTTTTTGTTACTTGTTAATGTGTCCACGGCAATGAATGTAACTGCGCAGATGGTACTATCTCTAAAATAGTTTGTCGAAGTGAGATACGTAACAGATATTTTCGTTATAGCAATACGTAGATGCAGTGGTCTACAGAGGTATGCGGGGCCTGATAATGTATTCTTGTTGAGTAAATACATTTAATGCACGAATATTGCAAATTTGTTATGGCACAAAATGTATGGCAGAAGGTATTTTGTGAGCTCTTTTCCAATTACTCGCTTAGCATGGCTCCTCCAGAGGGTATTTTCATCTTAAAAAGTTTTATTTTGGCTTTGCAAGTTCATAATAATAATTAATTTTAAATATATTTATTCCTGGATCGTCCACTTTCAGCCATTTAAGTTTACAAGAAAATGTATTGATTACATTTTTTTAAATTTGTATAATTACTAAAATTTACATTAATATGTTTAATTATCGTATCGATGAATCAATACTTAACGATTCATGTAAATACCGGAAAAGGGTTTAGAAATGTACAGCGTTTCACCAATTGCATGCAGTGAAACTAGCAAAAACATGTGGTTTTATTGCTTTCTTCAAAAATATTCTGGGCGGAACAGACTATGAAATTTGTCAATCGGATTGTGTTGTCCAAAGAAATTGAATGTGCTAGAGATCATCTCTACAAATGCCGTAAGTTACCCAAAACTAATTGCTTAAAATGCCAGAAACCACATATTTTGAGACATTTCTTAGAAGAATTTTAGATCATCCAAAGAAGATTGGTTCCCGACCAAGAGACCAAGACGAGTTGAATGATGTTCATTTGTCTCGATTGATGGACCAAAAATAGTCTGTCTAACCCTTAGACGCAAACGGACGGATAGAAACACGGACCAACGCATGTTACTCGATTACTATATAAGGAGGTAATGGTATGGTGTACGCAGTGCATTGCAGAGGTGCATTGTTACGTGCAACGTGCATACCAGCTCATGGTCTTGGTGCTTGGAGGCTTGCGTAACAGAAAGGAGCGAAACCATCTTTGCCAACACCTCCTACTTTGCAGATTGTGGCATTCACGGCTTCATAACGTAGATTGACCGATGTTTCCATAATAATACTGCAGCTTCATTCAGGATGATATGCCAACTTGAAAGAAGAAAAGAAGAGAAAAATGAAAGAAAAAGAGGAAATAACAAGGGGAAGAGAAGAGAAAAAAGAGGAAGAAGGAAAGAGGAACGAAGAGGGGAGGGGATACCTCTCCTCGCCTCTTCGTTCCTCTTCTTTTCTTCCCCCTTTCTTCTTTTTCGACAGTGAGGAGGGAAGGAGAGGAGTGGCAGGAAGGGGGGATGAGAGGAGTGGCAGGAAGGGACGATGAGAGGAGTGGAAGGAAGGGGGGATGAGAGGAGTGGCAGGAAGGGGCGATGAGAGGAATGGCAGAAAAGAGTGAGAAAAGGACCGGCACAAATGGGGGAGGAGAAGAACGACAGAAAGGGAGGAGAGGCAGGCAGGAGAGGAGAAGAGTGGCAGGGAGGAGAAGCGCGGCAGACATGGGGAGGAGAAGAGCGGAAGAAGGCGGGAGAGGCAGGAGGAGGGAAGGAATGGACGTAGAAAGAGGGGAGGAGAGGAGTGGCAGAAATAGGGGCGGAGAGGCAGGAAGGAGGAGGAGATGAGTAATTGAAAGAGGGGGAGAAGAAGAGCGACAGAAAGAGTGAGGGGCGGCAGAAAAGGTGGAGGAGAGGAGAGGATGAAAGAGGGGAGGAGTGGATGAAAGGAGGAGGAGAGGAGGGGAAGAGAGGAAAACAGAGGAGAGGAGACGAGACGAGCGGAGAGAAGAAAATAATAATAAGAAAGGATATCAATACTCAATATTGACTAGAACAGATCTCAGTCTAGGAGCCGGTTGAAGAAACGTTTGATATGGAATTCATAAGTCTGTGGTTTATGTAAAATAGTCTGTAGCGGCAAAAAGTGTTTCTGGAACAACCAACAAAACTTATGGAATCTATAGGGCTTTCTATATTTTTTAGGTCCTGAAACGATTCTACAACTGCTTATAGATTCTACAATTATGCAACATGGCGGCTCTGCGACTGCTGCAAACAAACAGCTCTTTATAATACTACTGTATATTACACTAGTGTTCGTGGTTATTGGTGTGTAGTGTGAGTTTTAGGTGTATTTTGTGTCTTGAATATCAGTGAATGCTGTATTCACACAATTATTCTGCGTGTAGTATTGTGATTAGATGTAAGGATTAAATTTGGTTATGATAATGTGTTCATTTCTCGTACATTATTTTTTCTTTATTTGAATTATTTTTTTTTCCCAACACCAGTACAAATCAACTTGAAAACTTTATTTTATGATGCCAATACGCTTTCGTCTACCATAAGGATGTGGATGCCACACTTCCTATGCTTAAGTGAAGCATCCAAACCCTTTCAAAACTTGAGACCTTTGTTCATTCGCGGCTCGTCATTAAAGGCTGTAAGGCGGAGCCTCTCCTATAGAAATCGCCCCCAAAAGAATTTTAAAAATATATTTATAAATGTATTTATTAATTAATAATGGATTTCTGAGTTACATTGTGTAACAATCATATCAAAAATGTTCTCCGTCAGTTCGTTAACTGCCGTTCGAAAGGCATTTGAAGCTGTTGACAGCGAAGACAAAAGCGTTAGGCTCCCACTTCATTCCGCCATGTGTAAAACGAGCAGGCGTGACGTCATGCCTTCACTGCACAGGCTTACCGGCGGACGAAGGCTGCAGCCTGGCAGCCTTCAAGGGTGAGGTCTAGGGTCTGAAGAAGGGTGCGCTCACCAGATAGCATCATATAGCATGCAATCAAGCGAGTAGCATTGGGCATCAACTAGTTTTCACAAAATGAAAAGAAACACAATGCAATGCAGTACAACGCAATGCAACGCAAAGCAATGCAATGCAATGTAATGTAATGCATTTGCAGCGTTTCCTATTTAGAAAATTACAAGAGTCGTTGTATATGATACAATATGGCCCGATTGTATGATGTTTTGGTGAATAAATGAGTGCAATGAATGAAAACAATAGTTTCTCAGTTATGAAATAATTCAAATATTCATAAGATAATAGTTCAGATAATAATTTAAATTATTAGACTTAAATTATAAATCTCATGTCATATTTTATTGCCTGTCTTTATTTGGCAAATTAAATGCCTTAACATCTGGACGCTTCTTCTATCAATGTGTACTATTTAATTGTTTAGCAAATTACTTATCACTTCTTTTTCTAAGAGATTTCAGTAGTATTTTATTATTATTTATTATTAAAAATTGATTCAGCAAAAATTAATATTTAAAATTAAGAATGGAAGGTAAATGAATTTATTTAAATACTAATAGGCAATGGCTACTATAAAGAATTATGGCTAATATAGAGAGTATTTAATATGAAAGAATTAAATAAAAAGTAAAATAAAATTAAATGAATATAATTAAATAAAAACAAATTGCTACTGAGAACTTATAGAGAAACACGACCAAGCACACCTCACCTGAGCACCGCACACGTTAAGAACCTGCATATCGAAACAAAGAATAAACAGTATTCAATTATCGATTGTGTCTCTACCTAGTTTCATCTCGAAGTTCTTATAGAATCGATAGTTATAGATTCCATACATTTGCTTTATAGAACGGTTCACGGCCTATATATTTTATTGAACCCTTTGCTATGGAACCCACGTGGAGAGCTTTATGAAACTGGCCCTAAATCTCTTTCACATGACTAGAAGTGCGCTTGATCCACCCACTCCATTGTTCGGCAGATCACCCTCCATCTCTTGCTTCGCTCTCGCGCGCTGTTTCAGAGACGCCGTGTCCACAGCGATGCAAATCGAGGGCGGCCGCCCCCGCGTACCACCGGTGCGCGTACGGCTGCTCGTAAGTGGTGCAGCGCGCCCCCGCGGCGCCGATAGCCATCGCAGCCCGGCCCCGAGGTTCGGCGACCGTTCGCGTCACGCCGTGCCTCGCCGCGTCCGCTTTGAGAGGCAGCGGGCGGCTGTTAGCGTCGCCAGTGCCCTCGGCAGCCCCACCTCTGGTCAAATAGCCGGGGGAGGGGTCGCCTCTTATTACTTGCACACATGTTAATCGTGATGTCGCACCGACAACGGCATTGCTTCTATAGTATCACTGATCGAGAGGTTCTAGGATTGGACTCTGAAGAGTGGCGAAATTTCGACTGTAGCTACGTAGCTGGGTCGTATTCAATCACTGATAGAGAATTCTACCGGCCTGCTGTTCTGATCGGTAATTTTCCGTGATTTCTCCGATCATTATATGACGAATGACGGTAGTGCCGTAATAATCGGGCCACTGACCACGTGCACTTTCTTTCTCGTCCTTGTCTCCATCCCTTTCATCATAGACACACATGCCCCGCTGGTGGAGATAACAGGTGGGAAGAAACCCCCGCAAACCAACGTTATGATTGGCACCGATCTCACATTTGAACCAGAGAGGAACAACGACACATTTCTGGGACATAACATCCACTACACTGACGGGATTTATGTCCTCAGCAGATGACGCTTCCGGGAACAATAATGAAACAAAACCGACACCTGCATCATTCTCTTAATCATCCTTCAGTTATTCCAACACCAAAATTTATTAAAAAGCGTTGGAAACGTTTTTCAGAAAAAAATGTTTAAACAAAATTAAAAATTGCCTATATTTCACGTAAAATTACGCGAAAAATAGTCAAAAATTCGAAAATTTGTACATTACTATATTTCAAAATCTATCTTTAAGGATCAAAATTTATTAAGAGAAAATATATATCTTCATACTTGTATTTGTAGGAAGAAGTTTGTTTTCTCTAAATTTAGCAACTGAATTTATCCACTTTTTCTTTACCAGGGCCCGGCAATAAGAGTTTTTATGTCGAAAATTGGCTGGTTTTTCCCGCAGTATTCCATAACTGTTCCTTCTTAAGGCGAGAAAGTAAAATTCAACTCTTCAAAATAAGTTATGAAAAGTTTCTTTGAAAAAAAAAGAGTCGTTTTTCCGTAATTTTTGATTGAAATTTATAAAAAAATAAATAAAAACATCGTCTCAAAAAACAGTCCAAATTTTTTCTTCATTTGTGTCCACGGATAGAATAAAGAACGCTTGAAAGAATGGCGCAAGACTTATTTCCGTTCAACTCTCTGAATTTTCGAAAATTGCAAATTAAAAATAGTGCGTCGCACCACTATGTAGTTTGAATGACGCGCTACATATGATGCCTAAGAAAGTCTATAAGCAAGTGCTTTACTGGTCTTCAAATTAAAAGCGGTTGTAAGAGACGTTTGACCAAACCGGCGTGAACATGGCTAATGTGCGCGAAACTGAAGTTGTTGAAGAAGATGCAGCTGATTTACAGTTTCCTAAAGGTAATTTTTAATTGATGTTAATATTTAATATCAATGAATTATTTCCAATTTAGGAAAATATGGAATTGAATTTTGTATTGTATGTTATTGTGTCATGAATTTTGGTTATGAGGTTAGGTTTATTTGATCGTTAAGTAGGATTACAGTTGTAAAAAACATGTTTATAAGGTACCTTTCGAATTGTCACCGTATTAAATGCAAAAATAAGATTGTGATTGTGTCCTTGTCGGTTGAATGAAGAACTAAAATACACGTGTCAGTTCATGTGCGTCTTTTGACTTCTTATTGTCACCTTCTGCTTGCAGACATGGGTGAGATGACACACCAAAACAAGGCTTCAGCAACGAAACTATGCATTATTTGTGGTAATGTATTGAAGGAGCCGTTTATCAAATGTGCAGAATGTGTTGACATGAACATTTGTTCAGCTTGTTTTTCTTCTGGTGCTGAGTGGGGGCTACATACCAATGACCATGATTACATTGTCATTAGAAACGAATTTTCTATTTTTGAAGGAAGTATGTGGTCAGCTAAAGAAGAAATAGTTTTATTGAATGCTATAGAAGAATGTGGTTTTGGGAACTGGCCAGATGTGGCTCGCCGTGTTAGAACCCGTTCCTCAGAAGACTGTGAAAGACATTACATGCAATATTATGTAGACAATCAATCGATACCTGAACTTCCAGTGTTTAGAAAAATGCCTACTATTGAACAAAAACCTCCAATCCCATATTTTGGTAGTAATGGAAATGAAATTGATGAGCCACCAAGGTACGAAGTAGACTCGCCGAGATACAAATCTTTAGCTGGTTACAACGCTGGGCGAAGCGAATTTGAAACAGAGTATGACCAATATGCAGAAGATGATATTTGTGAACTAGAGTTAGATACATTTAGAGAGACTGATGACTATCAAGAACTTGGTCAGGCATTGCAAGTAGCTGTATTGTCGAGGTATAATGAAAGATTAAAAGAAAGGGCCCGTCGAAAGAAAGTTATTAGGAATCATGGACTTATAATGATGCGAAAGACTACTGCATGGCAGCAGTATTATGAACAAAATCTCACTCGACATGTGGTTGAGAAACTTCTTCCATTTGCTCAATTGTTAAGTGGTATGGATTTAGACTATGTTATGGAAAGTCTTAAACATTCAGCTGATCTGCGCCAAAGAATATTACGATTATTTGAACTGCGTGAAAATGGTATAACCAATTTTTTCAGTGCCAAACTTTACTATAAATTACTTAAGAATCGAATAGATCACATTAAGGAACGTAAATTGTTTCTAGCAAATCCAGAATATTGTTGGCGGAATGTTATGAATGTATCTCAAACCACAAGTTCAGTGTCTGGGAGTAACCCAAGAAGACCTGCACCTCCTCTTGATATTGTTGGTCTGCCAATGTATGAGCGTTTGAATGCAGCTGAGCGTGAATTGTGTTCTGTTGCAAGAATTATTCCTGAATCATATTTGGTGTTTAAGAATGTTTTAGTGAGTGAATGTAGGCGAAATGGAAGCTTAAAACTTGCTCAAGCCAGAACTTTAATAAAAATCGATGTCAATAAGACTAGAAAACTATATGACTTTTTGATAAAAGAGGGTTTAATTAATCCTTAAATTATTTGGATAAATGAAAAAATATTTGATAGCAGTTTAACAGAAAGGTGCCTTACACAGAAACATGTTTTTCTACATCTGATTATTGTTATTGCAACCACTGTGATACTTGTGATAGAATACCATTTTATTGTATTTTATCTCAGAGTTTGAGAATGCAGAGACCTTGCTTATCTCTGAAGTCCACATGTTGTTGGAACATCGAAAAGCTCAGAATGAAAGTGCTGAAGAGGAACAGGAATTTTCAGATGTCTTCATGAAAACTTTAACTTACACTAATCGGTTTCGCAAGTTCAAGAACAAGGAGACCATCTCTGCAGTTCGAAAGTAAGTATTGTATATAAACATTTATATTTGATTTACATTTTTTTAAATGCAGGTGAGGACAAAGGTATCTTAAGATTTGCCTGCCTTGTAGTTAATGTTCTTCTCCAGTTTGTTTGCATAAAGTATTGTGGATCATGTGTATATTTCTTTGTTTAAAAAAATCTTTTGTTATTTACTAGTTGAAAATCTGTGTTATCAACTTGTTGGCAATTTAAAATTTGTTTTCAGTTTCAATGAATATTATTTGATTTAGTTTTTGTGAAAATGACAATATTTTTACATTTAAAAATAATTTCAAAGCCTTGTATGTAGGTGGCAGAAGAAATATATGTAAAATTATAATAAACTTGATGAACTGTGCTGTATGAATTTTTTTTTCCTTTGTCAATTGATTCCAGTTTGTTGATGCAAAAGAAATTACACAAATTTGAACTTGCTTCACTTGCCAATCTGTGTCCCGAAACCCCTGAGGAAGCTAAGTCTCTCATTCCAAGGTAATTATAAATTCAATGTTATTGGAAAATTATCAGGACATTTGTAAGAAATTGGTAGATTCTAAAATTTGAGATGATAGGAGAACAGCTTAAAACAAAATGTACAGTAAATGTTCTAGTATTGGATCCCACCAATATGTTTCGTGTTGTATAGAATGCGTTATGCAGTACATCTGGAACAGTTTACTTTACTTACCTGTTGCTATTGTCAACTTTGTGTACGTAGGAGATCAGAAGCAAAGTAATACTTAGAATTCTTGTGATTGATGTGTTTTTGATTATCATCATGCAAGTGGCATATGCTGCTGCATATCTTCAAAAAATACTGAGTATATGTGTCAAAAATTACATTATTACATGTTTGCTGTAATGGGAAATCATCCTATATTGGGAAACAATGATGAACAAATTTTAAACTAAGTTATAGACTTCAAAATTACCATCAATTGTAGTCGTAAAAGTTTGAGACATAACTGCCGTACTTCTCCTACATACGGACATGTAGTTTTTTTATTTATTATTATTATTATTATTATTATTATTATTATTATTATTATTATTATACATATACATATACATATATTACGGAGTTGCTCTACAGCTGTCGCCGTTTCTCCGCTCTCAGTCTCCATGCCTCTCTATTGGATCATAGATCATCTGGCATTTCTCTTGCCATCATAGCGTCTTGCACTCCCTGCTGCCATGCAAGTCTGGGTCTTCCTCTCTTCTGTCTTTCTGTCAGCACCCGTTTTGGCCATCTTTTGTCTGTCATTCGCATAACATGACCGTACCAGACGATTTGTTTGTTCTCTATTTCGTCACGGATAGATTTCTTTACATCCATTTTCTTTCTTATGTCGTCGTTCCTGATTCTGTCACGTCTGCTATAACAGCAGCTTCTACACCAGTAGTCCATTTCAAGGGCCAGCAGCTTCCCTTTTGTTCTTTTATCGATCTCCCAAACTTCTGAACCATATGTTGTAACACTCTTAACTAGCGAGGAGTAAAGACGTCTTTTAGTAGTGTTAGTGATGGTTTTGTTCCATAAGACAGTGTTTATACTTCGTGTCACGTTTCTCCCCAAGCTTATTCGTCTCTCAATTTCGTCATGGCTATTTCCCTTATTGTTAAAAAGTACACCAAGGTATTTATATTTGTTTACCCCTTTCATTTTTCCTCCATTTTCCACAAGAAGATCTTCTATTTCATTTTTACCAACTGCCAGGTATTCAGATTTGTCCATATTAATTTTAAGTCCTGCTCTTAATCTTAATCTGAGAGGTGTTATTCTTATATAGATTCTGTGTGGCTCCAATTAAGTTTTCACTGATTTGAATTCCATCCATTTCTTCCCATACTCTAGCAACCGGTACATTGTCATACGCCTTCTGAAGATCAATGAAACCCAGATGAAACTTCCCTACCTCTCCTTGTTCTCTTTTCTATAAGTTGTTTTAATGTAAATATATTGTCTATGACCGACCTGCCGGCAGTAAAACCACATTGTTCCTCTCCTATTTTTCCTTTTATCTCTTCTTCTATTTTATTTCATATTATTTTGCTATACAGTCTACCTATAGATCCAATAACTGCTATTCCTCTGTAGTTTGTTTCATTGTCTCTAGATCCTTTCTTATGGATTGGTGTTAGGTAAGACGTTCGCCATTCCTGAGGAGGATTTTCTCCATTCATGCCCCTTAAAAACATGTGTTTGAGCATTTGGTGCAGTTTATAGGGACCATATTTCAGTAATTCTGCTGGTATATCCCCCGGACCACATGACTTATTGGATTTCATTGTCTTAAGTGCTTTTTCTAAATCTTTAATTGTCAGATGTACCCTTTGATCAAATTTTACTTCCTTGTGTGTTTGGAAGTTTCTATTTTCTAGAAGCAGTCTTCCGAAATACTCTTTCCATTTATTGATTCCAATGTTTGATAATGCGATATTGTTTTTCTCATTCGATTTAATAGATTTAATTACTTTCCAGGCTTCTGAGCTCCGTGCTCCACCTATGAATTGTTCTATATAATCGCATTTATCCAGCCATAATTTATTCTTCCTTGATAATACTTCTTGTTTTACTTCTCTACTTATTGCTTTGTACTGTAAATTAGTTTCAGTTTTTTTGTCACTAAGCCATTTTAAATACAGTTCTCTTTTCCTCTTAATCTTTTCTTCTAGACTTGTGTCCCACCAATACTGTTTCGGTTTTAATTTACAAGTACCTAAAGCCTCCTCTGCGGCTTGGTGAATACACTCTTTTACGTGTTCATGTTCTTTTTCTATTGGCCTGTGTTTAACCAATAGTTTAGTTTCAAGCCTTTTTCTGTAGAGATATGCTGTACTTTCATCGAAAAGACTGCTTAATTTGTATTTGGTAGGTTTCATGACAAATCCCTCCTTATTTTCTATATCTGTGCTAGTCAATGTAAATGGTATGAATATTTTAGCAATTACCAAACAATGATCGTTACATTGGGCTCCCCGTTTCACTCTAACATCTTGGACACTGAGTGAAGTTTTTTGCTTAGTAACACAGAGGTCTGTTATAGATTTTAGTTTTTTTGTATGTTGGTACCAGGTATACTTATGAATATCTTTATGTTGGAAGGAAGTGTTATTAATTTTCATTTCATACTCTTCACAAATATTAATAAGTCTTTTTCCATTGTCATTTCAAGTTTCCTCACCATGTTGACCCACAATATTGTTCTTGTGTCTTCCAACTCTGCCGTTAAAATCTCCAGCAAATATTATTTCAATTATTATTATTATTATTATTATTATTATTATTATTATTATTATTATTATTATTATTATTAATGTTAAATTAATAAAGAGTTGAATACCATATCCATGTTGTATTGTAGATGAAGAATTAGCCTTGAAAACTGTTGCAGCCAACAGGAAACATTTTGAATTAATAAGAGACATGACAAGAATATGAATAATAAGAATATGTTTATGAAATTAATATAAGTTTAGAACTGAATACTACAAATTGCAGTGTGTGATTATCTTTGAGAAAAACTTTACAAAAATTCTTCTACATCACTGTTTACAGATTTTTGTTTTATTAATGTGTGATAAAAGTGTAATCAAGTTCATATGGAATGGAATGTATACTGCGATTTTTGCTACTCTGCCCCAGGCAGATATCAGCTGTTGACAGTTTCATCTAATTGGGAACTTGAACTTCACCATAGTAACATCACTGTGGTGAGGTTCAAGCTTCCGATTGGATGAAACCGTCAACTACTGATTGGCAGGGGCAGAATTGAATAATGTGAATAATAACTGAATATGTATTTTCTTTCTAGTATAGGAATTGTAATCTTCATTTTCCAGAATAGCAATTGTAAACGTCATTTTCCATAATAGAAATTTAATGTAGCCACAAAAGTGCAAAATCATTAATTTGTAGTGCATAGATTACAAGTAGAGCCTAGAAATTTGGCCAATATCTTTTTATTCTTGTTATGGTTTTATGGCTTTTAACTACTGGAATCACTTTGTTGTACTGGTGGAAATAGTGAAAATATTTATAACATAAATGTAGGGAAAATAATCATGAAAGTTCAAAGTTTTGGATGAATTGTTCTGTTTTTAATCTCTGTGTGTGTTCGTAAAACAGGCATACTCATACTTGAAACCTTTCCTGATAGTGTTCAAGTGAAAATAAGGGAATGGCTATGGTGGCTTCTTACTTATTGATCAAAGAAACTCTTTAAATAAAAATAGTTATTTACAAAAAACTATTTGACTAATTAGGAAAATAAACACACATTTGAAATTGTGTTTGTAAGCTCATTCTGATGCTCCACAACCTGGTGTACTATTGCATTTAAAAAATAAAAATTGACTATTGACGGTGTTTTGTTAGAAATATGTTACATACATAGCTCTAGCCTACACTGTTTATTTTGCAAATGGTATATTAGTGTCATTTTTTGTTGTGAAGTTAACAGGAGTGGTCTAATCTATTGGATTGACTCTACGACATTATATTAATATAAACATCCCCATGTATAGAGAAGCATTTTCTTTATACTTTTAAAAATTAAAGACAGTATCCTTATAAATTCACTTATGTTAAGGCAAATGTTACAATTTCTCGAAACATCTTTCAAGACTTATTGATCATACTCACAAATAAATACAGTTTAAGTAAATTTCCCAAATCAGTTGTATCAAGGATAGTTGCAGCTAAGCACCCCTGCACATAAATGTTGCATTGACTTGCGATAAGTAATGTGGTTCATAGAATAATACTGCAGCTTATGTGAAATGGCACAGAAGCACTATGGCCTTCCTGTATAAGATACACTGTTAATCTTATGACACACATCAATGTAATGCTTGTCTGTCAGACTTAATTACCAAAGAAACATAATAAAACCTTTCAATACAATCTTGTTCACTATAATATAACCTATGTGTAATGGTAATTTTAAATTATTTTGAAAATTGAAGTATCTTTGTTCTATCATTTGGAGAAATTTTAAATATAATATACAGATAAGAACATTACATTTCTACAAAGCAATGTTTGGTCCTCACACTGCATTATAGAAGGCAATCATAAATGCAAAAATTGGAAACTTCCGAAATGACAGTCTGAGGACTTTTAACATGTTCTTAAAAATGCTACATGGTGTGGGACCGTATTGGCAGAACTTTGGAAATTTTTATAGTGATTAATAAATTTTTAAAATAAATTTATTTTAAGCAGTAAATGCATGAGAATGAGGGTTTACTGTAAAGTAATCAAAATAAATAAAAAAATTAATGTTCTGAAGAAAACCTGAAAGAAATTAATGTTTTCAAATGTGACCTGGTATTTTTAAACAAATTGGAACGGTATCCAGGAAAATGATCAATTTATTGAGGTTAACCTTCAGTTCTGAAGAAGTAGTTCTGTGAAAATGAACTAATCCTTACATCAAAATAACTTATAAACATTACGGTTTTTGTATGTATGGGAGAAAGTATTCTGCAATAATTTTCCAAGTAGTATTTAGATTTTTATATTTCTTCCTTTAAATATCTTGTGAGTTATAAACGTCTTAAAGATATTCTTTTCTTTCAGCTTGGAGGGTCGATTCGAAGATGAAGAATTGAGACAAATACTTGATGATATTCAGACGAAAAGAAGTCTTCAATATTAAGTTGTTTTTCTCTGTATTAATGGGCTTTGTGAAGTTTCTGTGTTGTGAATTATATTATAATTTTGTGTTCATAAATAGGCCGTAGTACCATGCTATATATTTCTGTATTCTGTAAGGAAGGTGAACATAATTTTTGTTAAACTATGAAGATCTTTTCCATGGATAAATTTTGATATGAGCTGGAATTCTTGTTTCACTTGTCTCTTACACCTGTATTCAATGTTAATTATTGTATTCTAGTATTATTTTATGAGTGTATGCATTTTTCTGCATTTTCATTTCATTGAAATTATCAATAGTCTTTACCAAAGAGTGAAAAGTGTATTGTTTATCTGAACAACTATAAAAAATTAGCTATGTTCTTATGTATTTTATATTTAATTTGTGAGGTATTTTCCATTTTGTCACATTCTCCTTAAATAAAAGGAATAGGTTCTTGTTATATATAGGAAATCAATCAAAGCACATCCCACATGGTTTAATGAACATCAGGTATTCACTAGAACTGCAATGTTACAACATGATGAACAGTTATGTTACACCCAAAGGTGACTCAGCAGCAATGCTAACATTCAGCATATGAAAGTTTATATCTAGAACTCCCCCCAGGGATTATCTCCTAGATAATCATTCTACAATTTGATGAATTAACTGACTGCACTGAAATTCATACATTCAAGTAGCTTTGTGAAGATATCTGCAATGTTTTGGTCACACCTTGTGTATTTCAGTTCTGCGGTACCATCCACGACTCTCTCTCTCTCACAATATGGATCGTAATTGCAATGTGTTTGAACTTGGATCTATCCAAATAGTTCTGGTATCTACAGTAGCTGCGTGACGATCACATTGAGTAAGGTTGGTCAATAAGATTCATTCCATATTAGTTGGTCCAGAATTAAATAAATTTGTCACTCTCTCTCACAATCTCAGGACAAAAAAAAAACAACATACTTTGTATTAAAAATTCCTTGAAGTTTTGATTGTTCAAAACAATTTTTTTTAAATTTACTCTACATGGTTCACAAATACCCATTTGGGTTTTAAGCCGCCTGCCATTTTTCATGAATGGAGACCTATTCAGTTTTGAAAATTACTCAAGGCTGAGCTGTAGGATTTTAAACTAAAACGCAATAAACTCAGTGAATTCTGGCCTACAAATTAGTCATAATTACCTACTTAATATGTTATTTGGACAATATATGTGACGAAAACTATCAAATGTGAGTACACAAATTTCAATTGTCTGAGAGTCATTTTTCAGTGAAGGGTGAAGTCACAGCCTGTGATCTTTCTCATAGCAGTGTAGTTAATATTTGTTAAATATTTATGATGAGCAGCATACCATATAAAAATTGGAATTTTGGATTTTTTTCTAAACGTTCAACTGTAATATGGTAATATCTCTGTTGGGGGACCAAATAAAAATTTGAAATTTGCACTCGTAAAAAATCACTATGATACCAAATTGCAGTATAAATTATTACTTAAAGATCCAATTCTAGGTAGGTTTTAAAAAAAATTGAGAATTTATGCAGAAAATCTTTTATTCCCCCATTTTTTAATATTACTGAAATGTCACAGAAGCTCATCTGTAAAAGAGGTCATGTTGATGTCAATACCATTATATTTAAATACAAAATCGACAACACACAATGAATTTATAATTTGAAGAATCAACAGTGTAGCTATTGAACTTGATGAAGTTCACTTGTGGATAACAATGTGTACTTCTGTTTTATGAATTTTTTCAGCTTTTATAAACACACGTTAGGGGGGAAAGGGGAGACGGGGGTTGAGGCAGCATTAGGCTGCATTACATAGGGGTAGGTAGTCATGGTTTAGTGTTACGTAATACTGATATTTATTTTTAAAACCTTTCAACACTTGCTGAAATAATTCCTTTTATTACTCCTACACTACATCATCACCAAATTAACAAATTAAATTAAAAACATAGTAAATTAAAGAAGTTATATTGTGTAAGTTGTTATAATAAATGAAAATATTTTTCATCAATGATATATTTATTGAATCTTTTAGATTGTGAGGAAAATATTCAAAACTGATCTACAGTAGATCCAATTAGTAGGCGCAGTAGACTTGGTGTATGTGCATCATTCGTGACAATTTGTTAGAAATTTTCTCGCCTTTGCATCCTTCTTTCATTCTAAAATTGTTCCCAAACTTATTGTTATGTGCAGTCCACGTCACCAACTAATTCTCACATTAAGTAAAATAAATTTTAATGAATAACAGAAATACAATTAATACAATCTGTTTCTGCTTTATAATTGAGTTTTACTTATTGTAATTGAAAGAGGGTGTGGATCTTGTCGCAGGCGTTATGTAATTATTAGAGGGGATTCAATCACCTGTTACAGGTGCAACAGTTACAATTAATTATCACATTCTAGGTCAGAGTTTACCAAGTCCAATACATTTTAGTTTAAAACACTACAATATCTCGGAGGGGAGTAATATACCAAACCATAAATGTCTACAAACGCCATAGATGATGTGCAGCTTAAAACAAAAAAATGGCTGCCATAAGTGAACCATGTGTAATAAAGATTTTAAAAAAATGCTTTTGAGCTAGCAAGTTATAAGGGAATTTATTTGCAAAGAATGAATTTTTTCTGGGATAGTCAAGCAACCAGTGCTGGACCACCTAAAATGGATTGACTCTGAAACATGAGGCACTTCAGGGATTCTCTGGCCCAAAATACTTCCCTTGTACAATATGCATTTCCAAATATTTTGCCTTCATGATGCTGGGTGTTACCAGCGCCCCCTGAAACAATAAAGCTTGGTGATGGGCAACCATCTTGCCAATGATGTCATGATGAATAAGCTCGCACCACTGTAGGCCCATGATGATTCTGTCTATGGTGCTTGAAGTTCATAGCAAGTGTGTTTCCACAATTTATTTCTTCCTGGCATTTCATTTCCCTCTAAAGGATTTTGGTAACGATTATCAAAATAATTTATATTTTCCTTTTATTTTCATTTTAATTTTATTTTCCTTTTATTTCAGGAAAATATGTTTCTTTGAAATAAAATGATAAAAAATATTTTTTCCTTTAACTGCCATCCAAATTGGAATCGGAAGTTAATACAAATAGATGAATGATTTTAAAAATGTTAATTTATTTTGAAAAAACATCATATTGCGATTTACATACATTGAACGACACATTTGTGTAATCAAAAACACAGAACGAAGGTGTATCACTTCTTTTGGAATACACATATAAATATTTTAATATTGACTATGTGGTGCTGTTGTCTGAAATCACTCCTAAAACTTCAAAAGCTATGTCCTCCAAATCAATTACAATTTGTGAAACAAAACTGTTTAAAAGTTCAGTTTATACATTGGTAAAATATGTGTAAAATCTTTATATGAAAGCAGTAAGTTGTAAACCATAAACACACGTGTACTTGTGGATTTCTCTTGTCTGATAATAGCGGCACCAACCAACCTCCCTCCATAATCCATAGTGGATTGTATATCATGGGTCAGTAAGATGACTTGTTTTGTCACTGTCCTCTAACAATGAAAATTTACCACTTGAATTAATTGGTATATATAGCTTCATTAACAATTGTAGATAACTAATTCTTTTTATTCAAATATATTTTATTGAGTACACATCTTATCTTTTGTTTACTTACAATGTTTTGGAGTTTGATTCACTCCATCTTCAGACAAAACCCAAACAATTACAATCCATTCAATAAAAAATTCTCAATAGATAGTACTAAACTCATCATCTTTATATCCACCATTCTTCAATACAATACTTATTCAAACATCTACATTATCATCTACATTACACTTTGATATTCAATACTCTTACCACTTGTAGAACTTGCAAAGTAGAAACCAATCAACACTTAGAATCCACATTCTTTGTACTTTAAACGCTCTAGCTGTACATTAGTATGATCGTCAATTAAAATTATATACAACATTATTCATCACCCGACCTAAATTACGTAAATGAACCATAAATACAGCAATTACACATATTACATTCATTGTTATATAGTAACATCATCTTATACATTTTTACAAACATATAACACACTATAAACAAACCAGTATTGAGATACATACATTCAGTACATATGTACCAACAACATACAAATTCACATAAATATCTAAACTCCGAAACATTGTGAGTAAACAAAAGATAATATGTGTATTCAGTAGCAAGTGTATGAGAAGAACTTTGCAACATTGTTTACATTTGAAAATTTACCACGCATATACTACTTCAGTAACCTCGAAAAATCGTATTCAACCTGTGGCTGGTCGAAATATTATGGTTAGTGACTTCATTGTTGAGTTGTAGGGCAATGTAATGCAATTAGATCATCTCAAAAACTGATATGTGTGCTGAGAAATTATTTCAGCTAATTACAGAAAACTAAGACCTCCGAACACCCTTCTCTTGACATTCAAAACACCCTTCACTTGCTCTTTTAAAAATAACAATATCTTGCTTTTTGCTGGCAAAATTCCTTTCATCAAGCTAAATATATGCAATGCCAAGGCAGTCAAATCATTGGCATTATGAGTAATGCTCAATTCATCACCAAAACTTGAGTGGCATTCATTTACAAGGTTTTGTAAATTATTTGTTATACCAACTTCGGTTGCTAATATTTTTTTATTTGCTTTAGTAACTAGTGCACTCCTATAATGGACAAAAACACACAATTTCTCATCAACCTTCATCATATTTCTTGGGGATGTGGTTCTTCTTTTACCAGTATAAAACAAATCAGGGAGTTCCTAATTAACACTGTCCACTCTGGGTTAAATTCTGGCAATATCTTCAGTTCATGTAAACTGTTGAAAACACAAGATGAATTATACTTGGCATATGTTTCGAGACTAGTAGATATTGCCCTTTCAAGGTTTTCCATCTCTATTCTTCTTTTCTTGTCAGCTGGACTTTCATGAATTGAAGTTTCAGGTCTTGATAAACAGGCTTCACAGTCTGCTACTTTAGATGGTATTACACCTGAAAAAATAATTTCCAAACAAATACATAACAAAATGCATATAACAATTTAGTTGCAATTAATTTGATGTTATTTACAAATAGGAACCAGAGTTAACACTTGATAAGAAACTACAATTAATGGGTGTCGTCTCTACCCTGAAGAAGCCTGGGATATGACAGGCGAAATGTCGTACTCTCAGCCAACGACAGGGCGTCACCCGGACTGCCAAGAAGTCATAAATTTGAGCCACGGAAACCTACGTGTACACTTCCAGCCATTGTGGTTATGCAGTAGATTTTACTGCCAATGCATATGAAGTTGGGTCTTCAAGATTACATTGTACCTTATGTCAATATATCTCAGCTTCATTTTGAGGTTCCTGGGTTTCTACAAAGCCTCTGTTGAAGTGTGATGCTGTTTTCCACATCTGCATGAGCTTTTTCTGATGTCCTCTTTGGTCATCCTCTCTTCTTCGGTTGACTGCATGATGCTTGTCCTTGTTGGAGGTTGTTCACTGTGGGTTTTCATTTTCCTATCTTGGAAATCCTCTGAACTCGCATGCATCTGAAAAATTATCATATTCATTTTCATTGTCTGGGAAACTTTTGAATTCTTATTCAGTTTTAGCTGATGAGCATGGACCAGCTTTATTTGCACTAATGATGTATGAAATAGGTATGCATTTACGCAGTAAAATCTTTGAAAATCTGCACTTAAGTGTGTCCTATAGATTCAGCCAGCACTTTACTCTTACTATACCCAGGGGCGGATCCAGAAATTTTTTTAATGGGGGGGGGCAGGGAATTTGTATGTCTTTTTATATATGTAGACCCAAAGATAAAATAAAATATAAACAAGGTAAAATGCTTTTAACAAAATTAAAATATTAAGTTTAATTTTTAATGAATACTTTGTTTTAAAATAAAAAATAGTAATAATTTGTTATTAAAATTATTGAATTCAAAGCTGCAAAATGATGCAGGATATTACATTTTTTCTTCTATGATACAGATGTGAACAGATAAAATATACATAAAAATGCATGAAATCGATTTACAAATTATACATTCCCTTACATACAAACATTACTGTCCAGGACTAAAAAGAATTGACAGAATTTTACAAAATGTGTATCAAGTATCATCTACTTTTTCTTTTCTTATTCTTTTTAGATATTTTCTTTCTCTTCTTAAGTACTTAATACTGTGCCGTCTCCAGGCGCATGTAAGCAATCCATGTCCTCTTCTTTTGTTTCGGGCACACTGTAATTGCGCGAAATATCACAGTGGGCCATGATCATTCACTTGGCACCTAGAGAGAGTATCATTCACTTGGCACCTAACTTCGTCAATACTGTTTCTGGTTGCATTGGCCGCACTCTAATATATGGAAGATTGGCTGTAGCATCGCGTATCAAGCAGAGTAAGAAAGAAAATCTGGTTTCTTTATCGATATATTTTAGATGCTTTTACAATTTTTATACAATTCTACAATTTTACATAATTTTTCTTTGCTTTTAGGGCATTTTAAAAACATTGTAAGAGTATTTTATTGATAATTTTTGGCGATAATTTAGGTCATCAAAACCATCTCCTAGTTATATTCCCCATCCTAGGGATACTATAAAAATGCCCGTCTGTGAGTCGAGTGTGGTCGGTAAATTATGGTAGATTTTTATTCAAAATGTTTTGGTCGAATGTGTCATATTACAGATTATGTAGAATGACGCAGGCTACACTCGGCTCATGCTGCGGTATGTTTTTATTTGTTGTAATTATTATCCATAAATATTTTTGCTTGAAAGTTTTGTGACATGTTGAAATTAACTTACTGAAAAATTTGGGGGAGGGGGTAATTCTCCCATTCCCTGCTCAATTAATCTAGTAACTTGTCATGAAATTCAAGCAAAAATGTTTTTCCCCTCCCGTGGATATGTGTCTGCCACTCAATGAAATTTTGAATAGTAGTAGTTGTGTGTTGTGTTAAGTGTTAGTTTCCAGAAAGGAATGTCTGCTGCTAAAACATTTGAATAGTATTCCAACCACATATGAACTCAATTCGCAGAAACCCTTAGCAGTCTCTTTCTTACCATGAAACGGGGTGTTATTTTCTTTTTTGTTATGTTTCTCTCTTATTTGTAAGGGCATTACCAATTTTCATGACAGGATGCAATTCTCAAAACAAGTTCTTTTCCTGTTAAATATTATTCATAATTCTTATTCATGTAATAGATACTGCAGTGAGACATATTATATACAAGCTTCTTACAAAAAGAAAAATTAAGTTTATTAAACCAATATAGTAAATAAATACGAGTGATGATAAAGGGTTTGAAGCAAAGTATACAGAGTATTTAACAATTTGCACAAATATAATGCTGCTTAAGTATATCCAAAATATGCATCGTAAAATCATATTTAAATAATTGGACACTAGATTCTGTAATTCCCTGATGTTCCTTATACCTTGTAGCTAGATGTGAGGAAATAATTTTAACTCTTTTTTTGCATCAGCCAGTTCTACTTTTCATATAATTTCCTCCTGAGAGATGAACTTCCCCATTTGCAACACCTGTAAGACAGACCCCTTTGTGGAACCCATCCTGCGAAGTTTGCTTGCAGCTGTTGTAGACATTGTCTGGGCAACTCTCTATAGGAGATGCTTGGCAACAACTCAAACAAGTCCCTCTCAAACCTCTTTTCCATTCTGTGGGAAAGAAGAATAATACTACTATTTGAGGGATACAACTATTTTTTTTTTCTGTTACTTGGTCTTCGTCAGTTTTTAAATGCTATTTATCATTATCTTGCACTTCTCGTTTAATAAATTTTATATGGCCTTTAAGCCTTCATTTTAAATTACTTATGTGCTTTTAATCTTCATGTTAGTTGCATCTGTAACATTCCTTTAATTAAATTATTAAGTTTTTAAATGAATTTGAAATGGACACCAAACACTATAGATACTGAAGTGTCCTTTAAACCTCAATCAGTCAATTCATCTTGAGCATATTTCAAGTGTGAACCAGATTGATAATGTTGTCATAATTTCAATGAAAAAAATTGCTGAAGAGAGAAGAATGAGATAGCCTTGATAATTGTGCCTAAAATTACTTGCATCAGATAAATATGTAATTTGATAAAGGAAATGGAATAAGCAAGGACATCTCGTTCGTGTTATCTTTGTTGCTGGTAAAAGCAAATATATACATGAATATAAACAGTATATGATAAAAATAAACATAAAGGGAATTAAGTAATTCTGTGGTTTATCAATCTTTTTACTGCAATAGCCCAAGTAAATTTGTCTTTCTACTCTTACAGTGAATTGGCCTAACACACTCATTTGATAATTCTCCAATCTCATATTATAGTGAGATTTCTTACAATACATAATTTGTAAATGATTTTAAAGAATACTGTTTGAACTGAATAAAGGTTTCTTAGAATTTTAAACCTAATGGGCTGTGAAACTAAGCATGAACTAAATAAAATAGTTGAATTCAAAATACTGCTACCACTATCACTACTGTGTTGATGTTCCTAATTCCTGACAGTGGGGACCACACATGTTGATTTGATGTTGGTGTGTTGGCAAATGTGGACATCACTGGTGCTTCCTAGGTATTTTATCAAATGGTAAAACACTCAACAATCAAAGTTGAGATATTTTCCTTTTTCATTTTTCCTAGATTGGCAAGCAACTGGCAAAATAGTGTTATAAAATACAGTATCTTTTTATGCAGTAAATGTGCTTTTATGTTGATCACTGATTTACTGAATTCTTTCATCTTTCAATTGCCTCTCCTCTATATGTCACGTGCAATGGCTTACCATTATCTAATCCAAAGTGCTTCGTGTGTCTGTTACATTCTATTATTGGGTCTTTCTCTAATAAGTTTCTGTTTTAGCAAGTGGACATTCCTAGTTTCCTTTTCATTTAAAAAAAGTGTTGCTCACGTTTTGGCACAGGGTGGTAAATTTGAAAACGGAATATGAAATCTGGGATGGACTTTGAAGAATTTGAAATATCAGTGGTCAGATTTTTGAGTGTCAACCTACATAGTTTTGTGCACCTTCTTTGAACATATTTTACTTTCTAATAAAAGTTTTTATTTGTAACACGTAATAACCACTTCAGCTTACAGATGTGGGAGATATTTAAATAATTAGATGGGTCAGGACAATAATTTGTAATCAGTATGTTTGTTTTTAAGGTATAAAGTATGTTTTTAAGGTAAAATTTCCATGCTAGAAAGCATGGATTTCTCTGTGCATATTGGGTATGAGGAAGACTCAACACTTGCATGCCATTGCATTCCATCACTTCTGCTCTATTGCCACGGTCGTGTTTCTTAATTTTGTTGTCCAGAGATATTTTTGAAACGAAAATCGTCGGCATTACTTGTCCGTTTTCTAATCAACCTCGTTAAATTCTATAAATCAATATAGAAATGTACGGGACTTAAAGTAATATTCTATGAAAGTACTATCATTTATATTCTTTTCAATCGAAATCTTTTATTCTTTGCTATCGAAAGACAATTTTGTAAATGTTGAGGCCTTATGTCAAGTACCTCCAAAAACCAAATTATCCGTTTTAAACTTTGTGGACTTGATTTCATTTTAATGGATCGAGGTAAATCAATTTCGGAGATAATCGGCAGAACGGATTAGGCACTAGGATTACCCATTTCGGTAATACAGACGTTTCGCAGTTAGATTTTTCGTTGTCAAAGACCCTCAAACATGGATTCTGGCTACACAATTTTCTATATGCTACATTAAATAGCATACACTTCCCACTTAAGTCGTGGTAACTGGGTAATTCCTAGGCATTTTAGGAATTACCCAGTTACCATTTTTATTTTTTTCTTCTTTCCTGCATTTACTACCAGCAATGCTAAATTGCTCCATCGTAATTTACAAATTGTGTGTAAAGTTTAATAGAGCTTCTGAGAGCAATTAAGGAGATAGTCAGTAGATCGCCTCGAGACGAGATCCCCAGGGTCTTGAGGGCACTGACTGTAAATTTTGGCATGGCCCCAGAGGTTCCAACCACCACTGGCAGGATTCTGGCATTGGGTACTCCATGAAGTTGGGCTGTCAGGGGGATGACTGATTGGTATTTTACCACCTTTTCCTCCCCTGCTTTCAGAAGGCTAGACCCATCCTCGTGGCGGACAGTCACATCGACCACGTGGACCCGTTCCTGGCGTTTTATTACCAGGTCAGGTTTGAATCTAACCCCTTCGGCGAGGGAGAAAGTGCTTCCGTGGACACTACCGTGTCCGATTTCCGGAGCATCTTCCCTTCTATGAAATGTTTGATCTCGTCATGACGCTTTATTCTTGCTGGCATTCGTAAAAATGCACTGACCGAGGATGTGATTCATGGTTTCTACCGCTGTATTGCACTTCCTGCAGAAAACATCCTCTTTGGGCCTTCCTCTACTAAGAGTAGTTTTATTGGCAGTGGTTGGCATTCGATCTCAATTGGAGTGCAGTGATAAAAGGACCAGGTTTCAGAAGATGATAGTCTTTAAAATGGCATTTCCAATCGGATCGTTTATATGCTCCCTAACCGCTCTCCCTTGGGATCCCAGCTTCTCCCAGGCGGCTACCTCGTCATCGGCGCATTTCTTCTTATAAGCTCCTAAATCTTGTTCAGAATAGGGCCAGTTGAGTCTCAGTGATTTTGCGGTCTTAAGTGTCCGTTGGTAAAAACTCGGACAGGAGCTCATCCATCTGCAAATATGATCTGCAGATTTTTGTAATCGTAATCCTATGTTCCGCACAACTCTGGGAACGTGTTGGGTGAGCCTCAGCAATCCCAGTCCTCCATCTCACCATGTTAGAGGAAGAAATTTACTACACATAAAAAGCAAGATTTGTCCACTTTTTCTTTACCAGGACCCGGCACTGAGAGGTTTTCTTTCGAAAATGTTCCTGCCCACGTTTACAATACTTTTCCTGCTTACGAAGTAAGTATATGTATTTTGCATTTGTGGTCGACTGCCCGACTTTGCCACCTAGTTAAACGTAATCCCCCATGCCTGGGCCAAGTTTACGCCCAGTTTAGCCAAGCTTTGGGGTAAGGGAGACATGTGGCAAACATGAGCTATTCCCTTCATCTTACTAGTGAACTCTGTCGCTAAGATTTTCTTCGTCACCAAGCTACAAAAACTGAGACTATTTTAAAGGAAAGCTACAATTCTATTTTTGCCTCGACCGGAAATCGAACCGCGGATCACACCACGGGAAGCTAGTGTGAATGGTACAGACTTTCCCTTATTAGGTTTCTATTTCCTTTGGTCTCGGCTAGCTATTCCGACTTGCGACTTACGCTTTACAGTTTCCATCTATCTCCAACCAAAGTATATTTTTTTGAAATTTTCTTAATTTTTCGTTTACCTAATAGTAGATTGGAAACATTATTTTAAGAATATTAAAAAAAAGTAACATCTCGCCTCAAATGGAAATTTTCTTTGAAAAATGTGGAGCTGTTTTTAAGAAAATGGCGTTTTAGTGCTATTGTATATTCAAAATTTGCAGCTCTTTTTCACAGAAAATGTTTGAGTTTGCGAAAAACTTCACTAGAAGTCATTTGAAGCACTTTCACTCACAAATACAATAGGGTTTATAAATTGCTGAAATGTGCATATTAATGGCGTGAGAGATCTTTAAAAAAATACATTTGTGTAAATTTTGAAAAAACAAAAAATACTCCATAATGAACTTTATGTCCTATTAAACAGTGAAATAAGCAATATTCGTTAGAAAAGTTTTAAAAAATGCGAAATTTTGAGCTAGTTTCCACAGACATCAGTTGAGTTTTATGTAAACAAATGGCATTATTTAAAGCACATGTACTCATCGATATAATTATGTGAACAAATTTTCGCCATAATAAATATTAATGACGAGAAACACGTCACAAAATTACTTTTTTGTTTTTTTTAAACAAAAGAATAGAGCACTAAGTCATCTCATAGAATACGTTTGGCACCATCTCTATCAAAAGTTTAAAGAAAAAAAAATGGAGCCGTTTTTGAGAAAATCTTGTTTTTATTTTTTAAATTGCTCATATTGCACGCGAAATATACCAAAAGTCTTGAAAAAATGTACATGACATTAACGAAAGAACTAATTATGGTCAACAAATTTAATTTGAAGGAAACATTTGTATCTTAAATTTTGTAGTTGTAGGAAGACGCCGAAAAAACTTTTGCAGATACCAAAAGTTTAAGAGTTAACCGTGAAAATCGGAGCTATGCCACCTTTACAGGCGTATTTTACTCTATTCTTACAAGAAATTTAAAGAAAACATTTGGAGCCGTTGTGAACAAATGTTGAAAATGTCCGATGGGGCTACATTTAAAGTACCCCCAAATTTTAAAGAATATTTTTCAAAATCTCAAAGCTTCGTTTCGAGCCAGATGGGAAGGGGTTCCGTCAATTAAAAAAAAAATTCTTAGTATGGTTAAGCGCTGGTGGTGTTAACAGACGGAAGATCGGACAGATGGACAACACCACTTTTTCGGTGTCAGGGGACCACAAAACGTGCACTTCCCTGGAAATCTCGAAATTGATTTTCCGCAGCATTTCATAACTTTCCCTATACTGTATACAAATATATTACTCCGTATATACGTACGTTAACGGGAAAGTAATGCCGTATTTGCCAGAGACGATCATGTGCAGATATACGTGTACATAGCTCCAGGGCTCTGGTTTGGAAGACTGTATCTACGAGGTTTCGAAGTGGCTACAAGAGGGTGAACGTCTTATGTGTCTGGAAGCCTCAGAAATCACATTTGGTCGAAGAACCATCGCTTCTCGTAAGCTGCGTTCCTGCATGCCCCGGGATCCCATGATTTCCTATGTCCTCTTACCCACTCTAAAGAAGGGACTGTATGTTAAACAGCAATGAGATTTGTTATGCTCTCACAAACGTCTTGTATGTGTCAGCTTCTTGCATGCACTTAATGATATAGCTATTCTAACAGTGGGTAAGATCAAAGGATAAGAGATGGAACAATCCTCCCCTGATATTTCTCAAATAGCAGTATACTACAGTACTATCCCCAACCAAAGTACATTTTTTTGAAATTTTCTTAATTTTTCGTTTACCTAATAGAAGGGAAACATTATTTTAAGAATATTACATTAGTATTACAGTACTACAGATTCCGTATGATTTTCTACAAAGAAAGTGTTATAATGTGTTCGGAGGTACTTGGAGTTACGGAATAGTGCAGGTTTAGCCTTCTATTGAGTTCTCAGGAACAAGAGGAAAGCAGCCTGCATTTGAACCAAGGCCGTGGCAGAGTTATTACAGAAAGAGCGAAGGCTCGTCGACTGTTAAAATTTCTGAGGCGACCTGTGGCGAAATTGACTAGAACTATTCTTAAATTATCAAATAATTTTTCAATCATAACATGTATTTTACGGACTCTTAACATTAACGTACACTTCACTCAGCCAGCCTCGGTATCTGGGGAGGACTAGAGGATGAATGCCAATCTTGAATTTAACAGGCACGATAGATGTGCAATGAGTCACGGTTATGTCGTTTGGTGGCAATTTTAAGGAAACTGTTTGCACTTAAAACTGTCTTAAAAATTTCATTAATATATAAATAACTTTCATATGAAAATGGGTCAAACTTTGACGATCAGGTGTTTATGAAATGACACGCATTACTCATCGTCAGCTTAGTTTTGAATATTCTTAGTCCAGAGTTCACTTGTCAAGCAATCTCCGTAAGAAAGTCTAAGGCGCTGACCTAGGCAAGCAGATTTCCGTTTCCTGACCCTGGATAGAGATAAAATGACTCCGCTTGTTAATGCGAAAATGTGTCTGTTAGTACCCCTAACTCTTTTAAATATTGTATGTTAAGATAATTAGTGCTTCTAATTGATGGATTGTTTGATTAAAGATAATATTTTCTGTACTTAATTGGATATTATCGCATTTGACCTGTTCTGAAAATTCCATAGTTGCTAGAGGTCACGAAAAATTGAAGGTTCGTAGTTTATTTGGTTGTATTGATTGTGCTCAGCTGGAGTTGGGCCACGGTATGCGTAAGATATTGCGTATCGTATATTAATTAGTCGTGTTAGTTATTAAAAGTTAATGAATTATGTATTAAGGATGCCTGGTGAGAGTATGTGCGTTTACATTCTAAATTAGTGAGCGCAAATGGAAAGATCTTCCAGAGAAGCCTACCCATAATCACATTAAAATCTTATTTAAGTCGCCGCCGCTGTAGAGAACAATTATACAATCAGAGCAACAGTGAATTTTGAGCCACTAGATCACAAATGGGGGCTCTTGGCTAGCTCTTGGCTAGCTCTTGATCAGAGTGCTCGCTTTCCACTACGCGGCTCCGGGTTCGATTCCCAGTCGAGCTAGAACTATAATATGCGTTTTCTTTGCAATGTTCCAGATGTTACTGTGTGCCAGTGAGAAAATTCACTTCTCAGGTTGCGAAGACCGGAAGACGGCGTGGGGATGTTTACGTTCTAACCACACCTACCCCCTTAACCCATGGCCGCGAGGCAGGGACGTCGCCGGTAGGCCTGAGCCCGTTCACGGACTGTCGCGCCAAGTACATAGAGACATAGATCAAAAACGTGACGTCGCCATCTGTGCCCTTGGGGAAAAGGCCCGCAAGTACAGAATTTGAAATTGTCTTCGATTATTGGGAAACGAGATATTTATGAAACTATTCCTGAACCGAATTGTTATATTTGAGACTTTTCTGTATATTTCTGTGTGCAATGATTATGAAGGGCATTGTTTAGAAAAAGTGTAAGGGGGACGATGAAACAAACAACTCTTTTAAAAGGAGTCGAAGCAAAAAAAAGTTTGAGGATCCCTGAACTAGTCGTAGATCAACTCGTAACTTGGCACCACAGTTCGCCCACACTTGTCTTGACGCGTCTTGTGACACCCTGCGAGGGGAAGCGAGACGGGTCATGGTATAATCTTATCGTTGGCTGGACAACGCCCGGATGAAGGAGCAAACCGAATTCATAGGTCTCTTCGGAAGTCGACCCTTGCAATCTCATTTTCTGTATGTTTTACTCGTAGTTTAATAAACAATTGCATTCTTTTCTCTTAAAAAACGTCCGCGTCCACATCCACTGAGCTCTAATGGTTAATACGGCCGTGTTGGGAGTATGTAAAACATCTCGTGTGGGAAGCGCCACACAGCGGCCGCAAAGGCAGTTTCACGGGTCTTCGTTGTTGGGAGGCGCGCTTTTACTGCTTGACATCTATTTCCCGGTATCGCCGCGCGGCGGTCGCGTCGCGTCGCGCCGCGGCCCCAACGGAACAAACGCCGCGCGAGGCCAATATTCCCTAAGTCGGCGAGCGAAATATGGCGAAGGCAACGAGTTTATCGCTCGTAAAGTTCTTCTCCGACTTTATAGGTATCGCTAATCTTGTAGCCCCACGAGCGGCGTCTCGTTGCAGCAGACCTTATCGACGGACTGAGCGGCGCTTTGCAGCCCCTCCCGCCCATTCAGCGGCCTCGCAGAAGCGACGCGCCGCCCTCTCAAGGAGTTATCACGGCGATATTGGGGCGTTAAGTGCGGGATATTCATCTCCCAATTTGAAGCTCAACGGCCTGTGCTGAGAGGACGGGACACGCGCGTTGTGCGGAGAGATGTGCATCTGCCGTAGTTTAAAATACGAGTACGCGAACCCGAGACTTCGCTCGTGGCTGATGCATTCGTTTTCAGACAATTCGTGCAATACACTAACAATGATGATGTCAGTTTTCGAAACGTCTTTGGAAAATGACAAGATTCCAAATTGTCTTCCGACACCCGTCAAATTATTTTGTAGACATAGTAACAACCCAAAAATGATAATGTCATGAACATAATGTTTCCTTGTATTCAGAAATTTGAACGTAATTTCCAAAAATCAACGTTCCTCAAAATGAGTATTTTCGAAAAAATTTCAAGCGAGATTTTTGCAGATTCTCTCACGAGAGATTTTTAACCATGAATACATATCTTCTCTTCAAAGCTTTTATTTAGGAGCTCAATAAAATGTCTAATTTTGAATCCTTTGTTATGACGAGCTGCGTCGTTTAGCTAGTTATTGTCAGAAACATGTAAATAAGATTTCAGCTTTGAAAAACGAATCCTTGAAATTGCCTTCTCCACCAAAGGTACCCTAAGATCTTCAGATTGTGACCAATAGAAGGTAGTACGTGGTTCTTTATGATATCCTGATAAGTAAATACCCAGAAGTTTGTAATTCTTGTGTAGAAATCAGAGTTCTAGCTAGAGTGATGAGCGCCCCTGGCAAGATTAGAATTTTGCGCTCCAAGACTTATTTTTTAGGTAGATAAACAACACAATAACTCTGAGAGTCCAATTTATATTTATCTTATGTATACTTTTACGCATAAAATTAGTTCTTAGTTACTATTATTTAGGAAGAGAAACAACATAATTGATTGATCTTTCATTTTCGCATTACATTTCAAAATTACAAAATTGAATCTGCACATTTCTGCCATAAGCAAAATTTGTTCTGAAACCTCTGCTCAGAAAGATTATGAACAATCTTCTTTTTTTTAACTAGTAGCTTTTACGTATTTTCTATTTGAAATTATTACAATAAAAAAAGCATTTTCTCATAAACCACTCCATTTTTTTTCCATTGACAAAACAAGGGACCCTTAATAGAATGTCTCGTTGTCGTCATCTCTATGAATTTTCAGAATTTGGAAATAATGGGCGAGACAATTACATTTGTAAGTGTCTCGTTCCAAGTTTGTGCGTCAGAGCCAACTGGTGTAGCGGTAAGACGCATGGCGAGTTAACTCTGTGGACCTGATTTCGAGTCTCGGCGCGGAAAAGAAATTGCTGGTTGAAAATAGTTTTACAGGTTCATGTAGTGATATAACATTTATGAACCATTACAAAGAATACGAGAAAATATGTGTTTTTTTATCCACACTAGTTTCTGAAGGGAAAGTCGTGAAAATAAGTAATTTAAATGATAGTACTTTCACAGAATATTACTTTAAGTCACGTACATTTCTATATTGATTTATAGAATTTAACGATGTTGATTAAAAAACGGCCAAGTAATGCCGACAGTTTTCGAGATTTCAAAAATATCTCAGGACAACAAACTTAGGAAACACGACGGCGCCCGTGGTTAGAGCAGACGTGATGGAATGCAATGGCGTGCAAGTGTTGGTCATCTTCATTAGATATAAAAAAGTAAGCTCGTGAGGGTAATTCTACTTTTGCCTACTAGTGTCTACAACCAAATTGGAAGCTTCTTCAAAGTATTCCTTTCTCATGCGGTATTTTTTTTACTAGTAAAGTACAGAAAAAACCTTTGTGTACACAAGTTATGTTTCATTCTGGACGATATTCAGCCAATAAAATGATAATGTTTGGGCAAAAAACACTAGCGGTGTTACAAAAGCAGGTAGCTAGAAAGTACAAAAGAAAAATTCATTTGTGTAAGTTTTGAAAAATTGAAAAGTTACATCAAAATAACGTTGCCCCACGCTATTTAATGCATTTACCTGCATCCATTCAAAAAGCTTAAAGAAAAAATTGGAGACGGCTTTTGAGAAAATATTTTTAATTGTTCTTGTATTGAATGTAAAATTGCGAAAAAATCACCATATTTTAAAAACTATTTACAAGATATTACTTACAGTTGTAGTTATTTAGAATATATTTCATTGAGAAGAAAGATCTCTGTCTTCAATACTGTGAGTATGGGAAGACGCCGAAAAATTAAACTTTTGCAATTTTCGAAAATTTAAAGATTTCAACGAACCTCGGATCTGCTTTCATAATTGTATTTTGCTGTGAGAAAAATTTTAAAAAAAATTTTGGAGCCATTTTTGAGAACATTTTGAAAATGACGTTGGGGCTTCATGTAACCAAAATATCTTCATAATATACTCAAATAACTCCAAAACTTAAATACATATGTCCAACTCAAGGAGCCACGACATCAACTAGATCGACCGTGGAATATGAATGTTGGTGAAAATCCTGCCAAGGGTTTAGCTGCATGTTGTGCACAGACGGACGGAAGAGAAAAAATTGAAACCAATTTTTCATCTTCAGGGACCCCTAAAATGTGGCAATAGAGGAATAAATTACGGAAACAATAATTATCCATTTTTTCGATGCCAGGGACCTACAATCGACTTTTCCTGAAGAAACATTGGCGTTTCTCTTCACAGCATTACGCAAAGTACTTTACATGTAGCCCTGGGACATTTTCAAAATTTTCTCAAAATCGGCTCCTAATGTTTTCTTTAAATTTCTTGTAAGAATAAAGTAAAATAGGTCTATATAGGTGTATGACCGTCCATCTGTGGTAACCCTAGCTCCTAAAATGCGATTATGCGTAATGCTATTATGCGAGAGAGTGAAATCAATGAGGATAAAACTTGTGGATGTAATTGAAACTATTCGGGGGGACGTGTCCCCCGCCGCCGGAGGAGCGAGCTGTGCGCTCCCCGGGAGGGAGGCTCCGGGGTCGAAGGCGGGGGGGGGGGGGGAAGGCAGGGCTGGCGCCAATTTGCGAGCGCGTGCGCCCTAATGATCTCGTTACGCGCGCAACAATCGCCGGCCCGCGCCGCCTCCGCCGCCGCCCACCTGCCCCTCGTTACGCCCTCTCGGCGCCGCCGCCGCCCGCGCCCCCACCCCCGCCCGCGCCCCTCAGCCATGTTAATTGGTGGCGCTCGCAGCCCCGGCGTCTCAGGGCGCGGCAGTGTTACCAAAACACTACGTCACGACGCGTTTCTTCTGCCGAGGAAGGCGCGGAGAGCGGCGGGAAATTGCCCCGAGGGAGGGGGTAGTTTGTAAGCGAGATGTAAGGGATGGAATCAGCGTTCCTTAAAGAGTGGTATAAGGTGAAGCGTTTGTAATAAATGCTCCCAGAAGTTCTTATTAACGTTGCATAACAATGTCTCACGCCTGGAATGCCAGTTGAATCATGTACGTTTTGCAAAATGCCGCAGATGATGTTTCTCCAGCACGCAATCTTTATTTTAGCTTTGGGGACCGTGAAAGTAGTCATTTTAAGTTGCATATGGTCCATTGTTTTATGAAATAATGTCTCTTACTCTCCATTATAATATAACTTACTATATCACATATGCGAATACAACTACGTGTCGATAATAAATAGATGTAATAACAGAGATGACAATCGATTAATATTATTTGAAACTGTTCTAGAACAATATTTTACTTTCCTTCTACACCCCGATTTTTATTTTGTGGAACATCTTCGTTAGTTTAACAGCACCAGTTTTTGCTTTTTAATTTATTTCATTTCCTTTTATTAAGTGAGCTTAACTTTAGTTACACAATATTATTAGTCACAAATAAGAATCAGCAATAAAAATGATTAATTTTGTAGCTTTAAGCAAAATTTCGTGGGATGCGGAATAGGAATTTAGAATACATGTTATGTTTACTTCAGTGAACTGAGCGTTAATTGGCGGTAATTGAGCCGTTATTGTGCATGTTGTACACAATTCCATATTATGGAGAAATATTAGAAAACACACGTCTTCAGTTATGAAGAAACAGTTTACTATAAAAGAAGACACTTTACACATGGAATCTGCTATTTTTGAAGATGATCTCTCGATTCGGGTAAATGAAACATTACTTATCCACGTTGCAACGAGGGTTGCATCATCCGTCGTCGCCTCCCGAGCCGGTCGCTTCCCGGCGTTGGCGCGTCGCGTCGAGGAGCGAAGCGGGTTCCGGGAACTCCCAGTCTCGGCGTCTGCCAGGTGTAAATGACGCGCCCGGTGGCCGGCAGACCAGTCTGAAGCTGAGCTGTGAACAGCAGTGCAGTGGACTGTGGTCAGTTCAGCGGACTGTATACCAGTGCAAAGGAAGATAGCGCAGTGACAGCAGTGCAACGGATAGTGTAGTAGTGTAAAGGAAGTGAGTTTTGCGAAAAATAATCAAGAGAGAAGAGAACCGTGTACAAAGAACTGTGTTATTAATGTAGAAGACTGTATATAAATCAGTATTTTAGTGTATAATTAAGAAAAGTAAATGACTTTGTTAGAATAAATATCTGTGATTCAATTCACCATCACGAAACGTTACAGTATTCCTTGCAGTTTTGGTAGTTAAAACAGTGGATAGTACGCTTAGACTGTTAGTTAATCTAGTTAAACTTTTCTTCATTAAAAAAATCAAAAGTTCATTCTGGTTTAAAATAACATTTTCTGTATCCATATTGCCTTTCGATAGTATCTTGGCAAGGTTGCTGTGGAAGATGCTTGAAGCCTCCAATTTTCAGATCGCGATTTGTTTTCTATAAGATGTTTGCCTACCGTACACTTCAACAGCTTTTCTGGAGTGATCCAGCGCCGACCTACACGTTGGCGTGCGGGGGTCTCCTGCCGGTATTTTCCTAGCGGGGCACCGCCAAGTTGTGACGAGCTCTAAGATCTCGACTGATCTTCCAACATGTGTGGTAATGTTGTGTATGCAAATGTAACTGTGTGTGTGTAATTGAAATGGGGGGATACGAATGAGAAAGAGGAAACCGCGTGCAGTCTGTTTGACCGTTTGACAAAGGGTACTTTTCCAGAATTTACTAAGTATTGATTGGAGAAATCACGGAAAAGAGACGAGCGGCCTGCCGCTAGAATTCTCCCGACTGTGGCTGAAGTCGACTTAGCTATATTACAAGTTTCGAATATCCGCTACTGTCAACACTCGGAACCTAGGATGAGAGGAACCTAGGTCAGATATGGTGCTGCGGTAACGATTGACGCATTGTAGCTCGTGACCATCTGGATAATCCCGATCGTTGGTTGTACTAGCTCTCACTGCACATCTTGAACTCTAATTTAGTAATATCAAGATATTGCTTTATACACTAAGGTTTCTGAGGGGTTAACTGAACCACTTTCTACTAATCACTACAATCAATTAAGCCACATAAATTATCTTAATGGATCTGCACCTTATCCATTCTTTTTAGCTATTCACCATGGACCACGATTTCTTTAACATTTTTTGTCTCCCATTTCATGTTTAGTAGCATCAGAAGTTCAATGTCTGTGTTATTCTGCGTGTCTTGCATAGTTTTCTTTGCAATGCTTCTTGATATACTAGCAATGCCTCTGTTTCAATGTTACAATGCCTTTCTTCGGACAGATTTCATGACCTGCCTCATTGGAGGGTCATCTTGATGATTTTGTACTTTCCCATCCCGACTATTGCATTGTGCCAAGAGGATTTGAATTTGGCTGAGGGCTCTTCCTTCTTCCTTACGTGACACATGAAGTCTATGTACGAGGGTGGGCGACATGCTGCATTGTTAGTAGTTTTCTGTTTTTTCGATCCACGATTCGAATTTCTTGCTCAGTCCAGTCCTCGAGTCCGAAACTGTTCTCGACTACAGGCACCACCATACCACCAATTGCAGATAATTTATTCCTGGGGTTCTGGGCGGACTGCAGGACGAGTCTCACTCTTCTGTAATACTCCCTACGAATTCTCTCTTTCAATGTGTCGTTCGAGATGGTCTCACATTCTTCAATACCCAGATATTTGTAAGGTTTACCAGGCTCATGGTCTTGAATCACAGTATGCGTATCTGCTTCAATGCTCTCTGACGTCACTTTGCCTCTTTTTAACTTGACGTCTTTTGCCGCTTTATTCTTATTCTTTATTCTCCCTGCGGCAAGTGCACGGGACCTTTGTTTTTGGGGGGCGGGGTCAGCATATTTATGCCGAATGCATTTTTACAACCCAGGGTTGTTAGCCCTGGGGGGATAAAGTATGAGATAATGATGAAGGGTGAAAGGATAATCACGAACATACAGACACAAACACACACAACCCTGCCCGAGGTGGGAATCGAGCCCGGGATTCTTCCATCCGAGGTCGCAACAACACGTCTGCCTTAGCGGTTTCGGCTATTCAGATTGGAATAATAATAATAATAATAATAATATAAATAATAATAATAATAATTATTATTATTATTATTCACAGTTTCCTCGTATTGTATAATCATACAGGTGTTAATCAAATCATGATTACATTTTTGGTTTGATAATAACGCATAAAATATAAATATAAAATTATATATTGATTAGACAACTATTACACAACATATTCATTATACAAATTATTACACAATTTTGTTTCCCCTTATCGAACTTAACACTATTTTTACTTAACTTATTATTGATATTAATAGGGTCGGGTTTTAATAACCTAAAATATTGCCAAAATAAAATGCTATTAAAATGTTTCTGAAATGCGCTAAATACTTTTGCGCGAAATACTTTTGAAATGCGCTAAAACAAGATGTAAAATTTTTAGCATAATCACGTCTGATGAACAACTCAAAATGTTGGATATGTTAATAATGTAATCGAGGCTTCTTCCTTTCGTTCGAGTGAACTCAGCTTGCAAACATTTGGTTTTGACTGTTCATCACCAGGAAATCACTGCCTTTACCGCGAATTTGGCCGAAACGGCAATAACGCCGTTTGATGTCACAGGAACCTCAGATTACGTACTATAGATTACTCACAACGGCTTACATTAGTACAATATATGAGCGAAGAAATAGATTAAGGTACTCAGGAATTCTGTGGTGAACATTTGTTGCATCTCGTAGATATTATTTGAAGCAAGTACCATTAAACATATATTAAAATCGATGAAATTCGTAAAAAAATGCTTTAAAAATGAATGAAAAAGGGTAAAAAATGATTTATTAGTCGAAATCGATGAAATATGCAAAAAAAATTACGTATCAAAATGAGTAATTTCCTTTTGTCATAACAAAATTATTTTATGTACTAAACGGCATTGTTCTAAAGAAAAAAGATTTCATTAAAATTCGTCCCCAGGTATTAACTATATTAATTGTTAATAATAATTACTATAATTTTCGAAAATTGCAAATTTAGAAATAATGCGAGAAACTATGTGCCGTTTTAATGTCGCTAGTTTTAGAAAGTAAACCGTAATTTAAAGGTTCTTTTCTTTGATCCCTGAGTTTTAAGTTTTCGTTAGTAAGTGTTTGTATGAAGAAGAAATAAATTATATTTTTCTTCAATGACACGAAGCAAAAGTAACCCGAGATTAATGTATATGATAAGAGCAAAAAAACATGAGGAAAAATTTCAAGTAACGTAAAATTACTATCTGCAGCTCTTCGCTTCTGTGTACCGATTTGTTGCAGCGCCCCGCTCGCAAGCGATCTGGGTAAGAGCTTATCGCATTTCTCGGGGGGATTCAGTTCTCTGAATTATCCTTCCATTTTAATTAGAAATTTAATAGGAATTGTCTCTTGTGGTTGCCCAGAGCATTCTATTTATAAGTTATGAATTCTGGAGGAAGATCATTTCTGATATGTTATTTCTGTCAAACTATTTAGTTAGATGTATTATCCTGCGTTGTTCATCACTGTTTTCCGAACACAATACCTATGAATTACATTAAACACTATATTGTGTGATCTTTGCACAATCTTTTCAATTTCTCACAAAGATCTGCATTCATTATACAAACGAAATTATTGTTTCATCCTTCCCTTGTTTGCTTTACTTAATGCCCAATATTGACATTCGATGAATAAACACTTCAGTGTAGCGCATTTCTGAATCACCGTGTGATGAATACAAAAATCGTTACAGCTAGGGGTGAAGAGGTGAGTTCCAACTGACAAGGTGAAGGTCAATTCATAGACGGCTACAGCCGTGGTGTCTTCCAGGAAAGCCGTTACAGTGTTTGAAAGTCTGCGTGTTCCAGTACTTTTGATTTCCTTTTTGTGTGAGATATTGCTTATATTTCTGTTTTCTCAATTCCTTGTTCTTTACTTTGAGTACTTTTTTATTATAGAAACTTGACTGTAAGCTATATTGTATATGTAATTCCACTGAAAATGTATCCTTCATGTATAGGGTTACCATAGTTCCATTATGAAAACAGAGGACATTTCTTATAAAAAAAAAGGTCATTTCATTTAAAATGTTTTAATATTATAATTTATTTTCCTTGAAAACAGAGTCCTATTGACAAAATCAATTCATCAAGCATTGTCATCACTTTCACAATCACACAATCACACAACTTCATTATCATTACACTCTTTTCCACTTTTATACCAGAAGTATTAGGTGGATGATGAACTTTCCCTCCACAATTAAAATTTTGCGTAGCTTTGAACCTTGCAACAAACGTTTTGAACTTACAAGTGAGACGCATTAAACAACGCCTTTAGTTTTAGTATTTTGCTCAAAATATAAACACAGACCAGCGTTAACACTATACGTTATTCCAGCTTAAGGCAGTACTGTCGCATTTCATGGAGAAAAGGACATAAATATATATAGTTGATCTATGTATTTTGGCGGTAGTGAGGTGAGATAGTTTATTTTAAATGTCATCTATTTATAAACAAAAGAAATATTATGATATTGAACCAAGTGCAGTATTCTTCGTTCATCATACGTTTATATTACATTTAAAAGTAGTACCCCCTTTCCAAATAGAGGACATTTAAACATTTTTTGTAAAATTCACCCTGACAGTTTTTTTAGTTCAAAAAGAGGACATGTCCGGGGAAAACAGGACGTATGGTAACCCTATTCGTATATCGTTTTCGATGTAAAATTTGTTCATATTGTCAGATTTACAAGGCGTTCCAATACTTTTGCCTCTCCTGCATATAGCATTTAGGTACTATTTGAGATACAGCTTTCAGCAGTCGGCCGGCGTGCTCCTCGGTGCCGTCATGGCGAGTTCATTTCTAGTATTTCTGACAGGAGACTACATTACCTTCAATGGCCCTCCAAGGGTTTGTTTTCATTTACCTGAGCAGCCAGAATTTTATATGAGAGAGGGTCCATCTTGCATCCTAGTTTGCGCTCTTAACCTATCCAATTTTTTCTGTAAAGTTTTCCACGGATAAAACAAGGGGCGCTTAAAAGAATGGCCTAATTTTCGTTGACAACTCTGAATTTTCGAAAATTGCGTACAGGATATAACGGGTGAGACATTTAGAATTTTAAGCGTCGGTGTAAGTTAGTAGCTGCCTGGCTGTCTGGTTTAGCGGTAGAGTGGACAGCGAGTTAACCCTGTAGATCTGAGTTAACTCGGCACTCCATCGAGTTCGAATCTCAGCTCGGGTAAACAATGCCGCTTGAAAACACTTTGTAGGTTGGTGTAATAGTATAATATTGCGGAGCCATTACAAATAACTTCCACATATTGACATAATTTAAATTCCATTTGATCATTGTAATCTATACAATACCCAGACACAGTTACAAATGTGACAGCTGGAAAAATAACTATACTACCCAAGGTTTGGAAGCCCCTGGCGCTTGAATCTGTCACTTTCAGATCTGGACAAATGGAAATCTTTTTGATGTAGACTACAGACTCCACGTTCGAATGTGAAACCAAGCGCAACGCAGACTTTTTCATTATGTTTATGTCTACAAGGAATGTGATTGGCTTTACCCTATGGGTGTATTTTTTTAAATTTTTCGGGGGAAGGCTCGATAAAAATTGGGCTGAGGTCTCATACTCCAAAAAGGCGAATTATCAAACGATATGCAAAGACAGATAAATTTGTGAGAATATATCTGAGACAACAAGGAGTATAGATGGCCACTATAAAAATGTTTAGAGGATGTAATACTAGTTATTATATTAAGATCCTACAAATCCTGCGGAGAGGAATTATGAAACACAGCGCAAAAACAGGAGTTATACGAAAATATCTCCCTAGCTACTAGGAAATCTGTTGATCATACCACAGAAAATTGTCGATTAGAGCAGAATACCGCTAGAATTCTCCTCCTGACAGCCCTCGTCCGAATAAGACCTAGCTACAAAGCTAGTGTCGAAAATTCGCCACCACCCGCACCTGTCGGCAAGAGACGCTGCAGCGGCAACGGTAGTTGTCACTGAGCCATTAGTCGATAGGGCAGCTGGAGTAAAAGGGTTGGTGTGCGGGGCCATCGACGCGCGTGCAAACGCTGAAGCGGCGGGGCGATTCCATCCCACGAGGACTTCCCGTGAATGGGCAGCTTGGCCTCGCCGCCGCCTCCGCGCCGCCGCTCGTCGCCTCCCGGGAATCGCACGCCCGCACGCGCGCCGTCGCCTCCGAGAGGGATTGCGCGCTCCGATCCGGGATAATGCTCCGTGAAGAGTTCCCAGGTTGAGGAAGGGAGACACGACGGAAAAGCTTGCCGTTGGAGAGAGTATTAATTCCCGGCGAGGCGATTGTTACGGTCATTAGTCCTGTAAGTGCAGTGAACTGCATGCTATTCTACGGAGGTGAATGGGTTCTTCCGTCTATAGAAAGTGAGATAAGGCGCCGGCTTACGTATTGGTTTGCGGAGTTTTCCCATCTTCCAAATATCTCCCCCCAGCGGGATACCTATCCAACCGTAACAAACTTTAATCTCCCAATTGGCCTTCCAACAGACTTGTGTAGAAGTGTATTGCGTTTGTATCTGTTTAACTGGATTGTACGGGACGATAATGAGCAAGGAATGATCGCCGTGGTTCATTTGTTGAGGTACTACATACGTAAAACCTATGCTCAATTGTGATCGAGATATACTTGGAAAACTATCGATCAGAGCAGCCAAACGCCAGAATTCTCCTCCAGAGGTTGAATAAGTCTCAGCTCTGCAGCTGGGGTCAAGATTCCGACAGAGACGCAATGGAACCTGGCTAGGATTGCCATCGGAGTCAAATAACTTTTATGAGCATTCAGATCGTCATGTCTCGCCGTTGAAAATAATTGCTATGTTCTACATATTTTTATTTTAGAGCATTTTTGCGTCATGGAAATTATAGAATAGCATTATAACTTCTCTTATTCTTAAGGAGTGTGCTTCACAAAATGTAGGATATTTCAAATTACATTTTAAATATGTCGTGCGCAAAACGATTTTTCGTGCTTGTTTCCGTGTTCGTATCAGATAATTTTGTCATTATAATGTTGTGCGATGCATTACGAAGCATGCGCAAAATATTGCAAAGCGTGTACGAAACTTCTTTTGCACGAGGTGGTTCGTGTACTTGTTATGTATCTTACTATTTTGGAACGAGTTGATGTAGCAAGAGAATCTAGTATTTATTGGCTAATACTAGCGAGAATACTATTTTAAATTAAACTGCTAGAGTGTATATAAGATTGCTTAACTTGATGATGTTTCTTTTTGTTGAGCTAAGACAGCTTATTCACCTCTGGAATCTATTTGTTTGATTATTGTACAATAGAAATCCAAATACAATTTAAATGGTATTCTAGGGAATGCGGAACAATTTCTTCTGATTCCGCCATGTCTATCGTCGGAAGAGAAATAGTTCACCCCCTTTTATGGGAGTGTTCCTCTCCATGACGTCACTATGAAGATGGCTGTCAGCATTGCTCGACACGGTCGCGATCATGCAACATCTAGCGGCACGACTGAGAAAGACGCGAAATCCATCGTGAAGACAGGCCCTCTCGCGCCGATAAATAAAAAATCCAAGTATAGTCTTCTCTATTTGGACTTAGATAGCCTTAGATCTTAATGTCCGTTCTTGGACTTTTAGAAAGACTTTGAGTCATATACTACGTATACAATACAGGACACTGAACCATTCTCAGACTATTAACGGGAGAAAACTGCTCATTAGCGAATCTGTTGACATAAAATATCGGGGAAAACTTAAAACGTCAGTACGTAAACAAAATCTTTTGGAGTTCTGTGGTTTATAATAAACCTATTGTTTTCATTATTATTATTATTATTATTATTATTATTATTATTATTATTATTATTATTATTATTATTATTATTATTATTATTATTATTATTTTCAATATTTATTTATTAAATTTGTTTTTATATTTATATATTAAATTTTATGTTTTGTATATAAATGTAAATATGCAAGAAAAACAAAACAGTAATTTGATAATATAATATCTCCATTTAATTAGAGAATGATACAAATTTACACAATAAAGCACTTACAACTGTTAGGAGTTATAGACACATAGATAGATTAGAAAAGTAAGGACTCCCGTGACTTACAACTTCTCTTCACAAAGAAATCGAAAAAAAAAACGATTATTCTAAATTTCATAATTTGTGCAATGAAATGCAGCTCACACCTTCCCAGCAATATAAAAAAGTTAATAGCGGACAAAATAAAATATTTTAATCACTACTAAAACTCTACTAAAAAACCTACTAAAAAAACAAAAAATATTTCAAACTTTAAGACCTCGTTCTTGATATTACATTGGTTATGACATGTCTGGCCACTAGTTGCGCCAGCTCAAATGTCTCCCATTATATCAGAGACTGTCATGTATTGTCTCCATAGTATTTGCTTTGTTTTCTTTCTTAAGGAGCCATCATGCAATGAATCTCTGATAAATGTACCGTCCACTTATTCTCCGTTATCACGAACATTTTTTCTCTGAAGCTCCGTCTATTGGTGTATTTTTCCGGCGAACTTGTTAATTCAGACGCTTCCCATCTTAAGAATATTTTCCTTACGTACTTTGTTGAGTCTCGTCTTTCTTGCATTTTTTATCTATTCACTATACGTTGGCTTCTATCCTTTTATCATCTCGTCAATCTGCCGATGTTCACGGGCATATAGAATCTTTTGACATCGTTGCGTTTGGGGCGAACGCGATGATTTGTCATTTGTTTTTTGATTTGGTGATCCCGTTTTTCTTTCTACTACTCTACTTTCTTTCAACAGCTCCACTTTCATTCAACAGCTTATTATTCCAACTGTTTACTTCATCACTGATACTGTACAGATGCTGATTTCTTGAAAATATGAAAATTGTACCTTTCTGATAAACTTTCACACATGACGAGGCAGCGGTCTTCTTGAAGATTTCTATAGCTTACTGAAGGCTCATGTATTGTGATAATTCAGAAAACCCCGGCTGTATTTTGAACAGGAAAAACCGCATCAAGCATTATAGATGTGATGTAAATGTATACATATAGGACGCTTAGAGCCAAGGAATACACGTTGTTCGGAGGACCGATAATAAACAAGTTATAATATTCCATGTTAGTTGAACAGTTCAAATATTTGGGTACAATCCTGCATACGTCTGGAAATTGTGAAAAGGATATTGATGACCGCATTAAACAGGCAAGAGGAGCTATAAGAATGCTCAATGGGGTGCTATGGAGTCGGGAAATTCATGTAAGAACAAAAAAGGTTATTGTACGAACTATTATTGAAATTATTCTAACCTATGGTGGAGAGAGTTGGGTCTTGACGGAACGCCAGAAACAGAATTATGTGCAGTAGGAATGGATGGATTAAAAAGGAGCTGCTGAATTTCTAGAATGGAAAAAATTAGAAACGTAGAAATTCGGAAACGGATGCAGCAATGGAATTGGAAGCCATTGTTCTGTGAAAACGTTGATATAATCACTCTCTCGCTAGTCGCCGAATAGAACGTATGCAGCAAACGGAAAGGTACGAATGTTATTTCAGTTGAGACAGGGTTAATAACTCAATGATAGGGAAGCGGGTGACATAATTAATTTCGACAGCTTTGTATTGCATGAAGTAATAAATCAAAGGTATCATTTTAATTTGTAATTTAAATTAAAATAGACTCTGTGTTCAAAGGGGATTTATATCAGAATAGATCCGGAGATGGAGAGGATTTTTTAGCAAGTTGGGTTGAAGATGGTCGCGCGTAGGTGTTTCATCTGAAGCAAAGCCAGAGTAAGTCGTACACGCGAATTAACTTAGTTGCAATTATTGAATTCTATGAAAGTACCAAATCGTTTAGAATACTCCAGAAACATTTGTAAATCTATTATGACGTTAGGCAAGTTCACGATAATAGGGACATCAACGAGGACATCCTACGAACTATCTCATGCCAGAAGATTTGGAAGTCGTCTGAGAAATAATCATATCGCTCGAACATCAAGCCCATGAACTTTAAATCATAACCGTGCGGAAGTACTGTACACAGGAAAATTTAATCGTATCACTAATGAACTCAATACAATTTGTAAAAGTATTAAAATAAAGGTTAAATTGTTATTTTTGAAAAAGAAAAGGCTGGTAATTTGTAGTTAGTTGGCATTAATTCAATAAGTGCTGTCAACCAACAAAACTTCCAGGAATCGCAATTGTGTTCACAATTGCACATCTACATACGGAACGTAAAAACATAATAAATTATATGTCGAGACCCATGAGCAAGAATAAAAGTTGGATCACGATAAGAACAGTTGTGTACTGAGAAAATTTATGAACGTATCACAGCAAAATAAAATAAATTATAACATTGATCAATGTAATATTAGTCGGGCAATAAAATTAAGCATATAAGTGATAGAAAACAGAAATTTCACAAATTTAGCAATTAATTATGTTAAAAGTTTGAAGAATAGAAATGAACGTTACAGTATGCATTGCTGTCTTATCTTCAATATGGAGTTTTGATGTGTAGACCACTCTACCTCGGCAGAATTTGAGAATGGTGGCGTTTTTTACGCCGAACTCTAATGTTGTATCACTAACAAGTACTCGTACTGTACTTTGGAGCACTTAGTTACAAATTTCGCGTTTACCTTCAGGACATCCTAAATTTAGGCCAAGAAGCAGTTATTCACATTGGAATAATAGCCTTTGCGTTGTATGTTTTGCAGCGGCTTAGGTAGGGTTAGATAGTGCCTACCTGATGAATATCTACTAGCTTAATACACTTCACACATAATATAATATTGAAGATTTTTTATTTTTATATAGAAATGTAAATTGAACATTTTATTATCGTGGTACAACTACATTCTCAGTTGAAGTGTCATATGACGGAAGCAGAGGCGGCTCAACTGAGTCTGACTAGGGAGGGCACAGGACAGTGGCAGATCCAGAGGGCCATGGGGGTCTTTCCTCAAAAAGCCTTGTTTTTGTTTGTTACTTTCCTTTATTTGATAATGACGCAATTATTTAATCAATAATATTGTATAGCCCCATATATACGTAACAAAAACAATATACTATATAAATATAGTTATTATTTAACAAAAATTCATGATGCCTCCCCAAAAAAAATCGGCTGGATCCGCCCCAGGCACAGGACATTGAAATAAATTATCAAAGTGACATGCAATCAATCAACATACCTGACGTACTTAATGTTTGAAAATACCTTACTATTTTGTAAATACCTTACTTCATTCATGTTGTTTGGCTTGACATTCACAATTACACTTTACAAAAAAATCTGAATTAATATGACGTAGAAGCACTGGAATAAAAGGAAGTATTCTAACACATCTCTTGGGGCCGTCTCGAATGGACACTACAATGCCGCGCTTGTCTACGGCAGAACTGGCGGTGCGGTCACCCAGAACTTGTGACCTGTGCGTGCTATATGCTTGCACTACCCCCTCTCAATTCCCGCCGTTCTACGAAGACAGCCCCCGACAATCGGCGAGGCAGTCGGCGCGGGCTTCACGTGATGAAAAATAGTATTGAATGGGAAGACTGTACAGGAATGTGAAGTATCTTTTGTATTTGATGACGATGTCACAAACAAATTAAACAGGTTTAAACATATTTGTGGGACAATTCCCTGAAACATAAAACAGGAAAAGAAACCAGACTTAAGCTCTATAAGACAATGGCAGCACCAGCAGTGTTATGTGAAAGCGAGACCTGGATCCCCTCGAAAAGAGAAACAGTGAGCGCCGCAGAAATGAGATTTCTCAAAGCTATCAAAGGGCGTTCTCTAGATGACAAAATAGAAGTGAAAAAAGACGTACGGAGTTTGAGATATTTAGTATTGAGAATAAGATCAGTGACACTAAAACTGGTGCAGTCATCGGGAGAGAATGAGCAGAAGCCGAATTCCTCGACTGTCAAAAAGAAAAAAGAAAAAATAGGAGAAAAAGAATATCCCATCATAAACTTTTTCACGAAAAATTTAACTGTTTTAGAATTTAAATTTCTTTTTGAAATGACATGCGTGCTGGATTACAGGGAATGCCCTTTTGATGAATTGATGCGACCGATAAGTGACGTTGTGACAATTGTTTTTCTGATTACAAAAACAAATTGACACCATGCGCATTCCCCCTGAATTCACCACTTCCTTGTAATTTGTTTTGCCTATCCTGAACGTTTGTTTCCGATCAGCTACAGTTCTCTTTTGTATGTTTTCATATTTTGTTACCATTCTTTTTTATTGATTGCTATTTTCAGCGCCTTCATAATTACAGAACATGGTTACTACAGCGGGCATAGTGTAGGGCTGTTATTAGAAGAAAATTATGCATTAAAATAAAATATAAAATCACAGTATTTCTCTCAGTATACAACACTCTTAACGCATTTCCATATATGTTATTCGCATTTTCATTCCCATATAATGGATTTCATTCACATGCCAGTGAATGCAAATGTTATGGAAACTTTGCTCCGGGAGAGCACTTATAATAACCCAGCAGAGAATAATAATGCTCCATTCAGCAAGTTCTTGATAATTTCGCGAAATCCCCAGTCGAGCGGAGCAAATTGTCTCTCGAATTCCCGTGCACATTGTATTGCGGGCTGGCAACATCAAGTTTGTATCCGCTTAGAGCAGCCCGTGCGCCCACTCCGCGTGCTTGCCGCCTGCCTGATCCTCGCCGCGCTGAGTGGCGCGGAGCGAAGAGGCCTCGTGCGCGGGCGAAGAGATCGCAGCGCTCAGAGCGGCAGCGTGGGCGTGGGCGGGACGCAAGCGGCGGCGAGGCATTCTCAGCGCCAGAGGTGGAAGCTGCACGCGAAATTTTCATTCGCGTATTTTCGTTCTGTAGAAACCTCTCCTGCGATGTTCAGTTTGACAGTGGCATTCCGAGCTTACGAAATTCTCGGTGCAGGTCGCGTAGTCTAAAACCCTTTCAAATAAGATATTTTAAATATCTACAGAAAATTGCGTTTTTTTTTCAAATACGAAATTATTGTGTTTGAACGCTTGGTTATAAGCTGAATGTAAACATACGTTATAAGTATTTTCGAAAATATATAAAATACTCTATTGTTGATGTCGAAGTGGAAAAAGTATTGGGGTATTTTTTATTTACTCTTTATGTGTCATATTAAATATACATACATCCTTCTCTGCCTTTATTTGGTTCACAATTGAATGATTATCGTTTCTTATCTTCATGGACCATTGGAAACGAGGTAAATTACTCAGTGGTGCAAATTTGGATACATTATCTCGTTATGGCGACTCGAATTATTCTGATTTAAAATGTTTTATATTAGGTAGAATGGTTGCTTGTAATTAATTGTATTAAAACACCGGCAAGACTCATGTAGACAAATTTCACCTTTTTAAAAATATTATTTTGCAGCTTTGTAACGTTCAATTTCTAACAGATTCTGTGATGAGCTTTGGGGAGCAAATCAATAATTCAGTTGTAAATCTCAGATGAGTCGTCAATGGAATAAAATTGGAGTGAATATTCATAATGTGAATTATTTATCAATTGTGCATTTCATGATGATTTCTGTTTAAAAATAGTAGATTCATGGCAGATGGCATTCTTTCATGCGTATGCGTCCGTACATGAATTGTTCAGTACTGTTCATACTACTCCACCTGTCAGTCATTTCGGCATAAGAGAGAGAAACAAAGATCTGTGAAATTATAAATGGGAGAAATGGGTTAAAATTATCTTGAAGCCTGACTTAAAGGAAGCAGAAATGAATGGTTGAGTCAAAATGTACTGCAAGGATTGACGATTATGAAGCCATAATACGAGAAAAAATATTAGCTATCAAGTCGAAAAAGTAGGCTCGCCATTGCGCTACAGGAAATCTACTCCGCTCGTAACTTTACAAGCTAACTCCAGCGACGAGGTGCGAGCCTGGACGTCAGGAAGTGATGGAACGCGACAGTGTCAAAGGGCCGCGCGTGCTGGCTTCCGGATGTGGCGAGTGGGCGCCACCACTTCCCGGCCGGCCTCTTCAAGCGCGCATCCCGCCGGCCGACACCCGCCTACTCGCTCGCTCGCTCACCCGCCCCGGCCGCTCACCCAGCGCCGTGCCGCGCCGCGCCGGCGCCCATTAAAACGTTCCGCTCCACTTGGCGCGGCCGCTGATTGGGCGTGACGTCAGCAGCGCGCGCCCGGCCGCACGGCGTCGAACCGCGACCCTTCACTACCACCGGCTTCCAGCGAGGCATTGGCCCCTGACCGGAGGGGAATCGGAAACAACGCTTGATACGGGATTAGAACAATAGGCCGGCTCTCAAACTGTGGGCCGTACTCGTCGAGGGAAAACCAAAGGAAGCATATACACTATTTTGAGGACGGATTGGAACACTCGTAAACTAGTAGTAACAACCACTTAGAAAAGTATTAAATTGATTTAATGTTTGTAACATGGTATTCTTAGTTTTAAAACATTTAACATTCCTGGTTTCTTGGCCTCTTATGTTTACGAATTGATTTTTCTTGACGCTTTATCGTAAAAAGAATAAATTATTTTTTTACCTGCTAATGAATTTTCATGTAAAAATTGTATTTTTCATCCATCAAGGAAAATGGATCCTAAAATATTTACTAAGCAACAATTACCGAATAATTATTATGGTAAGTGGTCTGGCGGTGAAACTCGTAATTTGTAGCGTCATTTTGATATATTTTCGTAGAACTGTACAATAATTTTCAATGATGTGTTGTTGCCTTTGTTTTCATTTGCTTGTAATTTAATTGCTCGTGTTTATAATACTTCTCGGAATTATTATTTGTCTATACATAAATATTTGATTAACTTACCTCACAAAACCATGTGGAGACTTCAGTGAAAATGTGTTGTAATAAGTAACCAAGATTCATTATTTTTATAAAAAAAATATTAACGGAATTGAATCGAAAAGCATCATCAGATTGACATGTAAACAAATAATTGAAAATACTGTGTCGCAAGAAATTACGTTTTGAAAAACGAATATTCAATTGATTCTTTTTGTAGATAATTTAACACCAAACATATTCAAAAATTAAGGTTTTTTATATCTTCCAGTATGCAATTAATAATACAGTAAATACGTTTTGTCATTATTTTGCAATTGTGTTTCAGTTGAAAGAGTTTATTACTAATCCTTAGAAAATAATAAAACGGGGATTTTATTATTTCAATGATTTTTTTCATACATTTCGTACTCGAATTTTTCAGTTGCCCCTTAATGCTTTTGACTCCTTTCCGAAGTGCATGAATGTATCGTGGGTTGCATAGTCAAGCTGTCAATTCTTGGAATGGGTATTTATCCCCTCTTTAAAGCATTCGTTCTGTCAACATTGCAGAAATTTTAGATATTTGATAAATGTTGCCGAAACATTAAGTAATTAAATTAATTGTTGATTCTTAAAAAATCATGTTACAGAGAAGCATTAACAGTTGATCGTTATTTGCGTTTCATGACTATTTTTCAAAATTAAACATATCTTTCTAGTACACTACTTTGCTCTTTATGCCGGTTTAGACAAATATTTTACATAACTTTATGAATGGTTGGCAATTTTGATTTCATCTGAATTAATTTTCATTTTATTAAGGTTTACCTTCACCAGAGTAGTACGTTGAACTTTGTTGCTGTTGCTTCGCATGCATGAGTTAGGGATAATGTGGAAACCTAGATTTGCTATCGGCATACTAAAAATTCCCTCACGCTAAGAAAACAACATCACAAAACTATTTCTTTTCACAATTCTTTATGATTTCCTTTCTTGTGTATTTAAAATAGCTTTGTTAAACAATATTTTGTTTACGAAAATATTATGTAATTGTACAATCGTTCTTCTTTAAATCTTTTGCTTCACAGAATGTACCCATACATTTCCCTCTTTTATGATTTGATTTTCTTAAATCAGTTGTGTTCTGGTCTTTGTCTTTTCTTCCTACTCACCGAAAACGACTTCGAAATATAATTTGGCATTCTATTTCCCTTATTACATGTCAAGAGGTTCCAGAGCTTTTTACTAATTCCCTGGCCTGTGTTTCTGAACTCTTCCACTGTCTGCGCTCTCGTCTTTCTTACTCCACCTGCCACTCCCCCGTCCTGTAGCTCGCGTCCGCCCACTCCGTGCGTCATAGCCCGCCCCCGCCCCGCCCCCGCCCCCGCCGCCGCCGCGGTCGCAACCGCAGACGCCGCGCGTCGCCGCGCTCGGGCTGGACCCACCCTGGGGGCACCGCCGCCGCAGCCATTATGTTAATTACGGGGCGCTCGTCACTGTACGGCCAGGCGGGCCGAAGCCTGTGTGGTGGTGGGGGTGGGGGAGAGGTGGGGGAGTCGGGCGGGCGCAGATAGCCCGGCGACTGCTCGTTAACTGCGCGCGCAGTTGCATACGCGCCCAGCGAGGCGTGCGCCCCTGCGAATGCGTTCGCCTTGGAGCGGACGCGCGCGCTAGAAGGCTATCAGCGCGCGCCAGCAGAGCGCTTTCCACCCCCGCCCCGCCCCGCCCCGTCCCGCCCTAAGCCAGACATTCGACGCACGCGCTACGAGGCGGAACTGGCAGCCAGGGCAGCATTGCGACTTACGACGGCCCTAACTTACGCCTTTAGGTTCCGTTGTGCAGCTGACTTAACTATTAGGAAATGTGGATTCGTTTGGTGTACTACTTATTATATTGTTTACAATAACGTTTACACCAATAAATAAATTGTTTTCAGAAAGTGTGAGTTTTAATTATCCTTCAAAGTGATTTTGACTTTACCAGTAACTAACTGATTTTATCAGTGGTTAACTAGAGAAATTCGCACTTTGTGTTCAATTCTTATCAATACACATGTTCTCCCGTATGTCCTTACATATTCGACAAGTTTTTTCAGTAAGTACGAGATCAGTAACACGCGTATGTGTCAAACGTCAACTAATTATGGTGGAAAACAGTGAAGTGTAGAAAAAAATATGGTGGTAATTTTTTTCTAGCAGACTGTCGGTTATCCTTTACGTACCGATGGGACGCATATTCGTCTGCACATTATACACCAGCACACTTGCGGGCTACTCTGATCTGGAGTCAGCAGAACGCGAGGCCCTCCACCACAACACATACAAGAGAGGCAAGGGTCAAAAAACCATTCCCAAGGCGGGACTCGAAATTGCGACCCTCCGCGCAGAAACACTAAGTCGGTACATGCTCTTGGCTACCTTGGCCATTAGTCAGGTCAGCTATTTTATTCACAAAAGAAAATTTAATTATTGCCAGTGGATATTTATTTATTTATAGCCCAATATTGATCAAAACGCTAAAACAACGCGAGTAAAGAAGAATTATGAACTTCTAAATTTAATTTCCAAGCAATTTAGGCTATAGGTAATTTCAGTTTATTTAAATTAATATATAAACACGATAATTAATTTTAAAATTTCGCATCACTTATCATTGCACGCTGGTGATGTGTGTCTTGTGCATCTCAAAGTTGTTTTAATTGTCTGCTACGCAATATGTTTTTGCATTTATTCCTTTAAAACTTATTAATTTAGTCTCCATTGTCAACACTGACACCACTGAACTCATGGGAGAGAGCTCAAAAAGCTTTCATTTCTATCCCTGATGTGTATCATTGTATATCTGGATATAATAATAAAATATATTTTCGTGGGTGCTTAGATGACAGCTAATGGCAGAATATCTCCAGTGCCGTTTTCTAATTACCTTCCGACAATCCAGTAACGAACTTTCGCTGGCCCGTTGGCACACAATACCGCGAAGTATCCCCGGGCCACAGCAACACAAATCAAGACGTTTCCACCCGGAGTCGTCATTCCATTTCCCCCCAATCCGGGCAACGGGCCTGCGGCGCCGCCTGCAGCTGCCCCTCCGCGCCGTGGGGTCGCGGGGCCTGCGCTGAGCCGTCTGTAAAGCGGTTATTTTTGACGCGTTCGCAATTTCGAGTGGGCGGCGGCGAGCAAACGAACAATTGATTGGCTGGCGCTGGCTCACGTAATAGGGTTCCGGCGCGGAACGCAAGGCCCCGAGCACCCACTAGGGAAAGAGAGCGGTCGAAACAAAACAAAACAAAACAAAAAAATGAAGCGCGCTGGACGCGTTAGTGGAGGCGATGCGGCGGAGACGCGCATCCCAGACGCGTTCCCATCGCGGGTTTTCCCGGTCAGTTTTCCCGTTTTCCCGCGGGTTCCCATCGCGGGTTGTGTTTTAGTTTTGTGCGTCGCCCCCAGGCACACGCGGGCATCTCCGGCCGCGCGCGCCGCCAGCTCCGCCCTCGCGTGGGACGGTTTCTCGGCAACGATGTGTCACGTGATGTGCCTTGAAGATCAAGCTTTCGTGTCCATTATGAGACTCGTGGTTCGTGAGGGACGGTAGACACGTTTCCTGTGCCCTAATTCCTGTGCCCTTTTTTATATTTTTGGCAGGTACACTAACTGCGAAGTGCGGATTACTAGAATCATTCGAAATTATATTCGCCTTTAAAACATTGATATAAAAAGGGGGATCTTTTTGCGAAACTCCTTTTTTTGCGGAAAATACGTTTGGGACTCTTCCGTCCATTTTTGGGGGTTCGAAGTTCGGGTCTTCTGGTAACTCTGGCTATTCAAAATTTCTAGTTTCATTCGTCAGGAAAACATTATATTGCTCGCCGCAATAAGGTTTAAGAAATAATTCCTAACCAAAAACTCACTTGGAATAAATTTAGGAATACGTGGAGAAACGTGAGGCAGACATTCCGGAGAACATTCTTAGAAACATGGAGGGAAGATATGAAGGAGCATATGGGGAAACGTGTTGCACATGAGGAGAACATGCGGGGGTAATGGTAGGAAAATACGGGGAAACATGCCGGAAGACATGTGGTTCGAACTAATTCTTAAGCTCTGTTCAAGAAAATGGGACCTTTTGAACCTTTATTACATTGTTCCGTGTCTAGATCTTCTGGTTTCCCCCAATATGTAGTGCGGATGGTTAGAAAAAAGCAGAATCTTGGAAATATATGTAAAGTGAGATTGACTGTATGTTACGTGAATTTAATCTGTGTCTTAAGACTTTGTTAATGGTCTTTAAGCAACATGTATTGAGTTGAAACTATTTTCACTTTTAATTGAATGATTTACAATAAGAGAAATATTCGTACGTGTGACAATAAAATTGTGAAATATTATCATTGTAACATGAAGGAAAGATTTCTCCTCAATACTAGAATGTCTATTGACTAGTTATTTCGATTTATTTTATTTGATAATTTATAATAGTAATAAGTTCAATTTTTGTCGTTAGGTTTAATTGAGAGAAATATTTTATTACTTCTTCTTGCTTTTATTTTCGACTGATCGTAAAGAAACTCAAAGTTATAAAAAGAAGAATGAGCATGCAAAGTGCACATCTTAGAACTTATGCATTACAAAAACATCAGATATTCATGATCATATCTCAGTGTTTTTTTCACTTACTTAATTAGGGCATACCGCCTGTCAAGATCTTGTGTAATTTTCCTCGGAACCTAAGGGATTCTAACGTAATTATACATTTAAAAAATATGAACATAACAATACCCTTTTAATAATAAAACTAGTGGTGCTACAACAGCACACACTTTCTAGCGTTATTTATAATTATTCAATTTTATTAAAGAGAGAATTCAACGAAAATTGGACCAGATCCATTTTTAAGCGCTTTTTTTTCTCTCCGGTAAGAAAATTAGAAGAAAGAATAAAAATGTCTTTGGGGTTTCATGTAAACACAAATATTAAAGGATCCATTTCAAAATTCAAAGACATGAGCCAGATCAATAGGAAATATCAATCTTGGTGAAACATCCTGTTTGTGGTTTAGCCAGTAGCCAGTTGTTCAGAGACAGGCAGATAGAAGTTTCGCCGTAAACCAATTTTGCTGTATCAAGGAACCATAAAACGTGGATTCTGACTACACAACGTATTAGAGAAAGTAGTTTATTGCACATAGGAACAAGAATTATCTATTTTTCGGTATCAGAGACCTATAATAGTAACGTTTTTCTGCAGAAAATGGCCGTTTTTGCTGCAGCATTACCTATCTGTATATATTACGTATGTAGTATACGAGAAAATAAAATATTCATACAATAAATCAACAAAATAAATTAAAGATATACGCGGCATTACACAAAACACATGAATAAATGTTGTTTGTTCTTTCCTACTGCCGCAATATGTTTCTTCTCATAACAGCAACCGAAGTTATAAATATCAAAATTGTAGCACTCGTTGTTCAGCGTTCCGCGAAAAAAAAACAGTTTCAATGCATTTTTGCGTTTCAAATCAGCAATCGCATGCTCAATTGAAAATTAATAATATGCAATTAGCTAATGTTCAAGTAACAAAATTTCTAGGTCTCTCAATTCAGTCAAACCTCAAATGGAATGTATATATAACAGAATTAAACACTAAGGTATATTCATTACGTTACGCATTCAGAAATCTTTCAACCTTCATGCAACTTGTTGCGTGTATTTCGCAAATGTGCATTCCCGCATGAGATATGGCATAATATTCTGGGGAAGCTCATCATGTAGTACCCAAACCTTTAGATTGCAAAAGAAAATGATTCGAATAATGAAAGAATGCCATCCGCGTGGTCTCTGAAAGCCTCTCTTCATTGAGCTTGGAATATTACCATTGTCTTGCCTATTTATTTACGAATCTGTAATATTTGTCAAAAATGACTTACCTAACGGTGGAACATCATGGAACATTACTGATACATAACGAATTAGTAAAGCAAACGTCTTTCATTCCACTCAACTATTCGTAATCTAATTATAATCTTTTATCTTACAAATTTTTATATTATGTAATTAAACAGAGGTTGACTCGTTGAGATTGTTGGAAACAAGCGAAGTTCTAATGTGCTTACTGGTTTCCCTGTGATTTTCATCTAAAACGTTTTACGTTTTCCACCAGAGTTTATTTCGTGATAGTGGTCATAATTAATAATGCATTAAAGAGAGGTACATGTATTCCTAAATGTAGAAATTGGTATTTATAGTGAAGTAGAAAAGATATGGCCCCACTTTTTATTGAATATTTTATAGTATTTTAGTGGCATTTACTTCAATAATATTTGCGTATGGAAATGCATTCATATGTTGTTAAACATTTTTCGCAAACTTTTGAATAAAAATATCCATTATACTAATATATCAATCAAAATGTACCTTAAATGAGAATCCATTGCACATTGTTTCCAAGGAAACGTACTTGGTTGAAGTGAGCAAGAACCATTCTTGATTAGTGCTCACAAATAATTTCGTCTCGAAAATCTGAAGTGTGAAATTAAAAGACATAACTTTTCTGAGAAGCTTGCAGAATCCGCTCCAAAGCTCTCATTTTAAAAGGTTAGTTGTATCGTTGAATCTTATTGTAGTTACAAGATCATTTTGTAATGGTACATGAGAGTAAAACAAAAAATGTTCGCAAATAAAAATGTTGGGACTACTAGGTGATGATAAGACTAAGGGCTAGTTTTCACGAGACTATTTACTCTCGAGTGCCACACATTATTTTATCCATTGCCACTATGTAAACGAAAAGACAAGAATAAGTATTGAAATCATATAAAAATTCTAAATATTGTGTGTGTACTCAACCCGAACATGCCTTTAGTAAGATTTTGACAAGGAGATGTAAACATTTTCCTATTTCGATACACTTAAATTGTATAAGCAGTCAAATAAAATTTATTAATTTGCCAAAGAATGGAAACGTGTATGCAGCCAAGATCAAATAAATAAATGATTGTTTACGTAATAGTAATGTATAACAGGATTCATGTGTGTTCAGTACCAATAATACATGTGTCATTGTCGTAATATTGTAAACAAATGAATCGTTTATGATCACTAATACGTTTTCTCGTGTTATTATTGTTGGTCCGCTATTTTAATTTCGTATATATAAACAATGAAGAAGATATAATTCAATAATTGATGTTCATAAGATTTATTTTGTTATTCAATTATTCTATTGATTTTATGAATTAACAACAATAACAACTCAATTTTTATTCGTGTGCAAAACGCATCTTGAGTTTTAGTGAGAAAAATCAATTTATTAATTGAAGCATTCAGTAAAAAGGTGATACACGTTACATGAATATAAATCTGAGAAACTTGGGTTTGAAGTTCGAACAAAGAAGAAACATTTCTGATAAAGTTAAAAAAAAAGTTTTATTACCATCAATTTCTGGCTCCTCCAGGCATTCTCCCTAAAGATTATTGCTTGAAAATGACCACAGACAAAAGAAAATTACTAATTTGTAAAATTACTTAACCCAAGTGCAATCTTGGATGAAAAAAGTGGTACGAGTTACCAAATGTCAATCACAGTTCAAAATAAGCTTCTTATACCACTGCACTAAGGACATAATGGAGCAGTCAGAATTTCTACCAGAAGTGTTTGTCTTCTTACCGATTTGTCTTCCATTTTGTCCACGTCTCCTGTTCAATGCCCCATGTCCCATACGTTCCGCTCCTCCACGTCCTGGAGTCCTTCCTCCCCCACCCCTTATACCTGTTGTAGCAGCATTTATAGGTTAGTTTCCCGAATTATGCAAACCATTATAAAACCTTGACTCAGACTCAGAAGTTGCTCTAGGTTTTTCCGTTTTCCTTCCTTAATGGGGAGGAGATTCATATATAAGGAAGAAATATAAATGGAGGGTTTTCGGCCTCTCAATCCTTTGTCAAAGTTCACCCCTTTTATACTGAAAATCAGCATTGAATGTTGACTGTATTGGCATCAAATACGGTCGTCGTTTTTTGAAACGCATCTATCTCATGGATAACCTCTTTATTGATTGTCCAGATTTATCTGCGTTTTCTATGCGACATATCAACAAGTACATTCAATGCATTAAATGATAAAAAATCATTATATCTAATTTTTGTTTCAGTAAACTGTTTTCTGGCTTAGGTTGGGGCAGAAATTCAGTCATCAGATATGAAAGCAAACGGAATTCGTGACTTATGTTTTTCAATCACAGCAAAATCTCTATCGTATTCCATGTGTGTGTGACCAGGTTATAAATATTTGCGATCTACAGATTCTAACACACTCTTCCAGATTACATACATCCAAAATTTAGAATTTTTTAAACCCTGTTTTGACCTCCATAGCAGTCACTATATACTATTATATATTGTGGGTTTGAATCTTCATTTGCGTATAACTTACGTTTTGATTTATTCTTCGGTTTCTAGTGGCTTTTGCGTGAGATTTTAGAAAGTTATTTATATATCTCAATTAATTCTGCAAGTTGCGAAGTATTTGGAGAAGAATAAAGTCACTTTATCCGCTACACAGATTTATAGTAATTTATTGTGAAACATTGTAGAAAGGAATACCATCTCATTGGGTAGAGGTATATTTTCAGATTGTGTTAACTCCATTAATAAATATATGCATAAACAGCAAGATCGATTGATCACCCATTCCAATTTCATACGGAAGAGAAAAAGCATTGTATCAGATTACATACAATATAATTTTATGAAGAACATCTCTAAATTTGATAAACAACTTTTAAATAAAAGGTTATTATCACTTTATTGAATTATTATTGCAATTATATACCTGTGTTTAAATAAACATTTCCATGATAATTTCAATAATACTTGATATTACAAAGATAATGTATCGTAATTAGAATATGAGGCAATTTGTTTTTACTTTCCCGTATACATACGTATATATGAAGTAATAATTAATTTTGCGGTATCCTTTTGTTTTTTTTTCAAACATTAGACTAATGTATTTTTTTGAAATATAACTTGCGCCTTTGAAATGCACATTTTTACCGATTTGTAATATTTATTGCATTTGCGACTGGATGTGCTTGAAAGTACTTTGTATGAAGGTTTCGGAAATTCGATACTATTCTGTGAAAAGAGGTTCAAATTTGGCATTTACAGTAACGCTTAAACGACATTTTCTTACAAACAGCTCCACATTTTTCAAAGAAAATGGCCTTTTAGAGCAATATTTTACTGTTTTTAATATTCATCAAATAATATTACTGTTTTACTATTATTAAACCGGAAAATTAAGAAAATATCAAAAATGTTCTTTAGGCGGCGATAGATGGCAGCGGGCAAGAGTATGTGGGAAGTTCGAATAACTAGCCGAGACCAAAGGAAATAGAACACTAATACGGAAAATTCTGTGCCAATCTGTGCCACCACTAGTTTTTATTGATACGGTGAATAATTATATTTACGTGCTCAAAACAGAAGCAATGGTGTTCGAGAAAGAATGCACATAAAGAACTTTAATAAAAACGCAGCAAGTAGAGCTCATAAACAATTCATTTTATAAAAACTCTTAAAGTTATTACTAATTTTTAAATTATAAAAATATTTATAGTTAATACTTTTGCTTCTGAAATAAGTATATACTATAATGACTAAATAAATTAACAAAAATATAGAATATTTTAATCAATTTTGGTGTGTGTAGTTAAATCAAAGAAATAATTGTATTTTTGGTATGCTAATAAATCAGTTTTATTTGTAGCAAATTTGAAAATATGAGACACATTAATAGTTAAGTAAATTTTTTTATTAATATATAATTAATTACTTATACTTTTTATTAATTATTTAGTTATATATTGTTGAAAAGAAATAATTAAATACCAGTCCTAACCGAAAAGAGGCATTTCGAATATGCATCGATTTGAAAATTGTGAGTCGAGCTCAAAAACCATGTTGGCGGTCCTGACAAGTTGTCGTCAAAGCACACACGTTACGCATTTAGTTCTGTCCACTACACTCCCAAGTATAAATATGACGCCATCTTATAAATACTAAATGATCCGAGTACTTACTAATGTAACGCTGATTGTTCAAACATTCTTGAGGAAATGTGACTTCTAGGCATGCATTAGGTACGTTCCTAGGTTAGTGAGTTCCACTTTAGTTTTCGAAATATGCATTTTGAAATGGCATGTCGCACAACATTGTGTAACATCGTATAACACGTACAAGAGAGTTATTTAAAAAACCCTGTAAAATACTCGAAATAAAATTACTCTCAAATGTGGATGAGGTAAAGTTAAGGAAAAATTCCCTTTTAAAAATAATCTCAACTATTGTTAAGACATAACGTTCAGACACCAACATCAGAAATATGAATAGATTAAAAGTTCTGAAATAATAGTTTTCAAAATAAAACAACCTTAAAATGTGTATCTTAGTTCACATTGCGAAATTATTTTTACCTACTTATTTTGATGAGTAGAAAAATTGATGAATGAAATCAAGTTAAATTAGGTAAATTTTCTGCAACACCTGACCAAAAATAAACTCTAGAAATAAATACTCGATAAAAGGTTTCTACGCACGTCCATATTTTTAATTTAGGATATATTTTTACTTTCCCGTGTACGTACGTATATACGGAAAACATACGAAGTATAGGGAAAGTTATGTAATGCTGCAGAAAATCGATTTCGAAATTTCAACGGATATATACGTTTTGGGGTTCACTGATACCAAGAAAGTGGTTTTTCAAAACGTCCGTCTGTGAACACTACTAGCGCCTAAACCATACTTAGGATATTTTTCAAATTGAAGAAACCCCTGTTCATCTCGCTCGAGTCGAAGCTTGGAGAAATTGAAAAATATTCTTTAAAATTAGAACGTATAAATGAAGCTCTCCGGACATTTTCAAAATTTTCTCAAAAACGGCTTCAATTTTTTTCTTTAAATTTATTAGTATAAGAATATAGACACATACACTTATAAAAGTGGCATTGGTCCGATTTCCACAATTAACTCTGAATTTTCGAAAATTTCAAAATTATATTTTTTTTGGTGACTGCCTACAACCACACAATTGAAGACAGATTTTCTTTCAAATGAAATTTGTTGTTCATAATTATCTCTTTTAGGTCATGTACATTTTTTGAAACTTTTTATAGTTTTCGCGCAATATTGTGTGCAATATTTGCAATTTTGAATAATAACAAAAACACGATTTTCTCAAAACCCGCTCCAATTTTTTTCTTTAAACTGATGATAGGGACAGTACTAAATTCACTCTATACGATGAAATAAACGCCATATTACCCTATCTTTCTCTTAACTACAAAAATTTAATTTTTTGACTTGTCTTTCCAGTCGTTAATACTTACATAAGCGACAACTTGTTTGCCCCAATAACTTGTTTTATGTAGTCAGAGGGGGCAAGAGGGAAACTGCTCCCTTATTAGACCTTGGTATATTAGGTGTTATGTCCAAAACAAGCTAATTCCCTAAAACAGTTTTTTATTTACAATTGCAGAATATATAGAGACAACCGTTAACATTCATAGTCCCAAAATTACCAAATTTGCCAGGGACTTGCCAGATTTATCAGAAACCGAAGAGATGTCCAATACCTATGCTGTGTTCGCGATCCAAATGCCAGAAGAGAAGTCCTTTACACTTGCCGGCAGCGTTGCCAATCACTATCACTTGCACTTGCACTTGCACTTGCCCTTGCACTCTCGTAACTCGCACTATGCTGGGACGACTTGAGTTGCCTTCTCCCCTCGCTAGGTGCCGTTTTATACCCGGTCAGGGTTAAAGGCTCGCCGACTGGCCTGGCTTTACGGGCGATGGCGCGCCCGGTCCTAAACTGGTTCGTCTTATGCGGACGTCCGAGTTAAAATTGTTCTGGTTAACTGAATCCTACTATACATATATTTCTCCTTTAATAATTTGGTAAGGTATGTATAAGCTTCAATGATGTAGTTTCAAAAATCCAAAATTGTTAGAGTGGCAACTAAAAATTTCGTATTTAGGGAAGCGTTCGAAATAGTTCTCAAGTCAACTGCATTGTTTCTCGAAAATGTTAATGAGGTATAAGAAATCAATTCTCTACGATATTCCGAAAACCTGATTTCAACTAAGACAATTGGAAGAACCAGAGACATTTTCAAAATGTTTCCAAATATGGCTTCAATTTTTAATATATTTATTGTAATAATAGAGTGAAATGTAATTTATTGTAATAATAGAGTGAAATGTACTTATAAAGATATCGCTGATCATATTTTTACTGTTTTATCAGAATCAGGAAATAGCAAAAGTTTGACATTTTTTCGCAAACTTCCTGCAAATACAATATTTAGTATATACATTTTCTTTAAATACTGTTTCTCCATAATTATTTAATGCCATGTGCATTTTTGGACATTTTAGTGGTTATTTTAATTTTGAGTAAAATATGGACAATATTAAAAACATTAAAAACAAAATTTTCTCAAAAACGGATACGAGTTTTTTCTTAAATTTTTGTGGGAATAGTGCTAAATGCACTCTATGAGTTAACATAAACACAATTTTGCTGAATTCTTTTGCATTTCCGAAAATTACACAACAGTAATATTTTGATCTCTCGTCGTTAATAACCGGTCAAATGACATGACCGGCGAATTGTATACTTTATTTATTGCATTTGTTAAGTCGAGTGATTCGAATCATAGCTGATAAAGTTTCTCAAAAGTCAAAACTGATGGCAGTAGGCAAAAGTATGTGGCAAGTCCGTATTGATAGCCGAGACCAAAGGAAATAGAAACCTAATACGGGAAAGTCTGTGCCAATTAATGCGTAAGTAGTTATTCTTCTCAAATAAAGTTTCGTGACTGTGATAGTCCGATTTGAGCTGTTTTGCAAATTCGCTGCCAGGTGCTTGTAGTTCACATATGTTGCCGCCAGAGGGCAACTGGGTTCCCAAATTTAATTGCGCGGTCACACCTCCTTGGAAATATGCTCACTCAAACTACCGCTATTCCCTTGTCAGAGAGCCTCAGAGGACATTTCTCGAGATCAACTTGGTGTTTCGTGTCCGTGCAAGCCTGTGGCCATTTCTGTCAGCTTAATCAGTGCATAAATTACGCATTTTTCATTGGCTAACACTGTACATTGTTCGATAATGGTAATGTAATGAAACTATTGTAATATCTTGTACATCATCAGTTGATATTTTAAAATATGTATATCTCCAATGAGAACTGAATTTTATATACTTTGTGACGTTTTATCGCAACTGATAACTTTTTTAAACCCAAAGTTGGCTCTTAAATTATTGGCTAGTCTAGTTTCATAGTTTTTAATGAATATTTTGTATTATTTTGTGAGGTATTGCATCCCCATTATAAGTTAATATTGAATTTCGTTCTTTGCTGTTTGGCTGGCTTTCATCACAATCGTCACTTTCACAATCACTTTCATCACGGTCGTGGCACGTGGTGCTTTTTTTATAAGCCTTGTTTCTGCCAAATTCTTGCCGTAAATTAGAGACTATGATTAGTGGTTAACAAAAATGTTTGTCGTTTTGAACTGGCATATAACTTATTGATTGCTTATTAATGATTCTGGACGCATCATCTGCTAAGATCATTAGTTCCGTAAACGGAGTGCATGTCTTGTCCCCGGGAGGTGAAGGCGTTCCGGCACCGACCTCTTGTCCGCTACTGGGTTCTCCCTCAACCAGGTATCTCCCACCAGTGGCGCACCCGCCACTGTTCAGGAGAAGCTTCACGCACCCGACCGCTCTCCCGATATGTGTGGTAGTATAGTGCATGTTAGAGTTAGTAAGGGATTAGAATAGGACAAGGAAGAGGAAGGAACGATTGCGCGCAGTTTTAGGGTTGCGAGCTTAAGGGATAGACCAGGAGTTAAACCAACGCCACCTAAATAGAATAGGTGGCGTTGATTAAAAACTAACACTAAGCAATTTTCGCCCCATGACGCCAAAGTTTTCTTCCACGAGACAACACTGGCTGTTGCCATCTTTAGATGCAACAAGTGAATCGCGCGGCAGAACTGTCAATTATTAATTTTGTTTGACATTTTTCATAAGAATTGAAGTGTTTCTTCCATATTACTGTATTTTAATAATTAATTTGCTAAGACCCTATGCATAGTATTACCTTGGAACGTATTAAATTTGAAGAACTTTAAGGGAATACAGACAAAGCGAGAAATGTGAATAATGATAACGAATGAAAGCACATCAGTTTTAGACTTTTCAAATATACGTTATTAAATGTGCAAATACCAATTTTCAAATGTATATGACTAACAACTAATTTTTATTAAATTGAAATAACAACTTATTCACACAAACATACAAACAGTCGTGAATTAATGTTTATAGCATCGTCTACAAAACGATTAACAGAGCAATATGAAGTTTGTCATATTTTCAGAAAGTACTATCTGAGGCGTGCTGTAACATGCGAACATCACTTTTTCTAATCAAATTGTATAATTCTGCCGTTCGACGACTGCAACCCGTTGCATAATGCTTCTTATTGCGATACAGATTTAATTATGCTACAGGTTCTTGGCCAAACACAGAGAAGTTTACAAACCAAGTATTGACAGTTAATTAACCATCGAGAATCGTTGTAGTAATTGTTTCGTTCGATTGTGTACATTAAAATTGCATTTAATATTATATTATGTTTGTCAGTTTTAATTTCTTTTATTATTAGTAATTGTTTACCTGGAATTTACAATGGATTACAATTTCACTTGATTCTATTTGACTAGCGCAGTGGTAAACCAAAGCCACCTGTGACATAGTAGAGTAGGGAGCTGTCCGCTACGTGGCATTGTCCTACTGAATCCTGCATGTCAACTGACACGAAACGATTAAATGTAAAAGTTTTAATTTATAAAAGTTATCATAAGTTATAGAAAAAGTACCGTATGAAACTCGACTCATAATGGACTACTTATTTCTCCAGCAAGATCGACTTCCGCTGAAGTCTTAAATAGCTACATTTATGGGGGAATGAATAACAATCAACTAAACACAAAAACAATTTTTAACTAACAGGAAATAAATAAATTATTTTCTTGTGAGTTTCTGATGCATCGTTGTGTTATTCGCCATTGTAACTTTAATAAAACCGTGTTTTTTTCAAATGCACCCAACTATTTACATATTTACAGTCTGTACACACCAACACACTACAAATGTCATTTGGCGTCATAAATTGTTCACTATCATTACATGCTACTGCGGCAACTGCATTGGCGGTGTAGTTAGTGCCACGGCAACGGCGTCTTTCAGTATATTTTCTGCCACCCGCGTCGATCATAGGAAATCAGAAAGCGCGTCGTACACACGTGTAAATACAGCGGCGATCGGCTCGGGAGCGCCGGGCCGCGCCGGGCCGCGCCGGAACGCGCCGCCTTCCCCGCCAGGGAGGGTTTGCGTAAGCCGCGCGCCGGGAGCAAATGTTGACATCGGGCGCATCGAATAGCACGTTTCCCGGCGCGGGGGACCGGGGGGCGCTGCCCCCTGTTGACACAGGGCCTCCATCGGCTCCAGGAATACCGCTCAGGCCGCCGCGTCCCCCGCCCCCTCCCCCGCCCCCGCGCCGCGCCCGGCACCATCCCTTGTTTCCATGGCCACGGGGCAACGCGCCCACGCACATCTTGCGTCGCGTAATACCCGGGCGTGTTGTCCCCCGTGCGGGTAGGGGGCGCCCGGCGACTGCATTCAGTCAGACAGGGCAACCTCTGCACATTGCGCCGCTCGTAGGAAGAGCATCCTCTGTGGCCTGCGACAGTCTTCGCCAAAGGCAACAAGTTCAACATCACTAGTAAAGCATATTTTCATCGGGATGGGGAAGCGATTAAATGTTTCTATTCAACTCGTGGCACTACAACTGCACATACCTACTTTATCGCCGTATTCCTAACTTTTGCAGTTTTCGAAAATTCTCAGACTTAAACGAAATTGAGATATGCACCAGTCTCTTAAGCGTCTTTTATATCATCCATGGAAAAAATGGAATGGTATTTGACAAAAAGTGTTTGTATAAATTGCAATAACTTTAATGACTTCACTCTCATTATGCGAAAACTACTAGTTCATTTTCAAAAAATATTTCATGTCTTTTTTAAAGATCTTTTTTTTTCGAACACATTCCTTTTAAAGTAAAAATCTCTGACTTCACTATTGTACGTTTTTTCGCCAGAAATCCGACCAGAACATTTTTTTCTGTTCTTTTATACATATGACATGAAAATATAAAGAAAACATTTTAAGAAAATAACTGATTCAAAAAATCAGTAGATAATAGCAGATAAATATACTATTTTTAACGCAAAATTACGCCAAAATACACATATTTTCGAAAAATTGCACAGGACGTTATTTTGATATGTCTTTGACGAACAGATTTCATTAGAAAACTAGTGCTACAACAGCACATAATTTAGATTTATTTAGACAAAAAAATAAAAACTGTATGTGACATATGGGGGAGAAGATAATCTGCACACTTTTTCTAGAGTTCCAGAATCCCTTCCCATCATTTTAACTATAAAGAGTTGAAAGATGAGTAAAAGTTAAAGAATAATAAATAAATAAAAATAAAATTTAAAAAAAGCGCGAGATTAGCAACATTTGAAAAACTAGACATTTGCATTCCCCAGTTATAGAAAACTTATTTGCAACGGTAAATGAACTGCAAATTTTATTTTCTGCATGGCTAACAAACTAGTATCTTCCCCTTACCTCTACTCCTACCGCTACAAGCAGAAGGAGAGATCAAGAACACGTGCGCATAGTGAAGCTACATTTGCGTCCAGAAGCAAAACAAGGGGCCGTCTCAGCATTTGCTCAATGGATCAGGGAAACTGGACAAAAACCTGACCGAGATGGGGGTCATTGACCAAGAAGATAAAGTACATTATTTGTTACAAGCATATTAAATCTTTTTAAAAAAATAATAAAAATGAAAACTAATTCATTATATATCACTGTTTTGTTTCACTAAACATTTTTATTTTTGATGATCAGTATAGTCTCTAATTGTATAGAAACAATTATTCTGATTTGCAAAGATTTAACTTTTAACTTAAATTCGTATACCGGCTTCAATAGTTTAATGTCATCAGGCAATGCGTTGGAAACTAACGTACATGTATTGTACGTGGATTTCTGGTAGTGAGCTGTTGATAGTGACACTGTGATGAATGTAATTCCTACGACGTGTGTTGTAATCACAAATATCAGTATTGCATGAGAATATGTTCCCACCTTTAAGTAAGTTTTGACAAATTTTACAGATTCGTAAATAAATAGGCAAGGCAATGGTAAGATTCCAAGCTGAGTGAAGAGAGGCTTGCAGAGAACATGCGAATGGCATTTTTTCATTATTCGAATAATTTTCTTTTGCAATATAAAGGTTTGGGTACTACATGATGAGCTTCCCCAGAATATTATGCCATATCTTTGGCGGGAATGCACATTTGCAAAATACACGCAACGAACTGCGTGAAGGCTGACAGAATTCATAAGAATTCTGAATGCGTAACATAATGAACATAATTTAGTGTTTAATTCTGTTATATGTAGTCTTTCTCGCATTACGTGTAACTGCTCCGCAACATTATACTACATAAACCTGCAAAAGTATTTGCAAAAAAAAAAAAAATCCAACACTTACGGAGACTCTCCGACGTAACTCGTCGTGCGCCCTACTGCTACATCAGGCAGTCGCTCTTACGTTATGAGGACCCGACTATGAGTTTTTCTGTTGAAAATGTGCCGTTTTCCGACACTTAATAACTACTTTCTCTTTTTATGAAGTAATGGCGAGAAAGTAAGAGCAAAAATTTAAAACATGCTAGATGTGCAGATGGATTTTTGTAAAGTGGCTGGAGAATTCCAGGAGGACAGTGAAAGAGACAATTCGTCATTTGATTAAAAATTAGCAATTGCTTCGAAGCATTTGCTCCGGAGGAAAGTGAGTCTACTTCATGATACTGAGGAGAAGTTACATTTCGTATGAATAAAAACTTCGTATGTGCGCGAAGAATTTGCTCGTGTCTCGCGACCATTTGCTCGTTGTGAACAAGTGATTGTGCAGGCTAAGAGTTTTAAAAATTAGTTTCTTGAGTAACAAAGAGGTTACATACGTTACGCGCACATTTGTGCGGAGAAAAGAGAAATGTTTGTTGTCTCGTGCTTTAAATTCGAATATGAGTAGTAGTAATGAAGAACAGGCGCCAGAGTCCCACCTAGTTTTTGCTGAAATGCTAAGCGAATATAAAATTGCTTTTGAAAAGAGCCAGAGCTTTCGGAGGTACGCTGTGGTTGAAACGAAGCATTACAAAATTTGAAATAACAGCGCCCCAAAAAATTCCGAGAAAGAAGAGCGATGGCCCATAAAAGATATGCAATATGAAAACACGTCTGAAAGCAAACGCCGATAAAAATCGTACCAACCATACAATATTGTCCTTTTGGAATCAATAAATATTCTTATAGTCTACATCACGAAAGTCTCGCCTTATCTGGTAATTTTTTTAGTCCGCAGCATCTGCATGTTAGCACACGGTACAAAATTGGCCAATTTAACCTTACTTTTCAAACGTGTCTGCTACTAAGGTCCCCCAGAAATTCTGGAGCAAGTGCTCTATCTAGAGAGTAAACGCTTAACTTTATTCATACCAATTCTGAGCATTTGCTCGCCGTTGAGAGTACGCTCAGAGACGGAGCAAGTGCTCAGAAACTGAGCAATTGCTCACCACTTTATTCATACGAAACTGAGAAGGATCTCCGAAACTCGAAGCAAAGAGTAATTGCTTACTTTTATTCCTACCACCCAATGAATAGACTGATCAAAATGAGAAAGACCTTGTCATTCCGTGTCACAGGGTTTTGAACTATTTTCTAGCACTTGGTTTTGTTGGTGGATTTCATGCCAATCGACAATGTGCTGTCACCTCCATAAAAATTAATTAAAGGGAAAAGGTTGCTCGGCAACTATTCTTGAAAATAATTTCTAACTTTTAGTGCTAAATTGGTTGATCGTGTAACACAAAAACAAAAATGTCTTTTTTGTATTTCTTTGCTTTTTTCTCGTGGCGTGCATCAACTTCGTTGCTTATTTAATTCACGGGATAAAAATAGGGAAATAAAGACGTTTGTAAATTGACTCATCGTATTCTTCCCAAATGAAATTCCCTCCCTTTTGTACATTGTGTTTCGGAACAGAAGCCCGGGGCGCCCCTCCAATTCCTCGCATTTGGGGCGCGCGTAGCGGCTTTAATCATCTGGAAAAGCAGCTCCGAGGAGGCGCTCCGCGGCGCACGGAGACGAGAAGATCGAAGGTGAAGGACGCGGCCCGGAGCGATCGCCCGGGGCGGGGGGGGGGGGGCAGCCCGGAGAACGAGGGAGGGAGAGGGAGAGGGAGGGAGGCGGAGCACCTGAGACAGCGTCTCCGCTCGCAGCAGGTCAATCCGGCATTACGCTTCCACGGCGCGATGGAAACATTAATCCGAAGAGAGCTGGAACTTGTGTTTGCTTATACCATGTAAAAGAAGACCCATTAGCAAAACCATTCTAAATTGGACGGAGCCGCATTTCGTTTTTTTTCTTCTTTCCTGTTTTCAATTTTAAGCCAAGTAAATAATTCTACTTGTGTTCAACTCCATTACGAAAATAAAATTTCTCGGTGTCAACGGAAGATATATGATTAATTAGTGGTTGTAGAACAGCACGTACTTTCTCGCCATTAGTAATTGTTATGTAATTCTCTTTAACCAACAATTTCTCTCCAAATTATGTTGTGTACAACTCATTTGAAGTCGCAGAATATTTGGTGCAAAAAATAAGAAGAATGCGAGAGAGTAAAATAATTAGAAGGTTAAAAAATAATATAATATTGATAGCATTGGCAAACAAATAGATAAAAAATATAATAGTAATTATTCACATGGTATTATAATATTCAACAAATATATTAAAGGATTCGTTTTTTTACCGTGAATGAAAGGTAGTCGTCATTTTCGCCGTTTTGTTTCTGGGCGGCGTTACAACAATGGGTACAACGGGTACAAAACAACCAACAATGACCGCTCAACTATTCGTTTTCACATTTAACACAATTAATTGACGCTGTTTCAAATGAAGTAAAATAAATATAGATTAAATAATATTAAAATGACATATGAGGTAATATATACATTTTCACTTACATAGCATCTAACTGTGTAAATTGGGAACGGACGACTGAAGGCTAGACATTTTCATTTCATATTTATTTCAAATAGTAGGTTTTAAATAACTTCTAAAATATTAATTTGTGAACATATAACAAAAGCTCCAATATGAGAAACGCAAAAAAAAAAAAATAATAATATACACATTCTAACTTACCTCACTGCCTCAATTGTCTCAATACACCTAAAATTATAATAAAGAAGCGCAGGATTTTCGAGCGGGCAACTAACTTTGACGCCCAATTACACCAAAAATACTCATATTTTCGACAAATACAACCTGACCTTATTTGAAAATCTGTTTTTGATAATCGCATTTCATTAAGAACAATGTATCTTTATAATTGTAGTTGTAGGAAGTCGCCGAAAAAAGTTTGAATTTTCTGAATTTTCGAAGAATGAGTGTTTTCGACCAATTTGAGACTTGCATCATTTTCTTAAACGTCCGCCACACTATCCAACTTCAAAATTGCATCAAAAACGATGGAGACGTTTTTGAGAAAAATTGTTTAAACAAAATTTAAAAATTGCCTATATTTCACGCAAAATAAAGCGAAAAATATCCTTATTTTTAAAGAAAATGTACATGACCTATTTCATAATCTCTCTAACAGATTTTATTAAGAGACAAAATATGTATCTTTAATATTTCAGTTGTAGGAAGTCGCCGAAAACATTTTGAATTTTTTCAAGTTTCGAAAAATCAGATATTTAAACCAACATGAGACCGACGTCATTTTATCCCGGCAGGTGGCGATGTAAATGCTCCCTCACTGGACGGTCAGACTGGGCGCCGACCTACACATCGGCTTGCTGGTGATTTCGTCTCTAGGTATCTCCCACCGCTCCATTTGGTACAAGCTCTTGGCTACCGATTGTTTTCGAGTCATGTGTGGTAGTGCTGTGCATGTAAGTGCGTGTGCATGTGTGTGTGTGTGTGTAAAGGAAAATGCTAGGTAAGGCAAGCAAGAGGTAGGAGATATCGTGTGCAGTCCGTCTCCTTAGGTACTCCTCCGGCATTCGCCTGGTGTTGATCGATTAACCGCGGAAAACTACCGATCAGAGCAGCCGGCAGCTGTAATTGTCCTCCAAACAGCGATTGGATTTAATCTGCTAGCTATTCAACTAGTGCCCAAAAGTCGACACTGTCAGGACTCGAACCCCGAAACTTCCCGTTCAGAATCGCTGCAGAGGCAGTGGAAATGCTGGCTCTGAACTAAACGCAGCGGGTAAAATAAATACGAAAAGTTGGAAAAAGATTAGATTCATTTGCAATTGAGATAACTCTCACCTCGTGCTTCTAACACCCTTTCCAAATTCTCGATTCGTCCCTAATTACAATTTGTTATCGGTTGTTACTGCTGAAAAACATTGTTGATTAATATTACTCTGACACCAAACGTGGTGTAATGGAAATAATAAGCTATATCTCTTGATATTAATGACGTTGATTTGTATTTAGAACTATTGTAAAACATGTTTTATGTCAAAAATTTAATTCAGCATTGCTCATCATGTTTTACTTTATAGAACATTTGATGATATGATATAAAGATTCAACTAATTGAATTACATTTACGAAACATTTATAAATGTATTGTGAATATATATATATATATATATATATATATATATATATAAAAATGTTATTGAATATATAAATGTTGTTGTTGAATATGTGAATGATTAAAGGTAATCAGACCACATTGAATAAAGTTCAAATTGTGTATTTAACTCATATTTTATCAAACTAGTTGAGGGGGTATTTCAAATTAATTTCGGGGGTACTAAACAAGCAACATTATTATCTAAAACATGAACATTTAAAAAAAATACTACAGTGAATTTTAAAATCAGCTATAAATGATTAATTTTAGTGAAGACACTATTTACTCAGATAACTTGGTCAAAAGACATCTACAGATTGACTTTAGCATAATTCTTTACCCACATTAAATGGAGTAACTGCCTTATCTACGGCTTACTGTGTGTGTAGGAGGAAGTAAATAAATTCATGAGTATACTACATTTTACATCCTGTTATTTATTTAGGCAAATCTTCAAGGGCTTTTTAAATAATTTTGTAATTTCTATGTTTTCTAGAATATTTAATTAGATCCTTTGTTTTAAGTATGTAGAATTTGAATTTTTTGTTCGGGTCAAAAGAGTGGTAATGTTGAATAAGGTGTGAGGAAATTGTTGAATTTCCTTGGTTTGTTTCCAAGCTCAAATACGTTTATTGACTATGATTCTCTTCCTAGTTTTCTTCTTATGTGGGCAATATAAGCTGCATTGTAATAATTACAATTTAAAGTATTAACTCTATTTTTATCTTGATTCTTTGATATTTATTGTGATAATATATATATATATATATATATATATATATATATATATATATATATATATTGTGATAAGATATTTTGTTCGAGGAAGTATTGACGATATTTTCTTACTGATTTTGTACCATTTGAATTTTATCTAATTTTTGGAGTTGTTGGCGCAAACATTGTGACCCATTACCAATATGGAGGATGCAAGTGAAGCTCTTTTGTCATCAGAAATACTCAAGAGAAATATCTCAAAATTTTTTGTTTAGATGCGATAAGTTAGTCTATTAATTTTGAAGTGTACCCATTATTAATGGCTATTGTTTTTATAATAGGGATTTCATTGTGATATTCATTTTTTGACATAGGGTCCATGAACAGCCTTGCTTCACAAAATGCTTCGTTTGTATCTCCTATATTGGTAATGTGTCACAACTTTTGGGCTATCATTTGTATGTTATTAAAATGCATTAAATTAATTTAAAAATTTGTTCATATTTTAGATAATGTTGCTTGTTTTGTATCACTAAATATGGGGAAATTCCCCCGAAACTAGTTTGGTGCAATATGTGTTAAATATACAATTATAACTTTATTCAATGAGTACACTACAATATTTATTCAACAGTCTGATTACATCTAATTATTAATTTTTAATATGATATACCACAAGATCTAAAACGTAGTATATTTAAAGCAATTCTACAAACGTACAGAATAATATTTAATTTTTAAGTGAAATAGGATCAAGTTTATTCACGTTTTTAGAACTTAATAATTATTCTTACATCGATTTTTACTGTCTATACATGTAACTTTAAAGTTCCTCTAACCACGTATCCATACGATCATGAAAATCTTTAATTCAATCAGTATTTGAATAATTTATGAAAAAATTGATTTATTTGGAAAATGAAAAATGTTTATTTTCAATTAACTGTATAAGCGAGGCAATGAATGTATGTTTAAAGCATATCATCATACTTATTACCAAGAAACTGTTCTGCCTGATGAAGCTTTCATGAACAGCTGTGCCCCAGGCGTGCTTCCCAAGTCAGGCTTCATCTCCTTGGTTCACCTTTAGCGTCTTGTGAGGCTCCCTTTCAGCGGACCTGCGCAGCGCCCAGGGCGCCCTGTGACCTTGCGCGGACTCTTTCGAGAAGCTCCCAAACGAATACCGTCTCCCCCCACCCCCACCCCCGCGCTCTCCACCCCCGTCGCACGCCGTCGCCGCCGCCGCCAATTTCAACAGCGGCGCTGCGATTCGCTCGCGGCATCAGAGGCCCGGCTCTCTTTGAAGCTATTCCTGCATTTGGGTAAAAGCCAAACATGTGTCCATAACGCAGGGGGGAGAGGACGGCGACGACAGCGTTGGATCAGCGCTCCATTACATTTAAGCTCTCAATTCGTCCAGTGTTGCGGGCCGGCCTTCCTCTCGCCTTTGAGCGGCTCGGCGCGACGCGGGGCGGCGCAGCAAAGCCGAGGCAAGGCACCCGGCCGGGCTGAGCTAAGCAGACACGGCGGCGAGAAGACGTAGGCAAATACTATGTAGACAATGCAGGACTCTTTTTGAACTTTACTCATACTTTTAATGGGAGACAAATGCTCACTCGCGAACCTAGTTACATGACCTGGAACATCGGCGACTAATTCAAATTTCAATACATGTGCATTAATTTTCGAATCAGTCTGCGAAACGTAAGTAAACATAATCGTGAGTAAACTAAAATATTTCAAACTTATACACTTCGTACTTGATATCACAATGATTGTGACACGTCGGAAACTAGGGTCGCTAGCTTCAAGTGTCTCCCGTTATATCGCCGACTGTCCTATATTTCGTATTGTCTCAACAGTATTTGACGCTGGGGCACCAGTCTAGCCTACACCTTGCACCCTACGTGGAACAGAAGCACCACTATATTTCTGTTTCTATTTTTATATTTTGAGACCTGTTGTACAGTAATCCAGTCTCTATGTAAGTCGAAACATTTTAACACGATGGTGAAACAATTGAATCATCGTGATTGAATGATAATTAAATGAAACTACTGAAATTTTATCGATATACAATCGTATTCTTGTAATGGCGTCATTACATTACCTCCTCACCTCATTGAGCTACACCAGAAAAAATTTATATTGAAATATTAAATAAATTAATTGAAAAACTATTTTTCTAATGATCTCTCAAAAAGTCACATTTGTACATGTTTCGAGCGTCAGACGATACCAAATATGTTACGTTCAGTAACTGCGAAGTAGGGTTGGAGAATCCACATAGATTTGAAGTGCACATAGGAAATTTTTCTGCTGTTTCTTGTGTGTCTTCTATTACTTAATAATTTATTCATCCTTGTTGTTATGATTTGTTTCATATTCTGATCATTACTCGGTTTTGCAACCGCAGATCCTCTTAGTTTAATGCTGTATTGTCACTCATGTCTTCAATAAACAATTTTTAAAACATTCTATTTTCGTCAGTTAACATTATACTAAATCTTGAAGCAAATTGACTCTTATAGTTACACTTTCAATGAAACTTATCATATCTATAAATTAAAATATACATTTCCATACTATGCATTTGGCCAGAATTTATAATTAAATATTTCTAAATACATTGCTGTAAAAAACGTGTATTGTGTATAACGCTGTTAAAAGATGAATGATAAAATGAAAACGAAGATGAAATGTAAATAAAAATGTGTAGTTGAATCTTACGAGTGAATAATTAAGTTAAATTTGTAACAATCTTGAAGTAATAATTATTGTCCGTTTGAGTTGTTTAATCTGCTTCTCCATGCATTGTGCTTTGTATTAAAGTCACAAGAGATGAAAGAGGATTGATTTGAGATTAAAAAATTAAATATATCAATGGTTTATAAGGATTCTTTGTTTTTTTATGCATTAAAGAAATCTGAAACCATGGAATTTCTTTTGCTTTGATAACAATACATTTTCGAATGTGTGAGTTTTATGATTATGTAGTTGGTAAAGTACAATGGACTTATTTATTTCGGTTGCAACACCACTTTTCTTCCAAAGGCACGATCAGATTTGTTTATAAAATATCTGGAAATATAAAATTTATTTCAAGGAAATAGATGGGTTTTCTGCTGACAGACTACGTCTGTTTAAAGTATTTTTAAATTTTTTGATAATAAGGACAATTTGTTTTTCATACCATCTGTTTTCCAAGAGAATATTTTGAGCTTAGAATTTGGTTCCATAATAAAGAATGATGAAAAAGTAAAATGTAAAAGTAATTGAACAATGCTTTGCATTAATGTGGGTACTGAAATAGGTAATAAGAATGTTATTAATGATTTATTTGACATATGGGTGATGTTAATGTATTAATATTATGTGAATAAGAAGAAGTTAGAATGCGGAGTATTTTTAACTTTTCTTAAGATTGTGCAAGAGGGTGATGGTAGTTATAATGTGGCAATAAAGGAGGAGTATGTTGGTGTTGGAATGTTTGTTGAGTGTCATTAGTATCAGAGTGCAACGAGATATGATGAGTAGTATTAGAAGGTGAAGTTATTCTTTCTACTTTCTTGTTGCCGCTTACCCAGTAGCGAGAATGTTATGTAATGCTGCGCGAAAAGATTGCGAATTTTGGAAAAAAAAATCTTATTGCAGGGTCCTGATAACCAAAAAGTGGATAAATTCAGTTCCTAAGTATAGAAAAAATCCTCTAACAAATGATGTAGCCAGAATCCATATTTTGTTGGTCCTTCACGCCGAAAAATCTTGGCAAAACGTCCGTACGCCCGTCCATGTAATGTATGTGAACAACACTAGCGCCCATGTAATGTATATGAACAACACTAGCGCCTAAACCATGCGTAGGATTTTTTCCAAATTGAAGAAACCCTTGTCGGTCTGATCTTAGTCAAAGCTCTGCGATTTTGAAAAACATTCAGTAATTTTTGGGGGCACTTTAAATGCAGCCATTGGGTAATTTTCAAAATTTTCTCGAAAACTGCTCCTCATTTTTTCCTTAAATTTCTTGTAAGTATAGAGTAAAATACATTCATAAAGATGGCGTAGTTCCGCTTTTCACTGTTAACATTGAATTAACGATAATTACAAGACTGAATTGTTTCGGTGTCTTCCTACAACTACAAAATTAAAGATAATTTTTTTTCTTCAAGTGAAATTGGTTCTGCATAATTAGTTCTTTAATTAAGACTATGTTCATTTTTTTGGTTGGCACATAGCGCTCCAATTTTTTCTTCCAACTTTTCGTAGGTACAGGGCTAATTGAACTGTTCAAGATGACATAAAATTAAATTTCACTGTTTTGTATTTGTTTCAAAAATTACACTAAAGTATTATTTTAAATATCTCTCGCCTTTAATATGCATATTTCCAACAAGGTGTATACATTATTTAATTTGTGATTGGAGTAGCTTCAAATGTATATAGGTGTTGTGGTGAGTTATCGTTGGCATTTCTAATGAAATAATTATATGCGTCGTCATTGCCACAAATATTATTTATTAAAAAAGCAGCTTTCGACAAATGGTGTAGCCAGAATTCACTTTTTTTAAGCTAAGCCATCGAAAGCTGCTTTTTTAATAAATAAAATTTCTATGTTTTCTGTTTCAAATTTTACGTGTTCTAATTCTATTTCATTCACTTTCCTTTAGTATTAAATGACTTCCCCCCACTTTTTTCTTTCTTTCAGGTCTTAGAATGTTAAATATATTTTCCAAAAAGTGTAAATTATTAGTAACCTTTATTATAATTTTGTTGTCGAATCAAAAAATATTCACGTTTTAATGTTTTTGTGTTTCTTCTTGTACTAGAAAACTGACGATAATGGCTAAGCCATCGAAAGCTGCTTTTTTAATAAATAATATTGTTGGCAATGACGACGCATATAATTATTAGCTTCAAATGACTTGAAATGAAATTTTTCGAAAAATGAAACTCTGTCTATGAAGAAGAGTTTCATATTTCACATTTACAGTAACGTTTAAACGCCATTTCTATAAAAACGGCTGGAAAGCTTTTAATGAAAATTTTCTTATAGGACGAGTTTTTACTCTTATACCCTTGTTTGTGAATAACTAAGCAGCATAATAAATTTAAGGCACAAAATAAATTTAAGACCGCAGAGGACAGATGTCGGGAAATTTTCATTCACAAATCGAACGAAAACGGAATGGAATAGATTGCCTGCAAAAACCTTTGAACTCTTTCCTCGTAGCGTTGAACAGTTTAGAAAAAAATAATTTAAGGTATTACTAAGTAAGTGATGGACTTAACTGAGAATAGTAGGTTAGATGCGTAGTCATATATTGTGAAGTGAGGTGTTGTGCAGTGTACAGCAGAGAAATAATGAAGGAAGTGATGAAAGGGTCTTAGTGAAGTGAAGTGAAGTGAAGTGAAGTGCTGTGCAGTGTGGTCTTAATTGAACAAACATTTAGTGCGGAGCTAGATTATAGTTTCTTTTTCTTAAGGTAATTTAATGTTTTATGAATTAGAGAGTTTTTATATCATCATTATCTTAATTACTAACATTATTATTATATAATTTGCATGTTAACTATATTATCTTATTTATGGAATTAGTTGCCACCGGATTATGCCCATTTGCAGTTCAAATAAATTTATCTTATCTTATAATGATTTATTGGATATCAGTGTCATGCGTGTATATATTTATTACGTCTGTAGGAACATCTTGAAACATAGATTTTAAATCATCCATCTACAGACAGATCTACACGAGAAGAAGATATTATATCGTTTATATGTTGGAACATCTGCATGAAAAGCAGACTTTCGAACCTACAACTGTAGGATCAAGTACCTGGAAAGCATCGCTAGTTTAAACTAGTGGTGTTAAAACAGTACATACTTTCTCGCCATTAGTAATGGTTATGAAGTACTATTTACTTGTTTATCACATTTCTCTCTGAATTATTTTTTGTAAAACTCATCGAAAATCGAAGAACTTCTGGTGGAAAAAATAAGCAGAATGCGAGAAAGTAAAATAATTAAAATTCAATAAATAATAAGATACTGATAGCGTTACCACACAAATAGGTACAAAAATATAATTAGTAATTATTAAACACTATGGTATTGTAATGTTCTACAAATATACAAAGGGATTCGTTTTTATTACCGCGGATGAAAAGTAGCATAGTACTATTGCTGCTCTTACACACAACCAATCTTTATAAATGAAGTCTCTAATGAGATCTCTAAATGAAAGAGAATTTCACAGAGACGTGAAGGTTGCACTTTGGCTTTAAAAATATGAAGAATTTGTTAAATGTTCACGTCAGATGCAACCCGCAACGCACGATCCCATTGTGAAAGTCCATATACACTATGTGATCAAAAGTATCCGGACACGTAGCTGATAATGACTTACCAATTTGTGGCACCCTCCATTGTTAATGTTGGTATTCAATAGGGTGTTGGCCTACCCTTAGCCTTCCACTCTCGCAGGCATACTTTCAATCAGGTGCTGGAAGGTTTCTTGGGGAATGGCAGCTCATTCTTCACGGAGTGCTGTTCTGCTGATGTAGATCGGTGAGGTCTGCCTCGAAGTCGGCTTTCCAAAACATCTCAAAAATGTTCGATAGGATTCAAATCAGCAATCTGCGCAGGTCAGTCCATTACAGGGATGTTATTGTCGTGTAACCACTCCGCCACAGGCCGTGCAGTATGAACAGGTGCCCGATCGTGTTAAAAGATTCAATCGCCATCCTCGAATTGCTCTTCAACATTGGTAAGCAAGAAGGTGTTTAAAAAATCAACGTAAGCCTGTGCCGTGATAGTGCCATACAAAACAACCAGGAGTGCCAGCCCCCTCCATGAAAAACTCGACCGCACCATAAGACCATTTTGGACGTGTCGGGATACTTTTGATCACAAAGTGTCGTTAAATAACTCCTAAATGAAGCATTCTAGGGCCTTAAAACCTGGAATATTGAGACCAACGGTCTCAAAGAAACGTTTTCCGGACCGTAAATAACAGAATAAGATATTGTTAGATATATTACGTTTTTCCGGGTCGAGGGCTTATCTATACTGCCCAGTACCCGGAGATTGTCTTGGTTTGTGACTTAGAAGGTTTAGGTTCCTCGATCTTATGTTTACACTTTGTGTGTACTCCGTGATTTGCACCGACTGACGATTCTCTCTCACAGCAACAGTTAGAAGTACTATTAATAGTTAGATGCCGATAAAGGTTGTTTCTTATGCGTGTTGTGCAACCATTTATTTAACGTTTTGACATGGTCTAAAAGTGCTGTGTACCTAATTGTGGAGAGAACTACGAATGCAAACTGACCATACGTTCCCATATTTCACTTTTACGATACCCTCAGAAAAAAAGTGTATTTCTGCCTTTTCGGTAACATTCCCATGCAACAAACGAATGTAAGTATTCATATTCTCGTTTATGTGACAAGTGTGTGACATAACCTACATTATTCACGCACTTGGTACAGTACCACACCATACGTATCTAGTAAACACTAAATGTTCATATTATTCTTATTCAAAATCTATTTCTCTGTTTTTATCACTCACCACTCAAATTTCAGACTTCTAGTTTAAATCAATACACATTTACAGACAACACTGTTCAAGAAGGGAAAATATTTTTCTGAAAACATGAATCAAAAATGAAATTTAATAAATGTTTAGGCGTATATTTCTTTCACAATATTCTTCAGTTTTCTGGTGTGGTTGGTTTTAAAGACCTAGCATAATTCTTTTAAGAGAAACTAGAGTATCCGTGCGAGAACTTTTGCATGTTAAACCTCACACTTTTCCCTATCCTTCCATTTCCATATGGAGGAGGAAAGATGTTAACGAAACGTGTTTATTTGCTTAAAATGTGCATCGGCCACTTTCAATATACTTAGAGAATGTAAAGTAAAAATGCAATTAATGTTCATAACAAATTTTCAATAAAGGCTTACCCAGTCAGATGTCCTTGGAATTCTTATAGCTTGAAATTAAGTCAAACCGCTTGAAATTAATGAACAACGAATGTAAAAACGCGCTAGCGTATTCTACTACGTGAATTAATTTAAGAAAACAACTAAATTTACAATTATCGAAACAATAGCGCTCACTCGACAACTGCCAACGATTACTCGTACAATGCAGAAGCACGATTATTGTCAGTATCCGGAAGTCTGTACATCAATGCCCAACTGTAAACGCATATTGTAAATAATACAATGTTTGATATTAAATTTAAAATGTTCGGTTTCTAAGACATTCAATACGTAAACATCGTTTGAGTAACATTCCCACGTATCGAAGTGAAGTCTAAGCTTACTGAATTTTTCTAATGGTAACAAATGTTTTTTATTACTCACTAGTGAAAATATTGGTGTTATTATTTTTTTGCTCAAAATTGCTTTCCTTGAGGTACGTAAGACCATGCAAGAATTCTTGCACAGGTACGCTAGTACTATAAATAATAATATTAAAATAAAAATGAAATAATTTATAAGTTTTAACTTACGTAGCATGCTGCGTAAATTGGGAGCAGGCGACTGAAAGCTAGCAATTTTTATTTCATATTTGTTTCAAATAGGTGTTTATTAATTTCTAAAACATTAAATTGTAAACCTATAACAAAAGCTCCAATTTAAGAAACGAACAAATATGAAATAATATACATATTCTAACTTACTGAAATACTATACATATTCTAACTGCCTCAAATCACGTAAAATTACGACAAGGAAAAACAGAATTTTCAGAGCGGACGGCTAACTTTGTCACCCAATTCCTCCAAAAATTATCATATTTTCGAAAAATTCAACATGATCTTATTTGAAAATCTGTTCTTGATAAATACATTCCATTAAGAAAAATTTTTATCTTAATTGTAGTAGTAGGAAGAAGCTGAATTTCATTTTTCAATTTTCGAAAAATCAGAATTTTTGACAAACATGACCAAGAAAATTTCATAAAGAACGAAGTATCCGTTTTTGAGAAAAAATGTTTAAACAAAAATTAAAAACTGCCTATATTTAGCGCAAAATTACGCGAAAAATACGCACATTTTCGAAAAATTGCACATGAACTTATTTCAAAATCTATCTATAAGGAACAGAATTTATTCAGGGACAAAAATCTTTATCTTTAATATTTTAGTTTTAGGATGATGTCGAAACAAATAATGATTTTTTTCAATTTTCGAAAACTCAGGGTTTTTAACAAACAAGAGACTTGCGCCGTTCTTTTAATCGTCTTTCAGACTATCCGCTAACAAAATTTAATCAAAATCGATGACGTCATTTTTTTAAATTTTGAAAATGTCCCAGAGGTTTTATGTAAAGTACCCCCAAAATTAAAATATCAATTTTGAATTCAAGGGGACACTACATCAGTCAGATTAATCGGTGAATGTCAATTTTGGATAGAATCGGCTAAACAGTTTAGCTACTAGAATTGTTCACAGACGGACGGACAGGCATACATTTTGCTGTCAATCGATGTTGCGGTATCATGGACCCACAAAACATGGAATCTGGCTACTCCACTTAATAGAGGATTTTTTACTAAAATTTAGCAAATGCATTTATCCACTACCGGTACCACAGAGTTTTTCAGCCGAAAAACTTCACGCAACATTACATAACTTTCTCTTCTTAAGATGTTCCTTCTTAGGCGCGAGAAACTAAAAAATAGTAGTTTACGTGATTAAGTCAAACGCCAGAGTCAAAAGTTTAATGTTTCGTTTATCTCTGCGTTGGATGAAGTTTGATTTACCCCTTTCGACAAGTCTGTACTTCATAGTTCTTGCGAATTTGTTTGTGAAATGTTTTTGGAGTTTTCTTTTTTAGTAGAACTTTTCTAACTACTCAACAGCCACATCTCGCGTGTCTCTAATGTTTGACGTGCATTCTTGGTGCTCGATATTTTAAGACGTCTCAACATTCGAAGCCATTTTCAACCATTGATTATTGTGGTATGTGGCAAAAATGCATTAGTTTAGCCATATGAGCTCTAGTTATGTAAGTACAGAATTATCATCATATACCCCACTTCCACACTGTGTGTGCTAGAATTTGCGAGTATTAATGAGTAATGTTAATTTGTGGTAAAACAAAAAATATTCGCTTTTATAAATGAAATATATTATGTAGATAACTGTAAATTTTATGATTTCTCAATAACATTGTTTTTTAATTCCCAAAATCAACCATTCATTCAACGCCCAAAAAGTTTGTTTTAATTGATTTTTTGGGGTGAGAAATGCCAAACTGTCTCGCTGCATGTTCCAACAGTACTCTGCGATAATGTGTGTAGCCCATTTTCCGTTGTGTCTCTCTTACGTTGGTGAATGTCTTGGTAAAATCTTTCACTTTACTCTTCAGTTAGATCATCAAGCGAAGGAAAGTAATCCAAGTGGCTGTGTAGGTGTAAAGGACTTAATACTCATTGCAGCCAAGTACATGGGAATTGGACAGCAGCGTTTCCACTAATTGGGAAAAGTTTTCTGCTTTATGCTTTCGTTGAAAGTTTTTCACAAATAGAACAAAAGATGACCAGGCACTCTATTCATTTTCGCTCATGGATTCAAAGAAATTTGAATCATTTACGAGCTTTCTTTTTTGAGAACCATCGAAAATCCCTGCTTTTGGTTTCTTTATGGTGACGCCTAGAAATGTAGTAATGTACTCTGGAAGCACAAAACATCCCATCCCCAACGACTGTACAAATTGCTTCATCAATCCTAGCTCGATGTGCAAAGGAGGAAGACTAATTTGCTCTCGGGCAACTGAAGGTAAATTGATCACATTATTTTCTCCTACAACTATATCTTCCCTCAGAGACCAAATTTTCTCAATCAACGCTCACGTTTGGCTCTGTTGTCTCACAAATATAAATCAGGGACAGTTTGTGTGGCAGTTTGTTGACCGAGAACAAATTTCACCATCCACAGATCTACACGAATTGCCCATGATGTTCATAACATTTAATATTTTTTTAAACTAAAGAAATTGACTCGCACTCTTATTTTATGCAGAATGAGTGGCCAATTGGGACTGAACCGTATTTGTTGTCGTTGTGTAAGAGAACACACATCAAAATTCTCCTTGAGCTGTCAGTGAAAAGTCATTCAGCTTGCATATTCTGTAAACCCAACGTTTTAAGGAGATTACATCGTTGCAGAGTAATAGGGTTTATTCTTTCGTAAAAAAAGGCAGCAAATCAATTTCCCGCTGACTAAAAAAATGTAAAATTTGTTGTAGGTACAAGCAAATTCTGTTTTCTTAACCGAGAGGCGAGCAATCCAGCGGCGGTTTTGGAGAGATTAAGTTCCGTGACGAGGTCAATCAATTCTTTTTGGTCGAAAAATTAAGGTCTTGCTGAAGGTAACATCTTGATGAAGGACTTAAAAAGTCACAATAACTATTTCCATTTTCAAAACCTTCAGACGTTAAAGATTTCAGTGATCTCTTCTAAGTGATGGAACAGACTCATCTGAGTGTGAAGCCGGTCTCCTAGCTGAATCTACATCAGGATAACTCCATTTCCTACGATTGTTTCGATTAATTCCATTGATGTTGGCACTACAAAATTAATTGTGGTTTTTAGGCTCTCTTCAAACTATTGTTGCGCCTTTTAGATTTCTTGTACCACTTGTCTACTGTCGCAAATATGACGTACATATATTGCATGCAATATGAGAAGCCCACATCTTGCTTGACACCAAAATACTAATAACTCAAAACTTCTGTTTATGAACCCAGAAATAGGTTTTCTATTTTTCTTGAAAGAGTGTTCACCACATATAGCAAAGAACGTTAGTGTAGCTCGTTGCTTTTTTGTTGATAGAAAGACAGGTTGGAAGGCCTTTGCAAAATGACACAATTAAAGGCAGGTATGAAGACATTGGATAAATTATTGGGATTAAGGAACGCGAAGTATAATTTCTAAATACATGACTTGAGCACTAAAAAATGTTTGAAAGAAATTGTGCAAATAACTAAAAAGACGGGAGGATTGCAATTTGTCGGTTTAAAATGAAATAATAATGAAATAGACGATACATATTAATTCAAAATGAACTTTGATCCAGAAAGTGACGAAAATAGTTATTTTTACTGTATCTTCAAAACTAGAGCTGATGCAGCCAAGCAGTTAGCATTCTTGGAATAATCAGCTCTGAAATTGCAGGCACCAAAAAAAGTTTTTTTGGGAGGTTGCATTGTGTTATAGATCTTAAAATAATGCCTTGCATTTTTTAAGTCTAAATAATCGTGGATTAATAATATTAAGAGGAGTAATAGTTTCGATATGCCGCGCATTCCTATTAATTCATTATTATCATTGGTACCAGTGGCAGATGGGGCCCCAACGAAATGAAGGTTGCAGCTTCAGCGAATGCCGAAAATGCAATTTCCAAATTTCAGAACAACAACAGCAATTTCAGAACAACAACAACAGTTGATTTAAATCATTTAAAACTAAGTTGAATAAAAGTCTATATTGGAACATTACTTACATAATTTTAGGCCTAGTGTCAGTGTTAGATTTTGCACCACCCACTTACGTGGTTCTGACTTTAATTTACGCTGGGAACTGAAGTTTTGGGTGAGTTGTGCACTGAGACATTTGACGGCAATAAAGTTCATACCAAAAAAATAATGGTTTCGAAAATACGCTGATCACACTCCAGCACTTTGCAACTAGCACTACTGTTTGTACAAGTTTTTCACAAATAAAATTATTTTATTTAGAAATTTTCACTACTCTGGTATAAATTGTAATAATGAAAGGTCTGTCTACACACAATCCACCACCTTAGTCACATAAGCGCTTTCAGTAACTGCAGCCGAAAACATACAACTGCCGTAAGAGAGAGAAAGGGACTTCCTCCCAGAATGGAGAACTTTACACAAAGAAGTCATCAGGTGTACATTTTGAATCAACAAACCCAATCTAACGAAAACAAATTCTACAAATATCATACGAGTATCATCGTACATGATACTTTCAACACCGGCAATAACACTAGAGAACAAACAACATTTTTTTTCATGTCTCCAGGATGAAAGTATGTGATTTCAAAAGAAACGATTTTGATGATTTCTAAAATCATGTTAAAAATTTTTTATCACCAGGAGTTCAAATGATATAAACATATTTAGTATTTGAAATAAACAAAATCCTATACTAATTTCTGCACTGTCACATCGGTTATATTACTACAAAATTTTAATAGAATCATAACATGCACATTCTTTAATAATAATGGCACATTTTGGAAGGAGAAATTCCTATTTCATTGCTTGAAAATACGTTGCGGCTTGCCACATACTCTTGAATTCCTGTTTACTCTGTCTGACAAGAAACCAGCAATAAATTCCCATCATTGCAGGATTCTTACGCCATTAATATCCTTTCTCCATTGTAGCAGTACATTTATGAAATTGTTTACCAATTTAATCACTAATACCAACCAAATTCTGCGGTAAAAATTAAGGCGCGAGTGGGAAAAAATGACTTTTCCAAGACATTCTACACCTTATATTTTTGTAGACTTCTAACCATTGTGTGACAAATGTTTTATAATTGTCTTCTCTCTTTGTCCCGAGAAATGTATGCACAACTCTCTTGAAGGATTGCCAAGCTGCTAACACAATGTCTCGCAATTTTTCTTGCAATATGTAACCCAACATTAATTTTATAATTTGCGGCCAGATGAAAATTCCTTTCTTCGATTTTGCATTAATCATCCGTAGAATTATTTTGAAACTATATTTTGAAGAATATACAAACAATTGTCATTAGTGTGTATTGTAGACAACCATAAATTCACTCATTAACCTTCTAATTCATGCACAAAAACAAAAGTACCTTCAAGAGCAGAATATTGAGCAAAAGTCTTGTATTAGTTTATAAACGCTGATTTTTTTCCCGGCTGCAAGTAGTTTCTATTATTGTAAACTGAAGCTTAGCATTTTTTGACAAATTCAGGTCCCGTGCCAAATCATTTAGGTCTTCCTGCTATACAAAGTGCAGGCCAGTCTGAATTTCCTGGTTAGTAGTCTGTATTTTTGAAGTGGAGGCTTCTGTTTTTGGGACACACACGGCTTCAGTTTCATCACAGTTTTCTTCATGATTTATTCACCATGTTTCCGAGGGTAGTGGCACTGATAATTTGTCATTGTGTGACACATGTCGCATGGCAAAAGAATTATATGGAAGTTTCCACTCGTGAAATTAAAACCAATAGTATTTAACTATTCTCACAAAATGCCCCAATCAGGGCTGTGTATCTCAAAAAGTTAATCGGTTTTCTATCCGATTTTTCTTCCCGTTTCTACCTACTGGCCAATCGTAAAGTGTGACTCATCTCTCTCAGATTGTCATGTCGCTGTCCAATAAACAGCGTATGTACTATTACATAACCTCTAATTTTAACATTCCATTTAAGTTATTTTCGATATTTGGCGCATTTTGGATCTCTTGTACATAATTTCACTCGTGGAATAGTCCTTCCTGTTAAATACCACTCGTGCTGTGGAAATTCTCAGATAAATCCCCTTCTCGCTTTGTGAGTCGGGAATTTATCGACAATTTCTAAAGCACCTATGATAATTGTTCTGGATAGGCCAAATATCTTTATCATGAGGAACCCGCAGTCATGAAAATGGTTTGTTGATATTCTTAACATCATACGCCCAGCGAATGACAGTATTTTTAGTCTTTCATACAACCACAACCCAAGTTTCATTGTAAAGGTGACATACCCCTAGTGCGTAGCCCATGGTTCGTCCGATCACAAACACGATAGCTAAAGTATAAATCATACTCAAGTTTTGTAATTCAATATATATTTTTCCTTTGAACTTTGGGTGTAAATCTCCACAAACGTAACAAGTTATTGGTTTGAATCGCACACTTTCGATGTGAAATAACATTTTCATTTTATCCAACCGAATCAATTCAACAGATCATGCGGTGAATTTCACTTTGTAAAACACACAGAGCTGAAATGTATTAATGTATTTGTGGCACACCAGACTCGAACTTCAAGTGCACTGCGGGTACAGTTCTGCAGACTGACTCAGAATCTATCACCCCAACAGCTGAATACTTGATACTTTCGATAAAGTAAGGGACTAAAATAATTCCTTCTAGGGACTGATGCGCAGTAGGAAATATGAGGGTGCACGTGACTTTTTTCAAAGCATCCACTAAGACCTCATAATTGAACGCGGCTATTCTTTAATTCACGTAACATCAAGGACTGAATTTCCAATGTGGCGTCTGAACCGACCTTCGGTAAGAACAAACAACTAATGAAACTGTCAATCCGTCCGCTCCCAATTGATAGAGTTCATAGTTGATTGTCGTCCTCGTCTGCCAGGTTCAGGCTCTTTGTCATGGAAGTCTTTTTTATTATGTGATAATCCTTCTGTCTCGTCATTCGTTGGAGTGAGACATCTCATTCGTAAACGAGCGTGAACTCAGTGTATAACTAATCAAAATAAGAGATCAATGGTTTCGAGTAAAGAAATTGACGAGTGTTGTGTATCAATAAAAATATAACCTTAAAACTGATCTCTTGACAAGCTGCTGTGTTAATTACATATTTAAAGTGAAAGTTCTGACGTTGTGTTAGTATGTTCCGTGTTAAGGTTTAGAAGTCTCAAAAACAAAATAGTGGAAGAATTTTAATAAAGTGAATGATATTAGCATCAGGATGTAATTAATTATGCAGTTCATTCTTACCTAATAGATACTTTCTCTGGTGGTCTTATTCATTTAACATAAATGCATCGCTGTGTTATAATGTGTATACAGTAATAAGAAGTATTATACTCGTACTTTAAAAAATACTTTATTAAGTCAATTGAAACTAGAAAAATACCATCCTCGTTCACACCCACCTATAAACTCACAATAACTTTATAAAATACTATGGTAAAAGAAATAATCTCCACAAAAGGTTTAATAATTTTTATTAATTATTATCCAGAGTTAACTTTCGGGAAAACATTCAAACTCTCACCATCAAAAGGATGGCTGCCACCTAGCTGTAACCAGCATGTTTTGCAGTTTTCATATTTTTTCACCATGTTGTGAACATTCATGGGCGATCCACGTTGCTTGGGCAAGACCCACTGAGGATGGGAAAAGGGTTTTCCCGAAAGTTAACTCTGGATAATAATTAATAAAAATTATTAAACCTTTTGTGGAGATTATTTCCTTTACCATATTATGGATTACCACATATTTTTCCACGCATGATGTAACAAAGATGTGAGTAGACGAGACTCTTCATTCATTAATTTTTCTATAGCCAGCAATATTTATTGCCATTGAAGCTAATGAATTCATGTGATTTTTACCCAAGAACAGGTCAAATGTCTTGGGTTGAGCCAGTCTAACTTTAAAATAACTCAATATAATGAAACATATCACATAATAAATTAACTGGATAAAATAAAAAAATGTAAATAAAAAATTAAACTAAAATACCAAAATCTAAACAACTGATAAAAAGACTAGATAGAAACAGCAAAGCAATTTAAGAATAAGAAATTTCACTCAAAGCACTACACGACATGAAATAAATAAAATAGAGCAAATCAATGGAAATATTAGCGCAAGTCACTCGAAATAATGGCAAACGATCACAATGTGAGGCACTGTAAAAATTTTGGCGTAATCTCCGGAGTCGTCATTTTTTTGTTGCAAACATAATTCAGTAACAAGTCACTATTCCCTTTATTACGATATAAATCGGGTATTTCTATTAATGTTGGCAACAACAATTGCCAACCCAAAAAGAAATGAATATACCCTATGTTGCTTTCTAGTACATATGTCCATGCGACAGTAACATTTTTCACACGTTGCATTTTAGTTCTTACTTTAAGGTGACGAGAACAATATCAGACGCGAGAATAAAGACCACAATCTTGGTATTCAGAAGGTAAAAAAAAAACACGAACGTCTAATTTTGTTTGTATCTCAATATGTCTGTTGAAATTAATGAACTAAACAAATATTTTATTTTTAAATATATTTTATATTAAATTGATTCTATTTATGTTACATGTGCATTTTAAATGTATTTGCACTAATATGGTATTGTATCGTATATTTAAAACCTGTAACGTGTATGACGTTTTTATAGTAATATTCGTATCTATGTACAAAATTGAGTACGTTGCGCTTTCTAAGTTCTTGAAGTTAAAAATCGCGTTACGTAAGAAAATTGTGTAATTGTCTCAATTTGTGTACTTTCAATAACGCGCTAAGTTCAGAAAATTAAGTTACAACTAGTGTCAGAGGACAGAAAATTAGTATTCTCCTTGGACGCCGCGCAGTGCTCACAAGACCCCTCCCACTGGTTGGGCAACCGACGACCCTGCTGAACGCAGTGCTGAAGTACATAGAGCCTGTTAGAACCCCAGACACCGAAGAGAGCGCTCTTTGGGCGCTCTTCGGTTCAAAATGTCATGTTTCATACGTCGATATTGCTGCAATATCTTCAATACTGAAGTCATTAAAACGAAAATGTATGTTCCTAACATATTATAAAATATTTTTCGAATATATGAGAATTTGTGCAACCATGCAACCTAAGCATGAGCCGCCACTGTGGTACGTTATAAAGTTCATGTTGATACTCATTAGTGTTCTGCTTTCATTTAATTTTAAAACATTTTATTACGTAATTATTAGACAGCGGTCATAAGTGGATAGAAGACAAAATATTATTTCGGTATTTTGGATTACCATTGCGTATTCTTAAATATAAACTAAAAACTAGCTTTGCTCGAATATTGAATTGATGTCGGACCTAACATCAATGCAGGCACGATTCAACCCAAAGGCACAAACCGCTCAAAATGGTGCTCTTGAAAAGACGAACAGACGCAGATTGGACTTCTGAGACTTGACATAGAAGCGACAAGTCTTGAGAATAGACTTAATATCGATTAAAACAAATGGTAGGACACTGTTACAATGTTTTTAATGATCTCTAGAAAAGTAGAAAGTCGTACCAATTGCTATAAACACCGAACGTCTTTGCTATATGGATGACTTGCTACGAACGTCACCGTCTTCGGATTGCTTTTGTTGAGAAGAGGGAAAAACCTTGCCACGAAGCTCATGTCAAGCTTATCCCTTCATTGCTCTCCTCCCTACATAATTAAATTTGCGGACGCCCGCCGGGCCCAACCCCCTGCCGAAGCGTCCTGAATTGCAACCTCTGAGGTGGGCGCTCCCTTCGCTGAGGGTCGCAAACCGCCGCGTCGCCCTGCGCTGACGGTGCGTGCGGCAGCGCTGTTCGCGTCCCAGAGGCGTGGAGTGTGTGGAGTCGGGCAGGGCGGGGCGGGGAATGACGTGGGTTGCGTGCGACCCGCAGCCTGCTTCGCCCGCAGCCGCGCGAGCAACGCCCCCGCCCCCACCCCCGCCCTCGCCACCACCCCCGCCCCCGTCCCAGTCCCAGCCCACGCCCAGGTGCTGCGATGGCTACGAAGGAGACGCGGGCTCAGTCGCTCGCGGATGAAGTCATTCAGCGCAAGAGCCTAGATGTATGGTCATGTTGGAAAGGTAGCATAGACACCAACTTCCATCGTGCCCTGAGGATTAAGGCAAGGCAGAACCGGGCACACTGTTGTACGCTGGACCTTATGAGGGTATGCACACTCTTTGGGGACGTAACTTAGGTACTTTTAAAGGAACTCATAAGATTTTGCTATTTTTTAATAAAAGTTTATTGCATTATTGGTATGGATGTGAGCAAATATTACATTTATGACAAATTGTGATGTATTTCCATAATTCAGTTCCAATTCGATAAAAGTCACAACTTCTTTTGTCGGAGTTAAAAATAGTTCTAATTGTAACTTTTTTCTCGGCATTTTTTCCTTAAATATAAGTATGTCCTACATTTTTTCATCTCCAAACCATATTTCGTAAGTTTTATCGTTACTTCTCATGCGGTTCACTGCCTGCTCACGATTGCCTGGATTCTTCTGATTTGTAAACATTTCATCAGTATTGTACAAGCGTAAGTTTGAAAACATTAAAGGAAAAAATATTTCTCAGTCTCGCAGCCTCAGGGTTCTGAGAGGAACAAGAACTGGATTACCACCTTGAATACGAAAGACTCTCCGGATCTTTCGTACTAATGAATTTGGAATCCAAATGCTTATCGAGTTAGTAATTTAATTGGTCACAAATTGCGATGGACATTCGTTGAATTTCTTACAGCAACTTAAGGATGAATTTATTGCTTACCGAAAGTTCTGCAATACTCATAAATACATAACATAAACGTTTCCGAAGATCGAAATGTTCTTTGTCTCAAAATTGGTTTTATTCTTTATTGTTTCTATTAATATACACTAAAACTATAATTATTCTGCTCCATTTCACGCAAATTTGTCGTAATATGCATTTCCTTCGAATGCGGTGTCTAAAAGAACGAAGCCCATGGTTGATTAAAGTAAATTTTTCTTTACCAAATTGTCAAGACTTACGTTCAAATGTGTGAACTTTAAGGCTTTTATTCTTTTCATTTTAACAGAAATTTTTCATATTGTTTTCATAAATTTATATATTATTGGATAAAATTCAAATGTTAAATGCATAAATTTTCGTATTTTTTACCGAGTCAAAACGAGTTCAAATACAATCAAATAGTTGCAATCAATAATTCAATTGTTCAAACAACCATAATAGTTGCTTGAACATTGCAGTGGATTAAGCGTATTCTTTGCATACATTTTGGGTTTTGTCTTTCCATTTAGTATGGCATATAGTTAAATTGTTTTACTCTCGAGAATCGCGTAAAATAAAGAAAGGTTCTTGAAAAGTATTATTTTTGCGCGAAATTGAGATTTATTGTCATAATGAAATGCATTATTTTCAGGTGCAGAAAGGCACACAAGAATAAGAACACTAACTTAAGTTGAAATAATTCCACTTTCCCTCATCCTACAGAGCGCTGCTTGCATATTTTTTTGCCTCTTTGCAGCACGTCTCCAAGTTCTTCTTGGGTGTCTGGAGTAATCCTCCTTGAAGTTTGTCTTCTTGTCTCGTCACTTCGCAGTCACTGTCTTCCTATCAGTCAGGGGCTCAGCGCTGTTAGCAACCGGGGTTCCCAGACAGTCACCCGCCTAGGAATCTGCGGTATCTCGAATTGCTTAACTTCCGTGACTTCACGGAGCGTAGTTAAGCAATTCGGCTAATGACATCGGCGAATCTGCGTTAGTATCAAACGTGCTCTGCATCAGCAAAAGCTATTGAGCAACACATTAAAAGTACTATTAATATATAGTTTCTATCTTATCAATGATGCTAAGCTCAGTTCGGCCTGAATCCAACATCCGCGTTCTTGGAGTACAGTCGATATTTTAGCTCATATAAAAGTATCGATGTCATCTGGCTCCCAAAATTTTGAGACTCGCCAAGGAACAACAGCATTTGACTGTGAGACACTCTTTTTTGATTGATTGAATTATTATGTTTCCAGGTGCATTGGTCATTAGTCTCGTTAGTGTAATGTAGGGCATGTAAGTATGTTTGTAAGGTGTGTAAAGATTGTTTATTAAAACGCCTGATTGCATATATTCAGAGTACCTAAATGTGAATAGGAATTTATATACATTTTAGTGAATTCTATTTGTAGCACTTGAGTCAATCATAAAGTTCATCGTAAGAGGGTAAACAGTTGTCAGAACGTATATCCGTAATGCACTTGTGTATTTGTTCCTGTATATTGATACAGTGTAAACTTGCACCGGGAATACGACTTCGGCTGGTTGAAAAAGATGCAAATGACACAGAACTGTTATACTCTTGTATGTGGTTCATGAAATGGCAGTTATTAACCAGTATGAGATTTAGTTCCAATAACTTGAAGTCACTGATACTAAATTAATAATCACTGAGGCGACAGGAATGCAAAAGCACATTGGCATCTCCCCATATTAGGCGCTCTCAAAAAGAAACGCCAATCATTTTTTTTAGAAACAAGAACTTTATGACATTCAAATACTTAGACAATATTCGACCAAACAAATTAGTACCTCTCTATCTCTATGTCACCACGCAGTCTTCTGATTCATCTACTGATTCAATAAAGTCAGTAAATAGTGAATCGAATCACGAACGGTGAAGAAAGTATCAGTGTTGTTTATTTTTCCATTGACTCAAAGATCTTAATACAATTGTTATAGTAAGTTTATAAGAGTTTTGTTTTCTTTTTTCTTAAGTTACCAACGCCCTCCAAGGCATTCCTATGTCGTAGATACTCAGATTTGGTCAAATGTGTAAGCAACGGAATTATACATAGACATGCCATTATGAATTTTGCCAGTTTTTCGATTTGTTTGTAAAAGTTTTTTTTATGAAAGATAATATAGATATTGCATACGTTCTTTGACTTTCCGATCGGCTCTCACTGCTTTACAATTTCTTTTGTATGTTTTTATGTGTTTCTGAGTTGAGCGTGCAAACAAAGCGGATGCTGAAAAAAAGCTTGCACCACCGTTCGAAATCTTTGCTGCGTAATATGAACGCCGCAGGGAACCTCTTTGAAACGTGATATAAAAAAGCGAGTGTTCACATACATTTCGGGAAGTTAATAAAGAAAGAGGATTCCGTGTTTGCATCTCTTCCGTCGACAAACTTCGTTTCCCCGCAGCCGTAATTCCACAAAGCGGGGCGGCCTCCTCGACCTCCTTGGCGCTCCGCGGAGACGTCGAGGCCGGAGGTATGCATATATTCCCCGTCATCTCGCCCTAACAACATCTCCGACTTCGTGTGCCAATATCATGGCCGCGGACGCGCCGCGCCGCCGCGCGGTGACGGCGACGGCGGGGGAGGGTGAGGGGCGGGGAGGGCACGGGCGTGCGCGTGAGCGAGAGCGGGCGCCCTCCGCCGGGGGCGGGTCGAGCGCAACCCGCTCGCTCGCCGCGAATCGATTCTCTCATAAACAAAAGCCGAGCGAGTCCATAAACCGAGCGCAAATCGAGTTAGGGGGCCGCGCTCGGTCGACCTCCGCTTGCGTTCCCCCCCCCCCTCCCACTCACCCGCTCCGCCCCACCCACCCGCTCCGCCTCCCATTCTTTCTCCGCCTCTCCCTCCCTTCTCTTTGCGCCCGCCGCGCTGCACGTCTTTCGCTCGTCCTTTTGCGCAGCTGCTCACTCATTTCCACTACACCTATGCTTACATATATTCCACGCCGTGCACATTGGGCAGTTAAATTGTCATATGATTGAAGTCCAAAATCATGTGCGGTCAATCACTGACTTCATCAACTCCTTTCTTTCGTAATTCGAGGCAGGTCAGAACGTCGCAACTCTTAATGATGCCTCTGTCTCATTTTTCTACCTCTCTTGAATCCGCATTGTTTCGCTTCATACCCATGTGCCCGCCTGAATCTCCTCCACTGATCCGGCTGGTCCTTCTCCCTTCTCTTTCTCCTTGATCACTGTCCTCATGCTTTCTTTCCTACTTTTCCACGTCCAATTCGCTCTTTATTTTCCACCTTAAACGGCTCCCGTAGATGTCATCTGGCACCATGCCAACATGTTTGCGCTTCAATAATCTTTTCGCCTTGTGCTCCCTCTCAGACCCATAGCTTAATACCTCACAAAGAGTGGCTTCTTTGCGATTTAAACCCTACACTTTATGGTGTTCTGTCATTACTCTTATTATCCACTCCTTAGTCACTTTCACATCCGATTCCCCATGCATCTGTAATATATCTTCGTCTTATCGTTCAACTTCATTACCTTTCCACATCTCGTATTCTGCCTTTCTTGAAACTATTCCCCTTTCAGTCCATCCTTTGATTTCTCTTCATCAAGCTCTAGCGTATATATCGTCTTATTTACTTTCCAACCCATCACCCTCCCTAACCTCCAATTTGTTCCATACTCCCTGCTCCAAAATTATTTGTTCCAATATAGCTTTTCGCTTCATTTTCACCAATTCTATATCAACTCTTTTCTGAACCATCTCGTCCTTACCTTAAAGATGTTGCCGATTCTGCCCGGAATCTTTCCCCGCGATCTCAAGTGGTCGATGGAAGGGAGCTGACGATGCTCCTACGATGAAGCCCTGGTCGCCTCCTCTTCTCGAGAGATCAATAAAGAAATTGGCGTGCAAAATGCATCTTCTCGTGAGGAGAAAAAATTATAATGCTGCAATAAAGCAACTGAAAACTTCATCTGTTTCCGCGACGAATCAGCGACAAAGATGCTACTGTCTCGTCCAAGAAATAAAAGGGACATTTCCATGAACTGGATTGTCAGTTTCTCCTTCTATAATGAAATTGTTTCTGGTTTATAAGACATAATACCGCTTTATGCCCTACGGCGTTCTTAAATTGAGGTGATATTTAAAATCGAATTTCGAATTGAAATTCATGAATCGTTAGAACCGTTATTTCAAAATTGAATAAAGAATGAGAAGAAAAACGTTTCATGAAATAATTTGTAAATAGAATAATATTTCTGATGACAATAATTTTGGAAACAACTATATTCTGATTCTTGTAAAAAGCTAATGAATTGATGTATTGTTTTTTCTAATAAAAGGACATTGAATTTAGTAAAATGAAAATAAGCGGGGTGCGCTTATGAACGACTGAGAAGCCACACTAATGTACGTTTATACGTACATTCTTTTGTTAATCCTGTATATAAAAAGTACTGGTGCTAAGACAACACATACTGTCTCGCTCTTAGCAACGGTTAAGTAATACTATTTATATTCTTCTAACTTAAGATTGTATTTAAGATTTTATTACATTTTTTTATCCAGCTTTATTTTAAAGAGTCATATACGTATTGTACATATTGGAAAACTAAACAATTAATAAAAAAAACTTAATTTAGATTGAAATTTTATTGAGATATTATGTTCATTTGTATAAAACTTTTTCACCTCTCAACGTTTCGAGGAGCACTTTCCCTCTTCTTCAGGAGCCTAATTCGAATGTAAACAGAAATTATTACAAAGTAAATTAAAATGTTTCTAACTTTTAAGATTCTAGTAAAACAAATTGAAATGGATTATAAAGATGTGTACTAGTACAAATGAACTCACCTTAATAAATTATGTCATTATTTTTTGAAATTTATTTTTAATTTATGCAAAACTACTGCATCTTACAAAGAAGCAAATCCTTAACAACTTGCATAGTGTCAGAGACCATACTGAGCAGGCGAATAAGGGAGGGGACAAATTGGTAACATAATGTTGTTAAGACACATTATATATTTGAATTTTGAAATTTTGACTGAATGAGAAAGCAAAAAATAATTCTAAATGGAAATTTATATACCTTATCCCAAAATTTGGTTTCTCTTTTATTTTAAGTAGCACATTTTCAAGTAATGGAAATTTGACTACTTTCAACTTTTGTGTTCATTGTGTCAATTCACTTTACTTGTAAATTCTCTGAAATCATTTTGGGATAAATCCTACTTTCATGGTTACAAAACACGGCCCGTTTTGGCAATTGTTGCATGATCCACCGGCGGTAGCGACCTCGACGGAGCGTCTGCTTTATTTTCTCATGATCTCACCAATGTAAGTACAAACGTATATGATACAGACAGATATGGACAGATATGGACAGATATGAATACATTTACAGAGAAATGATACGATATTCCTAAAATTGTAATTCTTGTAATTCTCAGTCATGTATTGAGTTGCAGTCCCCAACCGGCCATGCCCATGTTCCCATGGCGCTGGTAAGGCCAGCCCGTGGACTGAAGCACCTATGGTACGTGCACCGCGACATCCGGGGCAGCGCACGTGTGGCGCGCAGTCAGGCGTCGTTCGACGGGCAGCGCCACCGGCTGGATAGTAACGACCATGCGCGCTAAGGGAAGTGTCCCATTAAACGTCATGGACAACCATCCGATTATCTACGCCATAGATTTCGAGAAGCGAGCATTTTGTTGATACTTCTCCGGAAGCGGGTCGATGGCGCGTACGTAATCTGGATCTGCTATCATTGTTTTCCGCCGTAGATCGAAATTTACTCCCAGATATTCCACATGTGTGTCAGCACGCATTTGCCTTCGTTTAGGTTAAACTCAACGTGACGAATACCCTACAAGTCTGCTAGAAGGGCCTGCTATCATTTCACATCAAAATGTCGCCGAAGCCCTACCAGACGCAGCGTTCTTGCATCGCCGTTTGCATGATGTTTGCGTGGACTCATGCTCCAGCCCATCGGCAATGCGGCAAAGGCGAAGGTGGAATTGCCGCCGATAACCTCTAGGAAGGGCTTGAATTTGTTGGAAAGTGGAACGTGATAAAATCTGTCTATCAAGACTAGATTAACGGCGTAAGCGTTCCTCTGAACCGTTCTAAGCAGCTCTTTTGGCGACGGGAGGGTCACTTTCGCTGGGTTATAACACGCAATCCAAGCACTTATGTTATAAATCTATGTAGCCGAAGCGTTGGGCTTGTGCACCAGGTACGCAGGAAGAGCTCTTCGCACCTCGCATCTAGGAACACTTTTCAAAATACCTGCTTGGTGCATGTTTTCCAAAGTCTACTTTAGCCGCCAAGTTGTAGGGCGTAGTGTCAGAGGTGTTTCTGCCGGCAGTATGTGTTGCACGCCTTGAATAAATATAAAATGTTTAACTTTTCGCGAAACGTAACGGAGGGTACGTATTCGCCGAGACGAACTGCGGCGTATCGGGCCACATGGAGTGGCGTGGTCTTCTCCGTATACTTCGTCTTATTTCTTGCCAGATTTCTCATCGTTGCCACTTCCGTCCACAGGCGCTGTGTCCTCGGCCTGGACTTGTTGAATATCTGTCGAATATGCGCAGTAACCCTGCGAAGTTGAGAAGGACTCCGTCGGGGGCGATGGCGACTGAGTCCACACATGTCGCGGGAGGGAAGCGGCAAATGGGGCCGGCGCAGCCATACGCGTGGGAGCGTTCTGATGCGTATCAAGGACCCACAAAATATGGATTCTATCCCTTCTATATCCAGTGCTTTAAGGAAATATGACGCTTTCGTACGATATACAAGATGTCATCGACACAAAAATCCGAAAATATGCTTTTGGTGAAATGGGAGTTGCAGATTGAGGACTGGAAATGTTAAATATTGTAAATTTTGGAAAGAAAAAATCTGCACGCTTACATTCCGTCAGCAACACACGTTACGCTGTAACGCACGTTACCATCTGTTGAGGATGCGAAATATTGCTTATATGAATTGGGAAAGCATTAGCGGAAACTGCAACGAGAATCGCCTTCTGTGTTCTCATCAGACGAGAGAGTTCTGAAAAAAAGCGACACATAATTGACAAAGATTATGCTTACTTTGCTGAAAGAATCACTGAGTATTGAAGAATTTCTCATGGCTACCTCTGTCTGGACAAAAATAAGCGTTTTCCTTACGAATTTCACGTTTGGTACCTATGCGCGCCTGTTTCCTGCCGCATTTTGGAGTTTTAGGTCGAATTGATCATGGGATATCAATTTTGGAAAAAATAGGCTGAACGGGTTAGCCGCTAGCGTTTACCACAGACGAACAGACGGACATTTTGCGGTCAATTGATTTTTCGATATCAGGAACCAACAAAACATGGATTCTGGCTACACCACGAGTTAGAGGATTTTTTCTTAACGTAGAAACTGAATTTATCCACATTTTCGTCAGCAGAACACAGCAATAAGGTTTTTTCGACCGAAAATTAGGCGTTTTCTGGCACACGATTACATAACTTTCTCTTCTTAAGAAGAATTCGAAATGCGAGAAAGTACAAATACGTTTTCTGCCGAAAAATCCCTTTTCCGTGCTTTCGCTACCGAGTTGATTCGTTCTTGTTTACTTTAACCTTCGTTCCTATCGTTTTATCAGTTTCGTTCACTGTCAATTATCAGTATGGCATTTTTAAAGAAAAACGTGTTTTCACTTCAAGTTCACTTACTGTATTAGAGGTTCCGGCATCTTAAGCACCTCGTGTTTTAACTCGTAAAGCACATTATTTAAAAAAAACGGAGAGATTGTAACAACTTTATAAACAGAAGGGGAAAGGACAAGAAACACAAAAAACAATTTCAACAAAACAAGAAAGCGCATTTATTTAAAAAATGACACCTTGCATTGGCTTGGCCCAAAAACAAAACTGCATTTTATAGCCCTCACCTCTGCCTAAACATTACAAAGAATAATAATAGCAACCAACCTCGACAGGTTTCAAATAAAACATATTAAATCGACTAGGTAATTGTCAACTGGGAGCGGCTGCATAGGACATTATAATGCAGGAAGCAGTAATACACATTTAAATATTTGCTTCTAGACACATCAAAACTTTTAGCTTTACACTGCACTATCACGTTGACAGCTAAGGCGTAGAATTATTTTGAAACTAGTGGTGCAACAGAATGGTACGGACTTTCTCGTATTAGTTTTCTTTTCCCATTGGTCTCGGCTAGCCATTCGGATTTGCCCCATACTCTTGTCAGCAGCCATCTATCGCCGCCCAAAGTACATTTTTTGAAATTTTCTTAGTTTTTCGGCCATCTAATAGTAGAATCGAATAATTTCTTTCGAAAAATTAAAGAAAAGTAAAACCTCGTTCCAAATGCCAATTTTCATTGAAACATTTTCAGCCGATTTTAATAAAATGGTATTTAAGCTCAACTGTAAATTTGAAATTTGAACCTCTTTTCACAGAAAACTATTGAATGTTCGAAAAACTTCATATAAAGTCATTTTAAGCACTTCCAGTCACAAATACAATAGTGTCAACAAATTGCTGGAAATGTGCATATAAGGGCGTGAGAGATCTTTAAAAAAATTATATTTGTGTAAGATCTGGGAAAACAAATGAATACAGCAAAATTAACTCTATGTCATCTTAAGCAGTGCAAGTAGCACTATCTGTTGGAAAAGTTAGTAGTGTTCACAGACACCAGACGGACAGACAGTGTCGGACAGACAGACGAACGGACAGACAGTCGGACGGACGGGCAGTCAAACGTACAAACGGACGGATAGATGGACATTTTGCAAAGAAAAAAAACAAACGTTTTGCGGTAGCAGAGGACCTCAAAACGTGTTTTTCCGTTGAAATCTGGAAATCGATTTTCCGAAGCATTACATATCTTTCCCTTTACTACGTATATTACTCTTTATATACGCCCGTATACGCGAAACTAAAAATATTGAAAATATCAATTGTCTGGGGCATCTCCCCGTAGAGTGCTACGCTAGTCCACTTGGTGCTTTGACCTTTGTAAAAGAGAGTCTCAAAGGCACTCATTGGCCACTCTAAAAATTACTAAACTCTGACATTGGCCTTTTTTGCACCAAGTCACAGGTATTACTATTACTGTTTTTTATTTCAGATTCATAGGCAAAGTCGCTGTGAACTAAAATCCTTTTACTTTTATTCGATATTCATTTTCACTAACATTTGTAATTTAAAAAGCGTCATTGCTACGGAAAAGCTTCTCCTTTGGGGAATTTATCTGACATTGTTAAAATTTAGACTTCTAGTTTTCAGGAATAAATGAAAGCTTTATTATTAGAACTGATACACCTTTTAGATGTCCTAATGTTGGATGTCCTGTGACATTGGACTTCTAAATTTAGACATCTTGTGCTATTGGACAAATTATTTTGCGAACCTTTGCCATTGGACCTAACACGCAGTAGATCAAATAATATGTTGTCTATTACATATTATTCAATAGAGCACCAAATAAAGAATCGTTTGTCGTTGAACCCAACGACCTGAATCTGGTTCGCGTGGCCGATCATAGCAACCGGAGCTAGAATTCTCCTCCAGACCGAGTCTGAATTCGACCTAGTGGGCAAGGTCGCCTGCCAGCCTCGGGCTGTCATTCCCCTTGTGCTTTGCTTCGCAGCGCGCCACTACCCGCAGCCGGAAATGGGAAGACGATCGCTAGGAGGGCGTGTGCAGGGGGGGTGGGGGGTGCGGCGCGCTCCCTCCGTCACCTGCAGGCGATGACGGTTTCACTAGCACCCCGAATCATGCCGCTTTACCACTCAGATCCAGAAGCTTTCGTGTAGAAAATTAATTGAGCTATACAACTTTTTTTTCACAATTTTTCACAGTCTAGAAATTATATGTTGAACGGCCAGTCTAAATGTTTATAGTTTAATCGATATGAAGAATATTATTGAAATAATAGGTCATTGCTCATCTAATAATGGGACATTTTTGCAGTGCTAAAATACAACAAAACCACTTGAAAGAATACCACAATAGAAGCTTTGTTGGGATCAAATGAAGTGAATGAATTGGAGAAAGAAGAAACAAATATGTCGTTGCTAGTGTACGTGCATTAATATATTATTACTGAATCTTAAATTATATTAGACTACATGGCCGAGACTGCTGTACTTTCTCAGTTTCTTACTCTTAGAATTCGAATAGTGCCTTGGACGTGTATGTTAAACGTTTTAATTTAGATAATAAGTTTAAATTCTGATAATGTGTCATCATACTTCACTTCAAAGCGGCAATTGCAAAGGTATGATTGCAGTGTAGGTAGTAAAAATATGGTAGCAGCTATTTTATTTTGAATGATAGACCTTCTTGCCGGAACTTTTCAAATGCTTGTTGAATATCTCAAGAGGGTGTTAAGCAGTACATCCTTTTCCGAAACCTTGCAATATTTCGTTCACGATTCTGAGAATTTGCTCCGCTGTCGAGAGTCCTTATGGAAAGCCGTAGCAAAAGTCGGAAATAACATCGTGCATTATAGGCTTTAAACGTAACAAAAGTTTTGCAAAGACTTTTAATAGAACGGTAGAGTAATAGGACGGTAAGAAGTCACTTCCGTTGCAGATTTCTCTGGTTTAACGATAACTGTTTCTTCGGCATATTTCCTTTGACAAGGATAGCGACTGCTTCGAAGAATTGTATTGAATGTCGAAGTAACTAATGCGAATCCTTTCATTGGCATTTCCTGCAATACCACGCCTGTTGTAAAATCGAACATTGGAGTTTTCGTAGGATGAGTGTGTTTTTCAAATGCTTCTTCTACCTCGTGTTCTAAAAATTTAATAGACAGTAATAATCACCAACATCAATCTTTTTTCTTTTAATAAGAATAAAGTATTTTAATTTTTTGAAGATCAAAAATCCTTCCAAGAACTGTGTTATTTGCAATTGATGAATATTCTTCTCCAGAAAAACAACTTTTTCTTCATTATATTTACCCACACTCTTATTATCAGAATACATTCTTACTAGTTGAATATGGCGTCGCCGACGTTATAAACTGTTATAAAAGTATTTTCATGTGTTGAAAATGTCTTTCATACTTCATTCCTTTCATGCATACCTTTGTTCAAATATATTCTTAGAGTATCTGGCGTTGGACTTACCAATGAATCATATTAACTGATAATGTTACACTCCCCTTCAAAAATTCCCAACATCCAATGGCCTTGTAGGCTACCGCCATAGGGGGTATGATGTGGTAATTTTGCAATTTCAAAATCGCCGAAAAAATACTTGAAGGTATTGATGATGCAAATAGTTCGAGTTTAATACAGTTACATTTTTTACGATTTTTGCTCCTATGCAAAATAACGCACAAAAATCACCTGTAAACTGTTCTTCTGGGTTACTATCTAATTCAAATATAAGATCATTCTCAATTACTTCTGGAAATTGTCGCAAAATCTTCTACAACTACATTTTATTTTCCCCCGGATTTGCTTAACACTTTCGTATTTTTCTCCCCCTAATTTTTGAAGAGATTAAAACTCTACAAACTCAATATAATTTGTGTTCACTTCTACTTCTGCAATTGTGTTATCAATCATTTTGTGTGCGAATCTATATAAACATTAAAAGGCGATTCTTTTGTACGTTTATGTGAATAAGGTGTTAGTTAAGTTTAATAAGAAAAAAGGAACGTAAAGGTGAGAAGTCGAACGTAAGAACGTTTATTCATTCTTTAAAATTACTCGCAGTTTCCTTTTCTCTGTATTCACTTGAAATTCTGCAAATTTAATAAGTTCCGAGGCAATACTGTTTGTAGGTTATTGCAAATTCACTTTTAAAACTATGGTAATAAGCCTACCAAAAAAATTAAAGTGAAATATGCCGCGCAATTCACTTGTTCACTTAAAGATGTCAAATGAGTATTGCCAACGTTGTGAAAACAAAATTGTGGCATATTGAGCGAAAAATGCTTTTGGGTACTGGAGTTTAATCAACGCCACCTACATAGATCTATTTAGGTGGCGCTGGATTAATTTCCGGCACACTCGCAGCACCAAAACACACAAAAACACGTTTTTGGAAATTTGTTTGAATCTTCTGACCAGAGTCAAAAACATATTATCAGGTCCCAATCAGGAGACCGAGACGCGTCGTAAGACACTTCTTATGACCTAGCCGTGATTGACGTAACCGCACATCCACACAATCGGGAATTATTCAATTACTGTATAGGGATTATCAACCTTGTGGATCTTCATCGTTTACTTGACGCGATGGAAATAATTTAATATTTCTTTGTTCATGTTACCAATCGCAAGATTGTTTAATGCTTTAATGAATTATTTTTGTGTTTTCATCTCCATTTATTCAAAGAGGTAGTTCCTCATTTCGTGCTTTTATTGGTGAGAGGTTTCTTTTACTTGCACTTCACATGCCTTCGATGCTGTTGGTGTGAGCACCGATTTCAGTGTCCTTAAAATGCAGCATGTGATTGTCGCTAAGGGGGAGATAACATTCGTCTTCTAGGCAATCATAAAACTACCAACAGTTCGAGCTCATGAAGGATCCCGGCTTGATGAAAGTCTTAATGATACCTAGTGCCACGTCCTAGCTACATTTTTCAACTACCCTGAAAAACGTACGATTGTATCCACGTTCAATCCCTCCAAATACCCAAGTACCATTCACATGCTTGGCTCTATTGTTTAAAAAACATGTTTTTGTCGGTAGCCACAACAACACCTTCTCCGCTCAGTGGTTCACTCACATCAATCACCACATACATATATACTTCTGGCAAAAACTAAACCAATCAGTCACTGTTTTGAAATTTACATTCAATTCATTCATCACCAATTCGCATGGTGCTTTCAATACCCCAAAATATGAAATGATAAGGTTGGAGGTTAAAGTATCCAATCCGAAATGTCCACACTACGAAATGTCCACGCGTAGAAATGTCCACACGTAGAAATGTCCACGCGTCCAAATGCCCAAAGTACGAAAATGTCCATTGTAATAAATTTCCAGAGTAAAATGTTTATTTTATTTAATGTCCTAAACGTTTATTACAAAGTTGCCCAAATGACCAAATGTCCATCTTATTTGTTCGCGTTATTCTTGTTGCCTTCTTTCTTCTTGTTGTAATTGAAGTTTTAAATTGAACGCTATACCCCGCAGGTAGCGTTTAATATTTGTATTCTTATGTACTGTAACCACCCGTTTTTTCTTAATAACGAGAGAAAACGGTCACATTTCTCGCCAGAAACGAGACAGAGCTACGTCAAAGTTCAAAAACGCGCTTCTCATGAGAAGAAAAGTATCAGAACTTAACAAAAGAGTTCGCTAGTGTCGAAAACAGGCGTAACGATCTCTTACACTAGCGACTTTCTTTTGGAAATAAGCGAGCGACCGGTAAAGTCGTGGCGAGCAGTGTTGTAATGTTAATGAATAGTGCCGCCTGTGCTGCCGACTTCTGGAAGCGATAAAAACTCCTCACAGAAGCAGGGAAGAGGTAGCTAGGTAGGTAGGAAGTTATTTCATTATGAATTTGAAAATATCTTGATCATTCATTTCAAGAAATTTTCATAACGTGAATTTCGCAAAACAATTTGAAAGTAGGAGCACATGCGTATAATGTAGAACCAAAACTCATACTTGGATGTTCTCTTTTCTATCAGATTTATTTATATGTATAGTTACAACGGTTTGTCTTATTTCCCTCTTTACTTTATATAATTGGGAGAATAATAGAAGGAAATATTTGATATGCGAGCACATGCACGCAAACGAGTTTCTTCCTCCCCGCACTCTAATGTCGATTCAGCAGGTGTTCATAGTTCACATTCTCAATTTTTGCGACACAATGAAATTCAGTGGAATAGTAGCGTTCCGAGAACAGCTTTACGTAATTTGAAAAAAACACCTTCAATCTGTCCTTCAATCTGTTAAGCAAGCAGGAACTTTGTGACAAGAAACAACACAAGTTCAATGAAACCTCTATATACATGACAGCGACCACTTCCCTACAATAACAAATCTAAGTGTAACACTTTAAGACGCCTGCCAACAACATTATCTAATATCATATCAAAACATTATTACAGAAGAAATTAAGGAGTATTATGAGAACGGGAACATCGATTCTATTGTTAACAGATTTTCAAACACTACAATGCTAGCGGCAAACTCGGCAATACAATTCTCTGGAACGTCGAAGAAATGTATTTATGTACCCTCGGTGAATGAAGAGTGCAAGGAAGTACACAGGAAATTCAACCATGCTCTGTATAGACACAAAAAAACGACGAACGGAAGAAAACAAAATTAAATTTAAAACGAGGGCACTCTGCAGGGAAATTATGAAAGAATGCCTCAAGAAGTAGTGAATGAGCTACGTATAATCTGTAACCTTTAGTACGGATTTCAAAGAATCGTGGAACAAAATCAAATTCATAGAAGGTAACTGTAGAATAAATAAGATTAAATTAATCGAAAAAGCATTCAATATTTACACATCAGATTCACAAGAAATAGCAAATATTTTATCGCATACATTCGAAGCAAATTCAAGCTCTTCAAACTATTCAGAACAATTCAAAACAATAGACGAAAATGAAGAAAAATATATAGTGCATGATAATAATTACATTTTCCAAGAAGAATTCCAATTGCACGATTCTATCTCTTCAATAGAATTACAGCAAATATTGACATTCTTAAAGAATGCTTCGCTTGGAGCAGATGACATTCCTAACATTCTTCTAAAAAATCTCCCTGCTGCGGGAAATGACAGGCTACTACAGATATTCAACCATATTTGGACTAAACACGTGGCTTCTCTTTTTGGACGTCTTTCCAAAACAATGGTGAATGTCTATTGTAATACCAGTACGGAAACCTGGAAAAGACAAAGCAAAGGCTTGTGACTTCAGACCCATCTCTCTTACATCATATATCTGCGAAATCCTAGGAAAGATTAAACGTACGTCAAAATTGAGTACTTGAACATCAAAATATAATCAGAAGTTTACAGTTTGGTTTTCGCCACGGCCACTCTACAATATCGCATCTCATTACTGTCAATAACCATTTTCGAGAAGCATTCGAAGGCCACAAACATGTGTTAGCAATACGTTTATAGAGACAGAGAGACAGGGATAGAGAAAGAAAGAGACAGACAGATAGAGAGAGAGAGAGACAGGGATAGAGAAAGAAAGAGACAGAGAGAGAGGGAGGGAGGGGAGAAAGGGACGCTTAACACAGATCCTTGCGGCACGCCGTTTTCAATTCTTATTTCTTCAGAGAGTTCACAGTAAACTCGAGATTTAATACTTCGATTCTGAAGAAAAGTTGTCAGATGTCACAATTGAACGACATCCGTTTTGTTAGGTGAATTCATGAATTGGGCATTTAATTTCTTCCTGTATGGTTGCCTCGATTTTATCGTGCCCACTGTTTTGGTTCTTAGTCCTATTCCTAGTTCCAAGTGCTTGGTTTTATTAGTTTCAAAAGTATTTCTAACAAAAATATTTTTGCGTCTCCCTTCTTTTAGTTGCAATTTATTACAGGTACATTTTGTGATTGGTTGCGTAGGCTTCCGCGGCCGGAGTTTGTGTTGGCTGGGCTATCCGGGACGAGCCGCGTCAAAGTCATGGTGGCTAACGTTTCGGCCAGCGTATTGTGGCCTTCTTCAGAGCGTACTGCTGGACACTCTGAAGAAGGCCACAATACGCTGGCCGAAACGTTAGCCTACCATGACTTTGACGCGGCGCGTCCCGGATAGCCCAGCCAACACATTTTGTGATTGTTTAAACTCCGCCTCTATAAAATAACACTTTAATTTCGATGTTCTTGTATTGTATTTTTTTAAATACTTAATATGTTTGTAACAAATAATGTACTTCAGCTTCTGGATCAATGACCCCCATCTCGATCAGGTTTTTATCCAGTTTCCCTGATCCTTGAGAAAATGCTGACATGGCCCCTTGTTTTGCTTCTGGACATAAATGTAGTTTCAGTATGCACACGTTTTGCTGAACTCTCCTTTTGCTTGTAAAGATAAGAGTAAGGGTGAGTTGCTATTTTGTTAGCAATGCAGAAAAATCATACTTGCCATTCGTGTACCGATGTAAATAAGTTGTCTATAACTTACAAACAGAAATGACTGTTTCAAATATTGCTAATCGTGCGATTTTTAAATTTTATTATTAAAATTTATTTTTATTTATTTATGTTAAACTTTTACTACTTTGAGTAAAAGTTTAACATAAATAAATAAAAATTTATAATTAAAACTATTTATTTTTAACTATTTATTAATTTAATTAATAAATTTATTAATTTAATTAATTAACTTTCAACTATTTATAATTAAAATGACGGGAAGGGATTCTAGAACTCCAAAAAACGTGCGCAGATAATCTTTTCCCCCCTTCGTCACTTACAGTTTTTAGTGTTTTTTTACTGAATAAATCTAAATCTAACTCTAAATCTAAATCTTAATTGCAATCCGTGCAAATTGCAATCCGTGCAATGCCGGATCCAAAGACCGCCCGGCAGGTTACAATATAAACATTTCGTTTTCGGTCATATTTAACAGGTCCAGGGTTGGGTTCTGCGTGTCGTATCCGACTTCAGCCGATGAGCTTCAGACACCAGTTTGCGTATCAATATTAGCGGGAATTTTAAATGGAGGTAGCTATCAAAATTACCACCTCGTCACAAGACATTGAAACATATTGATATAGCATTTCTTTTAATTATTGTATCTTGTACAACTTCATCGGGTTATTTTCGGTTGGTTACCGTTGGCTATTGTCACTTTGTACCACTTTCAAAATGTTTCTCGCTCTCCATACAACATGGCGGCCACCGTCTTTCCTGGCTTTTCAAACGAAATGCCCGTGTGGTCACATGGTTAGTGAAGCAGACTGGTGTTGCGCAGAACGAGCCAAAATCAGTGCACCGGAGGAACTCATCCATGTATTTCCACCATGAGCAGGATGAAGCTGTATTTCGACTGTGTAGTATCGAACGTGATCAGCTTAGTGTTTCATTGTCACCGCAGGGAACGCTACGGTCGCTGATCTACACATTATCAAAGGTCATTAAACACGGAGCTACGAAACTGTATGATAAGTATACTGTGGTAGAACCGAGAAACGGCGAATTTACAAAAATGTAATAGAATGTTGCGTGATGCTAATGAAATGCGTCATGCTCATTCTTTAGATAATAGAGAGAGCAACGTTTCTTTGAGACCTCAGGCCTCCCAATTTAACGTTTTAAGGCCCCAAAACGCTTCGTTTACGAGTTATTAAACTGGATTAAATTCTACACGAGTTTTGAAGGTTGCATTTGACATTAATATTTAGATGCGAATCTTTCATATTTTTTAAAGTCGAAGTGGAATTCTTCACATTTCCGTGGAATCCTTCACATTTCCGTGAAATTGTGCTTTATGGAGGGTTTATAAAGATTAGCTGTGTGTGAAATCCGCAGAAGGTATATTTACTACTGAAATAATATAGAAAACGATTGTAAATTCAGCGTTATCACAAAATTCTTTATAATAAACATCAAGTTGGCTGGACACTACGAGAATACCCTCCTCTTCGCTAGAAAAATTGTCGTTGCTCTACTCCGTTGCTCTTGACCTTGATACATAATAACTACTTAAATACAGTTCTACGACACGAAACATTAAAATATAAAATATAATATGTGTAACGAATGTACTTTTGAGACTTTCTTGTTTATGGAAGTCAATCTCCGAAAATGTTATTTCCCACCCGAACAGAATAATTAATTGAGGAAGTATAAATTCAATAGATTCTGGCATTCGCGACTAGAGCTATTGCCAACTAATGTTTGCCAACGCAGTTGCTCAACTGTGACGTTTGTTGGCCCTCAATGTGTTTTCGCAACTTGGCAGTATAATAGAAATAATCAGGTAGAAAGAAAAAAACCGATCAGTAGTATCCAAAAATTTGAAACAAATCGATGAGATCTTTAGAACTTCAACATAAATATGTTCGATACATATATTTCCAAAGTTTTGAGGCGATCTTGTTAAACGATAGCAATGCAGTGGTGTGACACTAGATAGGGCACATCCGGTCCTTATTCAAATTCCATACGGTAGCCAATCAGAGTTCAGATCGACGCCATATACATCTGTACAACTCCAACTCGCTCAAGCGGAGAATATGTGAACTACTTATTCATTTTGAAATTGTTTCGCAAACGAGCCGGTTGGTTACCGTTGGATTCCTTCCTCGTCGACCTATCGTTGTATATTCACATGCTGTTCGTAGGGCTGTTAACGCCATATCGCAGTCAGTGAATTAGAGAAATGTAGTGGTTTACTGCTGTTTGACGTCCGAAGCGTGCATTTTGGCTTCGAGAAGATGATGAGTGCGTAACTAATTTTTTTAATGTTCATGTTCAGTTGCATATCCCTTGTTTGGACCAAGCGAGGTGACACCCATTATAGCTATGGGTGTAATTGGTAAGACTTTTTTAATAGAATATTACTAGAATATAGTTTTAATAGAATATATTTTTATAGTTTTAGTAGAATATATAGTTTGATGGGAGGCTATGATACCATCATTTTTTAATTTTCAGATCCTTGTACACAAGCAGCTTTTCAAACTAAAAATGGTAAGTCTCTTGTATGTTTGTAAAATGCAAAAAGAAGCATGCTATTGAAAGCATAATGTATTGGCAATAATTTGTTGTTGATTCATACAGGTTCTAGTGCTGTTGAATATGCTGCTACAGCAAGTGCAGCAAATGCTTATTCTAGCCTTGTGAAAGGTAAATATTTGCTATAATCTTTAAGAATCTCAATTATTACTTTGTTGCATTTATTGAAGATGGGATAGATTTCAAGTTTGTCTCCATTTTCAGATCTTTTTCACCCATGTGAGGTGTCACCTCAAGTTTTTATGGACGTTTCTCATGGTATGTTCCTTTCAATATACAGTTATTAGTGCCAATTGAGGGCAAATTATAGTAAATAAAAAAACGGTTGATCCGGAGTTTATGGTGTCGTTCACTGAACCTTCGGTTCCTTCGGTTCACTGATTCGGTTCATTAATCTCGTGATTCACAAGGTTATAGTTTCACGGTTCACTTTATCACTGGAGAAAAATCTTGATGGCATTGATTCAAAGCATAAATATATACACAATTTGGTTGATCACAATTTAACTATGTCACTTTTCCAAATTAAGTTATACATTTTTCCAATTACGAAAAATTTTTTCTTCATGACGATACATTTTAAATTTCAATTCACATCTAAAATTTCACTTCACAACACTCTTTTAAATCACAAAATTAAGACTTTATCTAGCTGGTTGAAATAGACTTGATTTACTAATAAAACAGCCTCCTAACAACACATTTAGTTGTTACTATGACTACAAAATTATTTACTTCATAATTTGATGAATATTCAAATAGAGAAGAATTTTGTGGCGTGGATTTGCGTGTTTCATTGCCATTTCAAGTTCCTTTTTAATTGTTTTGTGTGTCTACCGAGATGGAAGGTATGAATTCAGAATTTATTTATGATTTGCGCCGAAAGGGACGTTTGAATGTGATTCAGTGGTGTCAGAAAGTGGGTTTGCTTGCGTCTCGACGTGTATGTAATGTATGCCAGAATGAAATGAAGTTTATTGAGAGAAAGGATAGAACAGATGGTTTTGAGTGGATTTGTAGAGTCAGAGGCCAGAATGGTAATTGTGTGAATATTTCTGTACGAAAGGATTCTTGGTTTGAGAGGAGACTTATTAATTTACTGAACCTTAGTTCATAAGAAGTAAAGAGTGTGTATTTTTTCAGATATAAGCAGATTTGGTGATACGTCGACGAAACTTTGAAGTTTTTCATGTTATAAGGATGTTCTAGGTAATTAGTGCAGATATGTTACACTCATTTTACTACCATAGTATTTTTAATACTCTAAAAATTCTATAATTTCAGCGATTATGTGAGTTAATTTTTTATATTTTTTCTAATAAAATACTGCTATCTTTGACATATAGTATTTGTTTGAAAAAATAGTCTGGTTGATTTTATATTAAAATGGGGGGGTTGGGGGGCGATAGCCCCCCAATAATAAAAATGGGTATATCCGGAGTTCATGGTGTCGTTCACTGAACCGGTTCACTAGAGGGGAATCGACTCACTGAACCGAATCCTTGTTTAATGTTTGCATGTTGTAATGGTCACTATGTTATCGCAAGAATTATAATTTCTATTTAACACTCACATGCTACTTAAACTATCATTACTACTCAAAGCCAAAATTTAATTACCAAAAAAAAAGCATCTTATCTACTTAACACTTTTTTATACGCTCTAGAATGCGCAATAAAATAATAAAAACTCACATATTTGTAGATTTTTAAATATAAATTTTTCTATTTAACACTCACATACTACTTAAACTATCATTACTACTCAAAGCCAAAATTTAATTACCAAAAAAGCATCTTTTCTACTTACAACTTTTTTATATGCTCTAGAATTCGCAGTATATTTCACTAACACTTTCTATTTAAACATTTTTATTATTGGGGGGCTATCGCCCCCCAAACCCCCCATTTTAATAATATAAAATCAACCAGACTATTTTTTCAAACAAATACTATATGTCAAAGGTAGCAGTATTTTATTAGAAAAAATATAAAAAATTAACTCACATAATCGCCGAAATTATAGAATTTTTAGAGTATTAAAAATACTATGGTAGTAAAATGAGTGTCACATATATGCACTAATTACGTAGAACATCCTTATGACACGAAAAACTTCAAAGATTCATCAATGTATCACCAAATCTGCTTATATCTGAAAAAATACACACTCTTTACTTCTTATGAACTAAAGTTCAGTAAATTAATAAGTCTCCTCTCAAACCAAGAATCCTTACGTACAGACATTTTCACACAATGACCATTCTGGCCTCTGACTCTACAAATCCACTCAAAACCATCTGTTCTATCCTTTCTCTCAATAAATTTAATTTCATTCTTGCATACATTACATACACGTCGAGACGCAAGCAAACCCACTTTCTGACACCACTGAATCACATTCAAACGTCCCTTTCGGCACAAATCATAAAAAAATTCTGAATTTATACCTTCCATCTCGGTAGACACACAAAACAATTAAAAAGAAACTTGAAATGGCAATGAAACACGCAAATCCACGCCACAAAATTCTTCGCTATTTGACGATTCATAAAATTATGAAGTAAATAATTTTGTAGTCATAGTAACAACTAAATGTGTTGTTAGGAGGCTGTTTTATTAATAAATCAAGTCTATTTCAACCATGCAAGCTAAAGTCTTAATTTAGTGATTTAAAAGAGTGTTGTGAAATGAAATTTTAAAAGTGAATTGAAATTTAAAATGTATCGTCATGAAGAAAAAATGTTTCGTAATTGGAAAAATGTATAACTTAATTTGGAAAAGTGACATAGTTAAATTGTGATCAACCAAATTGTGTATATATTTATGCTTTGAATCAATGCCATCAAGATTTTTCTCCAGTGATAGAAGTGAACCGTGAAACTATAACCTTGTGAATCACGAGACTAGTGAACCGAATCAGTGAACCAAAGGAACCGAAGGTCAGTGAACGACACCATGAACTCCGGATCAACCTAAAAATTTTTAAATAGAAAGTGTTAGTGAAATATACTGCGTATTCTAGAGCATATAAAAAAGTGTTAAGTAGATAAGATGCTTTTTTTGGTAATTAAATTTTGGCTTTGAGTAGTAATGATAGTTTAAGTAGCATGCGAGTGTTAAATAGAAATTATAATTCTTGCGATAACATAGTGACCATTACAACATGCGAACAATAAACAAGGATTCAGTTCAGTGAGTCGATTCCCCTCTAGTGAACCGGTGAACCTCTAGTGAACGACACCATAAACTCCGGATATACCAAAAAAACTCTTTTTTTGGTGATTACATATCCTTGTACTTCTGGACAGGTGCAAGAAGCCATTCTGGGAGATGAATCTGCGCCTTCGGTGTGTGGTAAGTGCAAAGATATTCCTGTGCTTTCTAATTTCGTAATTCTAGATGGTGAATTAAAAGAAACATCTTTCTTTTTGATACAGATTTGTTTTCAGACATAGTATTCATTTGAGGACATAGTATCTTTCTTAACGGCATTTTTTGCTTTTCAGATCCTCTTCCAGAGATGGCTTCTGAAGCATGCATATTAGACCCTACGAGTTTGACCCTAAGTGGCTTTAAATTAATGTTCACTTTGAGCAGTCAGAACTCAGAGAGATAATTTTAAAGAATTATTGTTATATGCAGTGAATAACTTGCTTAATTGTGCACAAAGTTTCTGAACACATTTCTTTCACGCTGAGAGTTTATAAAGGTATGAACAACGAGAGTTTTAAAATCAGTATGTTTTCTGTCATTGGGTATAGATCCATTATATAAACTGTATTTCCCACATCTGATTTGGAAAGTTCTAATTAAATAAAATTTAAAGATAAAATTAATTCTGTAAAGCATGATCATTTTCTCAATTTTGGAATGCCTCTTGCTATGTTAAGACTCTTTATTTGAATATTATGAATACAAAGGTTTTGAGTTTCTGTTTCAGAGGCTATTTTCATGCAATTTTAGAATTTCTTTAATGTCTATTATCTAGTCTGCAATTGTTTTCTGTCTTATTAGTATTAATTTTTATTATTAGTATTGATATAAGTTCTTATATAATGTTATACTGTTGTGACAATAATAGTGTCTCATGACAAACACAATCTTGATTCAATTTATATTCTAGTATGTGTGTATCATTGTGTTTTGTTCATCGTCATGCCAATTACATTCTGGATTTGAATGCTGATCCTTATTAGATTGTGAATTGTTGTGAGTCGTGAATGCAATGCTTGATCTATAGCTCAGTTATTAGGACATCTGCCCAGTTATCAGAAGGTCCCAGGCTTGGCTCCTGGTGCAATCAAATATTTGCACTTTGACAATCCGGTTGATCCGGAGTTTATGGTGCTAACGGTTCCTTTGGTTCACTGATTCGGTTCACTGATCTCGTGATTCACAAGGTTATAGTTTTGCGGTTCACATCAATCACTGGAGAAAAATTTTGATGGCATTGATTCAAAGCATAAATATATACACAATTTAACTATGTCACTATGCCAAATAAAGTTATACATTTTTCCAATTAAGAAACATTTTTTCTTCATGACGATACATTTTAAATTTCAATTCACATCTAAAATTTCCCTTCACAACACTCTTTCAAAGCACAAAATTAAGACTTTAGCTTGCTGGTTGAAATAGACTTGATTTATTAATAAAACAGCCTCCTAACAACACATTTAGTTGTTACTATGACTACAAAATTATTTACTTCATAATTTTATGAATCGTCAAATAGTGAAGAATTTTGTGGCGTGGATTTGCGTGTTTCATTGCCATTTCAAGTTTCTTTTTAATTGTTTTGTGTGTCTACCGAGATGGAAGGTATAAATTCAGAATTTTTTTATGATTTGCGCCGAAAGAGAAGTTTGAATGTGATTCAGTGGTGTCAGAAAGTGGGTTTGCTTGCGTCTCGACGTGTATATAATGTATGCAAGAATGAAATGAAGTTTATTGAGAGAAAGGATAGAACAGATGGTTTTGAGTGGATTTGTAGAGTCAGAGGCCAGAATGGTAATTGTGTGAATATTTCTGTACGAAAGGATTCTTGGTTTGAGAGGAGACTTATTAATTTACTGAACCTTAGTTCATAAGAAGTAAAGAGTGTGTATTTTTTCAGATATAAGCAGATTTGGTGATACGTCGACGAAACTTTGAAGTTTTTCATGTTATAAGGATGTTCTACGTAATTAGTGCAGATATGTTATACTCATTTTACTACCATAGTATTTTTAATACTCTAAAAATTCTATAATTTCAGCGATTATGTGAGTTAATTTTTTATATTTTTTCTAATAAAATACTGCTATCTTTAACATATAGTATTTGTTCGAAAAAATAGTCTGGTTGATTTTATATTATTAAAATGGGGGGTTTGGGGGGCGATAGCCCCCCAATAATAAAAATGTTTAAATAGAAAGTGTTAGTGAAATATACTGCGAATTCTAGAGCATATAAAAAAGTGTTAAGTAGATAAGATGCTTTTTTTGGTAAATAAATTTTGGCTTTGAGTAGTAATGATAGTTTAAGTAGCATGTGAGTGTTAAATAGAAATTATAATTCTTGCGATAACATAGTGACCATTACAACATGCGAACAATAAACAAGGATTCAGTTCAGTGAGTCGATTCCCCTCTAGTGAACCGGATTAGTGAACCAAAGGAACCGAAGGAACCGGTGGCACCATAAACTCCGGATATACCGACAATCCATTTTCAGAATTAAATTGTAGTGCATAAGCATTGATGGAATTCCACTATTTGTTAATCATTGTTTTAAAGGTGAATGTACTTTCACAGTGGATCCCATTATAAAAAAGCCAGGCTCTGAACTGTGCATGTGTGAGATTAGCATGGGTAAATAAAATAATTTTGTCAAATATTTATTGACTAATGAAAAACATTTTTAGGTTGCAACTAGTAAAAGCGGTTCTTTCAAAGCATGCAGAGCATGCTAAAAGCTCAATTTTTTGCACTACTGCTAAAAGTGGGACAATGCTCAAATGTTCTGATAAAACTTTGAAAGCAACAAAGAAAACAAAATACGTTCATGTGACCTAATCAGATAATATTGATCTTAATGTAACAGTACATAATTGTGTAATTCGTGTTCTTAATGGCTTAAGTAATTCGCAAAATAAAATGTCACTTTTATCCCTTGTATCATAACTATTTCTTTTACCTGGGCAAATGTGCGGTAGTATTTTCATTTGTTTCTTTTCAATTCTGTTCTTATTGTTTATTCATGATGCTTGTAATAATGTAGTATTCCATAGTATTAATTTGGCATATCTACAAGCAAATACTAAAGTTGCAATTAGGCAGGTGTACTGTTTATTACTTTCTGTAATTCAAAATTGTTATTACTAATGAAATTACGAAATTGTATAATATCAATATTCTCAATAAATACTAGATTTTACTACCCTAATTTGACTTGTTTTTCTTCCATAAAATCCTTATAATTATTATTAATTAATTAATAATAATTTAAATAAATTAATTATAATTATAATTATTATAATTATAATTATTGTTGTGAATTTTGTAATAAATTAAGGCGTTGAAAGTATGGGAGTGAAATTTTAAAGTTCCCGCGTCGCTGGTTTATTTCAAATTTACCAGTTACTTCTTCGCTATTGGCTATCCGTTTACCCGATAGAAATTATACAAAACAATGTGGTGGCACCGGAAGTTGGGCAAATAAGGCTTTTCCTTTTAACATGGAGTGCCGTCTCTGATATATACTCTTTGTAGCAATGAATAATCTAAATTCAAAATTGTATATTTATTTAGGCAATATATCGTCATATTTTAGAAAATGGATGTATATGTCTTCTCGATTAGATAAAGAAATGTGTTTTCCTATGCAATACTTAACGTCTTATTCGTGGGTTGAGAGAACAGCAGTGTCAACAGGGCCGGGTGGCAATTCTGAATCCGACAGTTCCAGAAAATAGGAGTGTTGGTGACAATGGCAATTCCTGAGGAACTCCTTGTGTTATTCTATGCAAATCTATCATTTCTTATACTCTGGAATTATATGATTCTATGAAAACTGCCTATTGTGTCTTTGTGGTATTTTGATAACCGAATTTACAGATTTAGTATTTGTATGCCAGAATCTGTCGAAGAATTTTAATATTAACTAATGGTCCTACAACAGCACATACTTTCTCGCGATATTGTGAACGGTAATGTAATATTATAATATGACAATTTCTGCCTGACACTGCAAATAGCATTTTAAAAATTCTTAAACAAATGAAGCTCAAAAATACATATACTAATTTAATTCAACCGTTTTAAACGTAAAAGTTTTCTGTGATTGAGTTCCGTGAATTCACGTGCTACATAAATGTACCAACCATGTGTGATGCGTATTTTAGCCGTAAATAAAATTATTATATTTTAAGGCGATCCAACAGTGGCCGTCACTATCGCTTGTCACTTGTTTCAGTGCTAATTTTAAGACATGTACTTTGCTTTTGCCTGGGAACAACCACCCCTCTTGCCGCGACTGCGAGAGTGATCTCTCTGAAGAGTAGTCTCTCCTATTCTAGCAAATTGAGCTTTAAACCGCTCAGCTATCTTAGGGAAACAATATTATCCTTGGCAAGGGAAGCTCACGCTTTGGACAGGAAAGTAGAGATGCGCTCTTATCAGCTAAAGCTGTTTATTACTAATAGCTAATAGTTCAAAACTGTTAATGTGCGTTAGCTAATATTTTAATAGTGGTTAATGGAGAATACAGTTTTAGAGCACCTCCAGTAGAAAGGCGATGACGGCCAAGAGCCGTGCACTCCGCGGTCGTCACCTGGCGGCGTGGGTGGCGGCGGGTAGCGGGGGGAAGCGGGGGCGGCGCGGGGCGGCGCGGGGTGGCGCGGGGTGGCGCGTACGCGTGCGCTGTGGCGTCGTTGCGCGGCGCGCGTTACCGCCGCACAATTACCTGCCAGAGGGCGGTAATTGCGCGCCACCGCAGCCGCAGCATGCGAGGAAACTCAATCTGCCGTCGGCGCCCCCGCCCCGCCCCCGCCTCACGATCGTCCGTCGCGCGCTGCGTCAGGCACACGTGCCGCCCCCGGCGCTCCCGCCCTGCCCCTGCCCCACCAACGCCCACGCGCTACGACTCGCCCCGCCCACGCGGAGGCAGCCCGCGCGCATCTTCGCCGGCAGTTTTCGTCGTGACCTTAGAAAGAGCGGCTCGTAAACTGTATTACTTGTTGAGAGGATTCAACTTGCAGGAAAATCAAAATTGAAGAACGTTAGGATGAAGCCACCCAGGATATGTGCGAATGAACTTGCGAATCTTAGCTATGGCTTCAGGAACCAGAATCTCGTAAGTCCAAGTGCCGCCGTGGGTTTTCTTTTGAGACTAGTTAGACGGTCTCTCCTATCAATACCTGGCGAATGCCGAAGGAGTTCTTTAAGAAATATACTACGGTCCGCCTGCAATCTTTTCTTCTTAATACTTTTCTCCTTCTCTCTCTTTCTCTCTCTCTTTCCCTCTCTCTGTCTTTCTTTCTCTCTCTCTCTCTCTCTCTCTCTCTCACACACACACACACACACACACACACACATACACACACGCACACGCGCGCGCGCGCGCGCTACGCTACCACGCGTCGAGAGACCAGACAGGGTCTTAGAGCTCATCTCAGCTGAGGCAGTGTCTCGAAGTAGTGGATACCTGGAAGTGTGAAAACCCGCTGAACGCCGGGTAGGTCGGATATTGATTCAAAATCGGATATTGATTAAAAATTGAAGTTTAACATTTAACAAAACGGCATCATTTGAATTGGATTTAATTATATCTACTAATGTTTTTCCATAAATTATGAGAAATATTATATATAATAATTCTATGTCAGTATGTACATCTTGAAAGTACCTTAATAACAGCAGAGAAGAAAATGTGTTCTAATTTGCGGGCCTACACATATTCCTTTATTTTTGATCTACTGATCATTGGTAATGTCTCAGGCAAATACATAAATACACGTGATGTTTTGCCCATGGCTTTCACAAAGTTTTTGACGAGACCTATTTTGATGTTACTTGAAGCATTACAAAATAGAAATTTTTATGTGCTCACTGCCCTAATTAAAATTTAAAATTAAAATTAAACATTGATTAAGCTACAAATTTAGGCCAGAACCCGGCCACGTAAATTTATACACATAAATCTTTAAATTTTGTGGTAATTAAGGGGTCAACAAGAGTATTTTATTTCTATTAATCGGTTGAAGAGCCAAACTGTTAAACCTTTGCTGGGTTTAAAATACGTCACCGTATTGTTACTCAGCTTTTCTCGTTCGAGGTCAACGCCCCCCTCCCCCCCCCCCGTGTTCTCTCCACCTCAGTAGCTGTAGCTGACTTGTGGATCGGCCTCAGACTGCTCGCATACGGTGCAAGGACGTGGATAATAGACATTTTCAGTCCCTTTTGGCGCCCTCCACATGCAGCGGCGCGAGTGTCTCCGAATCAGTACACTCGATACGCCAAATTTATACGTGCACTCGTCGTCATGCAGTTTTTGATCAAGCGCACAAGGATCAAGCGACAATTCTAGGAATTTTAGTTTGAAAAATAGTTCTGTCAACGGCAGAATCTTGCCTTGCCCTGTTGATTGAAACTCAAATGAAATAAAAGAACTTCGCTTGGATGCGAATGGTGCACCCGGCGACCAGAGCTTCAGTGTGCGGAAGCATGAACGCGATTTGTGCACTCAGTGATTCGATCTAAAGTCATAAAACGTATTCACTCGGATGCAACTGACGCATTCGGCAACGCAACATGGAGAGCGTCTGGCCTCGAGAGTCATCTCAGAGTGCCCATTTTCTCCCGTGTCTTCTGTAATCTTGAAGCTTCCAAACTCCCAGGTTCTCTCTGTTCTAGAAATGTTGCGTTGAGATTGGTCTAAATCTATTGCCCATTAAAATTGCTCCATCCAATTTCCGTATGGCTCTCAAAGGTTCCAGGAAAATTGTATTCTTGGCTATCCGGGATAAGCCGTGTCTCAGTTAAATGGACTGACGTTTCGGTCATCTTGTTGTGGCCTTCTTCAAAGATACTGCAGCATTATAGCTCTGAAGAAGCCCACAGCAAGATGGCCGAAACGTCAGTCCAATTAACTGAGACTCGGCTTATCCCAGATAGCCAAGAATACATTGACTCCGGCCGCGGAAGCCTACGAACCCATTCCAGGAAAATTCTTTTAGATCTCACTTCCCCCCCCTCTCTCTCCCTCCCTCTCTCTCTCTCTCTCTCTCTCTCTCTCTCTCTCTCTCTCTCTATATATATATATATATATATATATATATATAATTTAACCCGTTCTTTCCCCAGTAACTCTCTACCTTGAACGGCGGCACCGTTGAGCAGTAGCGGGTTATCAAGATTTGCTCGTGAAGCGAGCTTAAAATTCTCGGGACGCAGGATCTTTGGGTGCGAGAAAGGTCTGAACCCTCGACACAAAAAACATTGCAATAGTTAAACACGGTTTAATTGCTTTTAACCCGCTTCGTCTTTACAACACACACACAAATGAATAAACACATATAATTTACACCAAAAATTGAGACTCTGAAATGATTGCCCTAATCTCCACTGGGGAATTCCCTTGGAAAACTAAATGTATCTAAATCTATGCTATTCTTTTTACAATACACACGAAACCCAAATTTTCAATTTACAATCTCCTGCTTCAAAATATCACATGCAAAGAAAAAGAATGTGTGCAAGTGCACCACTCTCATTTACACTTTAACTGTGGCTGAAGATAACAGAATAATAAATGTCCTATGTAGAATATTTGATGCAGGCAATAGTGGGTCAAAATGTCTCCTACTATGATACTGCAATTTGTTGCCACCCGTGTCCTTAATTTCTTAACACTTTCCTATACTAATTTTTCCCTGCCGACGTGAAATTGACCTATTTTTCGCGCCCTAACCGTTACCTCGTGGACGTCCCACTTTTGGCCTTGAGGGTCGTGCGCTGGTCTCTGCGTCGACGCCGCTCGGTCCCAGCTTCTGCGTCGTAAAGAGACGGGATTCGCCTCTGCCGTCTACGTTGTCTTCTTGCGTCCTCTTCCGGTTTTCTTCCTAGTCGTTCCGTCTTCTTCCTCGTGCGCCTGGGTCCTAGGCCTCTTCTTCCTCCTCGTCTGCTAACGGCGCCTCTGACCACGCCCACGTTGCGAAAATGTCCCTTGCACTTCACCGAATACTCGTGAAAGTTCCTCGCTCGTTGCTACTTCTACTTTGCTAAACCAGAGCTTTCAATGCTTCTCTCACAACGGGTAACTTTTACTTCCCGTGTCGTTAATTGAAGGAATACTTTACTGAATCTGCAATATCTCGCGGATGACTGACTAGAATGTCTGTCCGACGCCGAATACTCCTATCTAGTAGTCGTTGCAGCGGCGAACAATATCTGAGCTAATGTTAACGAACAGCTGCTCGGCGAGCGGTGGCAAAAGAGAAGAGCTGCTTACTCGGCGAGTGGTGGCAAAAGAGTGCTCCCGCTTGCGGGTTCGCGTATATATCGCCCGACGCCTGGGGAAATTGCAGTGGTGGGGTTGCTTCCCCTCTCTCAGCCCTCCACGAGGAAAACGTTGCTCGCTAGTTCGCCACCGTCTAGTACGGGCAACGGATACCAGGCCGCGCGTTTAAGAGCCTCTGCTTCGCCGCGCCTGCTATCCTCGCTGCCTGTGGGTGTTCACACATACTAGACGGTGACGTTATGGGGTTACACAATCCCATGACGTCACTATATATATATATATATATATATATATATATATATATATGTGACGTACCTGGTTCTGCCTCAGCTGTGAAGTACTTATCAGTGCATACACTGATCGGACGCCAGCTGCGACGCACCTGTTGGTTGGTACTTTTCACTACAAATTTATAAGTTCTAAAGGTCGGGTATCTTGCTCGCGAATGGGTCATCTGAGGAATTTGGTACTATATTGGTGCGTCCAAATAATAATTTTGTATAAGCAAACAAGTACAATTTATTTATAATGGAATGTTCAATACACTTGATTAATTACAAAAAGAACCTCTTTAACTTGGTACCAAGATTTAGTTAACCGTGTAATCTGTCATACCTTTGGGGCCCCATTAACAATTCGGTCGCGGTGATTCCTCACCCCGGCAACTGCAACGGTCGGTCTCCGCCGCGGCTCGGCGTCCTTGGGCTGCCGATGACGTGGACACGTGCTGTGCTGGTCTGCAGAGGCGGCGCTAGGAGTCCCTTGGCCGCACCCTCGGATATTTTCGCCTTCGCTCACACACGCGTAATTACCGGGTCTTGAAAATGTCCGTTACGTTCACACCACGCGCGTGAATTGTTACTGCGCCCCTCCTTGGTTTCGTTCTACTTCTCTCTCGCAACTACTACACTATGAATCATCGGCTTCTAATCAATAATGATACACGTAATACTATTACATGCTTCTCATCATTAGCATGGGTTCACTCTATCTATAACTATTCGTATGTCCTCTGCCACACGCTCTCCGTAATTACCCAACCTTCGCCACTCGGCGTCTGTTTGCCACACCGCGTCTCTCGCAACTCGACCATCTTCTCCGGCCACCTGCCGGCCACTGCTTTTTCAACCGCCACTTGGCGACCCCTTCAACCGTCGAGCATCCCCTCCCCTCGCTGGGCGGCGGCGGCGGTCGCGCTCGCAAATTCCCCACCGCTCGCTCGCACCTGCCGCTGTACTGCGCGGTTCAAATGAGTAATACTACTCTTGTATTAATTATCTGTAATTACGGAGGGAAACACTTAGCGTGTTTCAATATATATCACTATCTCTCTCTGTCTCTCGTTCTTTCTCTATCTCTCTCTTCAATGTTTGCATAAGGAGCCGGCTTGCAACTGCCCGCAGAATGCAACGCGGGTGGCCATTTATTTCAGCAATAATGTTTGGCTGCCATAGCCGGGGATTTCCTATTTCCGCACACTGCCATGCCTCGCCCTAGCAAATGGTGGTGGGGGTTGGAGGGTGGGCTCAGGTCAGCGCCTTCAGCACTCAAACAAATCGGAGTTGGGCGGTCATTTGAATAACAGGAAGCTTGAAATATAGGGTCAGCACGGATATTTTCTCTGTCTTTTCAATGTTCGTCATTGTAGCATTCATTTTCACTCAGTCATATTCTCGATGTGTAGTGGTTCCGAAACCGTTGGACCGTTCACAACTTCACAACATACAGACCTTATAAAAACCGTGAATTAGCATATTGAACAATTTACTTCGTTTTTGAGGTGATTCCAGCTATTTTTGTCGGACAGAAAAAAACAGTCTATAATATCTGTCTAAAATATTACAGTCTATAATATCTGTCTAAAATATTACAGTCTGTAATATCTGTCTGAAATATTACAGTCTGTAACAATCACAGTCTGAAATAACTGTGATCCGTTGGATCGCTCCGAATTATGAGAACAGCAAAGGGAATGTGTCATGAATCTTTTAACCAGCATACCAGAAGTGTACCACGACACACAGCATATATGAGGGACCCATTTCTTGTCCACGTCGCCTACCTTACATCCGAACTAAAGTTCGTAACACAACCTTATTTTCAAGATGTCAGAGTACATAGAAGCGCAGAAAGCGGAACGGATCATTACCTGAGAGCAAAAAATGTTCTCCCATGGAAACCGTCTACCGAGATGCGCTGTGAACATGATTATGGATGTGACATGCCAAAAGCCGTTCAATATAATCTTCAATCCCTCAATGATTCGACGGGATTTTTGTACGAAGCTAGACTGTGTTCCAAAAAGAACGATATAACTTATTCGGATGCAATAAATATGTAGTACAATGGTATAGTAAGATGCGTCAGTAAAGCCGCATTAAAAACTCTTGGAGAATTCCCAAAACATAATAATAAAAATAGATCATGTAAAAATCCTTGTTAAAATTATAATACAGAGAAAATCATAAATAATAAAAAGAAAACTTATAATGTATGGTGAGAACTAGGGACCATGAGAATGTAAAATACTATTCGCAGTGTTGTAGGGAAGTAATGAAAGTAATAACGAAACCAAAAATGAAATGCGGAATACAAAAATGTAACAATATGGATTAGAATGCGAGATATAGAAAGTCTACTGAAGCATGGAAAACATTAAAATCTCTTCGATGAAACAGAAAAGAGACTATGCCCATAATTCTTATTGCCTAAGAGTGGAAAATACATCATCAGAAGCTGTTAACTGAAGATCGTCCAGAATTTGTTACTCAATGAGAGACAATGAGATAAGTTTCTCAGATGAAATGTTTACAGAAAATCATGTCTTCTCAATCAATGGGATAAAAAATCTCTTAGATCCATGAAAAATGGACGCTCGTCTGAACCGAACCGACTCCACATAGAACGTTTTAAATATGTGACGGACATTTTCACGAGCAGTTAGCTTATGTTTCCAGCTGTTTCTTGAGGGATGAAATTGAGCTCCTTGAGTGGAAAACTGTTTTTCTAACATTTACAAGAAAGAAGAACGGCTCCAATTACAGAGAAATACGTGTGACTAATTCTCATTCAAGACTATATGGCAGAAGTATAAAGCAAAGAATTGAAAATCAGATACCCGAGCTAGAGGAACAAACGAGATTTCGTGCTGGGAGAACAAATTATAACAAATTGACTAGATAAAAATATTGCAAAAGGGAAAAAAATCAGGTCCAAAGAATGATTAGGACCTAGTTAATAAAATATTTAAACTGGGACTGCTTTTAATTTAGGAATGTTCATTCCAGATAGAAAAATTAATATTTTTGAAAAGTTTTAGAATTTCCAACTTCTCCAAAATGTTCATTATTGTGCCTTTGTTGACTAAGTGAAGGATTTTAAAATTATAATCAGGGTCAAAGGAATGATTAAATTGAATCAAATGAATAGGAGAGGTGAAAGTGTCTAAATTTTGTTTCCCACATCTAATATGCTCATTAATTCTAACTGAAACATTTCTGCTTGTTTGGCCTACATATGCTGAATTGCAGTTGTTACAAGTTAGGTGATAAATGCCACTTCTTTCAATGGGGGGGATAGGTGATTTGGAACTAGGGAATAACGATTGGAGGGAGTTTAAGTTTTGTATGCTACTGAGATATTGTATATTGTATTTAGTGAAACATTGTCCTATACGTTTAGATACAGGAGCTAGGTAAGTGTTGCAAATAAATTTATTTGGTTCTATAGGGAAATGTTGAGGAAATACCTTATTTAAAATTTTTACAGCTTTTTGGTGGATTAGTTTATTGACTGTTAGAGGATCATTACCATTATTTAAAGCAATGGTTAGAATGGTATTGACGTCATTATTAAAAGGTTTCTATGACTGATATAGAGCTTAATAATGAAGTCAATCCAAGTCTTAGTTAAGAACAGCACATTCTTTGTTACAAAAACGTTGTTGACCAGTATTATTAATTACTTATTTTATAATCAATGTTGAAGAATATTTATTATGTTTTTAATAGTAATTAGATTTTCTCTTCTGTACAAACTTATAGTTTTATTTACGTTAGTTTTCTTAATATTCTGTTTACTTAATTGCGACAAAATTCGGCATTAGTGCGCCGTATGTAATGAAGGTATCCGCCATCCCCCTACGTGGCCGCTGCTATCTCAGATCCCTCAACTGCCCTCCATCGCCCCCCCCCCGCCCCGCCACCCACCACCGCCGGCTGGAACCCGATGAGGGATGCGTGTGAGGGCTTCAGTGGGTGGGAAACTCAGCGAAAGCCGGCACGATACCCGAACAACAAGGCTGAGAGCAAACCGTAATTAACAAAGGCTTCGTGCGCCTGTTAGCGCTAGTTAGAAACTATTAAAAAAGAGATGGTTTTTGGTAAATAACGCAAATGTAAGAGTATATATTTCAATACTTTAGTACATATGTTATATAAACATGGCATTCGCGTGATACCATTATAACTGTCAATATCCCCTTCTTATTATGCCAGTAATATTATGCACTCTTTTCAATCCTCTGGGAATATCTCACCTTGCCATACTTTAAAGTTCTTTCAATCCACTTCCTTTCTATAAACTCACATTTCATTACATCATTCATTATGTCATCAGTTCCTTTTGCATTACGCCTTTCGAATTTCTTCAACACAATTCTAACCGCTCTATTCCAAAATTCTCCATCTCGTTCATAATCTCTCTTCCGAGAGCTTCCCATCCTCCTGTCCTTCCAATAATTCCTTTCAATATGTCTTCCAATCACCAACATTTATATCTGCCTTATCCTATTACTAAGCCCACGTACTAGGCGCAAATCCGAAATAAGTCGCCGAGTATTTTAATTTCCGTTTGCAGTAGCAACTCTTTCGATTTTTGTTGTTGTTTTTATGCCCTCCTCGCGAGGTTTAGAGACTGTTTACTACACAATAGTGTATGTTTCTTTTTTCGATAGAATTAAACGATATTACCTTCCGTAAACGAACTCGGCGAACAATTAAACAAAACAGAGGCCGCTTTACACGGTGCAGTTTTCGTACAGATTGAGAGTACGTACAGAAAACATGCACTCCAGACTCACGATTTCCACAGGAAAAATTTTGAGCATGTTCGATTTTTTCATACTGAAAACGTACAGTTTTTATCTAGCGGCAGACTCGTTCAGTAACGGATTTCTTTTAAGGGAGAAATCGCCCTTCTTTCTTGTTTTTGGTGAGGTTAGGTGCGATTCGCGAGATTTTATGTATTGGTGTAGGGGGTTTGAGTTCCCGGCTTATCTTGGGGGTTTATTTCATTACATCTTGGAAATGTGAGGTTACTGAATCTCTCTTCTTCAGCTAAGACTTCTTCTATTCGGTAGGGTTTTTTCTGTGCGTTCTCTGAAGCTTTCGCAGCCACCACTATGATTGAGCGACAATGATGACGTCTTTTATATTTTTCTCCCCGTGTTTTATTAATACTTCAAAAATGTATTAATAAAGTAGCTCAGAACGTACGTACACAAATGTCGCGAATAAACGTACGCCGCAATTCAGGAATCCATTTGTGTGCCGGCAGAGAGTCCCTGGCGGCGTGTAGTGGCAAATCATGCAGAAAACTTGCAGACCGTGTGAACACCTTTAGCTTTTGTACTTCTAGTTTAAAAAATTGAAATTTCTGTATGAAAATCTGCATGAAAACTGTACCGTGAAAAAAGGGCCTTAACAGTTATAAACATGTGCGAGTCTGAAAAATGTTGGCTTGTGGTAAGTGTAAATGAAACATACAACCTTAAAAATTATCTGTGGTCAGACGTCTGGGTTAATATCTTTTTTGAGAGAGTAGGATTATCAATTTCTTCTTGGTTTCAACTATTAAAAATGACTTGTATTAAACAAAAGTAAATACCACAATTATTTAATTTTGTTAAATTAATAAATAAGGTAGTTTTTAATTGATCAAATGAATTTTTCTGACAGTCCAGTGTTGTAAAAATAAATACAAATACATCTACTTTGTTTAGTTGTTTAATGATTCATTAGCTTCTACAAGTCTTAAAAATACGAAATGAATCATTAAAATAAGAAATTCTTCAGGAACTGATTGTCTATTCTTACCAGAGACAGTCTAACTCTTCATACCTATAATTTGAATGTATATAATCCTCTGTGGATAAAAAATATTCATTTTAAGGAATAAAAATAATGTTCCAAGACAAAAAAAAATGTTTTGGATATTACAAAATAAATTTCTATTTATAATTCAAGAAAAAAATGCTTGGGTAAAAATTGGGTCAACAAAACGTGCTCCAATAAAATATCATGAAATGAAAGTAGTCACATTTTGTAAGCTAGGAAAATAGAAATTATTTAATAAAGCATGCATCTCATTTATGGAACATTCACGATAAAATGTCACAGAAAAATAAGAAATATTTTTTTAAAGAGTATCTTACCTATTATCCTCGCTGGCAATGTCATTCTCTTTTCCAGAACTGTCCTCTAATGTATTATAATGTCATCAACTTCTGAAACATCTTGGATTTCTTACCTCCAATATTCTTTTATATTTTTTTCTGTGTGTTTAACATACCTGTTCCACTTCTGCAAAGTCCCCTTCAATGATGCATGACAAAATAAATAGATGACATGAGATTCCGCATTTCAATTAAAATAACTTAGACATTGAAAATAATAAATATTAATAAGTAATACAAGCTTTACCAAGAAAACTACGAGAAATACTAACATGAATTATTGTGAAATGTACGTTCGTGCTCTATAATAATAATAATACCTTATTGTCCCTTTACCCCTCATCATCATATCACCTCGCAATTTATAATTCAAGGTTTAAAAGTCTTGTCTTACTAAGGAATACAGCCAAAACAGTGATCCCCATAATGGCATACGTTCAAATCTCTCCAGGGTACAATATGACAGGGCCTCGGAAGAGAACGTGTAGTGTGGTCAGAAATGGACGACATGCAAATAATGATAATAATAATCAATAGCATTTTCAAAGTGACACATATGTATCAACTGCAGTTATGATTATATCTGTGTTTCCTGCGAGATCACCTCAGCACATATTTAATGCTTTGTACAAACATTTTATTTCTAAGCCACCTTATCTAACGGAGGCGGAATCGAGCACTGTCTGCGCTGCGTCTGCAGAGACAAGAAGATAGGTCGCATGCGTTGGCCTCCCACGCGACCGGCCCGCGCGCTCGAGTCTGGGAAGTCCCGGCCGTGCCCTCCCAACAGCCGCGCCGCTTCCCACACTAGCAGCCGTTGCTCGTAGATCGTATGTTCTCAAAACTTTTGAATCCGTCAGTTCAGTTGAACAAAGCAGAACTCTCTTTTCTTCGTGCCCTAACGCATGGCACAAAACAAACAATTCTGTTAAATCAAAATGAAAGAATTTTCCGTTATGCGTAGACGTGTCTGCGCGCCACTTAATTTTTATTGCTTTTGTGCAAACGGAAGTCCTACACTTATTTCTGGTAATTTTGGAATTAAAACTGCTGAGCATGTTATTTTAATGCGTATCTTAATAGTCCGTTAACCGAGTACACTGTAATTAATAATGTAATTTGCATAATAAGTTACAGACTGTGCCTGTTCACTAAAGCATTAACTGAAATCACCTACTAACTGCAGTGTATGTGTGTAGTAGGTAAAGTGCAGTATGTATGTAAAGTGAATGGGCCTCTCTTTTACAGATGCTGGTCCATTTCCAGCGAAAAAATATTACAATTTCATATCATATTTGTGCGTGTGAATATCCCCGACCCTCATCCTATTCACATAACCCTACTGAACCATCTTTGTTTTCTGATTAGTGAGTGCAATACCACCTCATTATTCTGTCCTCTTTCAATTCATCCATGCACGGAACCAGACAATATGTAATGTATAGAAGTTAATTTTAAAAACTATGATTATTTTTGTTGAAATTGCTGGAAATGTAATTAAGCCTTGTATTATTCGTACAACTTTTCATGAACGATGACCTTGAACCCCCTCCCTTGTGCAAGAAACAGTTGAAGGCAAAAGCTCGCAGCGGGCACTGATGACAACCTTCCAAGCGTTAAAACTTCGTTGGCGCGAAACAGAAGCTAGTGAAAGCCAGTTGCTATTATAGTGCAGAACCTCTGTTCAGGCTTTTTGTCAAAATCAAAAGAAATGGCTGAGTCAGGTCCAGGTCCTTCAAGGGAGTCACCTAAAACTCCCGAAAAAGTTAAGAGGACATATCATAGCGGCGAACGCAAAATGATTGCAAAAGTGGTGCATGCATGTGAAATGGAAAAGGGGAACAATGTTTTGTTGCATCCTCTGAGTCATGCTCTAGATCGGGCTTCTGCGTATACTGGAGCCAGTATTTCCACTATACGTAGAATAAAGTTAAAAAGAGCCAATGACCCTTCACAATCCCCCGAAACGCCCGGTAAAAAAAGGTAACATTCAAGGAAATCAATTTATCATACTCTCTGTAATTATATTTTTTACATACTATTTCCATATACTTTACACAGATCTTCAAATGAAAGGCTGATTTAAAGAACTTTAAGACATTAAAAATGTTCGCCTTGTTACTTCCTCTTTAGACAGTCACAATTTATAAGAAGAAAGTATTACAATAAATGTATTACAATAAAAGTATTTCTCACTAGAGGCAAACAAAAGTCAAGAAATTAACCAGTCATGTATTAAAAAATGTGAGGAGCAATTTTAAATACAAATCTGACACAGAACATTTCTATTAAAGATGTACTGAGAGCAAAAATCAATTAAGCTAAAATGAAAAAGTTGCGAATACTTAAAGTACAAATCTTAATAATCTATTATTTTCTGGAACTGAATATTACTTTACTACAATCAGTCAATGAATAATTGTTATTGAGTATTATTTTTATAATTATGGCATAATATAATATTAAAAAACAAAAATATTAATGTTTATTAATTTTTAATTTGAATTGAATCTCTTTAAATTGAATTGAATTGAATTCCCTTCCTCCATAATCAGTATTGCTGTTTGGTATCCACTCATTAAAAACAATGATGGTTTAATTAAATAACATTTAATTATGATATAATCTAATGTTTTAACATTTCTTTATTTTTAATCAACTTTGCCTTATTGACTTCAAAATGATTTTAGTTTTTTTTTCTGATCAGCAAAATACGAACATCTTCATTTTGCTGGGCATTAAATTTGGTTGCATTATGACATAAAAATGAATTCCTTCTTCTTAATTCTGTCAACACTAATATTGTTTTTAAAAATCTAATTACTTATGATATTATAAATCAACCATTCATTCTAAAAATTTGGAAACAATTGTGAAAAGATGTAAAAGGAAAATATAGATATACTTCAATTATAATAAATTGGACACCTCTGTAATTATTAAACTAAGGCATCCTATCTTAAAATATATAAAATGGAATTTTGATGTAATTGTGTCATCATTTTTTGCTAATTTGAAATATTCCATAATATTTACATATTGTTTAAGGGCTTATTATTTTATTTTTTATATTAGAACAAGAACAAAAGGTAAGGTTGCTGTTGATGATTTTGACAAGAGAGTTATTCGAGATACAATCCAGCATTTTTATTCAGTAGAAAAAATTGTTCCATCATTAGACAAACTTCTACCTGTTCTGCGAGAAAAGATTAATTGGAAATGGGGGAGAAGCTCTCTTGGAAAAACATTGCACAGCATGGGTTTTTTTTGGAGAAGAGTTCAAAATAAGAGAACTTTGCTTCTGGAGAGAGCCGATATTGTGGATTGGCGAACTCGTTTCATTGTACAAATGAAACATTTCCGAGAGAATGGGAGATAAATTTTTTACCTAGACGAATCATGGATCGACAGCAATCTTACTGTGAGAAAATGCTGGCAAAGGAAAGATGTTATTGGTGTCACTGATTGGGGAAGTACATCTAAAAGATTTATTGTTGCTAGTATTGGTTCCAAAAATGGATTCATTGAGGAGGCTCAATTAATATTTAAAGCCAAATCAACAACAGGGGATTATCATGGTCAGATGAACTCAGAAAATTTTGAAAGATGGTTTTGTACAAAAATACTTGACAATATGCCTCCTGAATCAGTAATAGTGCTGGACAATGCATCGTATCACAGCAGACAGGTAGAAAAAACCCCATGCAGATATGACACCAAAATAACCATGGTTCAATGGTTAGAAAATAAGGGCATTTCATGTGATATGTCCATGAGAAAAGAAGCACTATTTTAAAAAATTAAGGAAAATAAGCCTGCTCATAAGACATATGTTGTAGATGAAATTGCAGCAAAAAAAGGCCACACAGTAATTCGTCTGCCCCCATATCATTGTGATTTGAACCCCATAGAACTTGTATGGGCTAAAATCAAAAGATATGTCAGAGAGCAGAACATTTCAGGAGATATGTCGGCAGAAAATTTGCTTAAGCTCACTAAATCAGCTTTTGCACAAGTGTCACCATCAGACTGGGAAGGTTATTGTAGACATGTGCAAAAAAACCTTGAGGTGGAATATTGGACCAATGATGGCATTTTAGAAATGTCCATTGATGACATTATTATTAACACCTCATCACGGTCCAGTAATGAGAGTGAAGATTTGCATTCATCAGAAAACTCTGATTCTGATTAATTTGACCATTACCCGATTACGACACCAAACCCGGACTTGACATTAAAAACCTCGATTATGACTAACTTGCTCTCAAAAGGTAGGGTGGTTGGGAGGGCAAGTGGGGAACTCGATGTGTAGACACCTCCACGTGGTGAGTTCTGGGTAATTTCGACAAAAATGCTTGTCAAAATTAGCGAAGATCTACACTATCTGACTGCTTAAATACATTTTCATTGATCTAGTGTCCCTGCTGTTGCCTTCCCAGGGCGATGACCTGGCCGCACAAGATGCAGGTTTGACTTTCATTTCACAGACGTTGGCATTACTTAAAATACTCTAGTGGCCGACTTCGTAACTAATACCCCCACTCCTCCCGAAATCGTCAATCCATCGTTCATGAAAAGTTGTACGAATAATACCACTATCACAAGAATACTCAAATATCGCTAATAAATAAGACTTATTCACTTAGAAAAGTTTGGCACGCCTGGTTTAATGAAATAATTTGAAAAACGAAAATTCAATTTGTAATTATTAATTTATGGCGAATGTTCGTAAAGATAATGGTAAATTGTAAAATTACAGTGCCCTTCCTTTGACTCGAAAAATGTAAAAAGAAACTAGTCGGTTATTAACATTATTAACAGGCGCCTAACTTTGTTTTTTATTACTTTCATAGTAAAATATTACATTCTTCATATAATTAGTGCGGGTAGTTTAAAAAATTTTAGCAGTGAACCGATTCATCTTTGATGAACGTGTGATTCAAGTGAGTCATCACTTACGCTTCACATTGAAACACATATTTTACACACACACACACACACCAAACATTATTATTACAACTTCAATAGTACTACTATTGCTACACTACTATTTTAATATTGAAAGCATGTCGCCCCCAAGCCCGTGCTACTCTGATAATTCCATAACTAATTCCATAATTCTAAAAAATAAAATGCATGTCAATTTATTAATGTCCTTTTACTTGCGCGAAACTAGAAAACATAAAGTAAACGTATCTATCGTTCGGGTGGCAAACGTTTACGATTCCTCGTGGAAATCCTTTCACTATATCAAAATCACGAACTTTCCGTCTCCACATGTACTCACATAAATATGAATGAGAGTTTTTCACCGCAGAAGGACCTTCTTCATCGAACTGCAAGTAACCTCTACAGAGTTTACTATATCAATTTCTAGGTCTTTGAAATGCAAAGAATGGTTAAATAACGATACCTTCATCTTTGAAACAATCATAAGATTTGTTGACACTTTGCCGGCCAAATTACTTCAAATTTGGCGCCTTGTTTTTTTAACAGAGCGTTTGATGTTCTTTGAAGGCGTTTCAGAGGAAAGGATTATACATTTTAAACTTGCCTCCGAGTCTTAATTTTCCCCATAAAACCGCGCGAATTTCTTTTCTGTTGATCTAACATTCATTTCTGTTCCTTGAAGTCGATTGTCAACTTCTTTCTATTAGTTCGGAGCGTCACCGAAAGATCGCACCAGCTCCTGGACAACTCCCGCGTAAAATTGGCATTGTCGAAATGCTAGGAAATTTCTATCGCAGATGTCTGCTCGCATTGTCACCACAAGCTAATGCGGAAAGCTGAGTGAAAGCGTCTTGAACGTCTTCAACGTTTGATCCAGAGAGGGCAGAGGCACGGGATGTAGTAGAAATACGAAGCAAAAGGCCACGGAATTCGCAAGGACAGGTTTAATTTCGTTTGGACAGAGATAACTGTGGCAACTTCTTCAATACTCGTTAATTCTTTCTCCAAGTAACAAATCTTTGTCAATTGTGTGTCGTCTCTTTTCCAGAACACTCTTGTCTGACAAAAACTACTGATAGAAGAGGCGATGTTCCGTTGCAGTTTATATTAAAATGCTCTTCCAACTTTTTTCTTCGACTATTTCGCCGCCTGAACAAGATTTCTAGTAATCGGAAATCACGTGGAAATTCTCCTTGATGTAAGTCTAAAAAGAAGGGCTACGTCTTTTCCGCGATTTTCAATGACCATGAAAAAGTACCGAGTGGATCCACTTTCCACACCATCGAACACCCATTTCCCATCTACTTATTTTCCTCTATCATTCTTTCTTTTGCCAAACCTGCTCTCATCAATCTCAACATCAACACTCTCTCTAATCCATTTTAAAAATTGTGAATAAATTAATTATTTCTATGAATAAAAAAATAATTTTATACAGTTACTTGAGATGCTTTTAGATCATAGAGTGTGACTATACACCACTTCAGTAATTGATTGTTAAATTATTTTTTTTGCGTTTCTATGTTCAGTTGCTTAGACTTATAAAATTGTATCTACTAGTCAGTTTATAATGGTTAAATCATCTTAAAATTAAAAAGGCAAATATTCATTTTAGCTAACATTTATTAAAGAGGTACGTGGTGCAAATTCAACCTCTATTGACTAAATTATTCTCAAATTGTCTATAATAATTGAATATAATAGAAACTTAATCATTTTATGTAATATAAATTTAAAAAAATACTCATCATAAGTTAAAAAAACTTGTAAATATTACAATACAAAGTTATGAAACATATCTGATAACTTTTGATCGTAAATAGAGACAAAAAAGAAAAAAATGTGACAAAAAAGAAATATAGTGCTTATTAAAAACATGATATTTGCATGCAGATATTATTCACAGAAGAGGAATAATTCTAGAAATAGTCATTTATGGGCTCCTTCTAATCCAGACGCAACACGTGAAAGTAATTCCAAGAAGAATTTTCCTTAAATATGTGGTGCGGAATTGTTGGAAATTAAATTGCGAAGGTCCTCACTTCTTTGCCGGAACGTTAACTGGAGACACGTATTTGATATTCTTAGAATGAATTACCTTCCCATCTAGATAATATTCCTCTCCCGCCGCTCCTCGATGTATTTTCAGCACGACAGAACGCCGCCACATTTTAAAAGAAATGTACAAAGCTATGTGCATATAAAGTGTCCAGGAAAATGTATGGTTCGTGGTGGACTTCAAAACTGGCCAGCAAGATCTCCCGACCTTACTCGACTTGATTATTATCTTTGTGGTCATTTAGAGAGTCTAGTATATACGCAAAATGTTTACAACAAAGCTGCTCTAGTAAGGCGAATTTGTGATGATCTTGAGGAAGTAACCGGGAAGTATTGGAGTCAGTAACGACTTTCGTATTATGACGGTCTGAGTTGTACATATGTTGGCCTTCATTCATGTACCATACACTTCCATCTGTTGGAAGTTCAACAGGGGTACACTTTTTGAACTAATTGGTCTAATTCATGTCGATAATATTCACGTTTATGTTCCAATTCTGGATTACATGCGTCATTCATTCCACGATCTGGCACTGGCTTTCCTAACATGGCTTACAAATTGCCGTACATGAGGTAACACATGTCTTCGATCAAGAGCAAAGCCTGGTTATGCATCTCATCATTCATTTCAAGATAGGTATTCCTTGAACTGACACGAAATCGATGTAAAATGTCTTCTGACATGTTATCCTTGTATTTGTTCCACAGGTCACGTGGATTCGATGGGAAACATGTCGAAATTATGATAGCAAATAATGTGCGTATCTGATTTGGAAATGCAGAAATAATTGCTTCAGCGATTGTTACGTCCCAATGAGTATCATTTTCAAGCAAATTGAGCTCTTGACATGCAGCACAAAATGTTGTACTGTAGCGATACCGATTTCCTCATGCCAGGAAAATTAAATTAAACAAACAGACTCGACCACCCTGAGTTCTACTGGGAGGATAAACATACAGCGTTGCACGTGCAACCTCGCTTATCGCGACACCCGTTTGCGCCCCCGGCACATTAAGAAGGTCGTTAAAAGGGTCAGTCGTCGAAAGATTCACTGAGAGGCACGTGTTCGCATGACCAGCTGCAGAAATTTCTAGAACGCTCTTGAAATCGACATCCCGGGAATCCCAGAGCGATAAATTCTTTCACGGACAACGCCTGTCTTGTGCAAGCATGTTCTAGAAGGAATAAGAAAATTCTGGACGCTCACAGTGATGCAAAGAGTCGAAACTTCATTCACTACTCCTGTCACGATTGGTTGAAATAACGTAATGCGCCATTTCTTTCGGCCAATAGCGACGCAACTATCATAAGGAGCTGGAACATACGAGAAAACGAGTGGGGGGTAAAAGTTGACCTAATACAATTTCGAGTGAGAGAATATCAGAAAGTGCAGAGCATCAGACGGGGCCAGATCATCAAGACGGGGAGCAGTCGGGAGAGAATCTTCTCTGGGGGGATAACTATTCGTCGGGGAGAGACCAGTGTGCCTCTGAAAAACTTATAATTATTCGTCGGAAGGAGCCTGAGTTCTAGGCTGAGGGCAGTTGGGAGAAAAACTTATCTGGGGTGAGAATTATTCGGGCGAATGTGCCTATGTGGGATTTTATTATTTTGCTGCGAGTTTTGAGCATTGTGCCGGCTTCAGTAGACAGAGAAAATTCTCTGGGGTGGGAATTCGCCGCGAAGATAGGCGAACGTTTCTCCGAAGGATTGCTAAACTGTCCGAAGTTGTGTTCGACAATTATTATAATGAGAATCAGAGGTACGCATAGTTAATTACTACGTTCCTGAGATTGAGACCGCCCGGCCGCTCCAAGTCTACCAGTTACTACCAGTCTACCAGTTACTACCAGTCTACCAGTTACTACCAGTCTACCAGTTACTACCAGTCTACCAGTTACTACCAGTTCCGCTCCGAGTTCAACCAGACAGACTACCAGACGCCGTTACAACGCCTCGGCCGCGCCGCCACCCCACTTGGTGATGTCATCAGACGGCCGACCAGCTGACGTGCGTGCTTGAGTGGGTGCAAGGGCATCGCCCCGGCCGCGCCCTGTGTGAAGGTTGCCGCCGCCCCCCTCGGCCGCAACGCACCCGTCTAGGGCCCACAGAAAAAACTTTACCAAGACAATCTAATTCTGGGTATTCATCCCTGCGTAAATTCTGTAATGCGGTGTCGCGCTATGACACATTGACCTGTAATATTTTTTTACCATTGTAATGTTAATTATAAGTCTTCCTAATTTTAAGCTTTATCCTGAATACTAACTTTTCCATCTTCTTTTCTTTCCACCTAATTTTCAGATTTCTTATTCTATTTACAAGTGTAACTTCCCTGGGGCATTTTAAATTATTTTGCCCAGGAATAAAAGTGATTTTACCAGTGATCCAAGTGTTTGTTTCATGTTACCAGTATCTGTTTAACGATTCCTTCCATCACCGACTGAGCTATTAACCGGACCGCTTACCGGGCGTTCTCTCACGAGACGACTGGGGGTGTTACAGTACACACTATACCATTAACAGTTTGTAGTGATTTAAATGATGTTTGCCCACAAAAATTTACCAACAACAACCATAAAGAGAAGCATTCATCATTCGTCGGATGAACTGTGTAAAAACGACCATGGACTTCAGTTGAACGCACATCAGGATGACCAGGAACCGCATCCCCTTGCTTCCAAGGCTGAAAATTATCCGAAGTAGCGTTCCAAGTGTAAAAACGTGGCATCTGCGAGTAAAGCAATGTTTGTGCAAACGTATCGCTTTGGCAAATCGTAAAGAACGGGTCAATGTGATCGCTGGAGGTGCTTAAGGACGTTGAGCAATATTCGACGCGGTGACATATTCGACGAAGACCATTCTCCAGATGCACTGCCAAATGTCCAACGGATGACGTTCGTGAGTAGCGAATGAGAAAATACGCAAAATCACCTCATTGCAGTTCACATATCTACCAACATGATAGCGAGTTATTTCATCGTTGGAATTATAGGTTTGGATACCAAAAAACGCCATATCGCTGCTTTTCGTGACATATTTGAAGATGTATTTGATTGACTTCATCGAATTTCAATACTCTACTCGAGAGCTTCAAACTTCCCATTTACAGTAACGCTCAAACGCCATACGACGTCATATAAGATTTCTCGAAATCACAACAATTTTTTATTAAAATGAGATCAAAATTCGGCATTTTTAAAAACAATAAAATGCCATTTTCTTAAAAGCGGATTAAATAATTCTTCAAACTTTTAGTACGGATAGTGGTAATTGCACTGTTTAATATGACAAATTTCATTTTGATGTATTCTTTTGTTTTTTGAATAACTACACAAATGTATCACAACATCTCACGTCGTTAATAAGGAAATTTCATACAATTTGTAAACACTGTTGCGTTTGAGTGTAAAAGTGCTTTAAATTACTTTTAATGAAGATTTTTGAAAACTCAAATATTTTCTATGAAAAAGAACATAAAATTTCCCATTTCCACTAGAGCTTAAACACCATTTTCTCAAGAACGGCTGCAAATTTTTCAATGCATATTGTCACTTGGGACGAAGTTTTCCTCTTGTTTAATATTTTAAAAGTCATGTTTAAAATTTACCGTTAAGAAACCGAAAAATTGAGAAAACTTCAGAAAATGTATTCTAGGCGGTGATAGATGGTAGCTGGCAAGAGAATGGGGACCGTAAAGCAAGTCAAGATCAAAGAAATTAGAAAACTAATACGAGAAAGTCTGTTCCATTCTGTAGCACCACTAGATTTAGACTAGTAATTATTTCTTTGTTATATTCTATGTTTCTGTTATGAAATGATTTTAGGTGGCCTAAGTATATATGTTATACATAGTCCATTTATTTTCTCTGGTACTTGTTCTTAGTTTGCAATAAGCTTTTATTCAGGTTAACTTGTAGTTATACTATTGAGCACATTCTACTTACATGTACTGTCATTCTGCAATAGTTTATGAAAGAGCGGCGAACAGGGCAATCGGATGCGGTTGGTAGATTAGTTAATCGACATCCATTGAAATTCCTGTTTTTCGATGTTTCAAATTTAGGAAACATTCTCCTAATAGGTAGTTGAATAATTTGGAAAATATCGGCTACCTTCATTTATTACTGCTCTGGCCGGCCGATTTATTACTGCTCTGACCGCTTCGTCTCTGATTTTTCAATATATTTTATTAAGAATGTTTTTGTATATTCTTGATACTCCCTTGTTAATTAATGCTTCGAATATTGGCAATTGAATTATTTTTTAAAGTCGATTTAACCAAGGGATAATTTCAAGAGCACTAATGATATCTAAATATTTAATGCTGTGGGTAAATAGTGTATGGGAAAAGAGTTCATGCGCTCCTGAAATGTATCATTCTTGGCTCCTATCCTTGCCTCGGGGTCAAGCTTCCCCTCGCGAATAACATCTTATTTAACTATCTTATACCATAAATTACAATTTCACAAGTGGTTAAAATATCATTTAAGTGCCAGTTGATTATTCGCCACCACGATAGCGCGCACATAATGACATTTTAGCTACATGTGATTCACGTTTTATTTTTATATAATCATCTTTTTAACTTTTTGAACGACTCTCTATGAATGCCAGCTGCACTCGTGGTGAAAGAGTGGCATTTCAGGGAAATGCCACTCTTTTACCTCGAGTGCAGGAGCACAATGGAGCGGACACAATGGAGTCGACGGAAGAAATTCCTGTCTTCTAGCATTGAAACCGGTAAGGACGTTTAGGATTTAATTCCTAGAGCAGGCCTGCACCACGCCTACTTCCGCGGGCATTCTGCACCCGAGAGCCGGCCGCCTGCTGCGAGAGCGATGGAAGCGCAAGTGGTGGGGAAAAGGCAGCTTAGCGGGGAGGAGAGAAGCGCGCACGTGGCAGAGCGGGGTCGGCGCGGCGCTAGGACTGAATGCTTCGCCGTCTAATTCAATGATCCATCATTTTCAGACTATTTAAATGAGCAGTCTACCGTATTTATGGCTATAAGGGCCATATTTCATTGTTTATGTTTTCTGCTGTGCACTGCTATGTATCGACATTTTTTTAATTTTTTAAAATTAAGCTCATTCTAACTCAAACAACATTTTAAACCAATAGCCTTTTTCAAAACTTTATTATGTAATTCTAACAAAAATTTACAATTTAACAATCGATTTTTCACCAAGAATCTACACATGATTGCAAATCGGAGGAAACTGAGAGCAGTACCTTACACCGCGATTGATATAAAATGAAATGTTTGCAATTCCAAGAAGGCTGGTGAATTGCCGCACATGTATTTGTGACAATTTTCATCATAATGAAGCTGACCAATAAGCAAACTTCTCTTTCAGTATTTGACAGGCAATCATGAGATTAATACGAGACTTGCTAAAGAGAATGAGGGCGAGGCTTAATATTTTTTATGCAATGTCTTAAATTAAACACGATTATGAATAATAGTGTTTGTTGATTTGAAATTAGAGAAATATATTGTACTCTAGTCAGAAATTAGAGCAGAAAGTGACAATGAATTTTAAGAATATGATTATTAGCTTTGATATAACCGTCTTATTTAATTAAACATGGGTAATGAAGAAAAAATGTATTACTGTCATCATCAAACAAAAAATGTTCAATATTACAATTTTGTGTTTAGCAGCACGAAAAATTTTCGTTTACATCACAGCAAAGCAAATTACATGATCGGCCCTGCAAGCAATTATAATACTTTGTATCGAAATCAAATATGTATGTCTAATCCGTTTTAGGTTGATTACTTATATTATTATACATCGACAACAAACGTTTTCAAAATAAAAGGTAATGGTACTTGAACTGTATGCAACAGTCCGTCATATTCTCGCAATTGCTCTTACAGTTTACGCGAAGCGGTTAGAATTGTGAATTCTCCTCAGCGGTCGTCACTCCAAGAATGAGTCATTCCCACCTTTCCGATCTTCCCTTATTTGCAGTCACGTTGCTCGCTCGTGGCTCCCGAGCTCAGTAAAAATGCAAAATGCTGTGCAGGCCTGACCTAGTGAATCCAAAGAATATAACTGTGAAGAATGCGAGTTTTATTAGGAGGGAAGAAAGGAAATGAGAGTTTGCGAATACGTGTTGGTATATTTTCGTAAGGAAGTATCTACTAATACAATATATTACACTTCGAATGTTGGAAATACAATTTTGGTTATTCATTTATCGGGACAATATTCTGCCACAGGGTAATAGATCGCGAATGCGCCTGGCTGATGGACGTGCAGTACGCTTATGATGTGCGTGTTGCCTACTGGTTAGTCGCTGTTTGCTTCAACGAAATTAATAGTCTGTACGTTTGCCAACAACACGCTAAAAATGAGTTTCTTCGTTCAAATAATTATTCTTAATACTAATCTTCATCAATGCACAATGCATCAATGCATGGAATGTATAGAGGATCTCGAGATTTTGTGTGCGAGAGTCTACAAACCTTCATTAAAGCTCCACAGTACAGAATGTTTGAGAATAAATGTTTATATATATATATATATATATATATATATATATATATATATATATATATATATATATAAATGAATCGCAAAATGTGTTGGTAAGCGCATAACTCAACAACGCCTGGACCCATTTTGGGCAATTCTTTTTTTAAAACGTTCGTTGAAGTTCAAGGATGGTTTTTACTCCGAGAAAAATTCGAATAATAGCCCGAAAAAACCTAAAAACAGCCTTTTTCTTTTTCCCTTACAAAAGTTTTCTGACTAAAACGTTGAGTCAATTTGAGCTTTATAGCTGTTGTATAAAGCACTCATTGTTGTTAGTAGCACAAGCACTCATTGTTGGACGTATGTTCCTAACGTCAAAGAGTCAATTAGCACATTATTACCGTTATACAAAGTTGTACAAAGTTCAAATTCAATCATATCTATAAAACAGTGTGTGCGTTGGAGCACAGAATACATGGTTGGAGGATTTAATGTCGCGTTCCGAAACTATTAACAAAATAATCTATAATATAGATATGCCTCCTATTAGACGAAGAAATTTAGGTAGAAGAACCCGAAATGCTACAAACCAAGCTAATTACCGATGTAATCATGCTGCACAAGAACGTGACGACCGAAATGAACGTGAAAGAATTCGGATATCACGAACGCGTGAAGCGCGAGCATTAAACTAATAATCGCGCAAGTTTGAATCGAGCTGCTTTCAGTTACGATGTGTCAATTGACTACAGTAACTACCAATGTGTTGTTATTGGTTCTATGAACTCGGTTTGCTCATATTGTAAGGCATTGAAATTTAAAAACGAAGCTAATGGATTGTGTTGCGCAAATGGTAAAGTGAAATTGATACCATTGGAACCACCACCAAAGCCATTGTACTCATTGGTTTCAGGAATAGGAACAGATTCCATACACTTTTTGACAAATATCCAACAATATAACAATTGCTTTCAAATGACTTCATTTGGGTCAACAAATGTAGTTCGGGAAAATTTTATGCCAACTTTCAAGGTATGAATTATAGCAGTTAAACATAATTATTTTATGTTCTGTCACCTAAGTTAAGATGTGTTACTAATCTTCAATTTATTAATCATTAAGATCATAATCATCACTTAGTCCCCATATTATTTGGTGATTCAGTTTTAGCGACACTTTTATTATTCTGAAACCCAATATAATTATTTGATGATAGATATTAGTTACAACTTATTAGGAGACAGATATAATTTTAAAGAACAAATATTATTTAAGTTTGATCACTGACAATCCATAAATTTATACCCCACATTGCTTATTTATTTAATTTTATTTTATAGTGTTTGGTACAAACATAATATTTTTTTAAATTTACAGATACAAGGCCAAATATATCACAGAGCAGGTTCACTGTTACCAGTGTCAGATAGCAACTACAAATTCCTGCAAATTTATTTTATGGGCAATTCATCACAAGAAATTAATCTGCGTTGTGCACATAACAATTTAGTAAAGAGGTCTATTGTAGAACAATTACAAACTTTATTTCATGAACACAATCAATTGATTATATTGTTTAAAACTGCCCTGGATCTGATGCCATCAGATAATCACAAAATTGTAATCAGAGCTGATAAAACACCTGCGGGTCAACATGCAAGACGTTTTAATGCACCAACTATTGATGAAGTTTCTATCGTTGTAGTTGGAGAAAACTTGGAATCCCGTGATATTGTTTTACATCGTCGGAATGACCAATTACAACGTATAAAGGAAACACATCGCTAATATGATGCACTGCAATATCCCATTATATTTTGGCAAGGTGAAGAGCGCTATGATTTCTCAATAAAATTGATAAATCCCATTACAGGTAATTAAAATATTAGTTAATATCTCAGTCACTATATTATGTATTTTAACTTTATATTTCAATGTTATTAAAACAAAATCTATTTACAGGTTCTGAAACTAACAAAAAAGTGAGTTCAATGAACTATTATTCATACCGCCTAATGATTCGGGAAAATGAAGACAATCACATATTGAAATGTCGGCTATTGTATCACAAATATATTGTTGACATGTATATTAAAATTGAAACGGAGAGATTAACATTCATCAGGTTGAATCAGACCAAACTCCGATCTGAAGAGTATATTCACCTTCGAGATGCGATTACTACTGATGGAAATGCACAGAATGTTGGTCGGATGACTATTCTTCCAACAACATACATCGGAAGCCCTCGACATATGCACGAATATGCTCAAGATGCCATGTCGTATGTTCGTCATTATGGTACAGCAGATTTGTTCATCACATTTACATGCAATCCGCACTTATTCCCTGGGCAATCACCCATTGATCGTCATGATATTACAGCCAGAGTCTTTAGACAAAAATTGAAATCTTTAATGGATTTCATCGTAAAACATTATGTGTTTGGTGAGACACGCTGCTGGATGTATTCTGTGGAGTGGCAGAAACGAGGATTGCCACATGCACACATTTTGATTTGGTTGGTTGAAAAGATAAGGCCAAATGAAGTTGATGCAGTGATATCAGCTGAAATCCCTGATGTACAAGTAGATCCTGGATTGCATGAGGTAGTTATCAAAAATATGATACATGGTCCCTGTGGAACTCTTAATCAAAATTCACCATGTATGATGGATGGTAAATGTTCAAAACGATATCCACGGACATTAATATCGGAAACAATTACTGGTAATGACGGTTATCCACTGTATCGTCGACGATCGACAGCAGACAATGGAAGATCATCAATTGTCAAATTAAATCAACAAGATATTGAAATAGATAATCGTTGGATTGTTCCATATTCACCCATTTTTATCAAAGACCTTCAAAGCACACATCAACGTTGAATCTTGCCATTCAGTGAAATCTATTAAATACATTTGCAAATATGTAACCAAAGGGAGTGATATGGCTGTGATTGGAATTGGTGCAGAGAATTCCAATGATGAAGTTACCCAATACCAAATGGGCCGCTATGCTAGAAGTAATGAAGCAGTATGGCGAATATTTTCTTTTCCTATTCATGAGAGACATCCTTCCGTTGTTCACTTAGCTGTGCATTTAGAAAATGGACAAAGAGTGTATTTTACAGCACAGAACGCAGTACAAAGAGTTGCTCAGCCACCATCTACTACATTAACCAGTTTTTTTGAGACAAGCCAAAACGATGATTTTGCACAAACATTGCTGTATTCTGAAATGCCAAAATATTATTCTTGGAATCAATCCTCAAGGAGATTTATACGACGGAAACAAGGAAAACAAGTTCCAGGATACCCAGATGTGTATTCCACCGATGCCATTTGGTCGAATTTATTCAGTACATCCAAGCAATGATGAATGTTTTTATTTACGACTGCTATTAGTCAATGTACGTTGCCCAACATCGTTCCAACATTTACGAACTGTTGATGGTGAATTGTGTGGATCTTACAGAGAAGCCTGTCAACGTTTGCAATTGCTAGAAGATGACGCTCATTGGGATCTAACTCTCAGTGATGCTGTAATATCATTAAACGCTCATCAAATACGAACATTGTTTTCTATAATCATATCTACATGCTTCCCATCAAACCCAATTGATTTGTGGATCAAGTACAAAGATTATATGTGTGATGATATTTTGTATCAAATACGAAATAGAATGGGAAATCCAAATATACAAATCAGTGAAGAAATTTACAATGAAGCATTGATTTCAATTGAGGACATGTGCTTGATGATGTCAAACAAACTATTAATTCAATTAGGCCTGGCCGCGCCCAATCGTCCAATGCATGATGCTTTTAACCAAGAGTCGAATCGAGAAAAACTGTATGATCTCAACTCTTTGAAAGAATTAATGCAAAAAATTCTTCCACTGTTGAATGAAAAACAGAAGTATGTATTTGATACTCTTATGAAATTAACAAATGATGAATCTGGAGGGATTTACGTCTTAGATGCACCTGGTGGTACAGGAAAAACTTTATTGATTTCATTAATATTAGCAACGATTCGCTCACAAAATAAAATTGCACTTGCACTCGCTTCGTCGGGAATCGCAGCACCTTTGCTTGAAGGTGGTCGAACAGCACATTCGGCATTAAAATTGCCATTAAATATGCAAAGCAATGAAACGCCGACCTGCAACATTTCGAAGAACTCTGCAATGGCAAAGGTCTTGCAGCAATGTAAATTAATTGTTTGGGATGAATGCACGATGGCACATAAAAAATCTTTGGAGGTTTTAGACAGAACCTTAAAAGATCTACGGAGCAATCATAACCAATTTGGTGGTGCAATGATTTTATTAGCAGGAGATTTTCGTCAAACATTGCCCGTGATTCCACGATCAACACCAGCTGATGAACTCAATGCATGTCTAAAGTCCTCCAATTTGTGGAAACATGTCAGAGTACTTCATTTAAGCAAGAATATGCGTGTCGAGTTGCAAAATGACCAATCTGGAAACATATTCTCTAAAAAACTCATTGACATTGGTAATGGCAAATTTCCTATAGACATGTTGACTGGCTGCATTAACTTTCCTCAAAGTTTTTGTCAGTTAACTCGATCAAAAGATGAACTTATTCAGAAGGTGTTTCCAGATGTTTCTCAAAATTACAGAAACCATGATTGGTTGAGCGAACGAGCTATATTGGCTGCAAAAAACAGATGTAAATGAATTAAATTTAAAAATTCAAGAACAAATTACAGGCGAATCGAGGGTATATAAATCAGTTGATTTGGCTACTAACCAAGATGATGTAGTGAACTATCCACCAGAATTTTTAAACTCGCTGGATTTGCCAGGATTGCCACCTCACAATCTTCAATTAAAGGTTGGATCGGTAGTTATCATGTTGCGAAATATCAACCAACCACGTCTTTGCAACGGCACACGGTTAGCGATAAAAAACAACTAAACAACGTGATAGAAGCAACTATACTGAAAGGAAAGTATAAAGGAGAAGACGTCCTCATACCGCGCATCCCAATGATTCCGACTGATGTGCCGTTTAACTTTAAACGACTAGTTTCCAGTTCGGCTTGCTTTTGCTATGACCATAAACAAGTCCCAGGGGCAATCATTAAGTGTTTGTGGTATTAATCTGGAAAACCCATGTTTCTCACATGGCCAATTGTATGTTTCCTGTTCCCGTGTTGGAAAACCATCAGATTTGTTTGTCTATGCGCCAGGTAATCAAACAAAAAAACATTGTATATATATATTGGCGGTACTTTTCACTGCAATAAATTTGGAAAGGACGGGTGTCTTGTCTCGTGAATGGGTCTCTTAAGGATTCGGCAACACATTGGCAAAACAAACTTATAATTTTGTCTGAACAAAAACACGATATATTTCTAGAATCACACACTCAGTACATTGCCTTAAATACAATTATTCCCTGTTTTGGTACCAAAACTTAGTTTACAATTTTAATTTCACAATACCTCGGGCCCCGAGAATACATCGTTTGTTCTCTGATGATTTCCAACGGCCGCAACGGTCGGTGACCTTCGGTGCGGCTCGGCACTCCTTCGGACGGTTGGCGAGGCGGGCTCCCGCGTCGTCGGCCCACGGCGGCGGTGGCGCGAATCCCTCTGCTTTAACACCGACTGTTGTACGTGTCGTTCCACTGGAGTATGCACTGCTTCTAGCTTCCTGTTCGTTTAGTCCTTGCGGTACGTCTCGCTGCTTTATTGTAACACAGATCGTTGATTCTCCTCCGCTTTCCTATTTACCACAATGCGAGCACGTGGCCACCACCCATGCCGGTATCAGCTACGCGATTTATAGTTTTGGCCCTTTTCTCCACTGTTTCTGACACTATGAACACGATTATTAGCTTGCACTGTTCAACATATGCCACTATCACGTTTCACTCGCTTCCTGATAGTTTTTCTTTCACTAGTCCACTTAATTTAGTCCTCTTTACCGCGAGCACCAATATCGTACCGACCTCTCTCACGCTCTATGCCACACTGACCAACTGCCGCTGTCTCGTCCGCTCTCGCTGTCTTCGCGCCTGATTCGTTCCTTTGTCCTCGTCCGTTGCTCGCGGCTATTGCCGCGCAGTTCAAAATGGTCGTAATTATAATAACGTGCTCTGTGTTTCTAATTAATTGAAGAAACGCTCCGCGTTTCAATATATATATATATATATATATATATATATATATATATATATATATATATATATATATTGAAACGCGGAGCGTTTCTTCAATATATATATATATATATATATATATATATATATATATATATATATATATATATGGATTTAAGGAGGTCGAAGATGATCACTTTTTGCCCATGGACATGGAGTGGGCAATTTTATATAAAATGTACATATGTGACATTTTCCACTGTTTTGGTAGCCAGTTCATCTTCCACAGTTCGGCAAATACAAGAAACCTCCTTCACTACCTCAAAAGGTTCACAAGAAATCCCGAAGACTGTCTCAAAAAATCGCTATCCTTGTTAAACCCCGGCACAAGGCAAATTGATTACCAATCAGGAACAAATCCCACATGAATAACTATATTATAAGTAAAATGTTCCTCTACACATTGAATGGCATAAAGTTATTATCTTCGACCCCCATATGCCCTACAAGTTTGAAATCTGTTTTCTGAATCACCCTGTACAAACTTTATTCGGCAAGAAGCAAGCTCTGTTTTCGCGGCACCAGCTGTTTGGATGCCAGCCGCGCCCCGCTCTCGGCCAATCCCTCTTCATTCGTAGCTCGGGAGGTCGCGGCGAAACAGCAGACGCTGAGATTTTCCCCGGGGGCGCAGCGCGTGAAGGAGTTACTACATTAAAAATCTAATTTACGGACGCTACGTTTGGAAGTATAATTACATAAATATCTCAGACGCTTCCAACTTGGCGGAAGTTCGTAGAAATTGACAAAACTTTTCTCTCGATATTCCAGGCAAGAGGCATCAGCTCTGGCAGCGACGGTGCCGTCCATCCATCTCCATTACTCGGCGGGCCTGTCTCACCCTCCTCCGCTCTCTCTATCTCTGTCTCGGCCCCTCCGTGGATGATGCGATCATTTGCCACACTCTTTTTGGACCAGCAGAATCTCTGTCTATCTCTTAAGTCCTAAACGTTTTCTGACACACTCTTACAAACATAGTTTTTACACATGTACGGTGAAAACATGTTTCATTTAATTTTAAAGAAAGAACAAATTACACGTTACTCTTTGTCTAAACATGTAATTCTAAATGCTCAATGCGTTTTAAAACCTAAGAACATTTCACAAAATTCTCATTACTGATCAAATAACAAACGTTTCGTTTCCAAATATATTAAGAATTCAACAGGTGTATGCGTTAGGGTATGATAGTACTAAATTTAAACGCGCTACTGTTTCGTAACACACTCATTTATTAACACTATTTGTAAAAAAAAGTAATATAAACACTTTAACTTAAAACTTTATTAATAATTTTTCACAATAACATTTTTATTTTTTAAATATTTATATATTTTTAACTAAACATTTACCATTTCCTCTCGTTTTCTCATGTTCTCTATATCTTCTAAATTTCAAGCGGTTGCGAAATAAGCCAGATCTATTGAGGAATATTCATTTTGGTGAAAATCGGCTGAACAAATTAGCCGCTAGCGTTGTTCACAGGCAGTCAGACAGACGGATGGAGAGACGGACAGACGATTTGCAAAGACAATCGATTTTTCGGTATCAAGGACTCACAAAACATATGACTACACCACGGTTAGAGGCTTGTTTTCTATATTTAGCAACTAGAATTATCCACTTTTTCGTCACCAGAGACAGGCAATAAGATTTTTTCTGTCTTAAAATCGATGTTTTTTCTGCACCACAACATAACTTTCACTATACTGCGTAAGCTAGCGAAAAAATAAAAAATAAACATTTTTTTCTGTATCTAGGGCTCACTATTTGTGAAATATGACTACATAACGTGTTAGAGGTAGTAATTTATTGTATATTAGAAGAGAATATAGCCACTTATTCTGCATCATGACCCCATAATATGCGTTTTTCTGTTCAGAAATCGCTGTTTTTTGCCACAGCATTATATAAGTTTGCTATATTACGCATATTACTACATATATATCTACGTATACAAGATAGTAAAGATGGTTTTCGTTAAAAATTGACGTAGTTTTGAGGATTTGTCATAACGAGAGTTTGGCAGAGCTATAGACTTTTGGCTTCGACGAAAAATGTTTGGAATGAGGTGCTTTACAGCCGTGACATCACGTGTATTTGAAACCTTTGCCTTGGGTTCAGTCAAACATCAAAGAGCACAAAATTAATTTTCGTGTCAAAAGTAAATCAATGGTAAACGCCTGAAATACAAACAACAGGGAATATGCCTAGCAAAAACTGTATCAAAACCCTTTATTTAAGTGTAATTTTATGTTAAGAGAGAAAATTATATCGGTATATTATTATGCTTTTTGCGTACACAAATGCGGTAAGGAGTGAAAAACCTTTTTCTTAAACGCTGAGTTAAAACTTCTAAAAATGTCCCTTTTGGTAGACTATGGTATAGAAAATAAAACTCGGGCCTCCTAAGAGACAGGAAAATCATATTTTAAGGCTCTAAAAAACATGGTTTTCGAGTTGTGTGAGATTTACATTACTCGACTATCTGTTCGCATCATCAGGTATGTACATTTTATAAATAAGTCAGAATTTTTTTCAAATGTAATGTTCAGCCTTTAAATTCTGGGATACGGGTATGAAGTGGAACCCAATTTAAATTTTCAGGTTGAAGGGTGGGATGGTAGTATAGAATCGAGTGAAGAGTCTGTGTAACCATTGTTTTACTAGATATAGGGAGTTTTGAATTTGCTTGATGCGGATATCCCAAGGTGCGTTTACTGTCCATCGTAGATACTTCTTTTGAATTATTTGTAGTGTATTTAAAGTGCTGTTTACCGCACGTCCCCAAATTTGTGAGTTGTAGGTTAGTGAAGGCCTTATTATATAATTAAAAATGAACATGACGGGTTGATATGGGTTGATGTGTTTTTTCCATAAAAAAACATAAAAAAAACTTCAGTTCAAAGCGATTTAAATATGCCTCGGACCGGACCAAAATTAAATTTACGACAAAGGCTACGAAAACGGACAATGAAAATTGGAACATGGAATATACAAGGCCTACGAACAAAGCAGAGGGAGGTCATCTCAGAAATTGAAAAAATGAACCTGGACATAATTATACTTACGGAAACGAAGAAAAAAGGGACAGGGAAGAAATTTTGAATGAATATCTTCATATTTGGAGTGGTGTACCCAAAGATTTTAGAGCTAGAAGTGGAGTCTCTTTCCTTATTAAACGTAAATGGACAAAATTCATTAAACAGATAGAGAATATTAATGAAAGGGTACTAAGAATAGACATGAACGTTTTTCGTCATAAGATAACAATTTTAGGGGTATATGCCGTAAATGATAATGCACTTGTAGATGAAAATAAGTTCTTTCAAGACCCCAGCGAAACTACAGCGAGTATTCCGTATCTAAATGAAATAATATTAATTGGGGATTTTAATAGCAGAGTAGGTAATAGAGAACGTGAAGTAGTAGGTCAATACGGAGAGGAAAGTATTAATGACAATGGAAAAAGATTAATTAACCTATGTAAGGAACATGCACTATGTGTAGGGAATACGTTGTTCAGACATAAAAACATCCACAAATATACACGAATAGATCCAGTAAGAAATATACAATCTGTAATTGATTTAGTTGTGGTGAAGAATGAGAGAAGAGTTAAACTGAACGATGTGAGAGTATGCCGTCAACCAGAATGTGGAACTGATCATCATATGGTAGTGAGCAAACATGTTTTTCCTTTTAGAAATAAACGAAGATGTACTGAAAAAGATACTGACTTTTTAATTGAAGAAAACGATGTAAATTTTAAAACAGACCTTTTAAAACAATACAGAGTTGAGTTGCTCTACCAAAACAGAATTAAGAATAAGCTAGAAAACTCAGAAGATAAAAGTCCCGAAGAAATGTACAATCATTTAAAAGAGGCTGTTTTTGAAGCAGCTAAGGAAGTTTTAGGAGTGGAGCAAGAAAAAAGCAAGTTTGTAGAGAAATTTAGCGAAAATTTAGAAAGCATGATTAAGGAAAAGAAAAAAATATATTTGGCATGGATTTCAAATAGGAATGACGACACACGAAAGGAATATGTAGAAAAGAGAAAAGAAGTTAAAGAATTAGTAAAAATCGAAAAAAATGAACACTGGGAGAGATTATGTAGGGATATAGATAGTACATTGGGATATAACAGATCAACTGAAGCATGGAAAACAATTAAAAATATGAGAAAACACTGTAAGAGAAGTAAAATACAAATAATAACTCCCACAAAATGGATTGACTACTACGAAACATTATTGCAAGAAAATAGAGTGGAATTCCAACAAGATTTGGAATGCACATATTGGCAAGAATGGGAACCTGAAATTAGTCGGCTTGATGTAAAGAGGGCTTTGGCGAGAGCCAAAAAAATAAAGCTCTAGGACCAGGAAACCTTAGAATGGAACTTTTAAAATACGGAGGCTCTAGTATAATTGAATACCTCCAAAATCTTTTTAACAGAATTGAAGTTAGCGGTGTTATCCCGCAGGAATGAAATATGTCATACATCAGTTCCATACACAAGAAAGGTGACAAAACTAGTTGTGAAAAATTACAGAGGAATTAGTGTCATCCCATCAATAGCTAGGCTATTCGCTAGTATTCTAAAGGAAAAAAGACAAAAAGGAATAACTTTCAGCGAAGAACAAAGTGGTTTTAGGAGTGGGAAGTCATGTTTGGATAACATCCATTACTTACGCCAGATAATAGAAAAAAATGGAATGCACAATATATATATATATATATATATATATATATATATATATATATATATATATATATATATATATATATATATATATATGGAACAAGCATTGGAAACCTGGTACAAGAAATGTTCTCAAATGGGAGTTCCCATAAATGACAAGTGCTTACATTCTTTGCTTTTTGCAGATGATCAAGTAATTATGGCAGCATATCGGGAAGATATGGAGTATATTGTGGCGTCACCAATAATATTGTAATAATTCTCTATAGAAATAGCTTCCATCGCGGTGAAGTAGGTCACGGGACGGAGCCTTTGTCGCGAAGCCCCCCTAACGACCACCAGGCCGCGCCCCCACTTGACAGAGCCTGCACCGACCGCTGACACGGGTGTCCATTACTAGCGGACACGTTTATGACCCCTCGTAAACGCCGCCATCCGAGCCACCGGGCACCCCCAACGAACAATACATGCCCCCGCACCCTTTTTGCCACGCGCCCGCGTAAGGAACTCCAATCCCCAAAGGGGTTATTTAGAACTTAACAGTCGCAGGCTGCCGATCAGCCTCCGCCGACAATTTATGGCCCAGAAGAATACGCCACCGCTTGAACAAGTGTCCGGACAGCTGCGAGAGAAGCTTCTGGAATCACTCACAAAGGGAGAGAGAGAGAGAGAGAGAGAGAGAGAGAGAGAGAGAGAGAGAGAGAGAGAAGGGGGGCCAGAGATAGAAAGAGAGATCTCCCTGGAAAATTCCACAAAAGCTGCAACTCGATTGGAGAACTATAATATTAAAACGCAATTACTCTCAGCCAATGGGAAGTTTCATTATGAGGGAAGGGGCAGATCTACAGATTTGGAAACGTTTTGGGAGGGGGGAAGAGAATTTACTTGAACGCGAGATGGGCAGAGGAAGATTATTATTATTAGAACGTTACTAAATTATTATTATTAGAACGAAACTCCGCCTGGGTCTGCTTGCAGGCACTGCCGGTCCCAAGCCCGGATAAAGGAGGAGGGTCTTTTCACTAGTATGGCAATGCTTCCACTTACTTTTGCCATACTTCTTTTAACTGTCCTATTTTGGTCACTCTCGACCCCTTGTATTTTTCGACCCCGATGCTATTAGGTTGCGAGGGCTAGGGAGTCTTTCCTTTCTGATCTTCTACTTTCTGTAAACTACTAATCTTTTTCTATCTTCTTATAGATCCTGTTCTTATGCTTCTTAATGGGGGGACAGACCTCAGAGCTGAAGTGAAAGCAATCTGTCTAGGGAGAAAACCTTACACAAATCCTGCGAGTTTGGGAGCAGTGAGGTGGCAGCCCCACTACCAAACTTTCCCTGCGCAGCGTTCGTAGCGCGGCCAGGGGAGATTCTTATTACTGGCTCACTCATTGATTGTAAACAAGGAAATCCTTTGGTAACGACATTGGCAAAGTTAAAGGACAAACGTCTTGGTATATCAGAACATGTCAATATAGGAACTTGGAATGTACGAGGCATAGCTAACAAAGAATACGAATTGCTAAGAGAAGTCAGGAGTGCTAAACTCGATTTGGTTATGTTATCTGAAACTAAAAAGAAGCAGAGGGGAACATGTGATTTGGGAAACTATACATTAATTTATAGCGGTGTACCTATCGAAAATAGAGCAGTAGCAGGAACAGCTATTCTAATAAATGAGAAATGGAGAAATAGGATAACTTCTTACAGTTGGATAAATGAAAGAATTGTAACATGCAGATTCAAAATAGCTAGAGGATATACGAGTATTATATCAGTGTATGCTCCTGAAGAGGGTAGAAAAGAAGAATCTGATAAATTTTATGAAAGCCTACAAAGTGTACTAGATTCCACAAATAAAAATGATTATATAGTCATAGGAGGAGATATGAATGCTAGGATAGGACAACAGCCCATTAAGAAAATAATTGGAACAAACGGAGAAGTAGTAATTAATCAAAATGGAAAAGTGTTACGTGATTTTGTGAATTTTAACTCATTACGAATAGAAAATACGTTCTTTAGACATAAAGATATCCATAAATTTACATGGGTGAACAGAGGGTACAGATCAATAATTGACTATTTAATTGCAAATGAAAAGATGGGAAAACTATTTCAGGACGTGAGAGTGATGAGAGGAATGGATATAAATTCAGATCATTTCCTAGTAAGAGGGAAAGTAATCCTTAAAACTAAATGGGCAAGAACAACACGCAAAAATACCACAATAAAGGAAACAGTGTGGAAAACTAACCTATTAGAAGACCCTAGCATCAGAAATTTATTTCAATCACGCATAAGACTATATATGCTAAAGGAACCCATCAGCACGAATATTGAATTAGAATGGCAGAAGCTAACCCAACTGATAGAAAGTGTAGCTTTTGAAACCTTAGGGAAAAGGAATAAATATAAGCCAAAAAAGGGACTTAATGTGTGGAATGAAGAATTGAAACGTGCAGTTCAAAGAAAGAAGGAGTCATATCTACAGTGGCTCATGACGAAAACTCCTGAGACATTGGAAGAATATAAAATACAAAGAAGAGAAACAAAAAAAATAGTAAAAGCTGCACACAAGGAAAGCTGGGAAAGATACATTTCTAACATAGAAAGAGATGTACATTGTCGCCAATATACTGCTTACAAAATTATGAAACACCTAAACAGAGAAGAAAAAGACGCAGCAAATTTAGATCTTCTAGATAGAGAAGAATGGATTAAGTTCTGTAAACATCTGTGGACAAAAGAAGAGGGAGAAGATGTAAATGATGAAGAGGAGGAAAATAACAGATGTATATCAGAAATTGATAAAATAGAATTCAATGAACTTCAAGAAGCCTTGCAAAGTTGTAAAAACAGAAAAGCTCCTGGCTCAGACAATTTAAATATAGAACTATTTAAATATCTACCAGAAGAAGCCAAAAATAGGCTTCAAGATTTTCTAAATCAATGCTGGCAACAAAAAAGAATACCAATGGAATGGAAGAAAGCAGTAGTAATACCCATTTTTAAAGGAGGACCAAGAACTGACTGCGAAAATTATAGAGGTATAAGTCTTCTGAATACGGCATATAAAATATATGGGAAGATAATAGCAAATAGATTGAGAAACATTGTAGACAGTATATTACTTGAAGAACAAACAGGTTTCCTGAAAGGAAGATCCTGCTCGGATAATATCTTTATATTAAAACAAATAATAGAAAAAAGAAGAGAATACAATCTAAAAACCTACATAGTCTTTATTGATTACAGTAAAGCATTCGATAGTGTACACAGAGGAAAACTATGGAAAATTATGGAAAAAAGAGGAATACCATTGCACTTGATCGAAGTTATAAGAAATATATACCTAGGAACACAGATAAACATAAAACTAAAATCTGGAATTATTGCCCAAGGAAATATTAATAAAGGGGTCAGACAAGGGTGATGTATTTCACCTATACTTTTTAATCTATATCTAGACAATGCTGTGAGAGAATGGAAACAACAGATCATGAAACTTAATATAGAAGACAATTTTAAAGGAACAAATTTTATTAAAACTTTTATGTTTGCTGACGACCAGATTTTAGTTGCAGATAAAGAAGATAATCTGCAAAGGGCACTATATGAACTATATAAAATAACAAAGCAATATAATCTAAGTATATCTACAAATAAAACCAAATCCATGGCATTCCAAGGCTCACAACCTTTAAGATGTAAATTCATATTAGAAAACAAAATTATTGAACAGGTTAATACCTTTAGATTTCTAGGATGTGACGTATCATATCTCGGCGAAGTTGATATTGTAAGGAAGATAGAAAGATTCAATATGATGTGTGGCACCATCAAAAGAGCGCTCAAAGGAAAGGTCCGTAAAGACACAATGCTAAAGTTTTATAAAGTTATGGCAGTGCCTTGCGGACTTTACGGAAGCGAAAACTGGACTATGAACTCCAGAACACACAGTAGACTTCAAGCAGCCGAGATGAGATTTTTAAGATCAGTCCTGGGAGTAACAAGAATGGACAGATTAAAAAACGAGACCATCCGGAAAAATATAGGAATTTACAACTTAAACGAAAAAATTAAGGAATACAGAGAACAATGGAAAAAACACCTCGAAAGAATGGAAGACGACCGTATTCCAAAGTAAGTGCTTCAGTACATCCCTAAAGGAAGAAGAAGCGTTGGTAGACCCAGGAGAAGATGGTTAGATCAAGGAGGCGCAACGGACCAACCGGTCTAATGCTTGAGGGAGAAGAAGAAGAAGAACGTTACTAGTGGAAAGACATTCTCAGAGAGGAGGAAGATTATTCTTAGATTATCATTAGAGAGAGGAAGACATTCTTAAAACGGCACCGTAGATTTGCCACGGAGGAAACTTGGGCGGGAGATGGCAAGATCCCGCGTAATTTCCGCGTAAGCCCATCTGCATCCGCCGCCTAACGCCATATCGGGCCCATTCATGCCCGCACTGAACTACGGCCAGCGCCCGTGTGCCCTCGACGTGACTGAGCCCGCACGATCTGGCGACTCCGTCGCCGCGCCACGCTGCCAGCTGAGGAGGAACACCCCGTGGGAGGTCGGTGACCTGAGACCGCCCGCCGTCTTCGCCTCTGAGGACCGCCATCCGGCAGGTCTGCGGAGCCACCACCAGCCAGCGGTGATAGTTATGACGCGGGGCTCCCTCGCAGGACATTTTGGCGAGAGATAAAAGCGGCCGCGCTCAGGCCTTGTATATTGTAGATAGAATTATGCACGGATTGTTTGAATTAAGTCATTTATGTTAGCTTCAAGAAAATTTGTTTATTAATGGTTAAAGTTACGAGCTCGCAAAGTAGATTTAAGAAGTAACCTGTGTCGCTCTCTAGCGACCTGTAACTTCCCTGGCAGCTCATGGTGCCGGGAATAAACCCAAGTTTGTTACAAATGATTCAGTGTACTAATTCATGACCTCCCAACACTTCCATCCAACCACGTTGCAGGAACTGAACCTGGCGCCCTCGCTTTGTTTACAATATGCTTCGCAAATTAAAAGAAGAATACGAAAAATGGGGACTTAAAATCAACCTTAAAAAGACAGAATATTTATGCATAGGAGGAGATGCCTCTAATATTAATATCGCTGATGACGAGATAGCTAACGTTTCGAAATTTAAATATCTTGGGACTGTAATTACTGACGATGGGAAAATTGATGAAGATATAACTACTAGACTTGCAATGGGGAGGAATGCAATCAAAGCTCTGCATGGCCTTATATGGAATAGTGTTTTAAGGCAAGACACAAAACGTCACATATTCCACAGTATCGTGGAAAGTATTATATTATATGGAGCAGAAATGTAGCCGTTAACGAAACGCCGTAGAGACAGAATACGGTCGGTAGAGCTCGACTTTATGAGAAGATCTTTGCAGATAACAAGACTGCATAAAAGAAGAAACGAAGTGGTGTGGGAAAGAGCTGGGGTTCAAACAACCATAACCAGAAGATTAGAAAATAAAGCTCTTCAATGGTATGGACATGTCCAGAGGATGCGAAATGAGAGATGGCCAAAACAAATTGTAAATTGGATACCTGAAAGAAGACGTAGAAGAGGTAGACCTGGTTTAACCTGGAAGACATGTATACATGAAGTAATGGAGGAGAAAGGATTGGAAGAGGGTCAATGGGAGGACCGAGAATTATGGAAATCGAGAACGGCAAACTCTAAGGGGTAGAAACCGTCGAAGAAGAAGAAGGGTTGATATTGATTTTTTAGTTTTTATTAATTAGTGGGTACAGTTTTAACATTTTTATGAATGTCTTGTTAACTGTAATGTTTATGTGATATTTTCAAGTAAGCCTTTGTCAATGTGTAGTCCTAAGTATTTTAAAGAAGTGGCCATTGAATATACGTGTTATTTAGAATTAATGAATTGATACTATATACTTTTGTTAATGAAAATAGTTTTGCCTTACATTGGAATGGGTTGATTTTAATTCTTCATTGTCGAAACCATTCTGTGTGTTAAAATCCTCATGGAGTTTGTTTCGTCCTGTAGTAAAGTGCTGATGTGTAATGTGTAAATATTACGGTGTCATCTGCGAATAATGAAATTTTTCAATGCTTTAGTTGTGTAAAATCTGAAATAAATATTATTCAGCGTTGGTGATAATGGCGACCCTGAGGGACACTGGCATTTATATTAACAGAAGACTATACTAAGTTGACTTGTACTGTGAAACTGCGATTGATTAAGAAGCTTTTTATTATTTGTTGTAAATATTGCGGGAATCCATATTGCCTGATTATATGTAATAAACTTTGATGCCATACTTTATCAAACCTTTTTTTTCGTCCAGAAATAGTGTTAATGTAGGTTTTGATGTTTACAAATTAGTAGCAACGGAATTGGTTAGTCTTAATATTTGATGTATTGTTGAATGATTACTGCGGAGAACAAATTGTGACGAACATATAATATTGTCACTATCCATGGATGCGTTGATACTATTTACTATTAATTTTTCAAAGATTTTAAAAGTGTTGGAAGTAGACGTATTTGTCGATAATTCTGTTTTAAAATGGTATTTACTTGTTTTTACAATGAATATTATCAGTGCCATTTTTCAGGATTGTGGGAAATAATTTAGTCTGAGGCAAGTGCATATTGGTTTTAAGGAGTTAATTGATTGTTTTGAAAGTTTTTTTAATGATTATATTTAGGATTTTGCAAACAACTGGGGATTTTTTTTGTTTTTTAGATGTTTGATTAAGAGTTGTGTTTCTGTTGGGAAATGAATTTAATTTTTTCTGGAACTGTGTAATACACTTGCAAAATATATGAATTATTTTTGTTGCTAAATGTGACATTACCGGTTATATTATTTGTGAAGGTATCTTTAAAATGTGTAACTAGGAGTTCAGCTTTTAAATGTAGTAGTGGCTGTTATGTTGTTTGAAGTAAGTATTAAATTTTGCTTTTTTCATTGGTTATCATTTTTATTGATGTCCAAAGCGATGAAGCATTTGGTTGAATTTGCAAAGTACACTTGTAGAATTGGGAGAATCTATACTACTCTAGTTTGTTTTTAACTTTTTGGGTTAGAGAATTTAATTTAGTTTTAATCGAGGAACTTCGGTTGATTTGCCACTGTCTGCGTTCTTTATGTTTATAGGCAATTAGATTTGGTATGTCAATTGGTAAGGAAATTATATTTATTTTGATCGTGTTGATTTTTCTAATGATTGTCGATTTCATTGCACTTTTTATGTTATTTTCAAAAGTTTCTATGGATTTGTCAATATCACTAGTTGTATTTAGGTTTTTAGGATAATTATCCAATTCCATTATTTGATTCTGAAAAAGTTTCCAAATAATTTTAACATTTATTAGCTAAGTGTGAGAAGTAATTGTTGGAGTTATTTGATTGAATAGTATTACTATTGAGTTAAGATCCGAATTTAATGTTAGTATTGCGTATTGATAAATGGACCTGTTTAAATTTGCATTAATACTATGTCAAGTGTATCTGGTGTAACGTCTTTATTATACGGATAATGAGTGGGTTGTTTGTGTGCATGTAATATCCAATTATATTTGTGGTAATTTCTAAAAAAAATTTTTCTTGAGAGATCACAGCCCTTTGCTTAATTTTTTGCATTAAGATCGCATAGTATTATTTTACTATTATTATTATTATTATTATTATTATTACTATTATTGAATATAGTTTCCATAATAACTATTGCAAGTTTTCTTTTTATTTGCCGATTTGCAAGCTGTTATTAATGTGACATTACCTACTGAAAGAGAGATGCATATTGCTACCATTTTTAGATTATTTTGTGGGATTATTACAGGATTATGTCTTATTTTAGGTTTGATGATCCTCTACCTGTGTAGATCGCGTTTCTGTCTTTTCTCCAGATTTTGTAACCAGAAATATTCATTATTATTATTATTATTATTATTATTATTATTATATTGAGGCGAGTTTCGGTTAGACAGTCAATATCTATTTTTTGGTCGTGGAAAAAGTGTTTGAATGCGTAGAATTGCTTTGAAGGCCGTTGGCACTCCAGTTTAGGATTTTTACACCGATGTTATGGCCCACGGTTTATTATTGTTGGCAGAATTTGTTGCAGATATTGTTGTATTTGTGGGAATAGAGCATTAATTATTTAAGTCGTTATTAATGGATGTACGTTTGTTGGCAGTTGTTTTACTGGAGTGTAATTATTCTTAAGGTTGTTGCGTGATTCTGGGGAAACATTTGGAAGTTTGGGAAGTCTCTAATATTACCAATATTGGAGGGTAATTTGTGTTTTTGTTGGAGTTTGCATTCAAAATTGGTTGGTTAATAGCTACATTTGGAACGTCAAACCTAAGGTTGATTTTCTTCTTCCTTCGATTTTGGCCTACTATGGACCACGTGAAATAACTTCTCATGATTGATTTTCTCTCTTTTTTCTTTCCTTCCAGTACTCTTTCATTCTTTCTCCATGCTGTTTCTTTCTCTCTTCTGTCCATTTTGCTCCTGTTTTCTTCTTTGCCTTTTCTTGGAAACCCTGGAATCCTCTGATCTTTTTTCTGAATTCTTCTCTTCTCTCCACCTCTTCTCCATCTATTCCCATTTCTTCCATGTCTTTCTTGACCTCCTTGATCCATGTCATCTGTGTTTTGGGGTTTCTATTGAAGTAGTTGAATATTCTCTTTGTCAATCTTCCTTCGTCCATTCTTTTAATATGTCCGTAGAAGGTTACTCTTCTTCTTCTCATTGTGTCTGTTATTTTTTCTGTTTTTTGGTAGATCTCTTTGTTGCTTCTCAGTTTCCATTTTGCATCTTCATATTTTGGTCCCAGGATTTTCCGTATAATTTTTCTCTCCTTTTTTCTATCTCCTCTATTTGTCTGGCTGTGTTCAGTGTAAGGCATTCTGAGGCATAAAGGCCTTCAGGCTTAATAACTGTATTGTAGTGTCTTAGTTTTGCGTTAATGGATATGGACTTTTTATTATATATATTTTTTGTCAATTGGAATGCCAGTTCCATCTTTCTTGCTCTTGTAAGGACTGCTTCTTTGTCCAGGGCATTTGGTTGGATTAATTCTCCCAGGTATTTGAATTTGTTGACCCTCTTGATTTTACCATATTTTGTTGTGATCTGTCTTGGTGCATCTTTTCTATTTGGCAATATATTCTGTCTTTTCATATGATATTTGCAATCCTGCCATCTCTGCTGTCTCTTTCAGTATATTGATTTGTCTTCTGGCGTCTTCCATGTTTTCTGCTAGCACGGCCCTAAGGTTGATTTTAATTTAGTTTAAATCATGATATGGTGACAATCTTCACAATTTACTTTGTATTTGCATTTATTACCTGTAATTTTATCACCAGTTAATTTTATTTGAAAAACAATTCTGACTTATTTACAGAATTTATGTAATTGAAGATGCAAACAAATAGTTTGCGAAACTTCGTACCTATAAAATGAAATAAAAATATTTTAATAATTAAAATACATGAAATTTAATTGACTGTTTCCGTATTGATTGGTTTTTTACTAATTGGCTCAAAATTGAAGATAGTAAAAAATAACAGAACCTACTAACAGACAATGCATATGACTAGGACGTGATAATAAGAAAATGTAAGTGTTGCGAATGTTCTTACACATGACTCACCAGGTTCACTCTAGTGCATTTCTGAACAACGAAAACGTCACCTGTGGCCATCTCGCACTATAATTAATGCATTGTCAGGGGCTCAGCAAATTTAAAGCCCCTTATCAATTCCCGTTTTAGCGAGTTCCTATTAGCTAGAGATGTTTTATCGTATCAGCTAACCAGGACCGGATTTAAGTAGTGCGGGGCCCCAAGCACAAAATTGTGTTGCCCCCCCCCCCGAAAAAATAACTCCATCTTTATTAAATAAAAAATATATTATAGTACAATTACAATGAGGTTTGCATAAAAAATTACATATTCAGTTATAAGTAAAGGAAATAAAGTATAGTTAATATTAGACTAATTTAACATGTAATAAATATTTTTAAAAAATGTTTTGAAATTGTACATTTTGTTACACAGTAGACTACTTGATTAACAATTATTTCACAGACAAAAACATATAGTATGCGTATTTTTCCGAAAGGCGGGGCCCCTGGTGAATGGGGGGCCCCCAAGCAACTGCTTGTTTTGCTTGTAGGTAAATCCGGCCCTGCAGCTAACAGGATATCTTGCTGAGGCGAAATCCACACCCATGTAGAGTGGAAGAGGAGAACTGGAAAAATCTCTCTCCCTCTGCCGTGATAAGTAAAAGCTAAAACATAATTCTGAGTGCGAGGCGAGGGCCGACCTCTGTTTGTTGGGGCCCACCGTAAACACTCCATGCGCCTGTCGCTTGCTTCCGAACCGGGCGGACAAAGCTCACTGACCGAGCGGAACAGCGATCTCGGCCGACTCGCCGTCGCGCCCACGGGGCTGGCAGCGCACTTGGCGTTTGACGCCGCCTACACGCGCTCCAGCCCCGTGGAAATGAGTTCACCTTTTGTGAAGCGCCCGGGGCCCGGCCTCGCTCGCACTCCAGCCCCGCCACGCCCCGCCACGCCCCGCCTCGCCTCGCCTCGCACCACCCCACCCCTCCCCTGCGGCGCACAAAGGAGGGCGAAAATTAATTTTTATGCTTATCTGGAAGCTTCCAACGCGTCGGTGCTTTAGTAGTCGCCGCCCGTGGCATAGGTTCTGCCACCAACGTTCATATCGGATGACCGGCAGCACAACAGGGCGATCAATTGTTGGAGTGCGGCTCGTGTCTATCTTGTGATACGTCTCTCCGAACTTGCTACTCCGTTGTAGAAAATAGACTTAATTGTTTAGTGGCTCAGCCAAAAGGTAGAACATTGATCTTTCTACTGAAACTCTCTGAAACACACTCCTCTACTTCTCAAATTTATACTTCGAATACTTCGACTTCATTTCCGTACGACACAGAAGAAAGCTGTACAAGTTTTGAAAAAAGATTGAAGGTATTTACGGGACTTCAAAGTCTAAAACAGAAAATGCACATTCGTTTGGATCATTATCGCCATTACTTCATCAAAAACTCAACGATATGTGTATTCGGAGATCCATTACAAAAACAATACAAAGACTTAATAATAAAGAATATTTAGATCCGCGTATGTAATCATTACAGCGTGCATTAGTATCATGAACACAAAAGAATGATGAATCGGCAATGGAATGCGTGTTTCAGTTAACGGAACTAACTGTAAACAGTCAGTTCAACTGAACGTGTGGAAAACCAGTTTCAGATACATTAATACGGTTTTATTTACATTAGGCCATATATCGTGAGTGCTTTATGTGTCAAAGCCGTGAAGAGATCCTTTTTCAAGTGAGGGAGATAGGGAACCGAGGCGGAACGGAGTGGAGCGGCACAGAGGGTCCATATCCACCGGCTTGAAAAAATCACTTCACGGCAGATGTGCAGACAATAACCCTCATCTCTGCCTTAAAACTAATTCACTTAATTTGAATTTCGTAATAAAAAAACTCATAATTTTCGTTTCGAATATTGTCAATGCTATTATCCCCGCACGTTTTCTTGAGCCCTCGCTTCGCTAGATGCGAGAGAAGTGGGGAGTTTGGTTATTTTGACAAAAGGAATTTTCCGTCGAATTTGTAGTTCATTTTTCCATGCATAATACTTTTTAATACACGGGAGGAACATTCCTCGTTACCAGATTTTGTCTACAACACTCACTGCTATCATTTATTCTCAATGAAACTAATGTTGGGAAAGGAGTGGGGGTACATACTTCGGGGCTCAAGAAAACGTGCGGTTATAATACATCACAATCTAATATTATAAACAATTGAAAGTATATATTGCAACAAAGGCCGATTCACGGATACATATTCCAAAAGCAATAATTTTAATAATTTAAATTAGTCAACAAAAAGTTTAAATGGTAATTTCAAATCTTTTGCCAGAAAAGTCAAAGAAAATATATAAAAAAGAGTATAAGGAATTTTTGAATAGAAGAAATGACAATAATGTTGGTGTAAATGAAGATATTACCTCTTCCAGAAAGTACGCCTAGGTTAACTTATTACTGTTATTAAATTCCCATGGACAGTACAAATGCTAATTAATACAATGGGTTTGAAATATTTAAAAACAGTAAAATTTTCTTCTTTATGGTTAAAATATTCAATGCAGAAAAACAATGTAAATATAAAATTAAATAAAATTCAATAAACATAAATACATTGGCATCAGTAATTATGCTAAAATAACAACATGTTTGAAACTGAACTCAATACGAGCGGAAGAAAACAAAAATACTGAGCCGAGTTGAATTTAATAGATTTTTATTGGAAATTTATTATCATCCGTATGTGATAGCTTGAGTGCGAATTTTGATGACCTAAAACTTTGCCAAAAAGATCAATAAAATGCTCTTAAAATGGTTTTAAAATGCCCTAAAACAAAGAACAATATTTAAAAATTGTTAAAAAATGTTATCAAAACCAGTTCAGATGAACAACTCAAGCTTTGGGATATGTTACTGACGCACTGTTACTGAGGTTTTTTTCCTTTCGTCCAAGTGAACTCAGCTTGCTAACTTTTGGTCTGGACTGTTCTTAACTAGGAAATCTGTCTTTAGTTATGGCGAAATCGACCCAATCCAAAGGGGCGCAGATAGGAGTCACAGTAACCTTACATACACGTATTACATAATTACAACATACACATAATTAACATTACATCCTCATAATTACAATTTCTGAGCGATATTAGAATTCCTAAGTGAAGAAACCTAATTAGCTTCCCAAGAATTCTATGGACAACATATGTTGCATTTTGTAAATATTATTTGAAGCAAGTACCATTAAAAGTATATTAAAAACAGTGAAATCAGTGAAAAATGCTTTAAAAATTACGAAAAACGTAAAAACTTATTTATTGGCAGAAATCAATGCAAATCGATGGAAAAGAAATGTATAAAAATGGGTAATTTCCTTTTGTTATAATAATAAATTAATGACTATACTAAAAGGAATTGTTCTGAAGTGAACAGAAAAATGGCATTTCATTAAAATCTGCCACCTAGTGATGACGTTTATGAAATATGAAGGAAAATTATGTGCTTTTTTCCCAAATCTCATACTTTTAGACCATGTTGCATATAAACCCAAACTCGTAAACCCATGTTGGACATTTTATCTTTGAAGAAACATCAATGTAAATGATACCTGTTGTGTATGGATAATTGGAAATTAGAATAATTTTCCTTGTTGGTAGCTAGTCTTTTACCTGTTAAATTATTATAAAAATTACCCTTTCTTCTTCTTGAGACATTCTTTCGCTCAGAGCATAAAGGGGAAGCAAGGTTCTATGAAAAACATGCGCCCAAAGTAGGCGGTTGAGACGCAAAAGCATTATGTTACATTTGAGATGGATGAATCTGCTGTATTGCATTCAATTAGTCTCGCTGGCAACTGGGGTAATTACCAGTAGATGCGTTTGTAAAGCTGTATCTTTTGAAAAATCAGTTGGCTGAATTATATGACCGTCATCACCTGGTGCAGTGTGTCCATTTCGGCAGATACAGATGAATTCACAATTGGAGATATTATACGCTAGCAGATGGTGCCTGACATGAGGTTGAAAAATAACATTGTTCATTTTGTTAATATAAATCATATGCACTCAAAATTTATAATGTGCCATGTTCATACAATATTCTAATCACTATCAATGTAAATACCATTGAATACCAATACCATTGAAGAAACTTCATGAAAAGTTCATAATTGGCAAATCTCGACTTACACTTCACAATAGAGTCTTTTCACAAGCAAGGACCCATTGAAATCCCTAAGTTATTTAGTGAAGTTTAATTATTTTTTTTAAATTTTGTTCTTCCTGTTCAATTTTTTCAAAAAATTTTCAGGGTGACGAGCATATTTTTAATACAATAACATTGAGAAAATATTGCAGCAATTTACATCAGGTAAATTTTTATCTTGATTTAAGTTTGCTAAATATAGAGCAGGTACATATTAAATGTATAATTAATTTAATAATAAATTAAAATTTAAAAGTTAAATTAAATTTTTAAGAAGAATGAAAAAGATCCTTAGAAAATCTAGAACGAATTAGATTACACTGGTCAACAGTATTTTTTGTGACAAAGAAGATGAATGTTGTTCACAGCAAAGACTTGGACCCTGAATTCGAATATGAAGTCCGTTTCTGGCTATCGGACTCAATTTTTCATATTACATGCTACTCCCATTTTACGGAAATGTTTAGAAACGCTGCATATTTTGCTGAAGCTGTATTTAATTATTCAGCAGATCTTATTGATAAAGAACAATCGAAAAGTAAACAAGAATTCCTATACGTGACATTGAATTAAGAAAATCCATCTCTAGTAAATCTAACCGGTTTTTGTTACTTTGCTGAAAGTCATGCTAGAACAGATAGAATCGCGTTGTGTTTCTTGTGGGTTGCGTCACAGAATTGAGGCATCTGATAGCATGAAAAGTGCTTGGATGTGACTACATTTCGTTCATTAGGTTCGTAAAAGTTTGTGTTTTGTATTTAGAATAAGAAAGATGTGTAACTTGTATAAAGCCCAAATACATTTTGTTAAATCTGAGAAGAATTAACTCTGGAATCGCAAAATCTGGACCTCAGTGCCCTAATAAGGAAGTGTTACGACCTTTCTTTCGGTTGTACGTTTGGCGACCAGGACGTGAAATGAGACCCCATATATGCACTGTGTCATGTGGTATACTCCAGACATGTTGGTTAAAAGGTACACGACACATGCCCTCTGCTGTCCCCATGTTCAATTAATTATTAATACTAAGTGTCAATTGAAATTGAAATAGAGAAATAGAGATACTGGGGTACCTAAAAATTGTAATATATATATTGTGACGTACCTGTTTTGGTGGGTACTTGCCACTGCAAAGAAATTACAAAAGATAGGGTTCTTGCTCGTGAAAGGGTCCCTACGAGGAGTCGATATAGCATTGGGAAATTTAATGAGTAAATGTAGTACAATTATAAACAGGATTTATTCACAAACCAAATCTGTTAATTACATGATTCATTACACTGATACGTTTCGCCTTGGTACCAAGATCAGATTTATCATGAGTTTCATCATATCTTTGGGGCCCCAACAATTACCTCCGTTGTTTGAAGTACTGCTCGCATCGGCGGGGGTCGCCGACCTCCGCTGCAGCCCGGCGCATTCGGCGGCTGGTGGTGTAGTGGTCGTCTCGGCTGGCGGCCTCCTGGATCCCTCAATCTCAGCTCCTGGTACTTCGGCTGGCACGTCGCACTTTCCTCTAATTACCTTTCACCGTTTTAACATAATTACATAGCACGTGGCCACTACGCGTGCTCGCGTCAGCTTCGCAACACACAGTTCTGGTATTGTTCTCACTGCGTCAAATGGCATAAGCGCGATTTACTGTTCTACCCACATTAATCTCTTCTACATATCACTTTTCCGGCCTCCTAACTATTGTTTCAACAGATCTTGCATTAACTAACGTTCTACCTCACCGGCCACATTCCGGCCACACTTCGGCCACCGTCGACCCCTGGCGACCGCCTCGTCCGTCTCCCTCCTCGCAACTGTCGTAACGGCTGAATTCTCCGCCGCTCCACGCTCGGTTTTTCAACCGTCGCTCATCGTTCTCACGGTGTCTCGCTGCGGCGACGACGGCGGCGGCGGCAGCCGTTGGTTCCCCCCCCCCACCGCTGTCCGTCGCGCCTGTCGTGCGTACTACGCAGTCCAAAATGAACTCTAATTTCTTATGCTGTTTCTAATTAGCATAATGAAACATTACATGTTTCAATATATATATATATATATATATATATATATATATATATATATATATATATATATATATATATATATTCTGTATGCCATACTCTATCAAAAGCTTTATTAATACCTAAAAGCAGTGTTATTGTATTTTTTGTTATGAATTATCTTAGCAATTATTTCCGTTACTCTTAATAATTGATGATATGTCGAATATCATCGTAATTTCTAAAGATAAATTGATAATTTGGTAGACTCGAAGAGGAAAAAATATAGTTTGAAAGATATTCAAATAAAATATTTTCAAATATTATTGATAGAGCAGATAAGAGACTTGTTGTTCGGTAATGTTTTCGATTATGAGGATTTTTTCCGGGTTTACAGAAAGGTAAAATTATGACTTTTTTCCATTTTTGAAGAAAATAAGAAATACCTAGCATAGAAAAGTTGCTTGCAAGCTCCATTTGAGGCTTGAAATGAGACGGTACCTGTATGATTATTAGTAAGGTGTGTACCTCCTATACATTTTTTGTGTTTTATTTATCCTAGTTTATAATTTTAATTTTGTTTCATTTGTGTTAATTACTCAACAATCAATTTATTGTAATGTGTGTTGTTCCCATGTACTGTTCATTGTTTACACTGTAGCCCTGATGAAGAAATTATATATTTCGAAACGTTGGCGTAACTAATTGTTTCTCTAACCACATTGACCAATCCTGTGAACCGGTTTTAATTCTATACTCATAAATATAATAATTTAAGCAAATCTCCGCTAATGTAAATATCAACGATATGAGAGACAAGTAAAACAATTACTCTTTTGTAATTTTTGAAAAATAAACAAACAAAAGAATAGAAGCGTTTATGTCATCTCATAGAGTACATTTAGCACTACCTTTACCAAAAAGTTAAAGAAAAATTTGGAGGCGTTTATGAGAAAATCGTGTTTTTGCTGTTTTTTTGAATTGCAAATATTGTACGCTATATACACGTGTATATGGAGTAAAATATGTAGCATAAGGAAAGTTATGTTTTGCTGGCGAATAAACGGCGAATATTCGGCTGAAAAAAATCATTGCCGGGCCCTGATAACGAAACTAGTGGTGCTACAGAATGGGACAGGTTTTTCCGTATTACTTTTCTATTTCCTTTAGTCTCGGTTATCTATTCGACCTTGCCGGATATTCGTGCCTGCTGCCATTTATCGCCGCCCAAAGTACAATGTTTTCACATTTTCCTAGTTTTTCGGTTTCCTAGTAGTAGAACGGAAATGTTATTTTAATAATATTAAAGAATAGTAAAATCTCGTTCTAAATGGCAATTTTCTTAGAAACATATGGAAGCTTTTTAAAACATGACTTTTAAGCGATACTGTAAATTTTTCAGTTTTAGAAAAACTGAATTTAAAGTTATTTCAAATACGCTAACGCACAAATACAATAGTGTTTACATATTTCTGGAAATGTGCATATTAACGGCGTGAGAGATCTTTCAAAAAATTTACATTGTGTAATTAAAAAAAATACACCGAAATTAACTTTACGTCATGTTAAAGAATACAATTACCAGTATCCCTTCAAAATGTTGACGAAAAAATTGGAGCCGTTTTTGAGAAAATGGCGTTTAAGCGTTTCTGAAAATGCGGAGATTTTAGTTTGCCTTCACAGAAAACGGTAGAATTTTCGAGAAATTTTATATAAATTTTTTAAAGAACATGTACTAATTATCACCACAAGTCCTATTCTGCTACTAGGGGGTCTAAAAATTAGGTAATTGTGTAATTGTTTTGTATCTCCGTTAGGTAGCAGGAGGGAAGAGAGTTGGGGCCAAAAGCGGAAGGTTAGCCCTGACGAAACATTAGGAAACTAACTAGTAAGAAAATGTCTGTGCAATTCTGTAGTACCGCCAGTTTCTAACACACATGCTTTCGAAACTTGCTCAATAATTTTGAATTTTCCTCTACAATTATTTCTCCTTTCTCAGGAGTTTGACATGTCACCTGCGAAGCACACGGTCCAGCCTCAGCCGTTTTGTGACATTTTTCGAGAAAATACACCGAATTGTGTTCTCTTCAACAGCAAGTACTAGCATCTCTTTTAGGCCAATGAAGATGTGTTTGGAATGTCATCAGTCCAACTGTATTTTGTTCCAGGGAGGTGGAAGTTGGGCCATCGGTCAAGAAAAGTTTCGCGGATAATTGTACGTCATGTGACAAAACAGTCACACTTAACGATATTACGAATATAATCTATATTACAAACATAATAGCTAAAAACTATAACACAGGACACTGTCTCTTTTGAAATGTTTTCAGTAGTGTCAGCGAATACAATAATTCAAAACGCTTCTTTCTCGTCGACTTCCGTTCACGTGCATAATCAGTGAAGAACACGAACGTGATCCTATCGTTGAAAACGTACGGCCAACGAGACTTTACTTTGACATAATTACCCTTCATTTCCAAATTATTTGTTATTTGTAGATCAGATGGATTATTGGCAGTTTTTTCAACATAAACAGTATTATTGTTCATGTTGTCATTGCATACTGGAAAAGGGTGCACGCTCAATAAAAGGTCAAATGCATATGTGATATCAAAGAACGTATCGCGTCTTAAATGTATAAAAATTCAACCATAAATACAATTGATCGGAAAGTACGAATATTTTTTACTTTGCTCCTAAGTTACAAAGCAACAATTATTTCTATTGCCTTGTTATTGTGTGCACAAAGTTTTAATATATGGTTCGAGAATAATTTCCTCTTCTCAACTGCCCCGTGGACAATTATCGGAAGATTCGCAAGATACACGTCATAAGGGTATAATGCGGGACAGAGAAGGATTCTCGCAAAAATGTTTAAGACTGCATACAATCCAGGACATGTTTAATTATCTGTTGATCTCTTCTAATCTTTTCATTTCCAGCTTGAGGGATTTTCCCAAAAGCAAGCTAAAATTCTTGGAGAAAGATACTTTGTCCTTTTTGTCAGGGCCCGATATCACTAAAGTAACTTCCTTTCCGGTTCTTCGGACACAATATGAATTTTCTCTGGGTGAGGAGATGTAATACCATGCTTTTTTATGCCAAATGTTATCAATTATTTATATGTACGTAATTCCTACTGTTTTCTAAAGTCAATGTTGTGAATTTATACAATTTAAACAAGTTTATAGAACATAGATACATCTATATTTCTCAGAATTAAGCAGTTCATTATTCTGGTTCCATGTTCCCAGCTACCTTTCGATGTAGATATATCCCAAAATAATTTTGATCATCGTAAAAAACGTGATGCATCTCCCATAGGTTTGGGCCAGGAAATTGCCAAAATGCACCACTGTGCGATTCCACGAAAATAATATATTAGTGCGTAAATCTGCATAACATTGAGAACAATCTACATATACTTCTTCCTTGATGCATACGGTAATAATGTATTTTCAAATAGTACCGACGTAGAACCTTCATTATAAATGAACATAGTGACATTTACATGTATTTGATGAAGAAACTAAAGACTGAAAAACTTAATGATTGGAATAACTATTTCATTTCAATGTTTTTCTCTGGAACGCAATGCATTCCCAATCGTATAATTTACAGCTTATTGGGTGACTTTTTATTGAGGGTCACGGAGAAATGATGAGATAATAAAATATCGAAGTTTGAAGACAGCAAACCAGCACGCTCGTAAATCGTATAATATGAATTATTACACGGTATAAAATGATATAAGTACGTTCATTTGTGAGTAAAATTAAATTCAATCGAGCTTATTTTTATGGATGTTAACATTAAGTGGTCGTTAACGAGTGGGACTCCGATATTGAAGCGAAACGTCCGAACGGGCAGACAAAGGGGAGGAAGAGTGGCTGATGCGTCTTTATGGCTATCACTGCGAGTGCGCAAAAGGCGGAAACGCGGAGACGGGCCCTCGGACTAATTATCTAGCCCAAGTCGAAAATTGCGATTGCATAAAAGCGAGGTGGGGGAGCTCCGCAGCGCGCTCCTGTTGCTTCGCTCAAAGCGGCGTCGAGCGCTCCGTTGCCACTGGCAGCGCTGCCGTCTCCGCCCCCGCCCCCGCCCCGCAGGCGCTTCGCCTCTCAACCTCTTTACCCTGCTGCCAGCTCTCGCCAAAGACAATTTGGAATGTCCGTGCGTTACGGAATAAGATACACTATTAATAAAGATTATAATATGTGCGTATGTGGAAATGGCTATTCCATTGCTCGTAATGCTTTAAAACAAGCAAAAGACAAGAAGAATTATTAAATTCATTACTATTTTTACTGTGTTCTAATTGTGATGTATTATGTAATTTATTTCAGTCACTTTTTTGCAAGTTCTACCGCACGGGCTAGGCACGGATGACAATGAATTATCAGTTTAACTGCATATCTAAACGTGGATTTAAAAAAGGTATTCGTAATATCACAATATTCATTTTCGTCGCTCCCAGCACCCAAACTTTCATGATCTAACGGCTTTCATTGAAGAACCCATAAATTATGGTCGCCGCCCTCGCTTCATGACTGTGGGAACTGCTGTTGTAGAACAGGCGCACGTTTGTTGAACTCTCCTTTTGCTTGTAATGGTAAGAGTAGAAGTAAGGACGAGTTACTGTTTTGTTAGCAATGCAGAAAAATCATACATGCTATTCGTTTACCGATGCAAATAAGTGTTCTATAACTCGGAAACGAATATGTCAATTTTTTTCAAATATTGCTAATCTTGCAAAAATTTATTTTTATTTATTTATGTTATACTTTTACTCATCTTTCAATTATTTATAGTTAAAATGACGGGAAGGGATGCCGAAAACGTGCGCAGATAATCTTCTCCCCCATACGTCACATACAGTTTTTACTGTTTTTTGACTAAATAAATAAATCTAAACGCGATAGGCATCTCCATATTTGAATTCCTATTTGTATATCAAATTCTTCCATCCACAGCATCGCCTCTCGTCTCTTGTTTAGAAGCTTATTTCGCACGGCGGCGCTAATTAATTCTCCGCTACTTCACCCATAGCAGATAAGAAGAAGATTCACAGTATTGCTCCTTTCGTGTAAATAAAATATTGCTTTTGATGGTGTTTTTCATCTCTCTGCACGTTCACTACCGCGCTGCCGCTGCTCCGCTAGTCTTCTCTGAAATTTTTATGTTCATTAAAAAACTCATCTTTTCGGCCATTATTGTTGATTTTCCAGCATGATTGTATTTATGCTTCTCCAATTATTGTAGATGAATGGATATTAATTAAAGTTACCAACCTCTCAGAGCAAATTCTGTACACCCTCTTTCTGCCGAACCGGCAAATTTTAGAGAGGAAAATGCGTGGTCTGACTAACATTTGTTGATGTGACAATTTTTCCTGCAATAGTAATACTCACCTTTTCTAAAGGATGTTTTTAGAGTTCTATTTTACAATAATAAAATATATAATGTTACTTTATTTAACAATAATTAGTTTATTTCAAACTACAAATTATATAACATTTAAACATATCACAGAACAAATCATATCATCTGTTGTTAACTGAACGAAAAAATGAAAATATTTCTTAAAATTTCATAAATAAATTTCGTATAGGCCAGTCAATAAATTCAATATTCAACATTTTCCGGGCTATCACATCCCTTCAACACATGCCGTTCCTCGTAAATACCTGCTGGATAACAATAAGATCCATCGCGTAATCGTCACATTTCCCTTTGCTGTATCCACTGTTCCTCCGCCTGTGGCTCAGCCGCAGTGCCCCTCCCCCGCACTTGATGGGCGTCGCCCGATGGGGGCGGAGGCGCTGCGGTGCGGGCGGCGCGAGTTAATTACCTCCCCTGTAAGGCGCTTACGGTAAATGGAGAATCGGAGCTAAATTGAAATCGGAGCCTTTTTCCTAATAGCTCCGACTCAGTCTGCAGATAGGCTGTCGATATTATCTGCGGTGGTTATTACGCAGCTGTGTTTATATCTCTTGCGGAACAAGTGGTGGAGGCGAAATGTGATAGTTTTCGAATGCCATCATCCCCACTTAAAATACATAATACTGTTATTAATTTCTTATCTCTCTATATAAACATTAATGGAATTATAATTAAAGTGTAAATATATTTTGTATCATTTATAATGAACATTGGAATATCAACGTTCTTTTAAGTAACTTTGGGCATTGAAAACGTCAAAATAAGGTTTAAACTCAGGTTGAACATAAAGACAATCACTAATGTCTTACAGTTGATAATGACGATTTTCGAATAGGATTGAATGGTCTAGTCGAAGAAATCTAGTCGCAGGATATATAGTCAAAGTTACAGCAATCTGCGACAATCCTATGAACCAATTTTACTAGCTTACGTTCATACATAGGAAGAAACTATGCTTCAAAAAGAAACAACCAAAACCAATTACTGTACGTGCTATACAAATACTAAACACAATATCAGAAACCATTCCTCCGCTTAAAGCTATCAGTGTCGCTGACTATGGACCATGGTCTGTACAGGACATTAAAGTTGAGGAGCTGATAAACATTTCTAAGAAGTCAAAAACTCACAATGAAGAGATAAGAGCCAGAATTTGAGAAGAAATTTCCAAATATCAGAACTACAACAAAGTATACATAGATGGTTCGAAGAGACCTTGGTGGGATGAGCCACTGTGACGCCAACAAGAGTAATCTCACGCAAACTGCCCGACAAGTACTCAGTTTTGTCCAACGAGTTGTACGCCACCATCATTGCATTAGACTACATTATCGAAGGCAGTGAACACGAATTTCTGATAGTTATAGACTCCAAATTGACTCTGTCAGCATTTCGAAACGTCTTGCCTTTCGAAATGCCTTGTTTTTGGATGGATCCCGTCTCATGTGGATATCATCGAGAATGAGCTGGCAGTCAGATTTGCAAAAGAGGTGTCACAACCTGATGAAAGAAGCAACCTTCTCATAACACCACAGGACTATCACGCCAGCATAAAGAGAAAACTACAAGAATTGGACAGACCGGAATGGTACAACAACGCTCGCTGCAAATTAAAAAGTATATGTGAATACGAGGATTATAATACAGCCACATCCTTCTGCACAGCTGCACAGCTGTTGTGTCAACTAGATGCAGAATAGGCCAAGCTTACACATGACCATCTGATTATCTGGAAGACGACTGTTATGTGTAATATGTGTAATGTTTCTATGTATAAAAACCATCTATTTCTGTGCCTCTTGTTTGAGGCCTTCTGGACGCGACATGGTGTCAATAACGAAAGAGACAGAGGGATAAAGGGCAGAGATTGCAGTCAATGCAGTTGATTTTTCAATTTTTTGAAGGGCATAAACTTGTGCAGTGATATATAAGAAAAAATATAAACTGGTTAATATTGTGATATGAATGTTCCCATTCGAAGCTTCATAACACTTCATGCACAGAAATAATAATGTTATTGTGTAGATGTCGCTAATAATCAGCTTTTGTAATTGATGCGACATAAAATAAATAAATAAAAAAGTTTATTATTTAAATGTTTATTTTAGTTATACAATTATATAAATGTACGAGTATTCTTCTTGTTTTGTTACCACGATCCCGTTAAAATCGCGTAGTATGTCACAGCATAAAGTAACATAAAGAATTTTATCTTATCCGATCGCCTTTGTAGGCTGTTTACTTACGTGTCTGGAGTCAGTGAAATGGCTCTTTATTACAGCCCTGTAATAAAGAGGGGGCGAGGTCACCTAATATACATGGGAGAGAGGCCGAGTCTCGGCCAATACCACGTTCTTTTTCGCACAAAACAGTGCTAAATTGCGAAAAAACTCAAATGGAAAATCATACGGACATGTTGATTTCAGTAGTAACTCTTGAGTCCGCACATGAGTCCCCGTAGACTGAACTACAATGAATTTTAGAAGTTCAATAATATTCATTGTAATTGAGTCACTATTTTCTAAATACTCGTCATGTCTAGTCATAAATAAATCTAATTAATCAAATTATGTTTTATTTAAAAAAAATCCCAATGTAATCAATCACAAATTTACACATTTACATTAAAAATACACATTTTGAGATCAGAAAGGACAGAGGGATTGAGCTAAATCTCACTATATCCCACCAGGCTGCGAAGGGGAGTCGAAAAATCACCTGACGTAATTTATGGACGACCCCTTATCACTCTCAACTCTCGCGGTCTACCCAGACTAGCTCTGTTTTATATACTAATTGTGCATCTTAATTTGGTGCAGTGTTTTATGTAGTGATTCAGTCATACTACTTCTTCTTTTTCTCCATGTGCCAATACTTTAACATAAACAGTGACACTGCCTCGGCAGGCCTTGGCCTTGGCAGATTCAATGGCGCCCCTCTACAACCCAGAGAGCGCCAAGGAGGTAAATTCCACCCATCAGCATGAAAGCCAACTCACCGACATCGACACAATGGAACTTGAACATCAAAACGTAGACGGAACACACGTTTCATACCTTGACTTTATCACAGGTGGCCCCCAACATGTCACTAACCAACCTCCATGCAATGGCGCAATCAATGTGTCTTCCATCGGAAGTGAAAGAGTGATTGTAAACGGAAACCTCTGTGACAGAGTCCATACAGACAGTAATCCAACAAAACAATCTCTTAAAAAGCTCACCAAAGGCGTAGATATTCAATATTTAGTGCCAGTATCCAACAAATTCGAATCTCTAGAAAATTTGGAGGACCGTGGCAATAGGATTTCATTCATCAATGTAACTCCTTCCCCCGGAAACCTTAGAAACTGTGAAAATCTCCCCAATCTATGAGAAAGTCATCTAAAATGTAGCAGAGTTTAGTAGGGAAATAAAAAACAATATATCTCGCCAGTTCACCTTTGATTACAATGACAACAAACTTAAAATAATTTTACAGACAGTACAGACTATAGAAAAGTCATTAAATACGTCATTCAAACAAAAATTAACTTTCACTTTTCACTCCGGGAAGCAATATTCATGAACCTTTACGTATACATCTCCCAAAAGGAATTGCATTAATACCTCAAATCACAACAACCCTCCCACTTAAGTGTCACCAGACTGTCAAAAAACAATTGTCCAATACCGATGATTGCCGTGGAATTTAACAGCTCGAAGAACATAGAAAACATTCTCTAAACATAACGAATCTGTAACCTTTTATTAAAGCCGGAAAGAAGGAACAAAGTAGGAATCTAATTCAACGCCTTCGTTACCGTGATTTCGGGCACCAAAAATCAGATGTAATCGCAAACTAGCTTGTGTTTTCTGTGCAGAAGGTCATTTTTCGGTTAATCATCTAATTGAGGAGAATAATACAAAATGTAAACTTTGCGAGGGCACTCCTAGGGCCGTCTCATGTTCTTACTACAAGAACCTGTGTTAATTTTTTCTTGCAGATCTGAAGCAATGTCTGCCAAGATTAGTGTACCATCTGCGAAACGTATATTAGAAGTAGAAATACCATTAATTTTTAATCCCAGATTACAATCCCCTAAGGCATCTTTAAAAACATGTTCTGAATAGAGCATCGGTGACAGAAAACACCCCTGTCTAACTCCTTTTCTAACCTCCACTTCCTACGTAAGGTGCTGATAAACTCGCACTTGACCAGTTTGCCCGCAATATAAGTTCTTTATGATACGTGTATCTTTTAAATCTAAGTTAATACCCTCTAAAATATACATAAACTTATTGTATTTCACATTATCAAACGCTTTTTTAAAATCTATACAACATAAAAGTATGTCTCGTCCTTGATCCAAACATTGCTGAACTAAAATTGAGAGGCACACAGGGCTCCCCGTGTTCCAAACGCATTTCTGAAACCAAATTGTGTATTTTCTATTTCAACTTATTCCTTTCTCAAAATGCAAGCATGTATGATGCGTAAAAATATTTTGAGTACATGGCTCATCAAACTTCCGATAATCGTCACAATGTCGTGCATCGTCGTCGTGTCGCTGTCTTTGGAAGCATGCCAAACATATTTTAGCTAGTCATAAGCTAGATACTCATGTCATATACATTGTTAAAAAGATTTGTAGTTTTAGCAATACTCGAATCTTTCAAAAGTTTTAAAATTTCTACGTTGATGGCATCCTAACCTACAGCTTTGCTATTTTTACTACCCATAATGGCCTTCTGGAATTTTTCCTTTAGAATATATGGTCCACTTCGTCGATTAACTCAGGCAGTTCATATTCTCGATCATCATCAAAAACATTTTCAACATTGCTCTTCCAAAAATCACATTTGTCTTCTTTACTAATTGCAGTATTCCTATTATTCTTCAGAATCTTAAGATACTGCATTCTTCCGTATGTATTAGTAATTTCTTTGATTCTTTTATGGAGGTTAAAGTCTTTTTGCATCTTATTTAACACCTCTATTTCCCTACATTGTGAAGCATACCATTCTGCTTTCGCGGTTCGGACTTTAGATCTTATTTTCTTCCGCAATTCCTTGTACTTCTGAAGACAACACTTTTTGATCTTGCGACGCTCAGTCATCATTGCTGTAGTTTCACCGCTCATCCAATGTTTTCGCTGCTGCTGCTCTTGCATCAGGTTATTTTCTGTAACTTCATTAACGCTTTTTTAACTCCTAGCAACGTTTCCTCAATACTAATACCCTGCATGTTACATATTTCTTCCTTAAGTTTGCAAGATTTTTCTCGGGCAACATCATCGGAGTTTAACGTTCTTAAATTCAGTTTCCTGGATATATTATGTGATGGATGTCTTTTTAAACTTACCCCTATATTCACCACAACAGGATTATAATCCGAGTTAGTGTCTCCACTTGGATGTGTTTTGGCACTCTCCACAGCACTGTTAAAACGTTTATTGATCAAAATAAAATCTATTTGATTACGGAAAACATTGGTGTTTGTCTTGAGATGTTCAAGTATATAAACGTTTTTCGGGTACTTTAAACCACGTATTTGTAACTACAAGATCCGAATCTTGACAAAACTCAATCTCTCGTCGCTCTCATTTCTAACTCCAAGTCCATAATCTCCCACAACATCAAAACTCTTTCTTCACCTAACTGATCTAGTAATTTGGTCAATATCCTCACTATGCCATCATAACATTTGAACCTCCTTACAAAAAGAAAACAGACGTTCAGTGCCATAGATGTCAAGAGTACGCACACACAAAAGCATACTGCAGAGAAACTCCTAAATGCGCGAAATGCGGTGAAGATCACTTCACAGACGTCTGTAAGAAGGATAAAAACATACCAGCAATCTGCCCTTTATGTTCTGATAATCATCCTTCCAATTACAAAGGATGCACAGAATACAAAAAATATATGAAAAGTAGAAATCAACAGAAAAAAATCCACAGTTTCAATTCCTAAAGGGAAGCAAATACTCTGAAGTGCTTGAGAACTCCCTTCCCATTCACCCCATTCAAAATAACTTTTCCGATCATAATTCACAAACCCCCCAAAAACACACCAACTTCATGGAAATGCAACTCATTTTCAAAATTTCCAACCTGTATGGAATACAAAAAAACTATTGTAACTACGGCACTACAGACGACCATGAAAATCTAGGTCAAGTCATTGCTAAAGCCTTCCAACGCTTAGAAAACCTTTTAAAACAACAATCCGAGCAAATAAAAACTTTGCTTAATTTAATAACTACGCTGATCTCCAAAATGCATTAAAATGGAGTGGAAAATAAAAATGATACTTTGGACCGCGGATGGTGTACTCCAGCATTGCAAAGAGGTGATTGCAAGCGAACAAGACAGATACCACGCTTATATCTGAAACTCACTTCACTGAAAAAAAGGTATCTTCAAATTCCAGGGTGCGTAATCTATACTACCAAACATCCGGACGGACAGCGCACAGGAGGAACGGCCGTTACCATTCGCAACGCGATAAAACATCACAAGCTTACTGAATACAAAACAGAATTAATTCAGGCTACTGTAAATATATTATGTCAACACAATTAAGAATTCGTCAAATCTTTCAGTTGTCAATGTGACTAACTCCATAAGAAGTACCTTTTAAGTAAATATCTCAATTCCTCTCTCTCCCATAAGACGTACCTTTTTATGGGAGAGAGAGGAATTGAGATATTTAAATATATTTACATAGTGCTGAAAACATGCCCTTAAGTATAAAAATGAATGAGTTTATTCGAGATTTGCTGAAAAAATTATAGACATTTTTATAGATTAAAAAGTTCAATTTTTCATACTGAGACTTTTCGTTTGATGTAATTAGTCCGCTTGGCTTCTAAGCGCATTCGCTTCATTTAATCAATTAGTCTCCTCCATAATATTAAGAGATACGAACGCCAAAACATCCTTTGGCTGTAGAATTTCCTGTGCAGGGGGAAGGTACTAACAAAAAACCATCTCAGATCTTAATTTGCAAATAAAAGCACCAGTTGAAGCAACTCACATCCCGAAGGATATTTACAAGCGTGTGTCTCCTCAATATAGGCATATCCAACTCTCAAATTATTTTTTTTACAAAAACCCTACAGTACCAGTAATAATCTACTCCACTACCTCCCAGTAATAATCTCAACACAACACCCCGCTTCTCACTCTCCCTCACATTAAATACAAAACATATCAATTGGAAACCTTCAAAATCATACTAATTCTACACCAAAATTGTAAACAATAAGACAGAAATAGAAAAATCTATAATCCCCATAAACAATTTAATATCAAACACAATTATCGTAATAATTGAAACTATTCCTCCGATTATAAACAAAAACCCTCACAATGAAATACCGAAATCCATATTAAACATAATTAAAACAAGAAATATAAACAGAAGTCTTTGAATTAAAACCAAAAAATCCCATAAAGAATTAAATAACTAAGTAATATAAAAAAAGGTATTGATAATTATTATCATACTTCTTAAATCATAAAATGTTAACGATAAAATGTCATGTTAAACACCTAGAATAATACACTCTGGAAATTTACCGAACGAATTCTAAAAGAACGATCAGTTCTCTATTAAATACGCCTACCTCCTTTAAATATGACTACAGGCAAGTTCAAAGTCCCTTCAGAAAAAAACGAAATATTAGTAAGTCACTTTGATCAATCGTTCACACCGCATTCGGCTCTCAATAACCCCGATCACAACCACATAAAACAATCAGCCCTCACCACACACGTTCCGTACAGGAAAAAATTAACCACCTCTGAAGAAATCAAATCCTTAAATAGATTGCAACCCAATAAAAAACCCACGGCATGACTAAATCTTTAAGATCCTCAAAAATTTCCCAGTAAATACCCTAGCTTTCATAAACCACATACACAACTCACTTTTTACTACCCTTTGAACTGGAAGCTCTCTAATATTATTTCGATACCTAAACCCAAGGAAAATCTCAATAGTCCGTAAAGCTACTAACCGATCTATCTCCTACCCACATTACCTAAATTATTACATAAATTAATCCTTAAAATATTAAAACACCATACAAATAACACCAAATCAATCCCCACCACCAATCTGTATTCATCAGCACCATTTCAGTTCCTACTAATTCCTAAGAGACAATGAATTAATCCAGGAAGCTTTTCAGAAAAAGCATCATACAAGAGACACGCGTCTAGATGTAATCGAGGTTTTCAACAGTCTGGAACATTGGTCTCACACACAAATTAAAATCAATAGGCACCCTGGTATATCTTCCCAACACAATAACTTGTTTCATATCAGACGGATCAACCAACAACGATCTCCGTTATCTCCAACACTTAAATCTTTCCGTAACTGACATCCCAGTAGCATCCTACTCCAACACTGGACAATTCGCAGACGATACCATTATATACGGGTCCAGTTATTCATGCAATATCATAAGAAACAACTCACCTAGGCAACTACAAGTACATAGGCACCGAGACAAAATAGATTAATGGTCCATAAAATGGAAACTCAGACTCAATGCCCAACAATCTAATGCAAAAATCTTTACCCTCAGACAAACATGCATCCCTCACCCCTCGAAATCAGTAACTCATTAATTCCTTGGGCTCAACCCAATCGAAAAATCAAATATCTACGATTATATCTTGATACGAAGCTACAATGGAAATACCATACCCATGAAGCAAAAATAAATATCCTCCAACTAAAACCACTTATTAATTTCGAAAGTAAAATCTCCCTGAACAATTAGTTAGCACTATACTAACATATTTTTCGACCAATTATGACTTATGCGTGCCTCCATCTGCCCTTAAATTCCTCGAGAACCTACTTAAACAAATTTCACTTTCGTTTCAATTTGGTAAAAAACCGTCTTCAACGATCTGTTTATTCGGCAACGAAACCTATTCACGCAGACTTTTGTTTCTTGTCCGTAATTCACATATGTACAGAGAATGCCCGTTACACATTCAGTTCAATTACAATATTAAAGTTGAAATTATTCATTTAACTGTCAGGCAAGGTGCCTCAGTTCCGGTTTTATGAATAGTACATTTTTATATGGACTTGTTCTGATGGATAATTTACGCGATAGAGTGGATCAGATAATTAAAAATATAGTTGGAAATCAAAAGACTCTTTTACTTCATTTTAGTTGTGTAGGCTACATGCGCATTAATTTCAGAATCATTGAATCATGGGCTCACGTAACAGACAGACATTTATTTCACATTAAATAATACCACAAAATAGGCATTCCAATTTTGGACGAAAAAACGTAATTTTAGAATGAGAGAGAATATGAACCGCGCGCGCAGTGACGTATTACACCAACGGATCGGTCGACCATCACTACATAATTCTGAGAATTGAGCCGTTTAACCCGATCTGCGGTTTACCATCGCAGAAATATCGCCCGGCAATGGGGCCTGTGGGCGGGGATCGTGTGTCGAGGGGCGGGCGTAGAGGGTGGGGTTGATGGGGGCATTGAAGGTAGAAAATGACAGGCAGCGAGAGAGAGAGAGAGAGAGAGAGAGAGAATATTTCACATATCGTGGTAACGTGGTAATGGAGGCATGGTCACTGTGAGTGTGGCAGAAAACATAAAGAAGAAATAGTTGCAGAGTAGGAACATGTGAATATCGAGGTGAGAAAACAGACCACCTGAAGAATGTAGCAAGGGGATGTGAAGGCACGAGAGATAGGGCGCGCAAAGACGAGGTGGAAATTCCATGAAAGCGAGGCGAAGATAATTGTGGTGGACAGGAGAAGACATTTGCTGGGGAGGATAGTGCTGGAGATGTGGCAGAGAGCTCATGTCGAGAATGGCGGGGCAGAGCGAAAAAGGTGGGTACAGCGATTTGATATGTTATGAGGCGGTGGTGCGGGGAGGGTCGGAGAAGGGAAGAGGCGAGCAGGCGGGGAGGAGGGTGTGTAGGGGGAGCTAGGCTGGGAGGAACGTGGAGGAGGGAGGTGCTGGGCAGGGAGTAGTGGAACGGGGAGGAAAGGTGCGTAGAATATCGAGATGACGAGGAAGCGTGACGGCCATCGAGCATGGAGGGAGGCGAAAAGGCGGAGGAGAGAGGGAGGGAAGCGCATGGAGTGGAGGGAGGAGTGCCGAATGTGCCGACGAGGGGCAGGGGGAAATTGACAGAGAAAAGCGTGAGAGAGCAGCAAAACGGGGAAGAGGCGTGCAGTGGAACGTGGAGGTGAGTGGCAATGAGGACTGTGGCGGGGAGGAGCGAGGCGGAGAGGAAGGTGGTGGAGGAGAGGGGATCGGACCGCGGGCGGTGTGGAGCGGGGGCGGCGGAGCGTGTGCTCGCATCGGCTGCGGTGCGTGGGAGCGGTGGCCCGACGCCACATTTGTCCGCCTCACGCCTCGACGCCCCCGCGCGCGCTGCCTCATGTTTCCGCACCGCGAGCGCGCGTCGCCCCGGCGCCGGCGACACGGCCGCTCCCCGAGGCGCCTACCCTTCGAAACGGAGGGCACGTAAACTCGCGTGCTTTACGCAACATTGTTAAATAATTCGGAAAGAGAAATGATGTGCGAGGGGAATTCACTGAGAGAAATTTTATAAAATAAATAGTTAATAACTTTGCGATTTGTTGTGAAGATGCGTAATTGAAATAATCAAGTTCAGGAATGTTAGTCCCTGATAATTTACAAGTTAAAGAAATTTATTTTCCTGTATTAGTCCCCAGAATTTTTGTGAAGAAAACAAATTAAGGATTAACTAGTGGTTCTAAAACAGCGCGCACTTTTTCGCCGTATTTTCACGCAAAATTACGCGAAAAGAACTCCAATATCCGAAAAATTGTATGCGATCTTATTTCATAATCTATCTTTAAGGAACAGATTTCACTGAGAGAAAAATCTCTATCTTCATAATTGTAGGTGTGGGAACAAATTCGGAATGTTTGCAATTTTCGATAAATCGGTTTTCAAGGAAAATGAGATCTGCCCTATTCTCTTAAACGTCCGTCACACTATCAAATGGCAAAATTTAATCAAAAACGGTGGTGCTATTTTTTTGAATATTTTGAAAATGTCACAAGGTATTCATATACACTACCCGCCGAAATTAAAGTATCGGTTTCAAATTCAAGGGGACGCGATATCAGTCAATTGATTGGGGAATGTCAGTTCTAGAGAAATCCGCAGAACGCTTCAGTAGCGTTGTTCACCGACGAATAGACAGACGGACAGACGTTTAGCCATTATTTAATTTTTCGGTATCAAGGACCCTTGAACATGGATTCGGGCTTCACCAGGTGTAAGACGACTTTTTTCTAAATTTAGCAACTGGATTTATCCACTTTTTTGTTACAAGTAGCCCTGCAAATAATAAATTTTTCTGCCGAACACTTGCCGTTTTGTGCGCAGCGATACATTCCTTTCTCGCTACATAGTAGAGAGTCCATGCTCTTACAAAAATTTCTTTGAGGTAGATAAATATTAAGTAACAGGACGCCCTTTTGCTACTAGTAAAGCCTTTTTCTCACTTCACTTTGGGTGAGTAAAACAGCTGGACTTCCACACTCAAATACACCATCGTAAGCAATATTTTCTTAAGGAATGTTGGCATTTTTTTATTTTGATATGGTGTAATATGTTAAAAACAATGCTGCAAAAATTATATATATATATATATATATATATATATATATATATATATATATATAAATTACATTTACTATGACGTTTATCAATAATTGGCGGTTGAATTATTAATGAATTCCTACTCCACCACATATTTTCACATTGCGCATGCTGCACATAAATGCGTCGTACAAAAGAAGAGCAACAAATGAAGAAACGCAGAAAAGCAGAAGCGTGGGGGCGTGTCGCTGGTGACCCTGAGCGCGCAGCGGGAGCGCCCGTTGGGGAGAGTGGGGCCTGCGAGTGGCGATGAGCGGCGTAAATCGCGCGTCTAACGCGACGCACTCATCGCTTGGCCGCGGGCCCGCCCGCGCGGCCCAGACGAGAGCCTCGGCGGCGGCGGCGGCGGCGGCGGCGGCGGCGGCGGCGGCGGCGGCGGCGGCGGCGGCGGCGGCGGCGGCGGCACGTCGCAGCCGGCAGAGGGCGGCAGAAGCCGGTCAACACGCGGCATCGCGCCGTGGGCGGCCGCCCAGAATACCCGCGCACCTCGCCATCGCCGCCTTCGAAACGCGGCGCCGACGCCCCGTCACCGCCGCCAGCGTCCTGCCACCATCGCTACCGCCAACGCTCACACCCCGGGGCTGTGACCGCTGCCATCACGTTTGCCGTTGAAACCTTCACAACAGCGTAATTAGTGCCATCGTTTTCGTCCCCTTCGTAATGATACTTGGGCCAAATATATTCTTAAGTACATTTTATCTCCCTTTTGTTTTCATTCGGCGAAAAAAGTATCGGCGTTATTACGTCAATTTTGCTGTTTTCTAACGCTCATAAAGATCATCAGAAATTTGATTTTTCATTATTTTTTAAACTTTAATTATAAGAGTGTATATATACAGAGAGTAGGTATATTTTGGCAGCTTCATGGGAACATTTGTGTATCGAGCTGTTATACCCAAGTTTGCTGGTTCAACCCCCTTAACGGCATTTATTTTTGAAGGCGAAAAAATCTTTGGTGCGACTTCCTTTGCAGGTTTAGTAAAACTGATAGTTCCATGTTGTAGATTTATTGCATGTAAAAGATTGTCTAACCTAAAAAAGGTCTGAGCTAAATTTAAATTATAAATAATTTTTCATCGCCCGAGTGATACCTTCTTTCTCCGCTAGATGGGGAAAGGAGCCTAGCAAAATTTGCGTGGTCACACGGAAGAGAGGCATAATGGGCTTAATCTCATTGAATTGAATTGAATGGAATTTGAATATAAAACTAAAATAACTGATAATGGTGCTTTTCTTTAAACTTCTTGTAGCAACAAATATGAGATATAAATCCCCCGATGGTTATCAGGAAGTAACTAGTGGTGCTACAAAACGTTTTTTGGTTTAGGCTTACTTTTCGGTCCCCCCATCCTCTTGCCAGCTGCCAGCATATCGTCGCCCGTGTGCATTTTTTAAAATAATTTTGTCATTTTTTCGGATTCCTAATGGTAGAAATGAAACATTGCTTTAAAAATATTACAGAAGAGTGAATCCTAGTCCCATGAGGAAATTTTTGTTGAAAACTTTTGAGCCGTTTTTAAGAATTCGTTTAAGTAAATGGGAAACTTGCATCTCTTTTTCACAGAAAACATTCGAGTTTACGAAAAACTTTATTGGAAGTCATTTCCTCTCAAAAATGCAGTAATGTGTATAAATTGCTGGAAATGCCCAAATTATTGGCGTGAGATATATTAAATTACATTTGCGAAATTTTTTAGAAAAAAACGATACTTCAAAATGACTTTTATGTCATCTTAAACTGTGAATCTACCACTCTCCGTACATAAAGTTTAAAGAAATATTTCAAGCAGTTTTTGACAAAAACTCGTTCGAGCGTTTCTGAAAATGCCGGTATTTGAGCACATTTTCACAGAAAACTTCTGAGTTTTCAGGAGACTTTATAAAACAACATTTAAAGCACACGCACTCATAATGCAAATATGTTAAGAAATCGTCACTAATGTAAATATGAACGACGTGAGAAAAGTAAAAAAATCAATTTTTGTAATTAATGAAAGCAAAAAACAAAAGAAGAAAACAGATTGCGTTTGTCATCTTAAACGGTACATTTAGCACTATCCCTACCAAACGTTTCAAGAAAATGTTGGAACCGTTTTGACTTGAAACGCTGCCATTTTGAGAAACTTTCTTTAAAATTTTAAAGAAGATAGAGGATTTTTTCTTGAAATGAAATTTGTTGTCCATAATTTGTTCTTTCAATACTGCCATGTACAGTGTTTTGAAGCTTTAAGTTATTTTCGTGAAATACTGCGTGCAATATGCGCAATTTTAAAAAATAACAAAAGCACGGTTTTCTCAAAAAATTCTTCCTTGTTTCTTAAATTTTTTGGTGGCGATATTGCTAAATGGAACTGTAATAATTAATTGTAACTAAATATAAAACTGTGCAAAACGTGCAGATTATTTAAACCTGAAGATTTCTTTCATAAGTATTTCATAAGACAGCATAAAGTATGTTGCGCTTATGTGAAAAACATACTAAATTGAACGATTGAGACACTTCAAGAGCCTACAATGCCTAACTGTCGTAAACTGTATATTAATGGGCAGTTGAAATCATGAATTCTCGGCTATCCCGGAGACGCCGCAAATCCGGCTATCCGGGAGACGCAACAGTTGAAATCATTTTCTCAACTAACAGTTTTTTAAAATTCCGTAGTACATCAATGCGATTTATAAAGGACAGAGATAAAATGTAGAAAGTAATAAATACAGTTAATAAAACTGTCTGAATATCGTGTAACTGTATCAGCAAAGCAATTTGCTTTCACTCTGGACAAATAACCAATCTTTACATTTTCTGTCATTGGTTCAGAAATACAGAAATGTTCACTACCAGATCAACATCAGGCCAAAATATCTTCACACGCGTACGTTTTTATCGCATAAATCAATTGCAGAACGTCACATTCTGAGGAACAAAATGGTTCTGTGAGACAAATGAACCAACAGTTCCAATGGAAAACAAACTGATAAAGAGGACCGTTATCAAAGAAGATTAATACTTCGTTAAGAGTGAAATAGCGTTTCCCAACTTCTGACCGCAGGATAAAAAGTCGAAAATTACTAAGAAAAGTCACAATCAACGCAATCAAGAGGTTAAACAATAAAACAGTAAGTACGAAAACATTTATATTCTTCTCTTGCCTACAATATCAGAACTGAAGCAAGAGGATCTTTTATCCTAAAAGTACTAAATGGTAAGTCCATTTCGGAAACTTGTATTACTAAATAAATCTTCAGACAAATTCTGAGCGGCGACTCTTTATTAGCGTAATAAAAAGTTTAGTACAATTCCACGTTCCCTACAAAAATATCATGATACCACAAGGTCCTCCTAAGCCTTATGATTTTGTATCTTATTATAGATGATTTGCTTTCTGCGAGCGTACAGCAAACAAGAAAGCTTCTTTCTGAAAGTTGTAACGACGACGCGGCTCCATGCTGCTTGTTTACTCTTCGCCCCACTTTTCCCCATATTTCTTCGAACTGCGACTTCCCCTCGCCCTTCCCATTTCCGACCGCCAGTGCCACATCTCCCTTTGGGGTTCGTCCCGCCCGCACATTTACCTCGAGCAGTGTTTCCACCAGAGGAGCATTGCATCGTATTCTTTCTTGCTCTTTACTTTTTATTTCCTTTTCCTCTTTTATCCGCCTCATCCTTTCCCCACCTCTCGCCACTCACTTATCACCAGGGCTCAGATTCTGATGGCATGTCATCTTTTCATTGATGCATTCTAGACGTAGCTAATTTGCAAATGTGGTTTAACACCACAGATAGGTGATAGAAATGGATGGTTATTGATCTTTTTTGCCGTTTTTCAATTTTCATGTCATATTTAGGACCTTTGCGTCATTTTTAGGCATTTTGTTTCTTTTTCGTGTTTTTTGTTAGTGAATGTTTCATGAATTTACAATGACACACTAAAACAAAGTGTTTATTGTATCATCAGTTCATGACGAAATTCACTACTTCAGTGGACTCTGTTTTGGAACCCACAAAATTACACGGATTTTCGGTAACTTCGTCGATAAGAAGACAGGAGCTAAGCATTACATTTCCTCCTAAAATAAAGACTTTATATTAAATACAATTTTATATAAATTCATTTTTAATTATTGTAAAATTCATTGAGAAATACATATTTTCATATTAATTTTTGGAGAATTTACCTCAGACATACTTCCACATAACCCATGATGTCTCGTCCGCAGTAGGAATGGGAGAGACAACAAAATGGCATGATTGCGATATGAAGAGAAGGTAGATGATTGTAAAAAGTAAGAGGTATATTTCATTACGCGCAAACCTGTAAATTACGGAAAGTATTGGTAATGGACGATGGATATATACGACGATAATGATATCGTCACATTGTAAATATCTCATGGGAAGAAAAGAGAAAATATGTGGCTAATGACGGTGTCAACATTCTTGCATTTTGAGGTGAGTTCGGTTACTTTATTGACGACGAGGAGGGAGATCTACACTGTCACGTATTGACAGCAGTAACGACAGTGGTTGTAATGATGGTCGTTGTAAGAGGGAGTAGCAGGGACGAGGTCTGCAGATGAAGGTTTTGTCGGCGTGCAAGGTGCTGAGGGCAGGGCGCAGGACGCAGGACGCAGTGGGCAGTGTACAACAGGCAGGGCGCGGGGCGCAGTGAGCAGGAGGTAGGGTGCAGGACGCATTGGGCAGGGGGCAGGGCGCAGAGCGCAGGATGTAGGGTACAGGGCGCAGGACGCAGTAGGCATTAGGCAGGTCGCACGACACGGTGGGCAGGGCGCAGGTCGCAGTTGGCAGCAGGCAGGGCGCAGGACGCAGTGGACAGGACGTAGGGCGCAGGATACACTGGGAAGGGCGCAGGACGCAATGGGCAAGGGGTAGGGGGCAGGACGGAGGCGCTTTATGCAGGGAGCAGAGCGCAGGACGCAGTGGCCAGTAGGCAGGGTGCACAAAGCAGTGGACAGGGCGGGGGATGCAGGACGCAGTGAGCAGGGCGCACGACGCAGGCCGCAGGACGCAGTGGGCAAGGGGTAGGACACAGCATGCAGAGCGAAGTGGGCAGGGCGCAGAGTGCAGGACGTAGGGTTCAGGGCGCAGGACGCAGTGGGCATTAGGCAAGTCGCACGACACGGGGGGCAGGGCGCAGGTCGCCGTGGGCACTAGGCAGGGCGCAGGATACATTGGGAAGGGTGCACGACGAAGGGCGCAGTGAGCAAGGGGCAGGACGCAGAACGCAGTGGCCATGAAGTCAGCTGAGCGAACTTGGCGACGCTTCCCGCCAGGCAGTGGCGTGGAAATTTCCTTCGCAGAATGCCGCGAGCAGCGCACGTCCGCTGGGCGCTGGCGAATGCAAATCTCACGGGCGCTTCTTTCACGCACCGCGCGAACCACTTCCAACCACAACTTCGATCATTCTTCCTACACTAACATTGCTATTATCATGCATCTCGTGAACTCGTGCTCAGGATCTAGTCGAAAGCAACAAAGATGTACTACCTCACATAATTTTCGTCTAGTGCTAGAGGAGAGGGAGCAGATGAGAAAAATCAGAAGTCATTTTGAAGTCAAACGACTGGCAGCCACAGTGAGACTCCCGTTGGTAAACGGACCGGTGGAGGGAAAAAGACGACCAGTTGTTCTAGATCAGGGCGGGAGATTTAGAGATCTCGGCGCGAGTTTGCTTCCGCGCGCTGTGTGAGGTTGTGGCGGAGCGACGCCTCGGTTTTCAGCGCGGCTGCACCAAAACGCCGGATGCACTGTAGATGCGCGGCTCTGTTCGAGACCACGTAGGGGAAACTGTCTTTCCTAAGGACAAATGTACAGAGACTGTTGATGATCCTAGGGACGTTCCTAGGTATAAGTGAAGTATTCAATTCAATTCAATTGGTTTCAGGATGTAATCTGGGCATACCACGAAACAAAAGAAACAATAAAAGGTCTCAACCACCAGTGGAAAAAACAATTATTAGTGCAGTTTTTTCTGTTGTAAAAAATTGGATGTCAATTCGTTGTTCAGCAATATATCAGTTATAGAAAAAACCGAATCTGAAAACTTTACAGTGCAAGTTTTAAAAACGCTCTTATAATGATTCCCTCATTCAAAATTGATGAAGATTCTGCACCACATTTAAGTTGACATGGATGACATAAGGATTAAGTTACTAGGCCCATCTGCATTCGGTTATTCTCAAAGACAGCAAACATTTATTACTTTCCCTGTCTCCTTTACAAGTTATAATGTACGTTGAAGTCTTTTCTGTTAAAAAATACTGTAGTTGGCTTCCATAGGCTCTAAACAGAACATAAGTTCCGGAACCAGTCTCTTTGGTTGCAATGAATGACAGCAAATATTATATTTCTTCTTTTACACACTATTACAATCTAGATTAAAGATCATTTTGCTCAGTAATAATAATAATAATAATAATAATAATATTTTTATTTGGCTACAATTGGCTGATTGCCAGGTGGTAGCCATAACCCTACAGTTTTACAATATATGAGCATTTACAATTCAAAAACAATTTACCATATAAAAACAATTTACAATACACTCCTTTCGAGCATATACACTCAATATATAAACATACACAGACCTGTATACATATATACACCCATACACACACATATGTACATATATATACACATATATACATACATATACATGCACACATACATACATACACACACATACATACATACACACACATACATACATACACACATACATACATACATACACACATACATACATACACATTCCTATACATGAATGCTCACTCTCACGTTCACACATAACACGAACACACACACACTTGCCCTACATATTATACATGCCTACTTTTAAATGAAGAACATATATTTAGTTACACCTAGTAAACATGCACATATATACATATACATAAAATTAACCAGTTACACAATTTGTTTTTTAAATATAAACACAATGTGGATTTTTAAAGTTAGCTCTTTAAGCATTTAGATTTGCTTCCCACCTACTGTCGCACTTCACTTCACTACATTACACTACACTACACTTTCACTACATCTTTCTTTGGTTATGCCATATAACTAATTAAAGTAGCTTTCCACTGCACTGCACTGCACTGCACTGCACTACACTACACTACACTTTATAATAATTTACAAATTGTGTATTCTGAACTGTGCGGTAAAATACATCCTCTACAAGTATTTATTTAGTCGTCTCCTAAAAACACCAACAGAGCCAGGAAAAGGCTCTACGACCGCTGCAGGGATTTCATTCCAATTTTTAACCGTACGATTTACAAATGAATATTTCCCTATGTCGGATCTCTGACATCTACTTTTTATTTTACATTTGTGATCGTTTCTCCCAACTCTTAAAGGGGAGTCCAGTCTTTTCGTTATTTCTGCCCATGCAGGAGACTTACTGTACGCCTTGAAGAGGCAGCACAATCTGGCTTTTTTTCTTCGTACACTGAGGGCCTCTATAGGTTTTGGTGGATTTGAACTACTCGAAGATCCCTTATTTATGAATTTGATTGCTTTCTTTTGAATTTTTTCTAACTCTTCAATCTGACCTAATCTGTCTGGGTCCCATCCAGCTGATGCGTATTCAAGAATCGGCCTAACTAAAGATGTGTATCCTATTTTTCGACTTTCCATGTTTCCCTTTCTAAGTGTTCTCATTACAAAGTGTAATGACTTCCACGCTTTTCGGGCAATAGAAGTAACGTGTTCCCCCCATCCCAAGTCTTGGCGTAATATGACACCCAGATACTTACAACACGATACTTGTGGAATGAATACGCCTCCCATTTGGTATTCTAAAGAAACCTTCTTTGCTGATTTCGAAAAGCTTAGTGATTTACTTTTTACGGCATTTATCCTCATTTTATTAATGGTAGCCCAGGAATGAATGTTATTAAGATCGTTTTGAAGTGTAAGGATATCTTCATCCGAATCTATTCGCCGATAAATTATGCAGTCGTCCGCAAATAAGCGCATTACTGACTTAATACAAGATGGCAGATCGTTGATGAATGCCAAAAACAACAGCGGTCCTAAGACACTTCCCTGGGGGACGCCGGACGTAATTAGAGTTTCCTCTGAATGTTCATGTCCAACTCGAACTTGTTGAACCCGATTTATCAGGAATTCCCGTATCCATGCTATTACGCGATGGTCAACTCCCGTAGATGCTATTTTCGTAAGTAGTATATCGTGCGAAACAAGATCGAATGCTTTTGAAAAATCTATAACAATTGCGTCTGTTCTCTTACCCGAATCTAAAGTTTCAGCAATATCTTGACACGTTGTAATAATTTGGCTTTCACACGAGAAGGATTTTCGAAATCCATGTTGCCCTTCGTATAACCACCCTAGTTTGTCCCATTCCCGACGCAAGAACTCAGCTACCAGATGTTCCATTTGTTTGCAAATCACTGACGTTAGGCTTACTGGTCTGTAATTGGAAATGCAAGAACGACTTCCGGTTTTAAATATTGGAACCACTATAGCCTTTTTCCAATCGTTAGGCACGCTACAATTATTTATGCTTATTTCAAATAATCGCGTCAAGTATGTAATCATCGGTTCCCCTCCAATTTGTAATAATTCTCCAGCGATACCGTCAAACCCTACGGATTTATTACTTCCTATATTGCGAATTCTTTGTCTAATGAGTCGTGGTTGTACTTGAAATTTTTCTCCTTCATTTGTTCCGAAAGTACTGGGAGTAACCGATCCTAACCCGAATACTGATTGGAAATATGTACTAAAATGGTCGGCTTTTTCTTTATTTGTTAGTACAACTTTCCCGTTTTCGTCTTTAAGTGGCGGAATAGATTCTTTGTTACCCCTTTTTTGTTTTATGTATCTATAAAAATTTCTCCAACTAGATCGCTCGTTTGATAGAATTTTACGGAGATAATTTTCTTGCGCTATACGTTTTTGCTGCATTAATTTGTTACGTAGATCTTTGAAGAGAGTCGCAGTGAAAAGACTTTTCTTGCGATTAGCGTACGCTTTTCTGACCTTTCTTTTTAGTTTTCTGATATTAGCCGTGTAATACGCTGGATCACTATTATCTTTAACTATCTTAGTTTGCACAAACAACTCTCTGCCTATAAACATTATTTGTTTAAATGAGTTCCATATTTCTTCTACGTTTCTACCATGTGATTCCCAAACGCCGTAGTTCCCTAATAAGTATTCCTGAAAACCTTTTATGTCAGCACGACTGTACTGAAATAATAGTTTTCGTGTGTTTTTCGAGTACCTGGTTCCCTGCCACGCCACCTGCAAAAGCACGCCCTCGTGGTCACTTATACCTGGTGTTGTTTCTTGAGCTATCAACATCTGCTCTGGGCGAACTAAAAATACGTCAAGTACCGCGCTAGCTCTTGTAGGAACATCAACTACCTGAGTTAATCCGTTGTCCCAAACGAGTTCGTTAACGAGGGATTGTCCATAGCTTTTTGTATCTACCACACCTTGCCACGATATATCCGGCAAATTTAGATCTCCACCAATTATGAGATTTCCTGAAAGTAGCCCCGGATTTCTACTTATTTCTACTAATTTATGTACTGTTGACAAGTTCTCGTTAGGAGCACGATATACCGCAACTATATTTAAGATCGTATTGTTCCCCATTCCCCGTAACTGAACACCTAATATCTCATGTACATCATCTGTCATTATTGTTATTAATGTTATTATGTTATTTTCTCCATGAAAAATCATAAATTTATTCATTTGTAGTTTCTTTTTCACATTTCCTACATACTGCCCTGGTACATCAGTACCTACGGACACATTGTACACAAACAAATTATCTCAAAAAGAACCTAATATAATGTTCTTAAACATTATTATTACACACAAACTTGCAAAAATGTGCAGCATCTTAAAAAGAGAAACGTCAACAATGCCATATCTAAAAGAAGAGAAAAAAATTAAAACATGAAAAGTGTCCCTAGCTAGAACCGTGCATTACTGTGCATTAGGAATGCGGGGAGTCTCTGAGTAAATGTTACATACTTTAAGTCATGCAGCGGGTCGAACATGATCAGGTTTGGCAATGAACATGTGATAAATGCGTAACTTCGTACCTTACGTTCCCCGTAACTTTGTTATTAACGACAGGTCAGACAACTCGTAATGGTGTTTCACAAGTTCTGACGGTAGCAAAGAAACGTCCTCATGATAAACATGATGTTCGATCAGTTGCCTATCTCCCAGGAGATTTCGCACCTTACCATTCCAGATCTTATCCTGTCTCGATGTTTCCCCATTGGGAAGATATTTGGAAGTGAAAACCCTTGCAAGTCAATGTGTAGACCGGCACAGACGCGCACGTTCCTGCACGGGAAAATGTTTCCACCTCTCGGTGTATAACACGAACACTTACGGAATAAGATATGATTGCGTAGCTGCCCGCAGCCGGAGTATGTATTGTCTAGGCTACCGGGACATGCTGCGTCTCCGTTGTGATGGCTGATGTTTGTGCCAAAATGTTTATTGTGGCCTTCCTCAAGGCGTACTGCTCTGAGGAAGAGCAGCAGTACGCTCAGAGGAAGAAATGACCTAAGTAGCTGACGCGCCCGGAGTCAGTACTCGGTCACTCATAGATCAGCACCAGTACACGTGACCGAAGAATGAAAAATCGAGGGCCTCTGCGAGAACAGCCCCTCGGGCCGCGCCGACGCGAGCGCTGGCCGTGAACGTGCGCGGGAGCTATCTTGGGCAGTGGGGCAGGGGAGCGCCGACGCGCCGGGGGTGGCGGAGGTGCGGCGGTATCGAGGGCGACGCGAGCTGTAACAATGACACGCTTCGCGAGTGGGCCCCGGGTGGCGGTGAGTCACTCCGAGGAGCCACAAAGGGGCGACCGACAGTCTGCGCCGGCGGCCGGCGAGGAGACGGCTTCATTGTCGCGCACAGTGGTCGGCATACGCGAATTAATTGAGCGAAATGAACAAGATTTCTCTATTGACGTAAATTTTTTTAAACTAAGATTTAAATGACTTAAAATTGGTATACCTCAAAAAGAAAAATGCTGCAGTTTTATTTATTTATTTATTTATTCGTTCAATTTGCCAGAAGCTTACACGAATCATACACAGTCACTTCATGCAAGAAATAAAACATAACAATAAAATAATATAGTAATATAGTACTACAAACACACTTTTAGGTCTCTCAACCATTCGGCTCCCGCGTCGCTTAAGTTATGAAGTGATTCAAGATTACCATTTTCAAATCCATAAATCGGGCACTGAATAATGTGGTCCATGGTCTGGGGTAGTCCACACTCACACTCACCGTCCTCACTATATCCCCATTTCCTTAGCTGCTCTTTGCATCTTCCAAATCCAGTCCGGAGTCGATTTAACGTTGTCCACTGGCGCCTCTTCAGGTTGAAACCTGGAACCCGCTTAGTGGGGTCATCTATGAGGGTCCAATTCCTAACCTTCGTCTCCTTCCATATTCTTTTCCATTCTCCAGAGGAGTCGTACAGGTCTCTTGGGTTCATGCAAAAGGGTCGCCTCGATTTGAGACGATTGTTTCCATACACATACTCATGTATTGGGAGTTTGGGATTGGCTTCTATTTTCGATCTTTCTTTAGATGCGGCTTGTTCTCTGCGGATATATGGTGGCTGTATATTAGTTAACACAGGAAGCCAGTGGACAGGGGCTGCTTTCAGCGTTCCGCTAATCAGCCTCATGGCCTCGTTTAGCTGGACGTCCACTTTTTTGGCATGTACGCTGTTCTTCCATACTGGGGCACAATACTCCGCAACGGAATAGACCAGCGCCAGCGCGGATGTACGGAGAGTGGCAGCAGAACTTCCCCACGAGGTACCTGCCAATTTCGAAATAAGGTTGTTTCGGGTCTTCATTTTTTGACTTGTCGCCACCAGGTGCTCTCTGTAGGTAAGACTTCGATCGAGTTTAACTCCTAGATATTTTGGTGCTCTTTCATGTTTTATGTTCCGGCCGCAGAACTTCAATTTCATCTCTCTCTTAGCCTCTTTGTTATTGAGATGCATTACCGTACATACAGTTTTGTGTGGGTTAGCCATCAAGTGCCATCTCCGATAGTAATGCTGTAGTCTCGTCAGGTCCGGGTTTAAATCTTTTTCCAATTGCTCAAAAGTCTTACGTTGGAGAGCTACCGCAAGGTTGTCAGCATACGCAAACTTTTTTGCTTTCAGCTCCGGAAGATCTGCTATATAGAGATTAAATAAACACGGAGACATTACCGATCCTTGTGGTAGTCCGTTTCGCAAAAACCGTGGTTGACAAGCTTTTCCTTGTGATATTACCCGAAACTTCCTTCCTGACAACATATTTTTCAGAAGTCTAGTTATTTTTAAGCACTTTATAGTTCTTGTCAGTTTGAAGAACAAACCATCCAGCCATACAGTGTCATAGGCCGCTGATAGGTCGAATGCTGCAGTAACCGGAGTAGTGTGCAAAATACCATTTCACTGAATCAAAACATTTCGGAAGAAATTTAAAAGTCGGTTATGGAGACTTTTGTCTGCAAAATAAGTGATAGAATTAAAAGAAAAGAAAGCCATAATTTTAAATAATCATGTTTATCCCATTGTAATTAATTCAAGAAGTAACTCCATATATCTTTTACTTCGAAGAATATAAATTTTAAATTATTGATACTCTCCATCCAGATACATATATTTTTGTGGCAAAGTGCTTCAAAATGCCACTCGTGCGTAAGTGAGAGCATTCGAGGCGCGGTCGGAGGTCGGAGTGCAGCGTGAAGAGGGATCGGCTACGAGATGGGAAAACGCGGGTTGGTGCGGTGTGGCGCGGCGGGGCGGGGCTTGCAGGGGCGGGAAAGAGCAAAGCAGAACAGGGCTGGGGCGGGGAATGGCGGGTCGGAGTGAGGTAATGCAGAAGAGGTCAAAGTGGAGAGGAGAGCGGCGCTGTGCGGTGAAGATAAGACAGGAAAACCCGGGGAGGTGCGCAGAGGGAGTGTGGAGCAGGTGGGCGCGGAGAGGGGCGGCGGAGGCGAGATGGGAAAACGCGGGGCGTGGCGTGGGGTGGGGCGGTGCGCAGCGCGACGGCGTGGGGCGCGGGGCGTGGCGGGGCTCTGCGACGTAGCGCGGGAGTGGCGCGCGCGAGAAGCTATTCCGAGCGCCAAGCGCTAATTCGGCCGGGGACGCCGCCGCCCCGCCCCCTCTTCCCCCCTCTTCCGCCACCACGCGCCGCGACGCCGCTCTCTACCAACGACGACTTTTTCCGCTTCCTCTTTCAGGTGCATTTGCGACTCCGCTGCGTGGACGCTCGCTCGCTGCAATTGGGGCGCGCTCTTTAATTTTTTGTGCATCATAACGTGTAATTTTGGCTCGTCGCTAGCTCTTGGTTAACGTGTTCGCTTTCCACTACGCGGCCCCGGGTTCGATTCTCGGTTGAGCCAAGACTATAGTGTGCGTTTTCCTTGCAATGTCCCAATATATCTGGCTGTGTGGCGATGAGAAAATTCACTTCTCAGGTTGAGAAGACCGGAATACGGCGTGGGGATGTGTAACCACTACGTGCTAACTACATGTACCCCCTTAACCGTGCAGGCAGGGACGACGCTGGTAGGTCTGAGCGCGTTCACGGTCTGTCGCGCCAAGTACATACATGCATAACATATAATTACGAACAGAGTTCTGAGACTATCTACAGAAATATCTGAATAGAATTAGTAGTTAAAGGGAGTTGTGAATGTTTCTGATTTTTATTGTGTTTAATTGATGTCTTTCCTGTATTACAACTTGTCGGAGTGACAGAAATGAATGGGTGAAAACCAGAATGGTATAAGTGATATTGTATAAATTCTGAGAAAACTGTATTTAATTCAATATCACTGTAAAGTCGTGGTGCTTTGTTTCATCATTAAGACCACGGTATTTCAATTGTTTATTAAAACCACAAAATTATATTGCAACTGAAATACAGCCTAAAATAAACAGAATTCATAAAAGGTCACTTGTACCTTTCTGGTTTTCACCCATTCAGTTGACACACATTTTTTGGTATTATGTGCATTAACTCAGTCACAAAGATTGGTAGGAGTAAATAATATCCTCATTTGTTTCGACAGTCTTGAATGACTTTCAATGTTTTTTCTGTGTCTCTGTATGGGTAATGTAAATTTTATTATTCACAATGAAGTGAAAGGGTCTATCACGCGCATTATTGTTTTTTTAAACTAAGATGCTTAAAATAACTTATCGTGACTAAACTCTTTGCCCGTTGACATATAATGTGAGGCAGAAGTGAACTTGTTTATTGATCTTATGATTTCTGACTGCATACACGCTCTGTCAGAGGAAATTCATGACACTGAGAACGGGACCACGCCGTGTAGAGTGTCACCGAGAACGTTACACATCATGGAGAGACGATATAAGCTGCAACCAATGCCATTAACATATTTGTTACGCCATCACTATTCATGAGTATTATGACAACGTTAAGGCATGCAAATAAAATTTGAAAGTCCATCTATGATTTAAAAATAACAGTCTTTTGATAATTTCATATAGTTATTTAAGTGATATAAAATCACATTGAATTGTTTTTATAAGTTTTGTCTGCCCGTCGAGTTGTTATTTTTTCTCCCGAGATAATCTCTGGAATAGCTAAACCGATTTTGCAAGGTAGAATATTTGTCAGGCATATATTAGATTACTTTTTTTACATAATATTCGATTATATAAAGAATATTTGTTTTGTATTAAAATATTAAGTTTTATTACGGCCTTATCGAAATTTTCTTTCGATAACTTACGTAACAAGATAAAAATTACATGAGATTGCCTACGTCAGATTTCGTAAAATACTCCCATCTTCCTGTCATACCTCTTCAAGGAAATTTAAGTGTTCTCTCTTAGAGTTTCTGCGAATATCCCAAAGATGGTTAGGAAATACACCAAACTGAACTATAAGTTTCATACGTCCTAAAAATTCCCTACTGAAAGCATTTTGAATCATTCCGATAATGCAATTTAGACTTTGAGTAATAAAAGGTCAAAACTGTTACTGAAAGTTTAACAAGAATATATAACTGCGTGTGTTTGCAGCTCTTTGTAGCAACACTACCCCAAAATTAAAATATTAGAAAAGAAAATTCAGATGTATTTTATCTATTACATTTTGATAACAACACTCAAATATAAAATAAGGTTTTCGATTAATGGGAATGCTTTCTTCCCCACTTCTCGTGACTTCCTCAACATTAATACGTCTGTTTATAACAGAGCCGTGTTCTTAAGTAATACTTGTAAATATGGTGTTTATTGATTAAAACAATGATATAAAACTTATTTGTTGGTAATAAATGTGATCTTATAAAATCAGATAAAAATAAATAACTCATGGGGGTCAGAAATGGCTTCGCGCCACATATAATGTTACTCATACAAGCACCATATCTCCAGGGTTAAACCTCCGTTAATAAATGTCTGTTTCGACATTCTTGTTCAGTACGTTCAACAGTTGCTTGTCCTATTTTCTTATTATAATACGTCGGCAATCTTTTGCATGGCATTCTTGTGTCAAATGTACAGGAAAAACGTAGTTTCCCCATTCTCCATGGGCTACGCGCACTCTTTAAATGCCCTGACTACTGCATAGTTACATTAAATATATTTTAGGGACTAAAACGTAGTAAGTCATGCATAAACTATATATCAGCATGTTCAGAAGGAGACAGAGAATAAAAAGGCGCAAATTGTGAAAAATCATTTTCTCCTGATTGTTTTCGTGTTATTTACCCCTTAATGCCATTCAAACATATTTGTAAATGAAAATAAAGTGATCTAAACGTCAGAAAAACTAATTTAGTATTAGAAAGTTAAATTTAAACACAGCATGTTACCAAATTGCCAACAAGTGAATGAACTTCTATTTTGTGGTGTCAATAGTGCAGCTTTTGAATTTGATGGAGTTCACTTTCAGATGATGTGCACTGGCACTGCGATTGTGAGGCGAACCACTTATTACATTTTAGAACACTTAAAATGGAATGATCCCAAATGGAACCACTGTAGTTTGTCATCTACAATATTCTCCCTATCAACTGCGGTCAGCTCGTCCGCTAGGTGCGACCACCATGATACCTTCCGTGTTCCACATTTATCTCCTCATTTGACTCGCGCACCCATAATACTCAGTGATCATGGTGTGCCTGGCCGGTGGGCACTATTGGCTTGATACCGGCGGTCCTTGGCTCAGAGCAACGAATGATGTCACTGCAGTGCCTCCTCTGACTATATCCTTGACCATCTCTTCCCCCTCAGCCCACCCTATCCCCTCCCATACCAGTCGTCCCTTCCCTCCCCCGTCATCCAAAACCATAACAAAACAACCCCTCTCTCCACATATAAATTAACCCTTCCGCCAACAACCCAGACTCCCGATCCCCGTCCCATATGGGAGAGAGGAGTCAAAAATCCTAACAAAAACCCACTGGAAGCCCACGAAGAGACCCCGCAAGGGGTCAGGTGAACACAATTGAACACCAAATGAGACGTTGCAGTTCCTTGGACCCGGAGGACCCGACGCTGGCAGGATTTCCGACGCTGTAGGTCGACTTCAGCCGCTCTCTGGAGGAGAGGTCTAGCGGCCGTCAAGCGGCTGCTTTCTCCGATCATCACCAGGCAAATGCCGGGGCACTCTTCTAACAAATGGGCCACGGATCGCGCGCAATCTTTCCTTCCTCCTGCTTGTCCTATCGTCATCCCTAACATACACACATCTACATTCACAAGCACTACATTACCACATGGGAAAACGGTCGGGAATTTTGAGCTGGTCCCGGATGGGGCTGTGACCCACTGATGGGAGATATCTGGTTGGGAAAAGCAAGCAGATGTGTCAGTCGGCACCGGTCTTATCATCCTAGGGAAAAGAGCGCCGACATGGCCCTCAATAAAGTATGCACTACACTGAAGAGAGTGATGTAAAGACCACAACAATTGACATGCCCAGAAACCCGAAATAATCACTTTCGGCTTGCTGATTGGGATTAGAGGATTTTAACTGTCCTATCTGGCTACAACTTAACAATCTCCCTATTTATATTGGGTGAGATCCATTATATTCATTAAAGTTTCGGACAGAATCCAGAGTTCTTTTAATAACAGGTCAGAATGATAATTAATTCTTAATTTCGTTAATTCGCGTTCCTTCAATATAAAAAATATAGCATATTGTTTGATATTTTGCGTTGACTCGTTTATTATTAGTGGGGCAATGAGACACAAGTAAAAGGATAAAAGGAGGATAACAAAATCTTCGAGAGAGGTGGAAACTATTGCTGCCCGCCTGTTCCCATTAAAATGTTTGAATGTGTGCTTAGAAACGTCATCTTGAAACGTCATGCTTGAATACGTCATCGGAACGAATGTTGATTTGGATCCTCGTCGAACGCTAAATTAAATAGCTCCCTTTAACAATATTATTTTGAATATTTAAATAAGATATATGATATCGTATCGCTTGACAGTGAAGAAAGTTAATGAATTGAAAGCATTTATATTTCCTTCTAAAATGTTTGGGGATCAAATTCTTAAAATGTAGACAACTCTTAATATATAATAACGAAAATTGGGGGCAAATTCAACAGTTTCATTTGATAACATTGTAGTACATCATCAAAAATCATTAACAATGCAGTACCCCGGGCTGCTACGTCATAATCGCTACGTCATTTTATCCCTTCAATGTATGTGAATGTAACCCTCCAAAGTATCCTTCCAGAATGTGGTAAGGGATGAGGACTAATTTCGGACCCTCCATTATCTTTACTTTCTTATGTATTCTTGGCTATCCGGGATGAGCCGCGTCTCAGTTAACTGAGACGCGGCCCACCCCGGATAGCCAAGAATACATTGACTCCGGACGCGGAAGCCTACGAACCCTTTATTTTCTTATATCCATACGTGTTTACGGAGTAATATAGGTGGTATATATGTTACGTAATTCTGTGGAAAATGGATTTCCAGATTTCAACGGAAATACACATTTTGGGGTCCCCTGATAACGAAAAAATGTTTTTTAAAGTCTGATCGGCCATCTGTCCGTTTGTCCGTCCGTCCGTCCGTCTTTGAAGAACCTCAGCTCCTTAACTACGCGTAGGAACATTTTCTAAACTGAATACTCCCCGGTCGATCAGGCCTTATTCAATACTCTGCGATTTTAAATAAAGTTCATTATTTTGGGATAATTTATTATTTCTTTTCATCAACATTTTCTCAAAAATGGCTCCAATTTTTTTTTTACATATTTTGCAAGAAAAGTGAAATGCACGTTCATGGCATAGTAAATAGCAGAAATCTGTTCAATACAATTTTCCAATGGAAGTTGAAGTTTAAGAAAAATTTGAGATATTATAATATCATGTAAACGAAATCGTACATTCGAATTTCCCCCGTTTCCTATGAGGCGAAGTTAAAGTAATTTGAGAGGTGCTTATATGTAGTTGGATATTACGTGGAAGGGTACTCCCTACAATAGCAGCCCCCTACAATTGCTTATGGTCCAGATTTCTACCTGATCACAAAGAAAACCGATATGAACGCGCCCATACACGCACCGGTTCTGCCGCGCCTCAGAAGCCGTTGCGTGCATGCGCGTGTACGCTAAAACTCTCGAAATCGTTCCTCATAAGGAAGTAATCGACAGAAGTCGTATTGAGGGGGAGCGGTAATACAGTGCAAACCCGTTTCATCAAGTCGAATCACAGATGTCCAACAGAGTCCATGACCAGGCTACTTGAAAGCTAGAGCATTAATGTAAATTCACTGTGCATTGTCGTGTTGGATACGACCGTTACCATCTGGGCTTCAATGTCGTTATGAACTTTGGTCTAATATAGTTCATTTAACGAATAGCTATGAGGGAATGTTGGGTCATAATAATGAGTCAGTATGTTTACCATTTAAACATCGCCCTGACATCTCATCATCCTGTTTACCCCAAGTACTAGAGTCCTCCATAATCAACGTACGCGCATCCAGTCGGTGATGTGACGAACCACGGAACTAAATTTATCGGATCAGGAGACTTTTCTTTTACTTCAGTCTCACTGTTCCGTGTCGATGATTGTCGTTGACATATTCTATGCCATTAAAAGTCTTACCTCTTAGATCTTCTTCTTCCTCTCCCTCAAGCTTTAGACCGGTTGGTCCGTTGCGCCTCCTTGATCCAACCATCTTCTCCTGGGTCTACCAACGCTTACCTCTTAGATAATGCAATTATTATATTACATTTGAATATTATTAAATTGGAGGCCGGTAAACTATAGAGGGGAAATTATAGAAATGGTCAAGCAGTACGCGTATTTAGGTATCCAATTCACAACGTCGTTGTTATTCAATTTCGCAGCTGCCAATGTCCTGACCAAAGGAAGCAGGGTTTTAGGTTCAGTTTGAAATATTAATGTCAGGAGAAAATGTTAGCTGGCAGACTGATAAGAAACTTTTCGATTCCATGGTAGCATCTACAGGGCTAGACGCCGCAGGTATCTGGGGCTAAGATACACTAATCAGCTGGATAAGATACAAATGAACTTCTACAACGTCTTTTGAGGCTATCCAGAAGAACTCCTGGAGTCATGATTAGAGAGGAAACTGACTCAACTAAGATATAACTAATTATAGAAGTAATTAAAAGATCACTGACTGACATGAAAAAATTGCTATCAATGGCCCCTTGTCGATGCCCACGTATAATTTTCAACTTATAAATACTTATCCAAATTCTAATAAATACCTCTGGGTGTCCGTTCTGGACGGATTGATGAATGATTTGGACTTTCATAACTTAATTACACAGCAACAAAATCCGAATGCAATCAAATTCCCTTGATTGTTGCAAAAATTGTAAGTAAAATCTTTATGAACGATACGCGTAGAATCATAAATTCATCATACAGTATATCGAAAAAGTAGGTATATGCAGTCTAGAGAAACAGAAAAATATCTAACTTTATCTCTCCTCACTTCCATTACTAGACTAGTTGCTCAAATCAGAATGTCCAGTGACAAAGAAATCAACATAAACAGTAGAAATATGTGACACAAAATACACCCAAATTCAATCTGCTCGCTGTGTAATATGAATACTGATGAAAACATTAGACATATTTTATGTGAGTTCTCTATCTATAAATAGCTTAGATGACCTTACCAGAATTACGTATTACCCATTCCCAATTCTTTTATTGAACTAAAATCTGAAAGATCTAAAACTCTGTACATTTTTACTTCATCAGTTCTAAAATTACGGACATTTATTAAAAATGAATAGTTCAAGCAAAATACGAGCACACTAATGACAGAATTAATAGCACCTTATCGTATCTGAACCGAGTCAAGCCTCACTTGATGCAGGTAGTTTTTTATATATTTTTATGTTCTGTCTCAATTATTTTGAAAATTAGGTCATTGTATTATTTTGTTATTGTGTTACTTATTATTAGTGTTTGTTGCGTTACTTATAATGTATCTTGTGCTAACTATCTGTTCTATCATAATTTATAATGAAACGTCTTTCTTGAGCTGTGAATATACACAGCAAATTGTAATAGGACAAAACTTGTAAATAAATTTCTAATAGAATTGAATTATATTATGGTCAGAGGCGTATCTACGGTGTGGCAGACATGCCACGTGGTATGGACACCGCTCATAAGGGGCGCTATTTACAGAACACCCGCTAAAACATATAACAACCCTAATTTGACGTAACCTGACAGGGACCTAAATTCTACGCTACGCATGGGCGCCTGAATATCTAGATATGCCTCTGACTGTGGGTACACGTTTATCCCTAGTTGTTAGTATATGCATGTAGTTGAACAGGTGTTGGCACGTGTATTTGTGGGTATCCTTATGTAGAACGCGAAAACGTTCATGTGTGTAGACGTGAATATATATATGTACATATATACATACACTAATCACATATTGACCGCTCACAGCAAAGGAAGAATTGCACTCAAAGAAATCGTTTGCGCAGTGCGCAGGGTTCCGGAATTGTCGGTAAAAGTATGCGATTCAATGTTCAAATCGTTAGTTCTCCCAGCTATGAACTATGGAGCAGAAATCTGGGGAGTCGATAGGATAGATCGATTAGAAAGCATCGAAACAGATTATTGCAAATTAATTCTAGGAGTTTCTAGGTGCGCAGCAAATGCCGGAGTCTTAAGAGAGGTCGGTAGTATAGGAATTTGGAGAGATTTTAAAATGAAATCTATTAAACTCTGGATTAAATTAGCAGATGCACAGGGTGACACACTTATACATAGGTGCTTTAGAGTGCAATGGCAGGGAAGCGACCATCGCTACTGGGCGTACAAATTTAAACGGCTACTTGACCGCGCAGGGTTGGGAGACGTCTCTCCGGAAATGGTGGGAGATAGGGGAACCCGTGAGATAGAACGGCTGATTTCCAATAGACTTGCGGATATTAAAAGGCAAGAGATCTGGGCAGCAACGGCTGAAAAACGTTCGCTAGTAGCTCAAATCCATGCGAGTCCGTTATGGGGTTGCGAAAGTTACGTTCATACTCTCGGAAAGGACGCAAGAGGGGGATACGCTTGGTTCAGGGTTGGGGGATGGATGCAGCGTAGACTAAAGGACGCAAGTGGTAATGGCATCTGTGTGCTTTGCGGTGATAGGGAAGACTGGATCCACATCCTCTTAATTTGCTGTGCAACCGAATCATGGAGAAAAAAATGGATGGGAATGGGAAATTACTACTTCCTAAACAGGAACGTAACGCTCGCCCAAAACATTTTAGGAGATAAAAGGTCTAAATTCATGAAAGAATTAGGAACATTTTTAGGAAAGGTTCGGACCATTAGGGAAACTGAAATTAGGGAGTGGGAAAACAGCACCGGTTAGCATGAGAGGAGCCTAGACTGGAGAGAAATAAATACGTCAATAAGCTAACAATATGTAAGTTAATCAGTAATTTTATATAAAGTTAGTAAACAGTTAAGAAATAAGTCATAAATCGTAGTCAATTGGTAAGTAACAGGTCAATATAATAAATAAAATAAAACTTGCATAGTAATAAGCACATTAGGGGGAGAAGGTAAGGGGGATCGAAAATATAAGGGCAGAGGCGCTGGTGCGGACGATCTTCTGTGGCGCTGTTTGATTTCAGGAGCTGAGGAGGTCAAGCACTGGAAGAAGACGGCGGGACGCCCACGCCAGAAAATAAATAGTTAAAATAAACGTCAGGTAGATTAGTATGTATTCGGCTTCTGACGGCAGGATTTTCCCCCTTCAGGTTTTTTTCCTGAGCCGTACCGTATGGTCTCTTTTCCGCGGCTTTGATGCGATGGAGAGACCATTTGGGGTGAATACCAGAATTCGAAAGATTAGAACGCGAAAGGATGTAGGTATTGTAATGGCTTAAAGGCCTTCGGCCTAGCCACATAGAATCAAGTAAGCCAAATTGTTTGTAATAATTACCTATTAAATAAATAAATAAAATACATACACACATACATATATGTGTGTGTGCGCGCTCGTGCGTGTGTGTGTGTGTGTACGCGCAAATGTCATCTGCGTATGCTAGGCGGAAGACGAAGTATTTATGCGTTCTCTTGCTTACTATATAGTAATAAGTGAAAGTTATGTAAACTGACAGGGCGCTTTTTCGGAAGAAAAACTCGTGTTGTGAGTCCCGAGTACCAAAACTAGTGTTGATACAATATCGCATATTTTCTCACTTTATTTCTAACTTTTGCAATTTTCGAAAACTACTTAATTTTTGAAATAATATGAAATTAGTAACATAAATTAAAGCCAAACGTGCCTTCTTACTACTCTGTCGCACGACCCGGCTTAGTCAGGCGCATAGTTACTTATATTATGGCATTATAGTAAATAATGAAATAAGTTCAATACGGAATTCTTAATTATGTTATTTAAAATGTGACATTCAATATTTTATTTACGACGACTACAGAGTAATTTTTGTTTCATTTTATTATAAAGCATTGACAAAAATTTTTTTCTATACTGATATGCGAAGAAAGTTGCGTTCTAATCTTTCGAATTCTGGTATTCACCCCAAATGGTCTCTCCATCGCATCAAAGCCGCGGAAAAGAGACCATACGGTACGGCTCAGGAAAAAGCCCCTGAAGGGGGAAAATCCTGCCGTCAGAAGCCGAATACATACTAATCTACCTGACGTTTATTTTAACTATTTATTTTCTGGCGTGGGCGTCCCGCCGTCTTCTTCCAGTGCTTGACCTCCTCAGCTCCTGAAATGAAAGCAACACACCTTCTAACTCAAGTTCAGAGTTTAGACAGCGCACTCGCTGAGAGGTATTTTAATGAGGAAGATGCCGTAGATGGAAGAGTGAAAAAGGATGTGGCAGAGGCAATCTCCACTTCACGGTGGGAAGAGGACGCAGCGGTTCGCGTCCTAATGATTTCTGACGCAACGAGTGACTGAACGATAATAGATTTTCGTGGCGTGAATTCTTAGGTCATTTGTCCCATAAGTGAACTGTATATTACATCCCTAGGGGAGACGTACGCCGATTAAACGTGAGATAAGGTGCCAGCGTACACGTTAGCTTGCGAGGGATTTACACATCCAGGTATCTCCTCAACGGGTCATTCTAAGCCCCCAACAGGTGTGGTAATGAAGTATACATAAGTGTAGATGTAGATGTGGAAGAGGAGAGGGGAAGGAGGCGGTTGTAAATTCGCGCGCAGTCCGTGACCGTTTGCAAGGGGACTGCTCCGGCATTCGCCAGTCATTGATCGGAAAACTGCCCATCAGAGCAGCTGGCCGCCAGAATTCTCCTCAGCACAGCGGTGGAATTAGACTTCGGTATCTAGCTGGTATCTAAACCCCATGACAGTCGGGACTCGATCTATATGACTTCGCAGGCAACGGCGGGGCCGCCGAGCGCTCCCAGGGGGGCTGGCGCAGGAGGCTGGCGCTGACGGGCGGACGCCACGCGGCCGGGTGGGCTCGGTGGGCAGCGCCAGGCTCCGCGCCCCGGGAAACAAAGCGGCGGCCCGAATTATTCATTCCCTTTCCCGCCTTTGATGCCCCGCCGCACAGCGCGGCGCGCGCCTGCGAATGCAATTATTAACCCTTCAACTGCCGCGGCGCGGCCACCGCTGCTCCGTTTTAGAGAAATTTATTTAATTTATTGTAGTTGGCTTTTCAACGCCAGCGCGGCGGAGCGGAGCACTCAATTTCATTTTGCAGCTCGGGCCCGGCAGAGGGCGGGCGAGGGTGACGCGGCATGCATTTGCGCACATCTACCTAAATTGTAACTGTTTCCGTTTGGACATTTTGTAATAACAAGCGCATGAAGTTTGGGAATTATTAAACAAAAAAATTAAAATGATTTCGAGATGATTTTTAAAGTTTCGAGAAACATGAGTATGTAAGAAAGATGTGTTAGAAAGTAGTTTTGAGAATAAATCACGCAGTTTTTTTTATTTGAACTGAGAAAACTGAATTAAGAAGTTTGAGCAGATGTTCTTGGTTTTATGGCACTCCAATCTCACCGTGCTGGATACTCTAATTGACATGAAATTTAGCAGCTTGTTCAGCACCTTTTAATACTCATACATACATTTTAAGTGCTTTTAAGCATTGCAGGTAATGTGTTTGCTACATTTAGCATGGAGCCCGTTCATGACCTTACTGCCTGTCGAAGCGCGGAAACCGCCGCCCGCCGCCGCCGTCGCCGCATTGCCTCGAAGGGCAGGCGGGGTGACAACGGGTGCTTACATGGCTGGTTCGGACAGACGAGAAAGTCGAAAACATGCATGAATAATCCAAATACACATATTGCGAAGATATCGGTCCCTTAAAATGTTATCTCGATGTACACAATAAATAAATAAAAAAATAAATAAATAAATAAATAAATAAATAAATAAATAAATAAATAAATAAATAAATAAATAAATAAATAAATAAATAAATAAATAAATAAATAAATAAATAAATAAATAAATAAATAAATAAATAAATAAATAAATAAATAAATAAATAAATAAATAAATAAATAAATAAATAAATAAATAAATAAATAAATTTCACTTTTCAGTTACAAACATTTTTATAAAAAATAAAGGCGTTCTTTAATGTCAAAACATACAATATAACACGAAATGTCATTAGGTGCACTGTATGTATGTTTCTTTTTCAGTTTCCTGTATAATAGCATTGGATTACGATATTCTTACAACCGACTTCGGTAGAATTATTAAGAACGCCTGTCACTCTGCACTTCAAATTAACAGAACACCAATGAATATGGCCTTTGCCATCAATCGTAAAAGAACGAGCGCGCTAGAAATCCGACACCGGTTGATAGATATCGCATAAGGTTCCTGGCGCTGCCGATGCAATGGTTCCTTGCAGTTGGAGGCGCGGAGGTCACGAAAGGCTTGATGAAAAACTCCGCTAAAACACTATATCTAGAACTTCATAGCACTTCAAAATTTGAATATGCGGGTTTTGCATGGTGTTCTACCAACTGGCGAAATTTTACGAGACTCCGAGTATCCAGTGTGGAGAGAGTTTGACGTAAAAAGAATGACACTACAGCTCGACAACTTAGAAAAACATATCATGGCGTCTCTTACTTCAGCGTGGCGAATCCATCCCCCCTGCTCTCAAGGGAGAGATCCGTTGAACTCAAGGTCCGCCTACGATAGCTGATTCGCTCTTGCAACTTTGTTCTCAGGCTATGCTCTTCAAGGCCACGTCGACCGATTTTCATTAGCCGAAAGTACTGCGTCATATACTATCTCACAAGAATAGCCTCTCAGTTGTCACTCTGATATACATGTGGATGTTGAAGTCGAAACCATATCAACGGAAATGTAAAAACTCGAAAACGCTGCACAGCAACAAATCGAAGATCTGCATCCACTCACAGCAGGAAGCGCACACAAAGTGACGACTTCGGAATGAGAAAAATTCGAAACAATTGTCCTTGAGGAGAAGGAAAGGAAGGTCATTTCTCTCAACCTGGCATTTCTCAGGCCCAAAAGGCGTTCGACTTGGCAGGATAAACAGATAAAATCACAAGGTTCGGGACGGTTGTCACGGCAGGCTGTCATCCCCCGCCCACCCGAACCGAGGCGGCGGCGGCGGTGACGGTGTCTCAGCGGGGAAGTTGGACCGCGAAGAGAGGACACCGTCCTCTCCGGCACTTTTCGCGAAAGAGCAGTTCAGGTTTTTTTTCGAAGTTGTCGATCGCATACGAGTTCCGAATGGTTACGACCTTCCGAATGGTTACGGTGCCTTGGAGGGACTCGTAATCATTAACCACGGGCACCAGCCTACAAACGTTAACAAAGTAATTGTTTGCGTTTGGAGCCCCTTGCGTTGTTAGCCGACCTTAGTGCCTGCTGGCCACTTGTGTCAGAATCATTCATTCGGTACCCCGTCGCAAGTATATGCCAGTCTTATTAAACCGCCAGGAAACCCGTTTCTTCGCCTGACTCCCTCACACTCAACCGTCCAACATATCCACTTGCCAGGTCCTCTCGCTGCCCTTCACATACGTCAGAGCAATTTACACTCCCACGTCTTCGCTCTCTTCCTTGTGTACCGCCCTTACCAATGTTCTCTCAAGCAAGTCATCATACATACCAGTGGCTTTCGCATTGTGAGAATTCAATTACCACGTCCAATCTTAAGTGAGTTAGCGAATGAGAGAGTGAGCGAATGAATGTTTCTTTCACCATCTTCTCCAGCGGAACTGGTGTGAATGTGGGTGTGTGAAGGAGTGAAGAGTGTAAGTAAGGGGAAATGAGGGGGCAAGAATGAGGAGGGCAGGAGCGGTCCGTGGATCGTTCTGCCCATGCTCCAGCATTCGCCTGACATTGATCGGAGAAACGACTGAAACCTACCGATCAGACCAGCCGACAGCTAAAATTCTCCTTCAGACAGCGCGCAGCGGCAGAATTTCACCTAGTAGCTGCTTAGCTAAAGCCGAAAATGCACTGCGAGCGGGTCTCGAATCTTAAGATCTGCCGATTAGCGACGCTGCAGCGGCATCGCAGCTGGTTCAATCTTCCGCATCGGGCCGCGCGTTCCCGATTCTCGGCTCCGTCTCGAACCCCCGCCCACCAAACTGTCTAATGCCTGTGCGCCCCATTCCCCGGCGGTTTCGTTGGCCAGCGCCGCCGCCGCCGCCGCCGCCGCCTCTGTCACCGGCCTCTGTTGGCCGCGGCCTTCGGGGGTGGAGCGCCGGTGGTTATGGGACGCCGCGGCCGCAAACTAAATATTGATGTCGTCGTCGCTTAATTAAATTACGGACGCACACGCGCGTTCGTGGCGACTGTATTCTCCTCTTGACCCGGGACCCTTTGAACACCGACGACCTCCGTGCCCGCAGTTACCGCTAGCGACTCCACGGGCCCTTTACTGGGCGGTCGGTCCTGCGTCCCCGTCGCGTCGCCACTGTCACCGCTTCTCGACCCCCTCCCGCGTTCCTTTCACCGCTCTAGCCACTACCGCCTCCTCCTCCACCGCCCCTCGCCTTACTTTGCGTTCGGCACGTCGCAACGGGGGCCAGAAATGCGTCAAAGCTAGCCAAGAGACCAAAAACTCAAATTACTCCCCCCACGCACGGGTTTCGCCCATCGTAAGACTAATGTACGTAAACATAAACAGAAATTCAATGCAACATTCTAAGCTTTCGGAAGCGAGCTGGAAAGTAGAGTTGAGTTTGCTTCTGATTTCTGTCGTGACGAGTATGATACAGGAAGCCCATATTGGTGCAACTAGTACTCAGCGGCTTTTCAAGATATCCATCTGCTAAATATATCATTTTGTAGAGGCAGGTATTCTTATTTTCTAGTCCAGACTATTTCAATTTTTGTGAATATTTTTAAGTTATTATAAACATAAATTTGCGCATTTCAACCGTACAAAAGAAAAATCGTTACATTCTTTTAGACCTTTAGTTCTTTCTTTCGCCTACTTCCGGTTTGAGACAAATTGTTGAAAGTTAAATGAAGTATGAAGTATATGACCCTCTTGAAAGATTGCAGCGGTTTGAGTGATACACGCGTTTGTTGTTTTTTCTTCCGCGTAGCTAGCACTGCTTGCACTCGGTACTGAGCATTGGGCCTGCCTCGCATGAATCACTTCCTAATGTATGTTCAGAGAGTAAATAACTTTTTTAAGACTTCTAAGACAATTTGTATTACAAGACAAACATTTCTTCTTTGTAGACAATATTATGCAAAAGTGTGACATATGATGTATGTGAAATGGTGGAAACTCCCGGTCGTCGTGAAGCCAAAATACCACATGTAATTAGTTGTTTTTGCCAATTTACATTTGAAAATATCAAATGAGCAATTTACAGATGACAGAATCGCACTGTCGACGCAGACATGACCACACCTGTTTTCTCCAAAGTCGAGCCAACACTGTTCACAAAGCCATTCTGTCGGTTACGGCCATGCGGACGAGATGACGGTCAACTCATGCTGTCGACAGATTGTGTGGTCCAGTACCCGCTCTTCGCTGTGTACGACCCTCCTCTATCCACTGGTTCCACACACACACACACATCACTGTCGTAGCAGCGCGCCCCCTTAGAGCCGCAGTATCACAGTACGACAAATCCGCTTTCTGAAAACCGATAATTCTGCCCCGTTCCAACTCACTCAGATGCTGATATTGTGCCCCTTGGCGGCGACGAAGCAGGCTTGAACGGTTCCACGTCGTTTGATGGCTCTACACCGACTGAGTGTGGCGTAAAACTGACCTGACCTGCCATAGAAAGGAGAGTGCTGATAGGCCAACAGGTACGCCATCTCTATGCAAATTTAATCTCTTATTATGGATACACACCCACCAATTTTCCGTAAGTAATTCCGACCATTCCTTCTGGGTGTTGCAAATTTCGCAAACACAAGTGTATAAGAATTTCTATGAAAAGTTAACTTCCGTGGCAGTAAAAATCGAACATCGTGCTTTTTAGCATGAAGTTCACTTCCCTTCCTCTTTCTAACATTTTTTATCTTTTGCTCTTTCAATACTTTGTGAATCATTATGGTGTAGTTTAATGGTGAAGTAGCATTGTTTTATTTTGTAAAGTGTAGACGCATTTGTAGCTGATCGAGTACAAACAAATCTTAAATATAAAAAGATGTTTATTATTACCTGGTATTAAAGTAAATATTGCACTGCGTAATTAAATAATTCGGCTCCACCAGATGTATATATGGTATATTGGAAAGAGTGTAAATGTATTACATTATTTCTGTTACAATTGCGCTGTGGTTTTCAAAGACGCTTTTCGATCTGAGAAAACTCTCATTTATAAACTAAAATCGTATTTCTGCGAAGAATTGCCCGGCACTAATTGCAATGTAAGTGCCTCGTACTGAAGTAAGGTTCATATAAATGGATTCAATCTGTATAGAGAAAAATACTGAACTTTGCAGTGAGTACGCGAATGCCTAAATGCGCAAAACTCAACCGGAGCTGAGGCGTCATCGGAGAGTTTCTCCACCCGCAATGGCATGTATGTATGTACTTAGCGCGACAGCCCGTGAACGAGCTCAGGCCTATCGCGGCCATGGGTTAAGGGAGTACGTGTGGTGAGCACGTAGACATCCTCATGCCGTATTCCAGTCTTCTCCCCTAGGTTTCGAGACCCGGCGGTGCGCGATAGGTTCCTCAACATTAGTGACGTCGAATTCAGCCGATCTCTGGAGTAGAATTCCAGCGGCCGGCTGCTCTCATCGGTAGTTTTCCGCGTTATATTCGATCAATGCCAGGCGAATGCTGGAGCAGTACCCTAACAAACGGGACGTGGGACGCGCGCAATCTTTCCTTCCTCTTTCTTCTCCTCTCCTCACATCTTACGTATAGACACATTTACTTGCAATATGTTTCCACACACAAGTCGAGAGAGCTTCGTGAGCTTCGAGCTTGGCTGTTCTTCGCTGCTGAGAGGTACATGGAAAGGGAATGACGCGCAAGTAGGCGTGAAGGTCGGCGCCGGATCTCAGCATCAAGTGGGGCATCAAGTGATCGCTGCCAACTCACCATAAAACGAGAATTACACTAACGGTATTAATAAGCATAGCAGCTGATGTGCCTTCAAACACGAAATAATTAATCAATGAAAACCTGGCCAAGAATTTAAACTAGTGGTGAAGAGGATTGTCACAGACTTTCTCGTATTAGTTTTTTTGATTTTCTTTTATCTGGGCTCCCTATTCGGACTTGCCACATACTCTTGCCAACAGCCATCTTTCGCCAACCAAAATACGTTTTTTTTTAATTTACTCATTTTTTCTATTTCCTAATAGCAAAACCGAAATATTCATTTATGATTATCAAAGAAGAGAAAATCCTCGCTCTAAATGGCAATTTTCATTGCAAAATTTGGAGCCGTTTTAAAGAAAATTGTGTTTAAGCGCTACTGTAAATATAAAATTTGAAGCACATTTTTACAGAAAACTATTGCGTTTTCGAAAAACTTCATTTGAAGTCATTCAAAGCATTTCTACTTATATGCAATAATGTATAAAAATTGCTAAAAATGTTTATATTTACAGCGTGAGAAATTTTAAAACTATTTTTTTTAAACACTGTAGAATACAGCAAAATTAATTTTATCTCATTCTAAACAGTGAAATAAGCACTAATCATACGAAAAGTTCGAAGAAAACATTTCGAGCAGTTTTGGAGAAAATGGTTTTTTGACCATATTTCAAAATGCGGAAATATGAACTCATTTTTCAGAAAACTGTCGAGTTTTCAAGAGTTTTTATGACATCATTTAAAGCACATGTACTCATAAATACAATAATGTGAAGAAATGTCCACTAATGTAAATATTAACAACATGAGAGACAAGTTCATAAAATTAAATTTTTGTAATTTTTGAAAAAAGAAAAGAATAGGGCAATGTGGAGTTGATGTCATCTTAAAGAGTATTTTTAATATTATCCCTACCAAAAGTTAAAAAAAAATAATTTGAAGCCGTTTTGGGAAAATCTTGTTTTAGAAACCTTTCAATAATGCACATATTGCACTCAATAATAAGCGAAAACTACTAAATTTTTGAAAAAATGTACGATTTAATGCAAGAACTAAATATGGAGAACAAATTTCATTTGGAGGATAACTATCTATCTTCAATTTACGTTAAATTTCCAAAACTACAAAATTGAAGATACAAAATTTGCTCTCAAAGCCTATTGTAAAAAAAATAGCTCTTTAAAAAGGTTACGTACAAATTTTAAAAAATAGTAATTTTCGTATAAAATGCGCTTGAAATTTATTAATCAATAATTTTTATTTATAACATTATATTTTTTCCACAGACAGAAAAAGTGACGCATAAAAGAATAGCGCTGGTCTCATTTTCGTTGAACTCTCAGAATGTTGGAAATGGTGACTTTAGAAATAATGAGAGCAGGTATGCGCTAGTTCGATGCTTTTGTGTATTAGGTTGGAATGCGTTCCAATAATGAGGAAGAATATGAGTAAAACTTGTGAATCTGATTATAATATTATGAATGTAAATTCGTATAGAGGTGATTTATACGACTGGGGTATAAACCATTTGATAATTAAATGTGTAATGCACAAGTAATTGAAAAAATAGATTTCCTTTTCGAAATATCAAGCATTCTTGACAGTATTTAAATATTGTAAATATTATTGGGTTACATATTCTCATTTTCAAGATATATAATGATATAACAATTTATTAACTGGTGATTTAACGATTATATCGTAGTTGTAAAGGGTCTCCACAAAATACGCAGTTCATATAAAAGAGCCTCCGTGTGAAAAGTGCGGGCTTCGCTTCCTGTTGAGGCCGCGCCAGGGGGTCCACTTCCGATATTTACTGCGGCGACGTTCCCGGACTGCGCCGCGCCGCGCCTCCCGCGAGGCACCGGAGCGACGGGCGCTGGTTCGGCGCCGGGGGGGGGGGGGAGAGGCGGGCGAGGCGGATAAGGCGCGGAGAGGCGAAAACGGCAGGGGAAGGTCTGCGGGCGAGGAGGGCGAGGGCCTGCGGCGGGCGGAGCGGGCGGGGGTGAAGCCAGAGCTCGGGGAATTGGGTTTTTCGTTCGGGCGAACGGGAAGGCGTCAGGGGAACGGGAGAACAGAACACGGGGTGAGAAGGTGAGAGTGCAGGAGTTGAAGGAAGGGAAGAGAAAAGGCGAAAGGGTGGGAAGGGCACCAAAAGAAAAGTTTGGCGACAGTGCTGGAATCGAAGGAGAGGTGGGTAATGACGTAGAGCGCTGAAAAATGTCGTGAAGGCGGAGAGGAATGCCGAGTAGAGCTCATGAAGGAGGAATGGTACGTAGCCCATAATGAGGGAAAGCGAAGGCCAAAAATGGAGCTCGTTCAGAAGAATGGAGCATAAACAACAAACGAAGTCGCATAGTGTGCGGAAAGGAGGTGGAGGAAGAATGCGAGAGGAGGGAGAGAGGAGTGTGTAAGAAAGAAGCCAAGAGTGTGATGGGAGGTAGGAGGTAGAGAGGAGATAGGGGGTGAGATGGGCTGTGGGTGGGAAAGCGGCATCCGGTGAACGGTTGGGCCCGGGAGCAGAGGGCGGTTTCGGTGGAGAGCGGAGGCAGGGCTGTATGCGGGAGATGTGAAGGGACCTTCAGGGAGCGTGGAGATGGAAGTAGGCGCGAATAGAGCGCGGGGGCGGGGTCGTGGGCGGAGAACGACGAGGGCACGGAGACGGGGACGGGGACGAGTGCAGAGGTAGGCGCAGACACGTGAGGGTGGGGCGCTGGGGTTCGAACCCCCCTCGGTGGTGCGAGGAGCACGCTCGGCCGGTAGACGCGCGCCACGTTAAGACCTTGATCCCGGCAATTTCTGGTGGAGCCGCCGCAAACAGGTAAAGCCTGGCCGCCATTGTCTCAGAACCCACATCACAGAGGAGGCTCCCGAGCGCCGTGGCCCCGCCCCCGCCCGCGCGCCCGCCCCGTCCCACGTCCGCCCCTCGCCCGCCCCGCCATCGGTCCCGTCCCCGGGGCCCGTCCCAGTCCCCGCGCCAGCCCAGCCCCCGCTCCGCGCCCGCCCCCACCCCGGCCCTGCCCCGCGCCCGCCCCTACCACCGTGCCCGCCCACACCGACGCATTTCCTCCGTCGCGCTGATCGAAGCGAGGCACTCACGCCCACAAAATAACACTGCACATTTCGTGAAAACTCCAAGAAGGGATGGAACAGGGATAGACGTGGCCCCCCTACAAATTTCGAAAAGGGCCCTGTAGCCCTACGTAATGAAAACATTTTATTTCCGTAAATAAGATCAATTCATTACTTTCTTTTACTTTTTACCTTTTACCTTTTAATGCTGATAATTTGGGGAATTGATAAATTTGGGGAAGAGACTCGCCAGGCCATCTTGCAACCTTGCAAATGATTCAACATAAAATCATTTTTTAATTAATTGAATCATTAAAACTATATTTTTATTCTCCATGTGGTATTGTTAAATTTATTTACTAGTAAAATATGTCGTAGGTAAATGAAAACACATTATATGTAAAAGGAGGCCCAGAAATGTAGTTGCCCTCTCCTCTTTGTTTAGTCTCCGCACGCCTATGTGGAAACTTAAACATATCGCATCCTGGCCAGAACAGTGACACAACTCAGAACTAGTGCTACTACACCATGTACTTTCTCGCATTACACACGAAGTAATCTGCATAAAGGAGCAAGAATATATTATGTTCGAAAAATTGCCATTTACAAAACTACCTGTATGCTGCGTATAATTGTATCCGAGAAACCAAAATGATTATTTGAGTATTAAGTAAGTGTGATACGTATGATGTAGCCTGTGGACTCGGAAATCGTCAGCCCTCAACGTTAACTCACAATTTAACTGCAAGAAAGCAGTGGTAACAGTTTCATTTTAGGCTTGATTTTGTTCATAAGGGGAATCTTTTATTCGTTATTTATCAAATACTACTTCATTTTCGAGCTGTGTTATTTTTCTTGTCGCGGTGCGATGAGCATTAAAAATGCGTTTAATGGTGCCTGTTGTGCCGCAAACTAAGACGAAAAGATCAATGAATATACAAGTGTAAAAAATTCGAAAAATAAATCAATATTTACCAAGTCCAATATTTATGAAATGCAATCATAACATAAATCAATATAATAGTTAATGGATTCATAGAACGAGCTATGTTCCAGAATTTTTTACAATTGCCAAGAACAGTATAGTATATTGCAAAAAGGAAGAATATCAATAAATACTATATTATTTTAACTGAGAAAATATGGGGTACAAATTAAGGAATTTGAAACGATAAAGATGCAAAGATTGTGTCTGTTTAACGTCTTAACTGTCAAATATCTGATCATCTGTCATGAAAGAAATTGAGGCCAGGGATTATTCTATGTTGCTTTGAATATTTTCAAATTTTCTGTCTTTGCTCTCTCTTTAACATCTTCACGTATGACTTGCCAACCACTCCCAACACCTTCCTTCCTCTCTTTGCTGTCGTCCAAGATATATATTCAAATAAGAATAGGATGACGTATCTATTGATATTCAAACTCACGTGATTCAAACTTGGTTCGAAAAACCAGAGTCACGGAATTTCCTAGTGTTGAGGCGTATGGTTTAGAAAATCCGATTGTTCACAAATAACTGTTATTAGAAATATTTGAGAGAGTTATTAAAAATATAACTTGTTTGAAGTTGAAATATGTTTTTCTGGACAATCCGATCATTAACTGGCTGACGAAAAGTTTTACACTAAGTTGCTGAACAGTCGATGAAATTCTGTATAGAAACCAGAAGTCTAATCTCGTCGTGGACAAGTAGTTGAGCCAGTTGAAGGCCGAATTCAAGAAGGTATACATTTCCGTAACAATTATCTTTAATTTTAATTTTAATAACTAAATTAGTTTATTTCATTTTGAGTTTCAGTACGTTACTTTTCAAGTCCATTTTTCCATACTATTTCATGTGAAATATACTAATTATTGTTTTTAATTGTACATTTTTTTCAACTTGTCCCCATAGCATAAATACTTTAAAGTAAGTAACGCCAATTCTGAATAGAATGGTAAGTTAATACTTATGGAAAATACTTATCTAATGCATCTTTTATATTTCATATAGATACTACTATTGCTTCACTACTAAGCACAACATTAACTAGTGGTACTACGGAATGGCACAGTCTTTCCAGTATTAGTTTTCAATTACCTCGGCAAGCTATTCGGACTTGCCACATACTCTTGCCAGCTACCAACTGTCACCGCCTAAAATACACTTTTTTGAAAGTTTCTCAATTTTCGATTTCTTAATAGCAGAAAGGAAATATTATTTTAAGAATATTAAAGAATAGTAAAATATCGTCCTAAATGGCAATTTTCAAAAATTGAAAAATTTGGAGTCGTTTTTAAAAACATTGCGTTTAAGCTATAAATTCGAAATTTGAAGCTCTTTTTCATAGACTTTTTTTTAGTTTTCGAAAAGCTTAATTCAAAACCATTTGAAGCACAAATCTATAGTGTTTACAAATCAGTGGAAATGTGCATATTAACGGAGTGAGAGATAAAAAAAATACTTTTGTATAATTTTAGGAAAAAACCAAAATGAACTTTACGTCATATTAGCCATTAGTGCAATTCGCCATTCCACAAACTATTCGAAAAGTTGCGTGGCGTGCGAAAATGGCGTTTGCGTATTTCTGAAAATGCGGAAATTTGAGTTTTTTCACAGAAAATGATTGATATTTCAAGAAACTTAATTTGACATTATTTAAAGCACATGTACTTATAAATATATTAATGTGAACAAATTGGCGCTAATATAAATATTTATGACGTGTGAGACAAGTTAAAAAATTAAATTTTTGTAATTATTGAAAAAACAAAAGAATAGAGCAATACGGCATTTATGCCAACTTATAGATTACATTTCGCAATATTCCTACCAAAAGTTTAAAGAAAATATTTGGAGCTTTTTTTGAGAAAATCTGATTTTTATTTTTATTTTTAATTTCAAAAATCGCACCCAATATTGTGTGAATACTACTAAAAGTTCCAAAAAATGTGCATGACGTAAATGAAAGAACTAATTATGCACAACAAATTTAATTTGAAGGAAAAATCTCTATCTTTCATTTTGTAGTTGTAAGATGACGCCGAAAAAATTCATACTTTTAAAATTTCCGAAAGTTCTGCGTTAATTGTGAAAATCGGATATAATCCTACGCATGGTTTAGACGCTAGTAGTGTTCACAGACTGACGGACAGACGGACGTTTTTGCGTCAATTGATTTTTCGGTAACAAGGCCCCACCAAACGGGGATTCTGGTTACACCACATGTCAAAGGACTTTTTTCTTAATTTAGCTACTGGATCAAACTAATTTTTGTTATTAGTGCCCGGGAATGAATGTTTTCAGACAAAATTCGCGGTATTTTCGCGCAGCATTACACAATTTTCCCTATACATGACTCTGTATATACGTATGTATACGGAAAAGTAAATATACAAAATAAAATATTCTCTGATTTTTTCTATTTATTTTCTTGTTGATAAGTACATGGATAAGTCAACGGTATACTATACACGTGTTTTGTTGGCGTTGGTTATTTGGGGACTGGTTTCGGAAGATTTGTAGTTTTTAATGTTAGTTTTTGCGGCATTAACCAAGATGGGGCATGAGTATAAAAGGAGGTGTCTTAATATGGTTTGTATATTATTACGGCTGTGCTATACGGTAGTGAGAAATTTTTTTTGACAATAAGTTTAGTTTAATTAAGCAGTAATTGTATTTTTGATTAATTGATTTTTGTTTCTATATCATTTTTGCAATTAAGTTTTGTGTCTATTTGATTTTAAAGGTATTTAATTGGGTTCTTCTGTGGATGCCAGATTATTAGTTCGTTGTTTAGTGTCGAGGGTGTAGGAGGAGTTGATGGTGCGAGGGTAAATATTTTGTCAACGGTTTTCGATGGATTAGGTTGAATTTTTACTTTCCGATATACGTACGTGCATACGGAGTAATATACGTAGTATAGGGTAAGTTATGTAATGCTGGGGAAAATCGATTTTGAGATTTCAACAGAAATTTACGTTTTGGGAACCCCTGACACTGAAAAAGTTTTGTTTTTTTTCAAAGCGTTTGTCCGTCCGTCTGTCTATCCTTCTGTCTGATATATGTGAACATCACTAGCGCCTAAAGCATGCGTAGTATTTTTTTTCAAATTGACAATTAATTCACAATTGTGGCAATTCATTAGCAAATAAATCATTTGACATGTTTCATCCCGTTGTGCTGACATGGCTTCTCCAGCTTGACGCATCTACGTCCGAGTGAGAGACACTGCAATGCCATCCATTGACATCCCAGAGCCACCTCAGCCGGTGCCAACTCCTCGTCATTGGGTTCTCGCCCTCCGCGATGCGCCGAGAGCTCCCAGCGCCGGCACCTCGTTGGAGCGGCGAAGGGCGCTTGGCTCGAGGGGGGCCGGGTGAAGAGGGACGGCTGCGCTCCTTCACTCGAGGTCTGCGGCGCCACCTGCCGTTTAATTCGCTCTTCTCCGCGTTTACCTCCCTCGCTAATTGCGCCCTTTCTTAAAACGGACGGCTGGTGGGCGCCGGGAGAGTCTGCGACTTCGCCCCCTTGCGGGCCGGACGCGCCCGCAGGCACCACCCGTGGGCCTTCTCTTCACACATTCCCTGACGGGATAGTAAATAAACCATCACCAATACTTCTAAATAATCACTTTGTCGCGCTATTAAATATTTAATATAATATTATATACTTTTATTACGTAAATTTGTATTAAAATTGCAAAAATTAATATTTTCAGGAGAAGTTCAGTAATCAAAAATGTTGTGTCGTCAGGAGTAACTAAGAACATAGACGAGTTTCTGTTTACAAGTTAATTTACACTTAAACAAATACAACAAGATTTACAAAATTCATAAGCAGGGAACGTATTCCAATTTACTACATATATATTTACTAAATAAGCTAATATCAATGCTACTTTGCATTATCTGTATGTTTCAAAATGTGTAGAGTTGAAAAATGTTACTTTTATTTTTCATATTTTTCCATACTTTCTGTTTTGGTACATATTTGATTGAAAGTTCATATATATTCCATATTTCTTATAAAATCAGTCCATATAGGATATCGTCGTGGTAACAGCAATAGGTCGCATGTAAAAAAAATTCACGTTTTTGTTTATTACACCATTGTGATCAATCTAGAGAACTGTAGCAGTTGCAATAGGTCCTAAGACAATGGACCAATGTGAAACTGCCTATATCGTCTCTTTCAAGTAGGCGAATCGCCTTTGGCTACTGATAGTGTCAAATCGGTTTAAATGATACGTCTGTTGTTCTCGTGTTAATGTTAAAATAATAACTTATTAACTTATAAAATAATAACTTATTAATATTAAAATAAAACGTATACCAGTATTTGAATTCACAGAAAAGCTTCTTGAGAATGGATTGTTATTGTCAGTCCCAATTTGCCAACAATACGTAATTTAGTCTCACTGACTGTTAGAATTTCTGTCTTATTACGCGGTTTAAAAATCAGTTTTGAATTTTTTGTTATTTAATTATATTATTAACAAATTGGTGTTGTTAATTGTTAAATTTGCGCAGTATAGTCAAAAATGACAACTACTAGTATTATAAATTCCATGATTTTGTATTTAATTATTAATAATCTGGGGATAATAATTATTTTCAAACTTTCTTCACATGGACATAAGCAGCATGTGAACTCTCGAAAACTACTGAACTTCTCGGTTTTTTAGTTTACCGGACGATGCCACTAAGCCGGAAATCGGCGCTAATACCGTTGAGTCATTCGAAATATTTGGTTCGGAAAGCTTTGGACATTGTACTGACTGTAATCTCAGTCTACTTGTACATCCAGAAGCAGAAGAATTATTGCTGAAACAAGTTGAGAGCATACAGTCAGAAGAAGTTCAATTTCTTGAAGATGTGTCGGTAGAACATCACCATGAGATGAAAATGACAGATCTTTAAATGCCAGTAAGTGAAGAATTCAGTGGCTCAGCACACTACTTGCAAAGTGACGATCTCTATCAGCCATCTAAATGTGTACGAAGTTCATCATAAGACTCAGAGCTAGTTTTTTAGCCCTAAAACAGTGACAAACTAGCCAAAGCGCAGATAAAAGAAAACATAAAGGGAAAAGAGATATTTCAGAATGGAAGAGGCAAAACCCCCCAAATTGCGTTTGCACGGCAAATCGTATTTTGGATTTGGAAAAGATAATTCAGGGAAATGCAACAATCTTCTGAAAAAGTAGCTAGGACCCTAGGTCCACGTTGCGGTGATAATCATACTGCACGGCCATCCAAGGGGGGTTCAAGGCAACCCTTCGAATGTGATGCTATCACAGGCGATTAACGGATCTCTGTCTTCACAAACTTCGGGCCTTGCCAAATTTCCTGTAAAAAATCCGGATATCTTTGTGTAAATGATGTAGTTGCTTTTCAGTACACTCCAGAAGGAGCAGTGAACTTTAAACTTAACGTCGGAGACGAATGGGAACCGCTTCCAAATGGACGTAAACAGTCACTGGAGACTCAGCGCTCAAAATTATGTAACGGTTCTTCCAATTGTTGTCCAATTGAAAGAAGCAAATATCTACATCTTCAAACGTTGAAATAACTAATTCCTAAATACTCTAGATAATTTTACACATATCTTCCATCTAAATGAAGATGTTTCTTAAATTTGACTATTTTGTAACTATTTCAAAACTCTATTGAAACTGCGTTTATAAGCAGTCCTATTTTAAGCGTTTGTAAGCAATCAACTTATTTTTTGTGTAATGTAATGTAATTACATATTTTCCCCTTAATTTGTCTTCTTTTTTAATTGGTACCCACAGTATCTCTTCTGTCAAAATTTGATGTATATCAACAAAGCAGGTCAACATTGAAAAACAACTAGTCGTATGTCAACATAGCTTACGTAAAAAAAAATATATGTTAAAAATTTAAGTGTAGTATTAGCTGGTAATAAAATTAATCATTATTTTATATTTGTGAAAGCGATTGTCAAGACAGGGACAGGTAGAGAACATTTTTCGTTCCTCCTGAAAAGTTCCTAAATGCTAGGTAAATTTGACGTACGATCTATTGCGGTTACCACGGCGATATTAAACTCAATAGTGACATTTCATTAAATTCTAAAAATACTTCTCAACAACCGGAGCTTAAACATTTTCAGTAATTTCTTAAACATTAGATTTTTTAAATTAGAGAGAATTGACAGTAGTAAAGCAAGTTAACAAGGTGTTAATCTTTTAATTTATGTGACGAACAGATCCACTCTCTGTCCCAGAGGCCCTGCCTGAGGGGTCTGAGTGTCCCGCATGCTGAAGGTAGCGCGAGGAGGCGATGAACTATTGGATTTGTTTTAAAAATGACTTTGAGACCTTGAGACCTCGATGGTCTGTGGAAAACGCACCTTGTTTCAGTATCCACGCTACCCCCCTTTGCTTTCCTCCGAGGCTGTCACCCGAAACTCGCAAGATTATAGTTGTATTTGTGCAGAAATCGCGGAGTGTATGCCCTGCAAGGAACGTTTGGCATACTCAAGAAAACAGTAGACTCTGAGAGGTTATATTCACTTCAGCTTCGAAAATTTCTGTTCGTCTTTTATTCCGAGTACAATATTTCCGAGAAGGAGGCGTTATATTTGACATTCATGTCGATGGTCCGGTGCTCACAAAAGCGCAGTATTATTTTGCTTTGTTTAACAGAAAGTGAATTCTCGGAAAACGTATTCCCAAATTCGTATCTGAAATATTTTATTTTGACGCAAAGATATATTAAAATGTATCGACATACATAAGATATATACATTAATAAGCAAATTATATTGCTTATATGATAAAATTAAATACAAATCATAATTAATATAAAATTATATTTATGTAAATGATTGTTATATAAATTATATGAAATACAAAAATTAAATATAAATTATATTGCCTATAAAATATTATTGCGTATATAAAATATGTAAATATTCCCAAATATGTAAAAATATCACCAATGAAAATGGTTTTAATTCACAATGTCATGGAAACTCTAAACTAGAGGTGCTACAAGAGCACACACTGTCTGGCATTATTGAAAACGGTCACGTAATATTACATCGAAGGGCCAAAAAATCTGTTACACCTGCCTAATATCGTGTAGGGCCCCCGCGAGCACGCAGAAGTGCCAACACACGCGACGTGGCACACTCGACTAATGTCTGAAGGAGTGCTGGAGTAATTGACATCCAAAAATCCTGCAGAGCTGTCCATAAACCTGTGAAAGTACGAAAGATGGAGATCTCTTCTGAACATCACGTTGCAAGTCATCTGTCATCGTGTCTGGGGATTTTTTCTGGCCAGTGATAGTGTTTAAATTGAGCAGAGTTTTCCTGGAGCCACCTGTAGCAATTCTGGGCGTGTGGGCTGTTGCATCGTCCTGCTGGAATTGCCCAAGTCCGTCGGGATTCACAATGGCCATGAATGGGTTCAGGTGATCAGCCAGGATGCTTACGTACGTGTCACCTATCACAGTCTTATCTAGACGTATCAGGCCATATCCCCCCAACTGCTCACGCCCCATGCCATCACAGAGCCTTCACCAGCTTGAGCAGTCCCCTATAGACAGGAAGGTTCCATGGATTCATGAAGTTGTCGCCATACTCGCACACGTACATCCGCTCGGAACAATGTGAAACGAGACTCGTCAGACCTGGCAACGTGGTTCCAATCATCAACAGTCCAATGTCGGCGTTGACGGGCCCAGGCGGGGCGTAAAGCATTGTGCCATGCAGTAATCAAGAGGGCCTTCGGCTCCGAAATCTTATATCAATGTCTCGTTGAATGGTTCGCACGCTGACACTTGTTGATGGCCCAGCATTGAAGATTGCAGCAATTTTCGGTAGGGTTGCACTTCTGTCTCGTGAAATGATTTCCCTCCGTAGTCGTCGGTACCGTTCTTGCACGATGTTTTTACGGCTGCAGAAATGCCGGAGGATTGATGTTTTACCGGATTTCCGATATGCACGGTACACTTGTGAAATGATCCAAATTCCAAATTCCATCGCGACCACGGAGATGCTATGCCTCATCTCTCTTGCGCCGACTATAACATCTATTACATCATTAATCTCACTTAAATCTGATAACCTGCCATTGTAGCAGCTGTAACACTTCTAACAACTGGACCTTGTCTTATATACTTGTTGTTGACGTCCGGAACGCCGTATTCTGATTGATTGCAGATCTTTTTATTTCTATGTCTTTCTGCCTTCATTTGAAAAAGTCGAAACAAATGCAAACGAAGCGCTTGCAGCATATTTCTGGTGTTATTTTGATAGACAGGAACATTAGAACCTCCTTAGTTCTACAAAAGAAACAAACGCGTATAAATCCCAACCAGTACAATGTTTCCAGAACATTATATAAACAAGCAATGATAAATTCACGTATAAATTAAACATCTAGAAATGAAGAACATCCACTATACTCGTATTTTTGCATCACATAATACAGAATAAGTAAACACAAACCCGTTTTAATTACAATGAAATGAGCTTTCAATTTTCCAATACCATAATCAGCGATCAAAACTCCTTAAAGTAAAGAAGTGTGTTTGTTAGTTCTAGGTAAAATTTACTACCTTCCTTCAATCTATTTTCTTTCATAAGAATTTTGCCTACAACGACGACCGACAACACGTGTCGTCAAAAGTTTTTGATTTGTGGATCGTCAAAACCGAAAAATCTATGACGGCAAATCATGTCTGTCTGTGAATGTCATGCATGTCTGTCTGTGCGCTACCGCTTATACGTTTTATCCGATTTTCTGAAGAATAGATATTACTTGATCGATTTAAAGGACCGAGAGGCTCTGATTGTGAGTTTGAAACGGATATTCAATTTTTGGGGGTAGTTAACTTAAGCCTCAATAACATTTTCAAAAATGTCTCAAAAATATATCCAAATTTTTGAATGACACTTTGCCCTCGAAATGTGTAAAAGGGGGTTAAGAGATTGCAAGTCTCATTTTTACTGAGTTCCCTGATTTTTTGGCAATTGCAAAAGTTCAATTTTTTTCGGTGGTTTCCTTCAACTACTTCGATTTCCTGATTGAAATCCGTACTCTAAAGACAGATCTTGATGTAAATGTTTCGCACAATGTTTCGAAAATAAGAGACGTTTTCGCGTAATTTTGCGTAAAATGTAGGCAGTTTTTAATTTTTTAAAACATTTTTTGTAAAAGATTGCACTATTTTTGTACTTAAAAGTTTCTCCTCTTATGTATCGAAGAACACTAAAAACTTGTAGTAGTCTTATTTCAGGCGAACTTTGAATTTTCGGGAACTGTAAGCAGTTATATTTTAAAAGTACAAAATTGATGTTAGAGATTTTTGCCTTGAACAAAAGCTGTTCGAAAAAAACATTTCTCTAAAACCGTTCATGTTCAGTTTAAAAACAGTATTTTTTGCGCGATTTATGCTTGAAATTAAGGCAATTTTTAAACTAGTGGTGCTAAAAAAAACATATTCTCGCATTATTTCTAACCGCTTCCTTATGTTATACTACTACATAAAATGTTTTCAAACAGCAATTCTTTTCGTTTCCAGCCCGAACTCAGAGCTTTGGAGTTAACGCCGTTACTATACCACTACGCCACCGAAGGGCCGTATGTATAAAAATGGAGCCGACGCTTAGAAAAGTAAATGTTCGGTTTATGTAAAGTTCCCTCAAAATAAAAAAAAAATATTGGTTTAAAACTCCCAAAGCCTTGAGTGCATTCAGATTTATTGGGGAATGTCAATTTTTGAAAAAATCGGTTCAAGGGTTTAGGCGCTTACTTTCCGGCGCACTATTACATAACATTCCCTAACGAAATACCATTTTAAGGATGAGAAAGTAATACATCTCTTCTTACGAAGTACTTTCTTAAGAGCGAAGAAGTTAAAATTTTGTTCTAGTCACAGTATTTTCGAAAATTGCAAAAATTACTTCTTCGAAGGATTGTGGATGGAGAAAATTTAATTTTTAAACGTCGTCGACCCAAGTTCGCGCCCTCCAGCGCTTCTGTAGCGTAGTGGTGTGGCGGAGGAAGAATCAACTCTGAGGACGTAAGTTCGAGTCTCAGTGCGGAAGATATCACTTTTGCATACTTATGTAGTAGTCTGATATAGCGGGACAATTAGAAATAATGCAAGAAAGTATGTGATTTATGCGATTAGTTTACCATCCGTTGTCACATACGAGGAGAAACTTTAATGAATAAATTTGGTGCGGTTTTTGAGAACTCTTTAGAAATTGCAAAAATTTTAGTCGCAAATTACGCGAAACCATCTGGTTTGTTAAAAAAAATGTACATAACCTTCTTTAAAGAGCAAATTTGTACAACAGACTTTGTGTAAAGCAAAAATTGCCATCTCCAATTTTGCAGTCTTGAAATGTTAACTTTTTGCTGTTTTTGAAAAAACCGAGTGTTCACCGAAAATGGGACTTGCACCAAATTTTTTCACCGTTCCTTCACACATACGAGAATTTAAAAAAAATAAAAATTAGTGCGATTTTGAGAAAATATTTTTTGTGAAAAAATTGTTTAAAAATGTTTTAATTGCCTAAATGTTGGGCAAAGTTACACGAAACCTGCTCATATTTTACAAAAAATGAACTAGAACTTTTAGTAAGATTTGTCGTAACGGAAGAGATTTCATTCAGGAAAAAATCTCAATCTTCAATATTATGGTTGTAGGATATATATGTAATTTATAAATAAATTACACTCTTGCAGTTTTCAAAACAAACTGGAATTTCAACGGACATGAAACCGACACTATTCTTTTAAGCATCCTTTACGATATCGGAGGACAAAGTTTGTAAAATAAAGGGTGGATTCTTGAGAGAATTTTGAAAATGACATCGTTCAGGGAAAATCAATTTTTAATTAGATCGGCTGAATGGTTTAGGAGCTAGCCTTAACCACAGTCGGACAGACAGGCGTTTTGCCGTCAATCGATTATTCGGTATCAAGGACCCTAAAACATGGAATCTTTTTTATATTTAGAAACTGATTTATCCACTTTTTGTTACCAGGGCTCGGCAATAAGTTCTTTTGACGTTTCCCGGCGCACGAGTGCATAACTTTCCCTTCTTACGAAGTACCTTTCCGAAGAGCGAGAAAGCAAAATATATTTTTTCAAAACGCACTCTAGTTTTTTCATTGATAAAACAAAGGGCGGTTAAAAGATTGGCACAAGTTTCATTTTCGTTGAACTCACTGAATTTTTGCAATTGACATATTTAGAAATAATGAAAAAAAGTATGTTCCGTTTGGGCCTGTAGCATGACACTATTTTCTCTATACTAGGGAATTAATATGCGAAAAAGTGAAGTAAGTATTTTTCTGCGCGATATCAAAAATTATTTATCATTATTTAGAAATTATCATGCTATTGTACGAAAAAGAGATCTTATTAGTTATTTATTGGAAGAATTTAACGTTAAAATTATTGGCAAAATTTCAAAATAGCCTTTTCCCTTATTACGAATATTGTTCTTACATTTTGCTCATTGTCTAGGTTGAGGATAAAATATTGCTTTTTTGTGCAATATTTGTAGTTTATAATGTTAATAGGCCAATAAACAGCGAATAACTAACCGAGTCTTTTATGTTATCGGCTGTGTGTGGCATTCAATACTACTCATATTCCTACATGAAACTGGTGGTGCAAAAACAGCAGATATTAATCGCCCTTAGTAATGGTTAAGTAATACTATTTATGCCGCAAGTTCTTTCGAATTAACACATCTCAATCATGGTGTTTTGTTCAACTCATTATAAATCGTAGAACATGGGGTGCAAAAACGAAATATTTTCAAGCAAATACCAACACTCGTTTGACAATAAACTGCGTTCTATACAGATAAACGGTTTTGCCACATATTCTTGCCAAGCAATTTAAAGAAAAAAACTCAGCTAATTTGAGAAAATGTTGAAAATGTCCCAGGGGATTCATGTAAAGTTCCCCAGCAATGATTTTTTTAGCCGAAAATCCGCCTTTTTTCGGGCAGCATTACGTAACTTTCTCCATACAACCTATTTTACTCCGTATATATGTATGTATACGTGAAAGTGAAAAGTAAACTATATATATATATATATATATATATATATATATATATATATATATATATATTGAAACACAGAATGTGTTCCCTTACACTAATTAAAACATTAGTGTAAGTAATCAATATATATTTTGGACTGCGCGGTACGTACGCCAAGCGCTGCGAACAACGACGGGAGCGAGCAACGGTCGCTACCGCCACCGGTGCCACCGCCGGGAGGCCAGCGTGAGAATGTCAGTTACAAACTGGGCAGCGAGCACGTGCAGGCAGTCGTTAGGAGAATCGCGAAGAAGACAGACGTTAGCGGAGCGGCGAAGAGTTCGGACGTGTGGCGAAGAGCTCGCCGTTAGCGCATGAACAAAAGGGAACATGCGATGTGTTCGTAAAGCAATAGTAATTGCGAAGCAGTAAATAAGTGAAGTAGACAATGAGATTATCATTAGAATAAAAGATTCGTTTTGATAGAACAATCGATCGCGCTTGTAGTAATTAGTGTAGTGGAAACTTTATCGAAACTGTGTGGTACGGAACTGGGACCGGCACGCGTGATAGGCGCGGGTTGAGTAATTGAATCCATCGACGGAAGGTGATTCGAGAGAGGTGCAACGCCGTGGTATCAAGATCCGAGTCGGGGAGGAGTCACAAGGTCACCAGCCCAGGACGACCGCCACGCCATCAGCCGCCGACGGCCCACAGCTGCTGTAGAGGTCGGCAACCCTGTCGATACGAGCTGTTCTACGATCATCGAAGGTATTTGGTCGGGGCCCCGAAGGTATGATAAGTGCATATTACACCTAATCTTGGTACCAAGGCAGAGTGTATAAATATTGTCAGATCATGTAATTAACCAATTTGATTTGCAAGTAAATCTTATTCATGATTGTATCTCCATTTATCATTAACTTTCCCAATGTTATACCAACTTATCCAGGGACCCATTCACGGAAAAGATACCCTCCTTTAGTGTTATATTGCAGTGGAATACCCGGCATCACCAGGTACGTCACAGCTGGCGCCCGAACAGATGGAAAGCGTATAATTAAGAAATGTGGCCTTAGGAAAGTTGGTAAAATATTGGAAAGCACTGTGCATGTATTGGTTGTATAGTAATGCAGATTAAAGATAATAGGCAGGCAGTGTAAAGCTCATTATTAGAGGAAACAAAAGTAATAGTACATGTATTAACAAAGCATGCATAAGTCATGTAAGCATAATGAATATTTGATAATTATAGAAATTTTGTTGTGAAATTAATTGTGGGCAGATATAGGAAATTATTTGAGAGTAACCAGTATAAAGTTACTACTGCAGTTACTGAGTTTATGAAAGCCACACATGTACATATTGTAAATGATATAATGTAATAGAATTCCAAATTTTGTAAAACATGTTAATAATGTTTGAATTGCTTGGTAGTTTTTAATAACATGGAAATTAAAGAATTGGGAAGTAATAATAATTCTTGTGGAAATATAAGGGTGGTTAATATTATTGTATAAATTGTGCACATTACTTGCTGGGAATGTTTATTCAGTAGCGCATTGTCCATTGGTAATGGTAAAGTTTATGGAATTTAGTGGAAAGGATACTAGGTCGGGAAGTGTATAGCAGTATTGTGAACGGATATTTTTAATATTCATACAGTACTATTGAGGGAAATTTATGGAGAAGATATGACATGTAATTGTGAGTGATTATTGTGTACATAATATAGTAATAAGTGTATTGAGAAGTAATTCTAAATTAATAGTGGATTTATTAAAATTTGAGAGTATTGTTGTAACAATGTTAATAAGTTTGTCAGCGGCATATATGTAGTCAAGTGGCAATAATATTACTGATTGTAGAGAATATGTTTATTGTATTTTTGTGGTGAGTGAGGGTGTGTTCATCATTAATCTGCATTTGAGATATTAGTGCATTACAACAGTTACGTGTAGTATACAGTGCTGGGGCGGACATAGTAAATTCATAGGATAACTGTTGTATCGTTGTTAGGTGAGGCAAAAGGAAAATTTGTGCGAGTATTTTAGTGAAGCGAGGATCGAACGGATAGCTCAAAGTAACAGAATGGAGGCGCAAAATGTAGTGCTGGACCGGGAGGAGAAGGTGGATGAAGTAAGGGAGATAGATGTAGGAATCGATAATAGCATTTCATCGGAAAGCAGGGATAGTGGAATTGGAAGCAGGTTGGACGATACGTCAGGGGACAGGTTCAATAAAGAGGTAGAAATCACGTCAACGCCGATGAACCAAGCAGCAGGAAATCCAAATCGGGGGGGTGGAGAAGATATTAATTTAGGCGTTATGCAGATGATGATGAAGATGTTCGAACAACTGAATGGGAAATTAGATGAACAGAATGGGAAGATATTGGAAGGACAGAATGAACAGAATAGGAAATTAGATGAACAGAAAATATTCACAGAGGAGCAGATTAGGAAGTTGGCAGAAGAACAGAGTAGGAAATTAGACGAACAGAAATTATTCACAGAGGAACAGATTAGGAAGCTGGCAGAAGAACAGAATAGGAAATTAGATGCAATAGGGAGGCGAATAGGACGCGCTGAAGAACAAATTGAGTTAACGAAGAATGAGATGACCAAAATCGCGGAGCGGGTGGAAATTCATGAGCAATGGACTGCCGAAGAATTAGGGAAACAGAAAAAAGAGCTCGAATCTCAAGTAATTAGTCTGGGGGGAGATTTGGAGAATAAGTTGAACCAGCAATTAGACGCTAAAACTACTAAGCAGGACGAGAAAATTGAAAGGATGCAGTTGGTAGTCAAGGAAGAAATGCAGGAGAATAAGCGGGATTGTGAAGAGAAGGTTGTGTCACTACGAACAGAGATCGAACAAATAAAAGAATGTAAGGCATCCCCAATTGCAGCAAGCGGGACGATACCATTTACCCCTCCAAGATCACTAAAATTTTCAGGAGACGGTAAAGAAAATCCGTGCATATTCATGAGGGCGGCAGAACGACATTTAGCTGTCATCAATACCTCGGAAAGGTGTAAGATACAATTGTTATATTTAATGCTGGAAGGGAACGCAAGGATATGGGCCGATACATTTGATGAGTTTCCCGAATCAGTAAAGGCATTTAAAGATCGGTTCTTTGAGCGGTACTGGAATGAGGAGATTCAAATCAATTTTAAAATCAGCTTGATGAATAACCACTACAACCAGTCAATGGGAAGCTTGCGGGAATACGCAACAAGGCGTATCATGGAATACAAAACGTTATCCCCACCGATGAGCGATCAAGAAATTATATGTGTACTAACGAGACAATTCCCAGTTACGGTGCAAAATATATTACGTAGTGTGCTGCACACCAACTTGGAGAGATTTCAGAACGTGTTAGGGGGGTACGACTTAACTTTTGCAGGCGCACCAAAGAACAGGAATGAGGGGAACGTTAATATGATAAGAACGGAACGGAATCAGGGGCAAGGGAGTGATAGGAGCACTAATTACCAGGGAAATCAACGCGGAAGAGGGGGAGATGGATGGAGACCAGAGCCGAGGAACCAAAGACCGGCCTGGAGCGGACCCAACCTAAACCGCACGGAGTCAAGAGGCGGGGGCGGAAGCGCATCTGACCAACCAGCACAGCCTAGCACAAGCGGAGAACAAGAGCACTATTTAAACCAATAAAGTCCGTGGTGAAAGGTGGCCCCATTACGGACGCGGAAATTGTGAAAGTTAACGTGGTCTCCATAAATACTATACAGCCAGTAACCCACGATGCCCAACCGTGGCAGAGAAGTAAGAGCTCAGCGATCAGAATCAGGAAATGTCCCACGATTACGATGGAATGTGAGGGAGTAGTTAAAGAAGCATTAGTAGACACAGGGTGCACGACTACAGTAGTGTCGGAGGAAATGTACGAGGAATTAAAAGCAAAAGGAAAAGAAATAATGTGTTTGCCTATGAATAGGGCGTATGTGATTGGAGCTACTCAGAAGAAGTCAAGCCCCATCACAAAACAAATAATGTTCCGAGCCATGATTGGCGACCAAGTATACGAGATAGTGGCCCTGGTAGTCAAAACATTATTACACCCGGTAATCATAGGGACGGATTTTCTGGTCGATCACAGAGCAATTATCGATCTAGAACGGCAAGTGGTGGAGTTGGGGAGCCAGGCGATAGGATTCGACTTGGGGATAGACGAAGGATACGAAGTATGCACGGGCGCAGTTGCCGAAGAATCATTAGAAGAACAGCTGAGGCAGCAGACGGAGAAGATAGAGATATTAAATACGCGTCACAAGGAGCAACTATTGCAGCTGTTGATGGAGAATAAAGAAGTATTCCAGAAGAATCGCGCCCCAATAAAGGGATTCACATTTCGAATCCAACTTACAGATACAACACCATTTCGACAGCGTAACTATCCGATACCAGCAGCGCTGAAGCAAGATGTTTCTGAACTATTAGCATCAATGGTAAATGATGGAATCATAAGAAAGGCACAAACATCCTACACCAACCCAATCGTGATCGTCAAAAAGAAAGATGGAGGAATACGATTATGCCTAGATGCACGTAGACTAAATGCAGTAACAAAACCATACAGGGATGCTCCGTTATCGGTGGAAGAAGCATTGCAGAGGTTTGGAGGGAACATCATTTTCTCTAGTACTGATTTTAGTAAAGCTTATTGGCAAATGCAAGTGGCGGAAGAGGACCAACAGTATACAGGTTTCGCATTTGAGGGAATATGTTATGTGTTTTGTAGGGTGCCATTCGGGTTACGCAATAGCGGAGCTGCGTTGATTCAATGCGTGGACAAGATTTTGCAAGGAAAGCTGCAGAACAGGGTTACAACATATGTGGATGACATAGTTTTACAAGCTAGATCAATAGAACAGCATTTTGAAGACCTACGAGAATTATTTCACATATTAAAGGAAAATAATTTAGTACTGAATGTGAAGAAATCAACTTGGTTCACTAAGAAAATAGAGTTCTTGGGCTACGTAATAACCACAGAAGGAATCAGCATGAAGCCGGAAACCATCGAGGAAATCAAGAACATACCACCACCGAAAACAGTTAAACAGGTACGCAGATTCATCGGCACCTGTAACTACTACGCCAGATTTTGCCCACGATTCGCAGAAGCAATGCATCCATTCTACCAACTAACAAAAAAGGACCGAAAATGGAAGTGGGATGAAAAGTATCAAGAAGCATTCGAGAAAGTAAAGGAAATGTTTTATAACAGTTGCTTTATTGCACATCCGGACTTTTCAAAAAAGTGCGTGGTACAGACAGACAGTAGTGATTTCGGTATGGGAGCAATGCTATATCAGGTGATCGACAAACAGGAGAAAATAGTGGCAATAGCTAGCAGAACCTTGAAATGACCCGAATTCCGATTTTCGGCTACAGAAAAGGAGGCGAACGCCATCATATGGGCAGTAGCAAAATTCAAACCCTACCTAAAAGGAAGACATTTTACAATAAGAACTGATCACCAAGCTCTAACATTTTTAAGCAGATGTCATCTGCAGAACGACAGACTGCATAGATGGGTATTAGCATTACAGGAGTTTTCCTTTGACATAGAACATTGTCGCGGGACTCAAAATTATTTACCAGACCTTTTAAGTAGACACGAACCAGGCAGGGACAGTAAATACGCCAACGCCAGGGAATTCCACGTAATGGCGATTGATCTAGGAATCTCGAGATCACCGGTATTCGACTGGAATGATCTCGTCAGGCTACAGGAAAGTGACGACGAGATTTGCAAAATTAAAAGATTCAAGCAAGGACAGATGGCGGAAGAAGAGGCGGAATTCGCAATGTTACAGCAAAAGGAGGACAGGTGGAAAGTAGTACAGGAAGCAGTACTAATTAAAACCAAAGATAACCCGGAAATATGGAGAATTTGGATACCTCAGGATTGCACTAAGGAATTAATCAGATTTGCACACACATCATTGGCACACTTTGGTGCGGAAAAAATCCATCAAATATTACAGTCTCTGTGTTATTGGAAAGGAATGCGGAAACAAATCCGAAAGGTGATAAACTCATGTATGACATGTTTGAAGGCAAAACATCCGAATCGGAAATATGACGGCCCGATGCAGAACATAATACCAACAGAGAAAAACGATTTGGCTGCACTGGACGTGTACGGACCACTGCTTCGTACAAACCACGGTAATAAATACATATTCGTAATCCTGGATGTATTTTCAAAGTTTGTCCAAGTGTACCCAATCAATAAGGTAAATTCAAGGAACTGCTTAAAACTAGTGGAGAGGTTTATTCAAATCGCCGGATCATATAAAAGGATATTATCCGACCATGGAACGATGTTCACGAGTGAAAAGTGGGAAGAAGGAATACGCAGAATGGGGGCAATTCCCATCCACTCGACGGTGCGTCATCCTCAATCTAATCCGTCTGAACGGATAATGAGAGAGCTATCAAGGTTATTCAGAACTTACTGCAAGAATGACCATACAGCATGGAGCAAATTAATTCCGGACATTAACCGCTGGCTGAACCACATCCCTCACGATAGCACAGGAATCTCCCCGTGGGAAGCACACTTTCAAAACAAACCGCCCCACATCTTATACGCGTTGGAGAGACCCGAAATATCGCAAGAACCAACTAAAACATCAGAACAGATATACCAAGCATTAGTGAAGTCAGGGAAGGAAAGGAAATCGAAAGTAAAGAAGAAGATTTACAAGTTCAGTGAAGGGCAACTAGTGTTACTACGAGTTCCCAAGGTATCAAACCCAAATTTGAAGCTGTATGCAAAATTTTTCCCATTATATTAGGGACCATATGTGATAGATAAGGTTACGGATAAAAATGTGGCTAAGTTACTAAATGACAAACAAGAAGTGGTGGGACACTACAATTTCCATAACCTAAGACCCTGTCCCATAGGTATGGAAAATAGTGAAGTGTAAATAAGTGTAATCTTAGTGTTAATCTAAACAATCACGTGTTAATTCGATTTTAGGGTATAAGTGTATATAGGGTTCATGTAATATACAAGACAGTGCAACCATCGGCAGAGACGATGATACTAAAGTGAATTTTTCCGGAGGCGGGAAAAATCCAAAAAAAGAAAGGAGGGGGGTGATGAAACACAGAATGTGTTCCCTTACACTAATTAAAACATTAGTGTAAGTAATCAATATATATTTTGGACTGCGCGGTACGTACGCCAAGCGCTGCGAACAACGACGGGAGCGAGCAACGGTCGCTACCGCCACCGGTGCCACCGCCGGGAGGCCAGCGTGAGAATGTCAGTTACAAACTGGGCAGCGAGCACGTGCAGGCAGTCGTTAGGAGAATCGCGAAGAAGACAGACGTTAGCGGAGCGGCGAAGAGTTCGGACGTGTGGCGAAGAGCTCGCCGTTAGCGCATGAACAAAAGGGAACATGCGATGTGTTCGTAAAGCAATAGTAATTGCGAAGCAGTAAATAAGTGAAGTAGACAATGAGATTATCATTAGAATAAAAGATTCGTTTTGATAGAACAATCGATCGCGCTTGTAGTAATTAGTGTAGTGGAAACTTTACCGAAACTGTGTGGTACGGAACTGGGACCGGCACGCGTGATAGGCGCGGGTTGAGTAATTGAATCCATCGACGGAAGGTGATTCGAGAGAGGTGCAACGCCGTGGTATCAAGATCCGAGTCGGGGAGGAGTCACAAGGTCACCAGCCCAGGACGACCGCCACGCCATCAGCCGCCGACGGCCCACAGCTGCTGTAGAGGTCGGCAACCCTGTCGATACGAGCTGTTCTACGATCATCGAAGGTATTTGGTCGGGGCCCCGAAGGTATGATAAGTGCATATTACACCTAATCTTGGTACCAAGGCAGAGTGTATAAATATTGTCAGATCATGTAATTAACCAATTTGATTTGCAAGTAAATCTTATTCATGATTGTATCTCCATTTATCATTAACTTTCCCAATGTTATACCAACTTATCCAGGGACCCATTCACGGAAAAGATACCCTCCTTTAGTGTTATATTGCAGTGGAATACCCGGCATCACCAGGTACGTCACAATATATATATATATATATATATATATATATATATATATATATATATATAGAGAGAGAGAGAGAGAGAGAGAGAGAGACATTGTTTATCAGTGTAAAATTATTGAACATCATCAAAACATCTTACGACTTGTCATCGCGGTGTATGAAAGGAGCCTTCGAATAAACACGGAAGAATATTTCTTCAAATTTAATATATTCCATTCCGAAATAGAACTGAATGCGAGCAGCAAGAGAAAAGAGAAATCTCAGGGAATTCATTCCTTACAAATTTCTTATATCTTTTAGAAAAATCATTTTCAATAAGCGTGTAATATTTTATACATTTATTCTTAGAATACAAATTACTTACCAAAGGTTATACTGAACATTTTTAAAACGCATGTCCCTACTGATACTTATAAGCGCGAACGGGAATAATCTTTTTTAACTTTTGCAGTGCTGCTTCAGGAAGGTAGACAACTTCTTATTTATTCTTTATAGAACACTGAACGTTCTGTGAAGGATCTACCAAATTCTTCTACGAAGAGAGCTTTATGGCTGCTTTCCGCGAGACGAAGAAAAAGAACGCCTTCTAGGAGAGGAACGGAAAGAAATGGAGAATAAATTAAGGTATCGGGGAGGAAATATTGATGAAATGAATCATGCTAAAGGAGTAAGAAAGTGAGAAATTGATATAATGAAGGAACATGAAGAAAGAAAAAAGATTTAAAATTGTAAACTGAAGATAACATGAGTTAAGACTCCAAAATTAATCAAAAGATGAGAGGGAAAAAGAAAGAAATAAGGAAAAGCGCGTTCAATAGATACATATAGAGGATATGAAATGAATGTTGAGATATCTAAAGAGATAACAGCCAAGAGGCAAAAAAGGAGAAAGAATAGGATGCGAAGGGAGGAGAGTCAGGCAGCGCGAAGGGCAGAGAGCAGCGAAGCCATTGGGGAGTTCGCCTCGTCGTCGTCGGCGGCGGAGCGAGTACGGCGTGGCGCCCGCAGGCCCCCGCGGCGCAGGTGCGCCTTGCCACCCACTCCTCCCCTCCCCACTCCTCCCACCACCCGCCCATCCCGCCCCGCCATGCCCCTAGGCGATCGATAGCCGCCCGCGCCTCCCTCGCGCCGTGCCGCGCCGTCCGCGTCGCCGGCGCGCGCAGCTTGGCGCGACGGCCACCGCGCGCGCTGCCGTCGGCCCGCGCCGGCGCGCGCCCGCCGCCGCGGAGCGCGCTAGTGCGGCGCGAGCCATCGAGGCGCGAGCATCGGCCGGAGCGGGCGCGCGCGCGACGGGCGCGGGATTCAGACAGCAAGAGCAGCAGGAGGAAAAAAAAGAGAGACAGGTCCGAGTGAGTGCGCGGCGGCACACGGAAGAGGAGAGAGAGAGGCTGCGGAGGAGGTGCGGGGGCGGCGGCAGCGGAGCGGAGGCGGCGGCGGCGGCTGCCGCCGAACGGCAGCGGCGAGCGCCGACCCCGGCAGCGTCGCGCAACAGGTGGGTCGCCACGGCCGGCCGGCCGAAAGCCTCGTCGGGCGCCAGGGCCACGCGGCCCGCATGGCGCCGCGCCGCCCCCGCTGCCCGCGCTCGGAGGCCGCCGTGCCACCAACGTGCACGCGGAGGCGGCGCGGCGGCGGCGGCGGGGCTCTCGCCGGAGCTTCTTGCGCGCCGCTTGCGTCGATCGATACTTGCGAGGGGGAGCGAACTCCGATTCGACTTGCCGATGTGGCGGCTCTTGACACATTCACTCGTAACTATAGCAAATACTCAGCTTATGACGTACTGGCATCTTGTGTTTGTTTTCAATATGCTGTGCCAGAATGGATACGATTAAGTCTTACGCAGTTCAGGCGCGAACGTGAATTTGTTTAGCAAGTCAAGATCCATTACTCATAGAATAACAATTCAATAAATACTGCAGTAGAAAAGGACCGGGAATATAATTTGGTGTCTATTGCGTCAAAATGAGTTACTGGCGGACCTTGCTCAAAAGGAAGTAGCTTCTTTCAAGCGCGGATCGACGGGGAGGGAAAAGAGAGAACCCCCACCCCCCTCCCCCAAACGTTTTCAGTTTATTCCAACTTGTCACGAAACTTTCAAGTAGAAATATTATGCGGATAATCATTTAAATAATAAAATCGTATCACTACTTTGAGTATAACCGGCGACATTTTACAAAATCTATAATACGACACATTCGACCAAAACATTTTGAATTCCCTCTCCCAAAATTTGTCTCTGGTTCCGCCCCTGCTTCTTCTCTCATTCTTTACAGAACGGTCAAAGAAGAATACATCGGTAATATTCTTTAGGTATCTACTTTTTACAATTTAAAATTTATTGTGAGGATACTTCATCTGCCACCAATCTCATTTCAGTCGTTAGAAATAATATGCTCGGGAGGAGAGTGTTTGCGATTTTTAACATCTAAATTATGTGCATAGAATTCTATTCGACGAGAATATAATACGCAAGGAGAATAAATTTTAATGAGAAAACTTCGGATTTTGGTGTATAGGATAAAACATTGTATTCATCAACGAAAAGGTATTACAAATATAGTATTTTGTAGTGAATCCCATGCTACTGTAGATTTTGGGCACCTCAGCGTGGGCTCAAGAGTATTAAGAAAGAGACGAAGAAGTCACGAACAGTGAATGACGTTTTGAATTATTCATACAGTATTCCTTTTCTTTCTTCCGTAAAATCAATTTTAATCGCAAATCTCAGAATTTTGTAGTCCCTTTCATACCTGTAATATCATCTTGAACATTTTCTCTCCAAGAAAAATACTTAATTTGATATTTATTTTTACTTTATTCAAATGTGTTGGCGTAAATCAATTACAACTTTATTATAGTCATGATATGCCACGAAAATTTTGAATATCAATGTGGTTCTCTCAAAAGTGGAAAGATTGACACTGTTTCACATTTGAACTGAAAAGATTTGAATGAAGATGGCGTCTGCCGGTGATATGTCGGGAATTATGGTATGGCAGAAGTTAGAACGTCAAACGAAGCTTATTTAAAAGTGAAGTGTATAATTTATACCGAACTGTACATTTTTCTCGTTGCTACATTTTAAGTTTTCAGTAATTTTCAACTTTATATTATCTTGAACGTAATACGAAAACTTGGCTTCATTTCCTCGTAAGGTAGGCACTCATTTAGTTTCCAGGACACTTACGTTATTTTCCAGAGTCAGCGTTAAACTTTGCAAGTATATTCAAATGTGTGAATTAGTATTCTAAACAAAAGAACATAAGCTTGTTTTTTCAGTATGAAAGAACAAGCAACGGAACTCAAAGTAAACAAATAAGTAGATAACATGCTTACGACCTAATAGGAAAATACCTCTTTCAGTATCCATGATATTCAAGGTAAATCATAGGAATATCAGTTAAACGTTGGAGAGGCACCAAAAACGCGAAACCAACCAGAAATGATGATACCTTGAGAATGACGACGATGATGATGGTAGTGAAAATAATTTGGTAATTTTTTGTACTTCTGGCATGGTGACGTGTGCCGATTGGCTATTAAAAAGTTCGTTTTTTTAAATTTCATTTTTCAATTTAATTGGGAATTGCATAAATTATTATTATTATTATTATTATTATTATTATTATTATTATTATTAATAAGTAGCTTACTAATGCAGCTCTTTAGAAAGGTATGATGATCATTTTATGACTATTTGAGGAATAATGAATATGGACCATCGGATATTTGGAGTAATTGTTTATTATACCAACCAACTAAAGAAACGAAATTTAATATTCGTATTAAATTTCAGTTTTAGCATTATAAGAATGGTCTCGGTGCTTTTTAGTGTAGTTGGGGAAAGGAGTATCCATTCAAGAAATATTAACAATAAAAAATAAATAAACTGATGTTATATTATTTAAAGAGAGTAAGTCTGCCACGGTTCATTGAAACATTTTCACACATTACCTATTCACTCTTCCTATACACCCACTCTGAACTTTGTTCCATCATTATTACAGATCAACTCCATGCTACAAAACAATTCTCTTGTTATTTTCTACAGATTTCGTGATTGCCTAGGTCATGCTAATATCATTTTTTTACACTAATATGTTATAGTATTCATCATAAATTCTGTTTGCGACGAAATTGGTTTATGGTTTGCAGCCAACCAAAATTTTTTAACCAATATTTTATGTTCCTGTTTGCAAAATGTAAACAGCTAATTTATCTTCAATTCTTTCGTAGTAATCCTACAAAAAATAATTAGGTGAAGCCCCTATGTCACGTGACTCGGTGACACCGGCCCACCATTCGGGGCGAGTGAGATGTAATTCGACGTGCCTCTGTCTGCTGTTGGGGAACTGCCCATTTTTGTTCCTTTCTAAAACATTCCGAGAGAAATATCAAAAAAGAGAAGAAAAAACGTTTCGGGGATGATTTGAGACTCCTACAGATGTGATCTTGAAAAGACGAATCGATTGGCATTATTTTTTCTTACATCCTTCGTGAAGTATATGTGTTGCGAAAAGATAGTTGATAATAGTGGAGCATGAATTATTAAAACACTTTTGTTCTACTAATTCGTTTTGCTAAACTGATCTCGGTTTCGACGTGAAGGAATGTAGGTAATTAAGTGTCGAAAAATAGGAAACTTCTACTCTAAATGAATTACTCGCACATTAGCTGTAGACTATTAAACTCTTAATAATTGAAAACATTATTCTGAAAAGTGGGCAAAGAATGATAATGGAATTAATTGATAACTCTAAAAGACCGTACTTCAAAGGAAAGTGTATTTTTCCGAAATTGGATTGTTCCATATCTATCAATAAAAATAAGAGCTGTACAAAAGTTAGAAAAGTAGTACTATAAATTCAAGACACGAAAAATCGCAAACCCCAAAAATATTGATTCGTGTCCATTAGTACTTTTTCTGAAAGATTACAATCTCTATTTATAGTGCCCCCAAGAGTCAAACATGTTTCTGAAGCTGTTATTGGCATGTTTTATATTTACCCGAATCTGTAATATGTTGAACACATCCATGGAAAAGAAATTCTACTGTAATTTAAAAACATACTGCATCATATAATTACTGATTTTTTGAAGGGATAGATCAGGCGATTGCTGGTTATTGCATTTATGTACTGTCACAAATCTGTGCACTTAAAAACACTATTCGAACTTAAACGTTTCGCTTCGCTATCGGTAATATCACACTCACACTTTTCCTGCCGCTAGACGAAATGTTAACTGCTTTTAATAGATTGGTTGGAACTCTTGGAAAAGAAGAGTTCCAAATTACGGCAAAGAAGAGTTCTTTCTATTAAAATTAAAAGAATACAATTGATACCTGAAAATTGAGATATTATTAAAATTCAATGTTTATACAAAAATCAGTTAATAAGAGCAAGTGATGACATATGTAGGGTTCACTTTAAATATAAATCTAGCTAACCATCTCATATTTTTTAGAAGATTGCACTATTAAATTTCAGTGAAATACTATTGAGAAGCATGTCTTTGGAAAATAACGAGTACAGCTAAAGGAAGAAAGTTACAAAATTGCCTAAATAGGAGCTGTGTCTTTAGTGTAAGAATTATGAATTAGTGAATGGATGTACACTCCCTGGTATCCAAAAGTGATGGATAACCCAGGCATTAAAAAAAAAGAAGAAAAAAGTTGTCAGACCTAACGACTTGTCACATATTTTTCTATGCATGTCGACGGGCTGTATCCGAATCTGAAACCAGAATTGCGCCACCACCCTCCAGTGGTTTTTAAATCGCCAAAATTCACCGAGAAATTGCATTGTATTGTTTTTGTTTCTTGTTTTCGGGGATTGTTGTTGGATCCAAAGACTTGACCCATGTTTCTCTATGCATGTCGACGGGCTGTATCCGAATCTGAAACCAGAATTGCGCCACCACCCTCCAGTGGTTTTTAAATCGCCAAAATTCACCGAGAAATTGTATTTTATTGTTTTTGTTTCTTGTTTTCGGGGATTGTTGTCGGATCCAAAGGCTTGACACATGTTTCTCTATGTATGTCGACGCGCTGAATCTGAATCCGAAGTCAGAATTGTTCTCCTTGCCCTCCATTTTTTAAAATCACCAAGTGTGCAGTATTGTAGTGGAAAATTTGAGATTCGTTATCACGAAATGAAATGTGTCTGAAGCTAGATGCTTCTCCAATAATCGACCGTTGGTTCTTGGCAATTTGTACCATCGACACAAAACCCTCTACGTGTGCTACTGCCGGAGAGGTAATTACACCTGTCATGTACCCAAAAGATTTAAGAAGAAAAACTACAAATATGCAGATGATGACATAAAATATGTGTAAATATAATTGTTTGCAACCCACATTATAATCCCTTAAATGAGGACTTCGTGTTCATTACGGGATGTGAAATTTGTGGGCACAGGCGAATTCTACGGGGACACGATATGTAGGGGGTGGATGAGATACCCGTGGGAGAAGTGGGGAATTGATGAGGCACAGCTAAGGGGAGCAGATGGACAAGTAGGGAGAGGTAGATCACAAATAATATTTCTTAAGAAGTATTCAACATAATGAGACCTTTTCGAACATTCTATTACGTTTTCGGAGATTTATTTCTTTTGGATGCCCCCACTCTTTGGGCTTAAGTGCAGAGTGACTTAAGAGCAGAAATCCGAAATTTAGAACACATTAAATTTAAGGAAATAGCAAAAATAATTTTTCTCGATAAAATTGAAGTGACTATTTGATTTTATATACAATTTAATTTCAACATTTAGCTATATAAGAAAGTTTTATTTTCTCGCACAATACCTGACCTATAACTTGGCCCGGATTAAGCACGGGGCGATTGTAGTGGTCTCTCCGTGGCCTCCGCAGCAAGAGTCTCGCGAATGTCGTAAAATCGTAAAGGCGCCCCCCCCCAAAAAAAGGCATGGAATAACATAAAAAAGGAAGGGGAATGTAATGAAAAAGTTTGTCATTACATTTCCGCCCATTCTCTCTCGTTCTCGTGAAAGAGGCTTCTCAAAACTGCGGCAAACGAAAAGAGACTGAATTCCGATTGCATAATTGGATCGACTATCCCTCAGATAGTTTCTAACACTCCTCCCTCGCCCTTATGTGCGTCTCACTCAAATTTGATTTTAACGGTAGAGTTCGTAGAGTGAGTGGAAACGTAGTGGGAGTTGATTCCGAAGAAATTAAACGAGCTTTAAACAAACAGAAAGTTCTTTTCAAGTGTTAGAAATATGCTGATTGGGGTTAAAATTGTACGTTTTGTAAATTGTACGAGTTTGGAAAAATTACACGTAATTTGCCGTTTACCGTCATGCCACATCCAATAAACAAAGATTCAGGGGGAGCGAGAATGACATTTGAAAGCACTTTAGAAAAGGTATTTGAAATAAACGCTTTTCTTGCAAAGCCAAAGCATAACAAGTGTTCGAAAAGTTATGTGATCGTAACTGTAATCCGAAAAAATTAGTCTCTTGAAGTATTAATATAATCATTTGGACTCGCCCGGACTCGAGAGAAACGTGTTGTAACACCGGATGGACCACCAGACCTAGTTCTATATGAATTGAAGAAACCTTCTTACTCTTGTCGTGTGTAAAGATAAATTGTGAACTCGTATTTTGAAAACAATATTTCTAATAATGCACGCTATTCAGATATAACGTGCAATACGTAAAATGTAATACGGAACATGTAAGATTCATTTATCAAAAAAGTAAATTATAATAATAAAATTTCGTTGCTTGAATAAAAATATGTGGACAATTTGTAAAAATATAAACTTTTCCATATTGTTTTTTCTTGAAAACATATTTGTAAATAATCCTAAATATCTATGTTCGATACGATTCATATGTTTGCCCTCTTTGTTGTGCAGGAAAAAAAATGTTTTTGTTTCCGTAAATGGGTAAGTTATGATAGTTGTATTTTGTTTTGTTACAGTGAGTAGTTTAATTTTGTGGCCAGTTATGTATTTGAATGGAGATCCGTTATTTTTAAACTTTTTTCTTGTGATATTACGTATGAAATAGAAAATGTAAAATAATAATATAGGTATTTTGTCTAGTTTTTACTACGAGCTTTCAATATTCAGATTTAATTACTGCACAAAAGTTTATTGAAAAGTGTATCATCAAAAACGTTTCATAACAAATGAGGTCACTTATGAAGAAGAAAATCAAATTTATAATTTTCCCATCCCCAAGCAAAATTCTGAACTGAATAATGGAGTGAATTGAGTCCTCACACAAAGTCCGCCCCGGTTCTCCCGAAAGGGATATTCTGGCTCTGCGTATAATACTGTAACGCGTATTTTAGGAGAGGGACTATAATGCAGTAACGTACTGGTCAGGCACTGGATTTTCAAAGTTAGGTTGTTCTATTACGGAATTTTCAGATTTAAAACATTTATTTACCAAGTGCGGAGTTTTCGAACGGGTTCGGCTGCTTTAGAGACTGATATTTTCTATGAGACTTGTATAATCTTGACGCGAATATTTATCTTAATTTTTCTTTTCGTCCATTCGATTCTCTTTTTAATTAGTCATTAGAGATGTGGATGAGATTTTTGTTTTGCCGCTTTGGTGGAGAATTGAGTTCGAGCAGCTCCATCTCATCGCTCTGGAGCGAAATATATTACGTTTGGACCATTGTGGACCGGGGTTTGTGTGCTGAATTTAGTAGGCAGAAAAGTATGTCGATTCACAAGGGCTTTATACGTCATGCAGATTTGAGCCGTGTTACGCGTTTACCAAACATTTACTTTTATGAAATTGGGTTATTTATTGTTCATTACGAATATGTATAATTTTAAATAAACTGAAATCAATTTTGTAATTTATTTTTTAAACCAAGAAAAACGGGTTACCAGAAATAGTTTTTTGGTCGATATTAATATATATTTGTAGAGATAGACTCACTATTAACTATTTAGTTAATTTCTATATGACGATAATTTTAATTATTGGCTCAAATACAATTCCATAGCATAAACTCGGATTAGCGCGGTTCTGCTGAATGGTTGAATGAATTATATTTAATTTATAATAATTTATCAGCTTTAGTAACTGGCGCTTAGTGATGTTCGTGAAAACAAAGTATGTAATGTAATTGAGTAACCCGACGATGAATTTTAGGCTGAACATTTTCCCATTAATTGAATTATAATATTTGAGTAAGTTACAAAATTCTTTGGACTAACAAAATTATCCAGAAGACGCAGCTGACAATGACAGAAGAGTATTCTAGAGACGGCTCCAGATCTCTAAAAGTTGCACGAATTCTTGTTAAAACTCTGATTTTTTCGGATGTATTTTTCTTAATGTAATTTGAGAAGTATATAGCACCTTTTCTCTCTTTAGAAGAGATAATTCATTTTGGAATGTTTCACGCTCAGAAAACACCTTAGGTTTAGTTTTCTGGAATCGTTCCGCAAGTATGAAAATGAAACAGGAATTTTTATTTGCAAGTTAATTGGACACTCACCTGATGAAATTTCTATATTCATTGATGCACTTTCCTTTATATTTTCAATTTTGAGCAATAGCTCTTGCTGACCAAATTGTGACCCAATGGTCACAAAGAAACTGCCAAATATCCGTTCTTGAAATAAAATATCATTGGGGTGTTATTCATTATGTTTAAATGGTTATGAACACTACAATATTTTCCAAAATATTGTGGAAAATGGAATATCGTGATTTCTGTGCGTAATGTAAGCCATTTGTGTTTGATTTGAAAGAGACTGTGCTAAGATTAGTAAGGTTAAGATTTATAATAGATTTAATGCACATTTGACATTAATATATAAACACCACTCACGATGTCGGACATTCCATTAGACTGCAGCAGTCGATTTCATTAGACTACCAGCAGATATTGCGTAATCGGAAACATATACAATCAAATTTTAATTGTTTTTCACAATTAGAGCGAGGGTTTTGAACAAAAATATTAAGCGGGAAAATGCTTTCGTCGGCTGTTCAGTGGGCACAAGCAAAGGGGTGGAGGGGTTGCCGACTAATTGACTGATATATCATCGCTGGTTTTGTATATTATTCATATGATAATAAATGATAAAAAAGTGCAGTTTTCCATTTTTCGATTATTTGCAGAAGTCAAATTTGAAGTGCTTTTAACTTTTAGAAGAATTCACTCGTTTATTTGTGGACTTTCTCAATCCTGGTTATTTGAAAATCCTTGATAATGAATACCTTTCCAAGAGGAGTTGCAAGCATGATTTCGAGAAATGTATAATTACAAAATCGTCAAAAGAGGTAATTGGAAATACGATGAATTTAAATTACAAATCTAAGAATTTATTTTCTAAATAGTAATATTTCAAAGTAATTTAAAGATATGTTATAACTATACAATATAATCAAGAATTCCTATCATTAAATTGTTTCTAACCAAATGAAAATGTAACAGGAGAAAAATGTACACTAAAATGGAAAATATACGGAAATGCAGCATACCCAATTGTCGAGTTTGATCGGAATCCTCGTCAACTAATATGAAAGATGATTTTTGCACTTGAAGTGGTAAGACGCTGCTGACATCGGTACGTGCGACCCTTCGTCTCGAAATAAGCGCCCGTTCGCGCGTTCTGTCTATTGTGGCCGCGTAACGGCCGAAGGAGAGCGTACGAAACTTAACATTTTTGTTCCGGATTCTAATTCTCAAAAGCACTTAAAATTAGTCTGTATGAGCTTTCGATTATGCACTATAGGATGGTGACATTCCATAAAAATCTGTGTGTCTGACAATGTGAGTATTGAAAGGAAGTCTAGGAACAGTGCATTATCATTTCTAGATTCAGAAAATAAAGACCCTTCTATGTTAGAACACAGTAAATACTCCTTACTTAAATCCGATGGGACATCACAATCAGCATAAATGCTGTTTCTGTCTATGGAGTTCCTTACACCTCCTTTACCTTTGCAGGCGGAGAAGAGAATACTTGAACTGACAAAGCAAAAATTAACTTTTGTTTTATTCTCTTGAATTATGCCAGTTAGGTGTATGAAACATTTTTTTGTGTTAAAGTGATATTTTGACACTCAAAGAGAAAATATTATGGACTTCACTTATCATTTCGCGGCAGCGGTGACGCCTTTTCGAGCGATCGAAGACTCGCTCATGCTCCGTCTGGTGCAAGTTCCGTGAATGTGTCGTGTATGGTACTGAGAAAAAGCTGTGAAGCAGCCATCTTTTCACTTGCGGTTATTGCGGTGCAGATCGAGGGCAGTCAATATGAGATTCGCAGTGCGCAAGACGCACTTGTGGAAAGTACGTTTGAGGTTCATCTGTAGCCCGTGTCCAGTCTTCCATCATTGCTTCATCACTGTATATTCCGTCTATGCCGTTATGAACCCGACGCTGCATCAGGCATCAGGGGATCAGGGGATGAAGGCATCAGGGGATGAAGACACCGTTATCGTCTGCAATTCGAATCAATACCCACCCCTGATAGAAGGGAAAGCTAAGGGTTCAGGGAATCTTCATTATAATTAATAGGGAAAGGATTTTAAGATGCACCACCTTTTCAAAAATATAGCTGTTTTCATACAGATAGTTTAAAAAACGTATTTGGGGTGATAAAATGAAGTGAAATGAACACAATTTGCTGCACCTTTTTGCACCTTTTCGTGAGATTATTACATTTTGCCACCTTTTCCCTCCTTTTTATTCTTCAGCACCTTATTCTCTACTCTTTTCTACGCTTCTCTGCGATGAGGCAGAAAAATGCATTTTTTTTCTTCTTGAACAGCCTTCTAAAAGCTTATTTAATGAGAAGTCAGCAATATTAAATAAATATTAAAATATCTTTTACGTAAACCACCAGTAATGAATAGTCCAACAATAATGCTTAATTGACCTGTAAAGTCAAATTTAAATTTTAACAGTGTTGCTGCAACAGTTTAACCCTTTCCCGCTGCATTTAAAGTGCTGCCCAGACTGGCAAATCAGGACATTTAAATGGGTGTGCAGAAATCCACTAGTCTGTGGCTTGAGGAAAATGTTTACCCTTGCCATCGACATCCAATGCAATCCATGCACAATGATACGTATATACTAGAAACTGACTTCGTTAAAACCTTAATATAGGAGTTTCAGCAGCACCTTTTTTGCACCTTCTTGTATGTATTTTCAGAACCTTTTTTGCTCCTTTTACGATCATAATTTGCACCTCAAAATCCTTTCCCTAATAATTTAGCAATACAAGAACTAAGTCTTCAGTTGTGGAGTCTTCTGGCCTACGGACTTTCGGTGTTATAATTAGACCCATTACCCAACTCCGAACGAAACTTTCGTGGGCGCGCAGACAATCGCCAGAAATATTCTTATTCCTGTTTTTACGTCCTTGAACCTACAGACGCCCCCTCCCCCTGCTGAGACTTCTTACTTCAGATGCTGCTACTGTGGTTCTGATCAGTTTCCCGGGGTACTGATCCATCGCGGTGATGTGGCCCGTGAACCCATATCAATTACGTTCTTTACAGTTAGGCGTAGCTAGTAAGCCCATCGCGTTGATACCAGCCTTGGAGAAAGAAAGGATACTATATGACACTGTCGCTGCAACCCGTAAGCCCTGACTCTTGTTTCAGGACTGATACGCGCGTACACAACTTATTAGGCATGGGAAAGAAATGAGGGATAGAATTTGAAGTTCAATGATGATACATGGTACGCTGAGAATACACTATATGCCACTACACACAATATACTTGATGTGCGCGAGATTCAAACCCACAACCCGGAAGTAGCGCGTGAAGGAAGGAGAGAAATGAAATGGTGGGGCAGGAAAGGAGGTTGGGACGGCCTCAGAATGTCACAACACCCATGCGAACATCCACGTCCAAGGCAGGTTCGAACCTTCGACCCTTCGCACAGACTGTTAAGGAGGTCCGCTCCTGCTATCTCAGATATCCAGTTAGGCGGTGTGCTAAGGTGTCGAGTTCGGCTCAGGCAGTTGCAGTGTTTTGTCGCATCCCTGTATTTTGCCTCGTTCACGTACATGCTCTACGATACCTGGTGGAGAGGCGTATTGGTGGGCCAGTGGGGAGCTTAGAGCCGTGCCTGATGGGAGAAGTACTGGACGGGGATACCCTGCTGGGCGGCTTGTAGGTCGAGCGGCGGACTCTATTACATGCATTACATGCATTACGGCCATAACATGCACTACCCTCACGTGACTAATGACGAAAGTATTTGTCGCGCCCGGAAACCTGAAATACTACTTGTCCTCGTTATATTCCCTACACTCACGAGGTAGATCCACGGTGGCTCAGTGGTTGGGCGCTGGCTTCCTGATCTGAATGATCCAGATTCGAATACCGACGTAGGTAGGTATTCTTATCTGGTGTTTGCCATTCAGGGCGACTCTGATGCCGACGGAGCCTCCTTTTTAAGTGAGTAGTAGAATCTTTCATGTGGATAAAGGCGGCCGGAGCGTTGTGCTGTCCACACAACCTCCTCCTTGTGCCGACTGTCGACTATTTGGGTCATCCTCTACCCCCTTGGGCGACATCGCCCTGTGTGCAATTGCACTTTTTTTTTGTACTTGAACACTTCCGAGGTTAGTGGCTCACGCACTCGCTCATTCACCCTCTCGCCAGGCGCGTTTCGTGGGGCGTGTGGGGCCCCTGGCGGCGCGGCGCGTGGGCTGCGGTGCCGCGGGGCGGCGCGGTGGCGGCGGCGGCGGACGCGGCGCTCTATTTCTGGAATGCGCGCGCGCTGCCAAGCGTCAGGTCGCACGCGGGTTGCGTCGCGTCGCGTCCGCGTGGACGCCCCTCCCCCGCCGCCGCCGTCGGCGTCACGCCCCGCCCGGGAGAGGGGGCAGACACGGGGATCGGTGCTGAAGACAAGAGCAGATTTCTTCTAATTAGAGCGGTCGCTTTAGCGATAAAGCCTTCGTGGCGGCGAGTGTTTTCAGCGTAGTAGTAAGATGAAAGAAGGAATCTTCAGGGAAGAGTTGTTAATGCCTTTGGGCCGATGGACGCTGTTGAAATCGTAAATAGAGGTGATCGCTGAGTTTTATGACCAAGGCACTTCTTTGTGATATCAGTCATGTGTCATTTCATACATTTCGTAAAACTATCTTCTTATAAGAAAAAAATAGTTTCTTTGTATATGTGTACTCTACCGCAATCTTTAGTTAAAAACGTTTAGTTTATATTGTCTTTTACCGGTCCTTAAAAGTGAGTTTTCCTTTTGTGGTCTCATTGCCTTGTATCAAAATAACGGTCTTGCCAAAAGGAATTTACCTACTCCATTACCTAATATTCAGTATAGTGCTAATATCAATTGAACTGCCAAGTACCTTTACTGAAATGGTAACCCCAAAATCGATGTAAGGAATAAGTGATATTTATTTACGTCGAAAACAGTTCAAAACTATGTATGACGTGCTATGGAGAGAAGTTAATTTGAAGTTACATTTATGTCCAGAAGCAAAACAAGAGATCCATCTCAGCATTTGCTCGAGGATCAGGGAACTGGACGAAAACCTGATCGAGATGGGGGTCATTTACCCAGAAGCTGAAGCTGAAAATTTAACTGGTATTTTTTTAAATGACGTTTTATTACAAAATTAGCTTTCAAAAAAAGCTTTCTGGGATAACATTCCAAAATACTATGTCAAATAATGGGAAAATGTTTGACGTTCGTATCGTGCTCTAGAGTTTGTATGCAGGTATAATTTGATTTCAACAACATTTTCGGGACGTAATTTTCAGAACTGTTCTCATTGTTTTGAGGAACTTCTCAGTTCGACAATACACGAAGCTCTAAATGAATTTGCGTCACTCGTCGTGTCGTAATTTCTCAAGAGCTCAAAAGCAATATTGAATAGGCGCAAACTAGTTTTGGACGCTCATTCAACACGAATGACCGCTTTCCCGTGCGGAGTTTCCGGCGGAATTACACGCTGTGTACAGCAGGCGGAGTCCGCTCGCAAGTTTCCTTGTGATCAATGGCGAGTGGTTAAAGGGAATGCCTATTATTAGTCTCTTCTCCCGCAACCCTCGGAAACAATGCCTTCGCCCAAAAGGCGGGCGAGTGCTGCGCAAGAGCGCGGCGCAGAAAGAGGCGCGCGCGCGCAGTACAGGGCTGCGCGCAAAGGACAGGCATCGCCTGGCAAGTTACTGGCAGAGAGGCGTGCGGTTTGGCAACGTGCACGAGATAATTTTGATTCCAATATTGCCGATCTCTAAAATGGGGTGAGACAGCTGTTGAAAATTTTGGCCGAAGTAGGTTTTAATAATTTTTGATGGAGAGAATACGCTACTGGTCTCGCTGTCGAATGATGGAAATTTACCTACTGAATTCTTGGAATGAAACCTATAGGTCTCAAAGATATTTGGGATTTCCTGAAAAGTCTTTCTGTTTTATAATATTACGTTTTATATATTAACAATTATACGTCATGCAAACGTTTTTGTGGGGTTACTTAATACCTACAGCAATTGACAGAAGAGAGAACTATTTATCAAATTAATATTATGTTTGTATGCTTTCTTCGTGTAATCATTTTGTAGAAAAACATTTGTATTTGTATTCAGCCATTATATGTCCCGTAAAGGGGAATTGGCTTCGTTGCCGTTAGATTCCTGGATTCCTAGTCGTTCCCCTAACCAGGAAGCCGCGATTCGCTTAACCTTCGTGACTTCACGTAGAAAACGAATTCGGCTAGCATGGTTTCGCAGTCGTGAACTTTCAGTATAACCATCCCAGTATTCGCATGGTTTAGCGAGGGAAACCACGAAAATCCATGTCGGAATGGCTGGCACGATGATTGAACCCGACCTCCCGAATACGATGTCAGAGCGCAACGCCTTTAGCCACTTCGCACAGCAGAAAAAAACATTGCTAGACTGCAGATTATGAGATTCAGGTGAAAATAAAAAACAATAAAATTATTAATTAATTAATTAATTAAACAGTTATTTAATTCAACAGAATTCAATATTTAATCCAGAAATTGCATTAATACGTTTTTCGTACAGGCTTTTTAACCGTCCAAACTGGTCCAAATTGCTTTTGTTCCTTCTACCCCGTAAGTCTTATTTCTATTCTCCACCATTAATACAAAAACTCAGAACTACGTAAACCCGTACAAACGTTGTATGAGTTTAATAGTTCTAAAGACAATCAATGAAATAGATCAAATATTCTTGCTGTTACCACCTCGCTTTCTCGTACTCACATTTCCTGCCTCTGGAGACCAGGTCAATCATTTTCTGCATGCTGTCATGCCTCCGTTTGCAGAAAAAGGCAAAACGCGACAGTGTTCACCTGTTAACCAAATTGGATGTAAGTTTCTTGCTGGATCTAGATATCGGTGCTAGGAGTAAATTGATTATAATGATGGAAAGAAAAGAGAAAGGGGAAAATAAGGCATTATACTAATACAATAGGCAGAAAAGCTCCCAAGAAAATCTTCTAAAACGATTTAGAAGTAATCAATCTGTTCTTATTGTTAAAATTCTTAAAATCTGATAAATATTAAGAAGACATTGTGCCAATCTCCCGGGCTCTTCTCATTAGTAACGGCTGTTCTAGAGATTTTGTCATCTGTGACTGACGTACCTCCGCTTTTTAATTTACCCATTCACCTAATACATTCTTCTCTCACTATTGCAGCTTTTCCCAAACATTTCAACGCCCTTTTAAAAATTGCTAGAGGAATTAATCCCTTCAATCCTTGACTTACAACTGGCTCCTCTGCTGTGATTAGTGATTCCGGGCGCGTCAGCGCTTAAGGTCATTAATCCCGTACGCGTAGTGCATGCTTCATCTGTGAGTTGGCTGCGATGGCGAGATCCGGCGCCGACTTACCCGTCGGCTAGCGTGGTTTTCCCCGACGAGGCATCTCCACCAACTGGGCACCGCCCCAGCCGGGACAAGCTCTAGTCTCCCGGCATGTATGGTAGTGTAGTGCATGTAAGTGTAAACGTGTAAGTTAGGGGGGAGCATAGGACAAGGGAGAGGGAGGAAAGATCGCGCGCGGTTAGTGGCCATTGTTTGGGTGCTGTTCCGCCATTGCGTGCTGCTGATCGGAGAAACCACGGAAAACTACCGATCAGCGCAACCGGCCGCTAGAATTCTCCTCCAGACAGCGGTTGAATCCAACCTAGCTATGTAGGTACTGTCAAAAACCCTGGCACCGTCGGAACTCGAACCCTAGGACCTCCCGGTCAGAGATATTGCAGTGCCATCTAAGCCGGTCTTCTGCTGTGCATAACCTAAGGGAGCCGTTGTATCGATTCACGTATTTGCTATTTACCAGCACTTTCCAATTGTTGACTAATTCCAACTTCCCAATGCTTGATTCTTCCCATCGTGGGAAACAGATTTGCCTAGAATGTTCTCTTCATTCTTTTCGGCGAATTGTCTCTTCCTATTTGAAACACTTGTGATGTGATGTGTCTTATGATGTTGTTGCGGAGAATTCGATTAAATTTGCACATAATTTTGGTACTCTGTTGTTTCACTTGTAGGATATACATTTTTTAAATTCAACAAACAATAACTAATTTCTTGGCAACTGCAAAGTAATGCAGAACAAGATTATTGTTTGATACAGAAACAAAAGAACCGACAGCTCTAAAGTGTAATTTTATAAGATCATGTGTTGAAATGAATGGAAGTGGTTCCCAGAAAATGGGATATTCGACAATATCAGGATGTTAATCAGCTTGTGTCTACCTGCTCTCTGCGGTATGATATCAGATGCATCGTGAGTGCATCAGTTACATGCAAAACCTCGTACAAAAATCTAGGCAACTCGCAACACATTTATAATATTCTCTAAATTAAAATTGCTTTCAAAAAAAGTGATAATACTTGGCCTTTGTCACATCCGGAACCAGAGGAAGAGAGTACAAGTTTACCCGTTCATAAATGTCAAATATATTGAACAATATGAGGAGAAGAAAAAACATAAAAGTTTCGCAGACATTAATGACATTACCCTAATTGACGTTCGTGCAGACGGACAAAAAGTCTTTCTTTTCCAAATCCACAGTATCAGTTACTTGTTGAACTATTATTTTTCATAAAAAAGTACCTTTCTCAAGGATTCTGCTTGATTTCATTGTAGACTTGGCGTAAATGTCCTTCAATTGAAAATTGTAATATATTTTAGGTAATCCTGCATATACGCCTATTAATTGCTTCAGCCAGTGTCGTTTTTTTCTTATTTCTAAACCACTATTTAGTCAAACTGCGTGTGTAGTATTGCGTCCCTATATTTGAAAGTGCAATGAATCGCTGATTCTTCTTCGGCGAAATGCTGCCCGTAAGCTGGTCGCCAGCGCCGTCGCCAGGCCCGCGACGCCCCCTTTGCGCGTTCCGTGGAGAAGAGCCCCTGCTTGTCGCTAGGAGCGGCCTCTGCTCATTAAGTAGATGGCGGGCATTCACTGACAATGGCTACAGCTCTTACTACTTTATTCTATTTTAGCAAATGATTATGGACCTGCGTCTATGCTTGAACATTTCTCAGGACTTTCATTTTATACATCATAATTCTCTGCAATATATTTTTTAGTAGTGAAAAAAATTAAAAATAGAATATCATAATTTTCTTCGTGATGAATTTCCTTTATAACATAGCGGCACAATTAAAATCACGATGACAAAATCTGAGTAACTGTATAAAAGAATTATTGAATAAAAGAGTAACTGAATGAAATAATAGCGAAAACAGAATAACTGAAACAATATGGAATAAAAATAAAGATATAATTTATAATAATTTTCGTTTTAAGAATTTTTTTGATAAAATTCTTGAAAATTTGGGAAGACATATTGTGTTGAAACTACTACATTGTCTATAGTATTAAAACATTTTACCCACAAACTGAACACTACGACCAGAACGGTCAATTCAAAATCAGTCAGACAGTTGACCATCTGATCATCAGGGAACGCGTCCAACCCTAAATTCTCTCCGATAGAAGAGAACCAATTGAGTTCTGAAGGTGCGGAACGATCAAATAAAACTTAACTAGACGCCATGCCATATGTTGAAACGGTCAAGGCCTCAACAAGCGGATCGGCTATGGAAAGATTACTTCAAAACGACAACGGAGATATAAAAGCGAGTGAATATGATGAAATATTGGACTGCGCCTGTCCCAGACCACTTCTGCATAACAGACCCGAGCAGGAGTGTTTCGCAAGAATCATCACCGCCTCACCGTAAGTGAAAGAATGGACCCAATCAATCAATCAATCCTCTGTATTGAGTACATCCCTTGTTCCCCGCTGACAGATAGGACTATTATTACTACATTATTTTATAATTTTGAATGTTTGTAAATAATGTTCATGGTATTTACAGAAGGGTTGTACAATTTTGCCTATTTATTTTAATAGCCCACATTCATCTCTTGCAACTACTAAGTACAGTTTGTTACTTTTCCGTGCACCAAGACATCATAACGACGCATCTAGAACGTGCCCGTGAAAGCACAATTGATGCTCTTTGAGCCTGGCACAGGGTTGCCTTCGCGCAGGCACGTCCTGACACCGATGAGCATCAATCTGCTCCGTGTTGTTCGAGCGCCCTCGAGGGCCGGCGCGGCGGCGCGACGGAGCAGCCTCAACGAGGAGTCGTTTCAAGCGCCTCCTCCCACTTCACAGGGTGCGCCGCCCAGTTGGCCACGTCACATACCTGTCGGGCATTGGAGATAAACGGAATTGGATGGCAGGTCAATATGACGCGGCACTCGGTTTTTTGGGCTTTCGAAATGAAGCTTCAGCAGTTTGTCGCGAGATTGGGTCGTTCTGCGTGGGTGTCAAGCTTCTGCTTGGGAGCTGTTCATTCCGAATAATTGCTTGTAGGTGTCAATATTATTAAGTGAGCGTGTGACACGTGAAATATATTACTTTTATTTTTAGTGGGTGATTTGGTCGATCGGTCTCTCATTCTAAATCACTAAGTAAAATCGTATTTATGGCTGACTGAAACTTACACCTACGTTTAAGTTGATGTCATTCTTCCATTTGCCGTGAATATTCTTGTCCCTGTCGTCAATCAACTTCAGAAAAGAGATAATATATAGTTACGGAAATTGGGAAATGAAGATGAACTAGGATACGGGAGAGAGACCTTTTTCTTACCTTGGTAGAGCCATAGAGCGCCGTTACCATATTCACACCACCGATCTGCGCACCACTTGCCTTTCGCAAAACTAATGTCGATCGTGGGCGAATTGTTCGCAGTTCTTCTGTTTTCGCCTCCTTTACCTACCGACAGGCGGCCGGCGTGAAGACTGCGTCTGTTAATTTCTATTTTCTCTCATCTGTTTTGGTTGTAATTGTAACTTGAGTTGCTTTCAGCGAATTATTTTTGCGAAATGGCTTCTGAGAAATCGAAACAAAAATATAAAACAAATCATCAAACTAGCACGTGTATTTAATTCGAAATTGAATTTAGTTTGATTTTGTAGATACCTCAGTCATCCGTATTGCTTGCTTTGCAAACAAAGCTTTATTGTCATCAAGAAATATAATTAGGAACGACATTCCTCTTCTTTCGGCAGTACTAATAAAGCCTACCCTCCCCCCCACCCCACCCCCGCGGGCTGGCTCAACAAGCAGTGGGCCACACCGATTGCCCGCAGATAAGCGCTGTACCAGGGCACGCCAAATGGACAGCCCTCTTAAGCAGCATTTCTCAAGACTGTCGCCATATCCCTGACTTCTCCAAATTGTGGAATAAGGGGAGAACAGACGAGTTGTCCAGAAGGGCAGTGCGCTCTCGAAGTCAGAATAAAAACAAAATGATGCTGCATTGAGAACGTTTCAAAATACCGTATAACCACAAACGTTGTTGCGAAAGAACTCGAATGTGAACTAAAGGGAAAGAAATGCAATGTTCGGGTCAGACAAAAGATAACAAACCGGCGAAACTTGGAGCATCTGCTACCCTTTTTAAGGAGTTGCCGAGCGAGGAGCCTCGATCCTCTGATGCTACACCTACGCGCGATAATGTCCCTTGATAATTAAAACTTTCAAAAAAGACTAAAAACTCATCTAAGAAGCGAAAGAAAGGTAATCCTTCCGGTGAATAAAGTACGTAAAATGACTGTCTTGTACACGATTACACGGCAATAAGTTGCGAGCGATTCACTGATCTAATGTCTCCTGTCGTAACTCGAAAGTTACTACGCACTTGACAAGTGGATCAGAGCAGAGCGCTGTCTTATGAACTATCTCTACTAAATGTAATATGCAAACACCCCTGCTTTTCACAGGACTCGAATACACAACCAGAACTCAGAAGGGCTGCCAAGCCGCTTAGGTATATTTTATCTCTCGTATCGTATCGAAATGCTTGCTAAGTATTTGATTTCCATTTTCAGATTTTGTGTTTACATTTCTTTTTGAATAAATGTATTCAGTACTACGTAATTTTTCGTTTTGTATACAACTAACCTTTACTTTTAGGTTTTCCTTTCTCATTTAGTTATTTCGTGTTTATTTTGTTCTAAAACAACAAAGATATGTAAAGATTTTGAATCTTATTTCAAGAACCTGCAATCACTGATAATAGCAATATTAATAATAATGATAGTCAATTGTTAGTTTTGACATCCCGCATTCGTTACTTCGAAGTAAAACAGCAACATCGTAACGTTTAATTCAAGAAAAGTTACATTTAGGTGGACTAATAGCGTTTAATCTTTTCACTCATTTGCACCACTAAATATCTTTCGTGCTGCAGGAAAAATAATATTTTTTGAGAAATTTATTGGTCTTCGTGTACAAATATCGGCTTCAATCTCGTGCAGATATTTGCTGTAGTTAGTTGATTGTGTAGAGAAGGCTAATCGAATATTGAGTAAAGGATATCCTGTTAACGGAATAAGGTTGTTAGATGAGAATCATGAAATGTGCATTGGTTTTAAATTATGTAACACATCACTGAATGTTCCAATGCGTAGTACGGGTAGTACTCTGTGAGCTGCCGGAGTCACTTTTCCTCATAGCGGATGGAGTCATTGTGTTACACATGGACTATGGACTCTTGAATTTTCTTTCCCGGCGGAATAAAATTTAAAAAAAATAGGTTGTTCATTTCTGTTATGTAGTTGAAATGTTATGCGTTGCATGTTTGTAAATATAACAGAAAAAGCATGGAGCCACATCTTCTGGGATATAGCTTGTAGAGAGTAAAAATGCGGAAAGTGGAAGTAAGACAGTGGGATTTATCAGACAATAGCGGTCGCATCTCAGCTAATGTCAATGGACTTGTGTATTGTCAGATGCTGTCCGGTAACAGAAAACGAAAGAGCTAGTTTCGTTTGAAAATCACGTTTATCAGAATGAAATACCTCTTCGTGACCATGTTTTATGTTTTTAGAATCTTTAGAAAGATCAAATTTCATAAAAAATTGTTTTTAAATGTTGGTAATATTTATAGAAATTAAAGTTTGCACTTATTAGAGGTAATGAAAAGCAGGAAATAAAGTAAGAAAAATGTATGTGAAGTAAAAGAAAGAAAATGGCATTTGTGCAGATTATGCAAAGCATGTGGAAAAAAGGGAGGAAATCCGCCAATAAGGGAGTCATGGAGGACATGGAGGAAAATATCGGTGAACGAAGAAAGAAGGAAATGAAAGGGACGAGAATGAAAAGAGAGGTTAGAGAAGGGTGAAAGAAAGAAGAGAAAAACTAAGATGAGTATTAAAGAAACAATGAAGCGTACGAAAAACAGAAGAGCGAATGAATGGAGGCGAAGGAAACGATCGGAAAGAAGATGTGGGAAGGGAAAGAAGAGTGCCAATAAACAAAAAAACAAAAAAAATGTTGAGAGTGAGATAATGAGAGAAAAAGGTAGTAGAATAAGAAAACAGGGAAGAGCGAAGTATGAGGCGGGACATGGGACACGGCAGAGCCAGCGCTTGCAAGCGCCGCCCGTGGAGCCGCGTGAGTGAATGGGCCTCTCACGTGCCTCCCACGCGCAGGCGTCGGCGCAGCGACCCGCGAGGAGCACGAGGAAGAGCAGGGCGCATTCCATCGCCCTCTGCCTCACGCCGTCGAGACCGCCCCTGCCGCCACGTCCACCGGGCACACAGTATTCGCCTCGGCCAGCGCCGCCGCCCACTACATCTCACCTCCGCCTCCGCTCCCAGCGGCGTCGTCAGCACTACGCCTGCCACAGACGCCACCTGCTCCTCATCCTCCTCCTCCTCTGCCGCCGCTACCGCAACCTCCCTCTCGTCCTTCTTCTCAGTCACCAACTTTGGCTCCTACTCTTCTCCTCCAACAGTGACGCAATCTCCACCTTCTCCGCCTCCTTCTCCATCGCCACCGCCTCCCCGTCTCCTCCCCACCTTGTCCACCGGCAGTTTCGCCGCCGCGCCAGGCTGCCGCTGTCTGGCGCTCACGAGGGGCCCCCCAGTGCCCGCCGCACGACCCACGCAAACACAGCTGCGTCTGGCGCCGCCGCCGCCGCTGCTAGGCGCCACGCCGGGTGGCGCAACGCCCAGACGCCGGGTGCCGCCGCCGCCGCCGCCGCCGCCGGAAGCCGTCGCCTTCCCGGTAGCGGCGTCTGGAAAGCGAGCGCCAGCCAACGCCCCCGCCCCCCTGCCCCCTCCCAGCCAGCTGACGGGCGGATACAGGCTGACGCACCCACCAGCTGACATGCTACCCAGACGTGTGCCGCAACCCGCTGCGACAACCAAGATGCACATTGCGTTTGTTGAGGAACCAACAACAGTATATCTGCTTCGATGGACGAGGACATCACGATAACAGTTTGGATGTCAAATATATCCCGTGGATTGACGTTTGGAGAAAAGTTCTTACAATATTACCTTTACTTATAAGTTAATGCCTTTTAAGAATCATTATAACCGTATACAGTATTTGAGTAACAGCAAGTATCCACGCGTCAAGGTTAGACCACTTCCTGACCACCAAACGCGACATATGAGGTGTCATTCCACCTGTCTCGGTCTCCTAGTGGGAACTGAAAATTTGTATTTGGATCCACCCGGAAAATTCTAAGAAAGTTCCAAAAACGTGTTGTGCGATCGTATTTCTAAAAATGTGTTTTGCGATCGTATTGGTTAGGCCGGGAATTAAACCAACGCCACCTCTATCTAGGTCCTCTATCTAGAGTTTGTGGTGTTATAAACTCTTCAAAAATTAAGTATCAAATGTAGTTGTAGACGATTTTGCGACAGAATTTTTGGAAGTAATTGAGAATGAACTTCTATTACAATTAGAAAATAACACTGAAGAATAGGTTACAGGTGATCTTTTATGTGCAAAGAATATTCAGATCATTAAAATGTTCATTTTTTTGGAAACGGAATAGTTTTTGATTAATTTTGGCCTGAAGTTAATGAAATGTATACTTTTTTCCAAAAAGCCTGCTTCAATAGTTAATTTAATTTTTTCTAACGATTAAAGGAGGCATAAATATTGTGGAAGTCGCGTTTTTGCTGAACTCGTGAATTTCAGAAAAGTAAGTTAGAAATAATGCGAGGAACCAGTTTTTTTAAGCGTCGGGAAAAACTGTTTACAGCAATGCGAGTAGTGGTGTAACAGTAACGTGGTTGATGTGTTTACTCCAAGGACCTGAGTTCGAATCTCTCTCTATCTAGAGAAAATAACATTCTGGATGGGAACACTTCAGGTTAGTGTTGTAGAACAATTTTGTAAAGCTGATACAAATAATGCGAGAAAGTATTGTGTTGTAGCACTAGTTGGTTTCTCTGTTAGATGAAATGGATACATAAACATCCACTCAATATCGGGTTACTCACTACTTTTATAAGTCGCTCGTTCCTAGCTCGTGTTGTAATGTGTTTTATACTATAAAACTAGTGGTGCTAAAACAGCACGTACTTTCAAGCTCGTATTTTCTCGCCTGTACTTTCACGCAAAATCACGCGAAAAATACTCAAATTTTCGAAAATTTGTACGTGACCTAAAAACCTTCGAAGAAATTTTGAATTATTGCAATTCTCGAAAAACGGGAGTTTTTAATGAAATGAGGCTTGCATCATTCTCTTAAACGTCCTTCACCCTATCCAACAAAAAAATGTAATAAAAAACGATGAAAGCCACTTTTAAAAAAAATGAAACTGTTCAAGGGACTTAGTTTGAAACTGTCCAAGTTTACCCAAAATTAAAATATCGGTTTCAAATTCAAGGGGCCACGACATCAGTCAAATCGATTGAGGAATATGAATTTTGGAGAAAATTGACTGAACGGTTTAGCCGCTAGCGTTGTTCACAGACGGACAGACAGACCAACGATCGATCGACCGACCGAACAAAGGAACGAACGATCGATCGATCGATCGAAGAAACGAACGATCGATCGAAGAAACGAACGAACGATCGATCGATCGAACAGACGTTTTGCAGTCATTCGATTTTACGGTATCAAGGACCCACAAAACATGGAATCTGGCTATACAACATGTTCAGAGTTCTTTTTTCTAAATACGAAACTAGATATATCCACTTTTTTGTTTCCAGTGCCCCGTAATAAGTTTTTCCTGGCACAAATTTGTTGTTTCTTCGCGCAGCATTACATAACTTTCTCTCTTCTGCGTAAAGAGAAACTAAAAATCAGTAAACAACTGTAACATAAGGAAAAAATCCTAGAAAAATGTTTTTTTATAAGAGATGGTTTCATCCCTACGAAATTTTGTAAAATACAATATTTTTGGTGTAAAATATTACTTCTGTTTACCTATCCAATTACACTCGTGTATTAATTCCCATGATCACTCAATATGGACCTCGATAGGGCCTACCGTTCGCCATGTGATTCTAAACACGGCTTCCTCTATAGTGTTCAGTGCCTCTTGCTATAGAACAGCACGTAACCGCCACATAAGGACGTGGTTGTGTTCGGGTTACAGGAACAAGATCGTGCTAGTGATAGAGACTAGGAGACGTCACCGAAATCTTCTCTTAATTCCTTTAGGACTTAGGATATGCATCAGACATTAACCTGTCTTCATCTCGAAAATTTTACATCGAATATTACCTTCCCGACATTCAGTTCATATAATCGTTGGGTCAACAGATTTCAGCAGGTAAATTGGTCGCTACACAGGAAATTGCTTCATTAATATGTTAAATACGTGCATTGTTCGATTATAAAAATAATAAATATAAATAATTTTAAAGTGTTTTTGAATTTTGTTTTCTGAGATCCCCCTTCGCACCACCACCCAAGGGGCCGTGCCAAATTGTTGCTCAAGGCCCCTTTCACAGTAAATCCTGCCCTTACAATGGCGCTTATCTGGTCTAAACCAATTTTTTTTTTTAATTTATTTCTTCTCGTTCGACCTGAAGGTCTTTCGAGGGTTTTCGGTTATTACATACTGACATTTTGGGATTTGGGCATTCCTGACAAATTGAGATTAGATTTCTCTGGCTCGTTTAATTCCTTGTTTGCTTCTAGGAGCTGCTGGGATTTATTTATTTTTTTTTGTGGGGAGGGGGGGAGGGGGAAGCTGTTATGGATAGCCCTAGCGGGCGATAGGAAGGGAACGTGCTAGGTTATATTTAGATGCGGGATGATAATATTTGTTTAGGGGGGTTTTAGCATGTCTTTGGGAAATTTGGACTTGATTCGGCTTGGGATATTTGCTGTTCGACCTAGTTGGAATATCTAAACCAAATACGAAGGGTTCAATGATTAATACAGATTACAGATATTATATAATCTTTTTACAATGTTTTTTCATCTTTTATCAATATTTTTGTTATTATGTCATATTTTTAGAATCGTTTTATAATTGAACGAACGTGTGATGACATGTTTCAGAGTCGAATCATTTATGTATATTATTTTGTTTTATTTTACTTGTACTAATTTCAATGAGTGATGCCCCTGTGTCAAAAATGCAATTGTTGCAATTTTTACAAAGGTTGGTTTCAGTTAAATGAATTCTAGAAGGGAAATAAAGTGTCATGTACACAGAGAACGTGTTACATTTTCCTTTCGTTTATTCGACATCCACATATAAAAGCCCAGACTATCTGAAGGTCTATACCAGTCAGATAATGTGAATTATCTAACTGTCGGATACAATCTGGTTACGTGTTTATGAATGAAGTTATGCAATAAAATCTGAAGAGAAAAGTAATGTCAGAGTGTAGTTGCTGATAAATAACACCTGGGTTCGACTTCTTTTGGCACTTTACTACTGTAAGTCATTTAAAAAAGTATGTTGTATATAAATCCTATTAAAAGACTATTGACCGTGAGAAGTCTTGTGGGATATCCTCAATGCGCGTCGTGCTTTGGTGACCCCTGAGCTGGAGATAAGGTCCAACCACTCGACCGACACGCGGCCCCCACTTCCACCTCCAACTCCGCTCTGCGCCGCCGGCAGCCACGCTGCCTCGCTCACGGCGGACACGAGCTCTCAAGAGAGTTGACTCTTCGTCAGGAAGTCGCTAGAAATGAAGGGTTGGGGAATATAGCTATCAAATTGGCTTGAAACGTTTCACTATTGTATCGTTGTCTTGCAGTTATTCCAATGCAAATCTATCGTGCCGTCTATGGAATAAAGCGAGACTGTTATCCCTTAATAGTTTAATTTGTTTGATATATTCTTGGTTGGTTACTTGATATGTATTTAATTATGGTAAAAGGAGTATGTTTTGAGGGAATAACATAGTATTTCACAATTTCGTTTAAAGATCTTCCTATGGAAGTAGAGAGATGTACAGCGAGTTAATGCAGGAAGTTACAGTACGTAGTGTAAGTAACGCATAAACAAGTAACTAGCGTCTTTTGTTGCTAATTTCAGTTGTGTCTTGGAAATAATTGCTGATCTATTAGAAAATAATGTTATTTTTAACAGGAAGCTTGAATGATGTTTATCTGTTGTAAATTGAGAATAGGCTCGTAATAATTTCCACACCTGCGCGTCCTAATTGAACAGTTTAGTAACAACTCGTTGTGACAACAAGGTTTTATAAATGGCTCGAAAAGAGTCACATCTACCCATAAAAACATAATTTCTTATAGTGACTACTTGATTGTGAAGGTTGATAATGAGATATTTTCCTGAAAGGAAATCAGGAAATGTATACGTTATTTTACAATGGGAATGAGCGTGGTTGTCAATGGAAGGGTCACTGCAGAGGTATAATATCGGAAATAATTGAAGCGTTTTCAGGAGAGGAGAAGTTCTGTCAGTTTACTATAATTTTTGTTTGAAATTTTTTTTAAAAGAGTCAGTTTTGTTTCAAAGACAGCATCAAGATTTCGCTTGCGTTGCTTTCTTCTGTGATAAAATCTATTTACTTATTTATTAATAAGACATTACGATTTTTACTATTGACAGGAATTTGACTTCCTGATTTATAGTATGATACACAATTTTGCCAGCTATTAATATTCTAAATATTAAATGTGTAGTTTCTAAATTCACACGTTTTTTTTGCGACCGGAATGAGCGTGCTGTCAATAGAAGAGTCACTGCAGAAGTATAATACTGGAGCTAACTGAAGAGTTTTCAGTAGGCGGGTGAAAAGTTGTGTTAGTTTCCTATCATCTTTGTTTTGAAAGTTTACACATCTGGAATAGTACCTCTATAGTGACTCTTTCATTGACAGCTCGATCATTCCGATCGTAAAAGAACGTGTGAATTTAGAAACTACACATTTAATAAATAATGTGTAGTTTCTAAATTCAGTGAACGACTGTGAAGAACGTCTGATATTTAGTGAATAACAGTGCCGATACGATAAATTTCTTTCTATAGATTGACACACGGGTGTCGTAGCCCACAGATCAGCCGATGTATTCCCATTTATCAAGGAAATTGGAAAATTGAGGTACTTCATCTTGACTCTGCAGGTGATAACGGTAATCGGCTTTCATCTTGCGCCTTGTTATGTGCATCTACAACGCTACACATATTCAAGAATGTCGGTTTTCAGGACAGTAGAACATTTATTTGACATGGGTCAAATATAAATACAACTACTATGTCGAAAAAAATAGTCTGATAAATCTAATTCACAAACTATGAAACTATATCTACTTTTCTCTGTAAAATATTTCGTGTTGGGTTCTTTGATTTTGGGGCAGAGACTTAATAGAAAACCAAACGTGCTGTTGAGAATGTTGTGTAGTAATTCAATTTATAGACACATGCTATTGTTTATGATGATGGTCAACTGAAACAAACAATCCGTAATAAATTGAAAACATTAGAGACCAGTCAACATTACGAAGTTACAAAACAGTTCACTTTTTAATTGGCCACTAACCCAGTACTAACGTTTTGTAATTGTAACAGCACTGCATACTTCCCTCCTCCTGACAGCACATTCTGGTAAGGCCGCATGGCAGCGGCTCTTGAAGCCGACAGAGGCGATAACGCAATGAATCACAAACAACAGCCATCGAATCACAGCTGCGTTATCGGGCGAGATAATGGCTGCGCCGGCGGCGTAAAACAGTAGCGGCAGTAGTAACAGTAGCACCAGCAGGAAAGGGGATCGCCCCGCGCGGCTCTCCTGCCGCGCTCCAAGATGAGGGACACTAGCGGCTTGTTTTCCTCCTTTTCGCAAAAAGTGATCTCTTAGACAAAACAGTTTAGAGTAACTCGTCTTCGCTTTCGCCTCCACCTTCACCTCTGCCTCCGCCTTCGCCATCAGCTCCGTCTGCGTCTGTCTTAACCTTCGTCTTCGTTTTAACCTTCGTCTTCGTTTTAACCTTCGTCTTCGTTTTAACCTTCGTCTTCGTTTTAACCTTCGTCTTCGTTTTAACCTTCGTCTTCGTTTTAACCTTCGTCTTCGTTTTAACCTTCGTCTTCGTTTTAACCTTCGTCTTCGTTTTAACTTTCGTCTTCGTTTTAACCTTCGTCTTCGTTTTAACCTTCGTCTTCGTTTTAACCTTCGTCTTCGTTTTAACCTTCGTCTTCGTTTTAACCTTCGTCTTCGTTTTAACCTTCGTCTTCGTTTTAAAGTTTCCTCTTTGTTTTAAAGTTTCCTCTTTGTTTTAAAGTTTCCTCTTTGTTTTAAAGTTTCCTCTTTGTTTTAAAGTTTCCTCTTTGTTTTAAAGTTTCCTCTTTGTTTTAAAGTTTCCTCTTTGTTTTAAAGTTTCCTCTTTGTTTTAAAGTTTCCTCTTTGTTTTAAAGTTTCCTCTTTGTTTTAAAGTTTCCTCTTTGTTTTAAAGTTTCCTCTTTGTTTTAAAGTTTCCTCTTTGTTTTAAAGTTTCCTCTTTGTTTTAAAGTTTCCTCTTTGTTTTAAAGTTTCCTCTTTGTTTTAAAGTTTCCTCTTTGTTTTAAAGTTTCCTCTTTGTTTTAAAGTTTCCTCTTTGTTTTAAAGTTTCCTCTTTGTTTTAAAGTTTCCTCTTTGTTTTAAAGTTTCCTCTTTGTTTTAAAGTTTCCTCTTTGTTTTAAAGTTTCCTCTTTGTTTTAAAGTTTCCTCTTTGTTTTAAAGTTTCCTCTTTGTTTTAAAGTTTCCTCTTTGTTTTAAAGTTTCCTCTTTGTTTTAAAGTTTCCTCTTTGTTTTAAAGTTTCCTCTTTGTTTTAAAGTTTCCTCTTTGTTTTAAAGTTTCCTCTTTGTTTTAAAGTTTCCTCTTTGTTTTAAAGTTTCCTCTTTGTTTTAAAGTTTCCTCTTTGTTTTAAAGTTTCCTCTTTGTTTTAAAGTTTCCTCTTTGTTTTAAAGTTTCCTCTTTGTTTTAAAGTTTCCTCTTTGTTTTAAAGTTTCCTCTTTGTTTTAAAGTTTCCTCTTTGTTTTAATGTTTCCTCTTTGTTTTAATGTTTCCTCTTTGTTTTAAAGTTTCCTCTTTGTTTTAAAGTTTCCTCTTTGTTTAAAAGTTACCTCTTTGTTTTAAACTTTCCTCTTTGTTTTAAACTTTCCTCTTTGTTTTAAACTTTCCTCTTTGTTTTAAACTTTCCTCTTTGTTTTAAACTTTCCTCTTCGTTTTAAACTTTCCTCTTCGTTTTAAACTTTCCTCTTTGTTTTAAACTTTCCTCTTTGTTTTACACTTTCCTCTTCGTTTTAAACTTTCCTCTTTGTTTTAAACTTTCCTCTTTGTTTTAAACTTTCCTCTTTGTTTTAAAGTTTCCTCTTTGTTTTAAAGTTTCCTCTTTGTTTTAAAGTTTCCTCTTTGTTTTAAAGTTTCCTCTTTGTTTTAAAGTTTCCTCTTTGTTTTAATGTTTCCTCTTTGTTTTAATGTTTCCTCTTTGTTTTAAAGTTTCCTCTTTGTTTTAAAGTTTCCTCTTTGTTTAAAAGTTACCTCTTTGTTTTAAACTTTCCTCTTTGTTTTAAACTTTCCTCTTTGTTTTAAACTTTCCTCTTCGTTTTAAACTTTCCTCTTCGTTTTAAACTTTCCTCTTTGTTTTAAACTTTCCTCTTCGTTTTACACTTTCCTCTTCGTTTTAAACTTTCCTCTTCGTTTTAAACTTTCCTCTTCGTTTTAAACTTTCCTCTTCGTTTTAAACTTTCCTCTTCGTTTTAAACTTTCCTCTTCGTTTTAAACTTTCCTCTTCGTTTTAAACTTTCCTCTTCGTTTTAAACTTTCCTCTTCGTTTTAAACTTTCCTCTTCGTTTTAAACTTTCCTCTTCGTTTTAAACTTTCCTCTTCGTTTTAAACTTTCTTCTTCGTTTTAAACTTTCTTCTTCGTTTTAAACTTTCTTCTTCGTTTTAAACTTTCCTCTTCGTTTTAAACTTTCTTCTTCGTTTTAAACTTTCCTCTTCGTTTTAAACTTTCCTCTTCGTTTTAAACTTTCCTCTTCGTTTTAAACTTTCCTCTTCGTTTTAAACTTTCCTCTTCGTTTTAAACTTTCCTCTTCGTTTTAAACTTTCCTCTTCGTTTTAAACTTTCCTCTTCGTTTTAAACTTTCCTCTTCGTTTTAAACTTTCCTCTTCGTTTTAAACTTTCCTCTTCGTTTTAAACTTTCCTCTTCGTTTTAAACTTTCCTCTTCGTTTTAAACTTTCCTCTTCGTTTTAAACTTTCCTCTTCGTTTTAAACTTTCTTCTTCGTTTTAAACTTTCCTCTTCGTTTTAAACTTTCTTCTTCGTTTTAAACTTTCCTCTTCGTTTTAAACTTTCCTCTTCGTTTTAAACTTTCCTCTTCGTTTTAAACTTTCCTCTTCGTTTTAAACTTTCCTCTTCGTTTTAAACTTTCCTCTTCGTTTTAAACTTTCCTCTTCGTTTTAAACTTTCCTCTTCGTTTTAAACTTTCCTCTTCGTTTTAAACTTTCCTCTTCGTTTTAAACTTTCCTCTTCGTTTTAAACTTTCCTCTTCGTTTTAAACTTTCCTCTTCGTTTTAAACTTTCCTCTTCGTTTTAAACTTTCCTCTTCGTTTTAAACTTTCCTCTTCGTTTTAAACTTTCCTCTTCGTTTTAAACTTTCCTCTTCGTTTTAAACTTTCCTCTTCGTTTTAAACTTTCCTCTTCGTTTTAAACTTTCCTCTTCGTTTTAAACTTTCCTCTTCGTTTTAAACTTTCCTCTTCGTTTTAAACTTTCCTCTTCGTTTTAAACTTTCCTCTTCGTTTTAAACTTTCCTCTTCGTTTTAAACTTTCCTCTTCGTTTTAAACTTTCCTCTTCGTTTTAAACTTTCCTCTTCGTTTTAAACTTTCCTCTTCGTTTTAAACTTTCCTCTTCGTTTTAAACTTTCCTCTTCGTTTTAAACTTTCCTCTTCGTTTTAAACTTTCCTCTTCGTTTTAAACTTTCCTCTTCGTTTTAAACTTTCCTCTTCGTTTTAAACTTTCCTCTTCGTTTTAAACTTTCCTCTTCGTTTTAAACTTTCCTCTTCGTTTTAAACTTTCCTCTTCGTTTTAAACTTTCCTCTTCGTTTTAAACTTTCCTCTTCGTTTTAAACTTTCCTCTTCGTTTTAAACTTTCCTCTTCGTTTTAAACTTTCCTCTTCGTTTTAAACTTTCCTCTTCGTTTTAAACTTTCCTCTTCGTTTTAAACTTTCCTCTTCGTTTTAAACTTTCCTCTTCGTTTTAAACTTTCCTCTTCGTTTTAAACTTTCCTCTTCGTTTTAAACTTTCCTCTTCGTTTTAAACTTTCCTCTTCGTTTTAAACTTTCCTCTTCGTTTTAAACTTTCCTCTTCGTTTTAAACTTTCCTCTTCGTTTTAAACTTTCCTCTTCGTTTTAAACTTTCCTCTTCGTTTTAAACTTTCCTCTTCGTTTTAAACTTTCCTCTTCGTTTTAAACTTTCCTCTTCGTTTTAAACTTTCCTCTTCGTTTTAAACTTTCCTCTTCGTTTTAAACTTTCCTCTTCGTTTTAAACTTTCCTCTTCGTTTTAAACTTTCCTCTTCGTTTTAAACTTTCCTCTTCGTTTTAAACTTTCCTCTTCGTTTTAAACTTTCTTCTTCGTTTTAAACTTTCTTCTTCGTTTTAAACTTTCTTCTTCGTTTTAAACTTTCCTCTTCGTTTTAAACTTTCTTCTTCGTTTTAAACTTTCCTCTTCGTTTTAAACTTTCCTCTTCGTTTTAAACTTTCCTCTTCGTTTTAAACTTTCCTCTTCGTTTTAAACTTTCCTCTTCGTTTTAAACTTTCCTCTTCGTTTTAAACTTTCCTCTTCGTTTTAAACTTTCCTCTTCGTTTTAAACTTTCCTCTTCGTTTTAAACTTTCCTCTTCGTTTTAAACTTTCCTCTTCGTTTTAAACTTTCCTCTTCGTTTTAAACTTTCCTCTTCGTTTTAAACTTTCCTCTTCGTTTTAAACTTTCTTCTTCGTTTTAAACTTTCCTCTTCGTTTTAAACTTTCTTCTTCGTTTTAAACTTTCCTCTTCGTTTTAAACTTTCCTCTTCGTTTTAAACTTTCCTCTTCGTTTTAAACTTTCCTCTTCGTTTTAAACTTTCCTCTTCGTTTTAAACTTTCCTCTTCGTTTTAAACTTTCCTCTTCGTTTTAAACTTTCCTCTTCGTTTTAAACTTTCCTCTTCGTTTTAAACTTTCCTCTTCGTTTTAAACTTTCCTCTTCGTTTTAAACTTTCCTCTTCGTTTTAAACTTTCCTCTTCGTTTTAAACTTTCCTCTTCGTTTTAAACTTTCCTCTTCGTTTTAAACTTTCCTCTTCGTTTTAAACTTTCCTCTTCGTTTTAAACTTTCCTCTTCGTTTTAAACTTTCCTCTTCGTTTTAAACTTTCCTCTTCGTTTTAAACTTTCCTCTTCGTTTTAAACTTTCCTCTTCGTTTTAAACTTTCCTCTTCGTTTTAAACTTTCCTCTTCGTTTTAAACTTTCCTCTTCGTTTTAAACTTTCCTCTTCGTTTTAAACTTTCCTCTTCGTTTTAAACTTTCCTCTTCGTTTTAAACTTTCCTCTTCGTTTTAAACTTTCCTCTTCGTTTTAAACTTTCCTCTTCGTTTTAAACTTTCCTCTTCGTTTTAAACTTTCCTCTTCGTTTTAAACTTTCCTCTTCGTTTTAAACTTTCCTCTTCGTTTTAAACTTTCCTCTTCGTTTTAAACTTTCCTCTTCGTTTTAAACTTTCCTCTTCGTTTTAAACTTTCCTCTTCGTTTTAAACTTTCCTCTTCGTTTTAAACTTTCCTCTTCGTTTTAAACTTTCCTCTTCGTTTTAAACTTTCCTCTTCGTTTTAAACTTTCCTCTTCGTTTTAAACTTTCCTCTTCGTTTTAAACTTTCCTCTTCGTTTTAAACTTTCCTCTTCGTTTTAAACTTTCCTCTTCGTTTTAAACTTTCCTCTTCGTTTTAAACTTTCCTCTTCGTTTTAAACTTTCCTCTTCGTTTTAAACTTTCCTCTTCGTTTTAAACTTTCCTCTTCGTTTTAAACTTTCCTCTTCGTTTTAAACTTTCCTCTTCGTTTTAAACTTTCTTCTTCGTTTTAAACTTTCTTCTTCGTTTTAAACTTTCTTCTTCGTTTTAAACTTTCCTCTTCGTTTTAAACTTTCTTCTTCGTTTTAAACTTTCCTCTTCGTTTTAAACTTTCCTCTTCGTTTTAAACTTTCCTCTTCGTTTTAAACTTTCCTCTTCGTTTTAAACTTTCCTCTTCGTTTTAAACTTTCCTCTTCGTTTTAAACTTTCCTCTTCGTTTTAAACTTTCCTCTTCGTTTTAAACTTTCCTCTTCGTTTTAAACTTTCCTCTTCGTTTTAAACTTTCCTCTTCGTTTTAAACTTTCCTCTTCGTTTTAAACTTTCCTCTTCGTTTTAAACTTTCCTCTTCGTTTTAAACTTTCTTCTTCGTTTTAAACTTTCCTCTTCGTTTTAAACTTTCTTCTTCGTTTTAAACTTTCCTCTTCGTTTTAAACTTTCCTCTTCGTTTTAAACTTTCCTCTTCGTTTTAAACTTTCCTCTTCGTTTTAAACTTTCCTCTTCGTTTTAAACTTTCCTCTTCGTTTTAAACTTTCCTCTTCGTTTTAAACTTTCCTCTTCGTTTTAAACTTTCCTCTTCGTTTTAAACTTTCCTCTTCGTTTTAAACTTTCCTCTTCGTTTTAAACTTTCCTCTTCGTTTTAAACTTTCCTCTTCGTTTTAAACTTTCCTCTTCGTTTTAAACTTTCCTCTTCGTTTTAAACTTTCCTCTTCGTTTTAAACTTTCCTCTTCGTTTTAAACTTTCCTCTTCGTTTTAAACTTTCCTCTTCGTTTTAAACTTTCCTCTTCGTTTTAAACTTTCCTCTTCGTTTTAAACTTTCCTCTTCGTTTTAAACTTTCCTCTTCGTTTTAAACTTTCCTCTTCGTTTTAAACTTTCCTCTTCGTTTTAAACTTTCCTCTTCGTTTTAAACTTTCCTCTTCGTTTTAAACTTTCCTCTTCGTTTTAAACTTTCCTCTTCGTTTTAAACTTTCCTCTTCGTTTTAAACTTTCCTCTTCGTTTTAAACTTTCCTCTTCGTTTTAAACTTTCCTCTTCGTTTTAAACTTTCCTCTTCGTTTTAAACTTTCCTCTTCGTTTTAAACTTTCCTCTTCGTTTTAAACTTTCCTCTTCGTTTTAAACTTTCCTCTTCGTTTTAAACTTTCCTCTTCGTTTTAAACTTTCCTCTTCGTTTTAAACTTTCCTCTTCGTTTTAAACTTTCCTCTTCGTTTTAAACTTTCCTCTTCGTTTTAAACTTTCCTCTTCGTTTTAAACTTTCCTCTTCGTTTTAAACTTTCCTCTTCGTTTTAAACTTTCCTCTTCGTTTTAAACTTTCCTCTTCGTTTTAAACTTTCCTCTTCGTTTTAAACTTTCCTCTTCGTTTTAAACTTTCCTCTTCGTTTTAAACTTTCCTCTTCGTTTTAAACTTTCCTCTTCGTTTTAAACTTTCCTCTTCGTTTTAAACTTTCCTCTTCGTTTTAAACTTTCCTCTTCGTTTTAAACTTTCCTCTTCGTTTTAAACTTTCCTCTTCGTTTTAAACTTTCCTCTTCGTTTTAAACTTTCCTCTTCGTTTTAAACTTTCCTCTTCGTTTTAAACTTTCCTCTTCGTTTTAAACTTTCCTCTTCGTTTTAAACTTTCCTCTTCGTTTTAAACTTTCCTCTTCGTTTTAAACCTTTTTTTTCGTATTAACCTTTGTCTACGGTGTTACTATTCTCAACTTTTGTTTTGATCTTTAGGGTCGTTTTCATCCGAACTTTCGTCTTCATCATAATTGTCTTAGTCTTGGTCTTAATTTTCGTCTTCGTCGCCTTAATTTTTGTCGTCTTCTTCATTTTTGACATCGTCATCTTCACTTTCGTCGGCGTCGGAAAATAAGGAAAATTAAACTCTCTACACCATTTATTGCACTCACGTTTCTAATAAATATATTAAACGCTTTTGTATTCCACTTTCAATGGAGAGGGCAACTCCACAATGTGTACAAAAACGATGAAATTTTCCTCTACGACGAAAACTGAATAAAAAATCGATTGAGCAAGGAAAGTTGCAATTCTGTTTTAGAACATGTTCAATACTTATTATTTTGGAGCGGATTTCTATGATTTTGCATATTGTCGTATGCTTCAGAGAATAGCTTGGTGAAACTGCATGACATTCGTTAAAATTGAATGCTATATAGATGAATATGCTCGAGCCTGTTTGTTCATATTTGACCACTATTTCCCGTTGGTGCATATTCGTGTAATTATAGGCGCACATTTTTCATATATCATCAAAATACAGACTGTTATGAAAGAAGAATGAATATTTGCAGCCAAATGATCTGTGCTATTTCAAGAATGCACCTCTAATTTTCGTGGATGTGGAAAGATGCTTATCGATGTTCAAGACCCTGTTGGTAGGAAATCGCCAGGTTTTTACGTTTGACTATATCGGAATAAAATTTGTAATATACTACAATGCAGCACTGAAATTGTAAAGATAAAGGGAAGTTGTAAGATAAAAATGCATTGTCGTTTAGCTATTACGTCTTTTTCTGTAGATAATAAACTTTTTTGCAAATGGAGGATATTTCTTGATATATTTTTTAAACCAGGTAAAATAAATGCAGCAATGCATACTACAATGTACTTCACTAAGGTGAATATTTTCTTCTATTGTTTCTTCCGGAAAGTAAGGTAGATTTTATCGTGTTTGCTCAAAAGTGTATCTTTTCATTCCAAGAATGCTTCTGTTGAAATTTATTCAAGAAAGGTTTTTGCAGGAAATAAAATATTGTTTATTTGAAGTGTATATTAAAGTGTATTTTCAGAATTTTTAGATCATAATCGCACATGTTTAAAAGCATATTTCAAGATTTTTGAGGACTTACAATCCTCTCCTTAGTTATTAATAACAGAAATCCTAAAAAAACTCTCAGTAATACGTACTTGTTAATCCATCAGTTATTAAGCTTATAAATTCTACATTTCCATTTACACGAAAACTTTTATACATTCTCTTCATTTTTATCACTTCATTTTTATTCTCGCATACTACGAACTTCTGGGGTAAAGAGAAAGTTCTGAAAAGCTGTACCGAAGCGAAGCGCTGAAGCGAAAGGTAGCGATTTTTCAACAGAAAGACTCATACTATTTCTGATACCAAATAAGTGGTGCAGCAGTACGTACTCAAATACTTCCTGGAATGCATTGGGTTGGTCAGAACCCACGTTTGGTGATACCAAAAATTGGTTTATCGCAAAACTTGTGTCCGTCTGTGGACAGCACCATCGCATAAACCGTTCTGTTGATATTCTGCAATATTGATATTTATTGATGGGAGTGGCCGAACTTGAGGTCCTGCAAATTTGAAACGGATATTTTAATTTTTGGGGGGTATTTTACGTGAAGTCTCAACGATATTTTGGAAGTTTTCTCGAAAAATGTTTTTTTTTTACATTTTCGTGATGTAGAACGAATAACGCTTATAAAAATAACGCATGTGACATTGTCGTTGAAATATCTGAATTTTCGAAAATTGCAAAAGTTAAAAAATACGTTCGACGTTTTCAAATACATTATTAATGGTATATTTTTCCCATCGATAAAATATGTTTTTTTAAAAGTAAATGTCCAAACAAGGGCATGTACTTTTGCATGAAACTAGCGGAACACGACAGACGTTGTTCTGCCCTTCATGTCCCTCTTTCTCCTTCCCTCTCACTTTTTCTCTCCGACTCTCTCTCTCTCTCTCTCTCTCTCTCTCTCTCGCTCTCTTTCCGTCTCTCTCTCCATCTCTCTGTTCTATCTCTGTGTCTCTCTCTCTGTCTCCGTCTCTCCCTGCCCCTTCCTGTCTCCTTCTCTCCGTGTCTCTTCGGGTCACACGGCAACGCTCAGTAACAATGAAGCCCAGTTCGAGTGCAGTTTGAATGGAAAATTAATTAAAATTGTTTTTGAGTTTTCTTCTGCAGTGCCATTTTATAGTTACTATTTTTAGAGTTACTATAGTATACTATTTAGAGTTACTATTTTTGTTTTAAGCCAACTGCACATCCCATTAAGGGCAAGGGCCTCCTGCTTGCGCAGGGAGTTATTAATCTTCCTTATTAATTAAAGGACAGCACTTAAACTTTCTGGGTGAAAAAACACGTAGATGTGCCAATATATATATATATATATATATATATATATATATATATATATATATATATATATAAATGGATTTTGGTATATAAAAGGGCGGTAAACTCCGACATCGTGTCACCGACCTCCATGAAAGTTTAAGTGCTGTTGATTTTGTTGTGCCGTTCCGGATAGCCGAGATCACTGTACCCAAGTATCGCCACCAATTCAATCAAACAAGTCACAGGCTTCATAGTTTCATAGTTCTTTTATCATTTTTTGCACTAATGAGAAATTAGTAATATAAATCCCATGTATTTATTATTCCTTCTCTCCCAAGGACAATAAACGCGTATGAAGCAGCAGAATTCACGAGATTTTCCTATTAATAATAAACGGCCAACGGTGCAAGTACGAATACAATGAGATTCTAGCTCAAAAAGAGCTAGTGCCTCTCTCAGTATTTTCTTTATTTCGTTCTCTCCCGTAGACACGCTATTGTGCACGCTGCCGCCCACCAGCTCCGTAAGTGAATACTTGCCCCAGCACATTTTCCCCGAGCAGCTTGTGGATGACCTACAGTCTTTGCAGAGGTAGCTCTATTTCGCAGAAGTCCATCATCAGCACGGGACCCTTTCAGTGCAGATATTAAACATTCCCACTGTAACGTCGTGGGAGGAGTGGCTGAAGAGGCACAGATCGCAAAGAGGAGATAAGTGACGTGACCTGAGAGGAAAAATGTGATGGGAAGGGCGTGACGTGACGGGAGAGGAAACATGTGATGGGAAGGGCGTGATGTGAGAGGAACAATGTGTCGGTAGGGGAGGTATGTGTTGGGAAGTCAATGATGTGACGGAATGGGAGTGATGTGACAGAACGGAAGCAATGTGTCAGGTGGAGCGCGTTGTGAAGGGAGGGGAGACATGTGTTGGCAAAGGAAAGATGTGCCGGGAGGGGCGCGATATGACGGAGCGGCAGGGTGATGGGAAGGCGAGGTGCAGGGTCAGCGAAGCTGCGATGCAGTGAGTGTGCCGGCTGGCGAAGTGGCAGGCCGGTGACATGGCGGACTGGCGAGGTCGCAGTGTGGCGAGGTGCGAGATAGGTGAGGTGATGGTGAGGCGGGGCGGCGCGGTGCGGTGGAGTGAGTTGGTTGGTTGAGGGGGGGGGGGGTTGGCGGTGGGCGGAGTGTGGGTGTGGTCGCTGCGCAGGAACTACACGCCCCGCCCCGTCACACCCCGCCCCGCCCCACTCCGCCCCGCCCCGCTCCGCCCCGCCCCGCTCCGCCCCGCTCCACGGCGCTCTATATCGCCCCGCCCCGCTGCGCTCCACTTCGCTCCCCCTCGCCCCGCCCCATTCCGCCTCGCCCCTCCCCGCCCCACTCCGCCCCTCCTCGCCCCACTCCGCCCATCCCCGCCCCACTCCGTCTCTCCCGCCCCACTCTGCCCCGCCCTGACCCGCCTCACTTCGCTTCGCCCCGCCCCTCCCTACTCCGCCTCGCCGCGCTCCGTCCCGCCCCGCCCCGCCCCCTCCCGCCCCGCCCCGCCCGGCCCCGCCCATTCCGCCCGGTCCCGCCCCCGGAGCGGAGTTGAAATTGAATTCCTGACACATTCCAGCGGCTGAATGGCGCATGAAGGCTCACGCGACTTTTCCCGCGCTCGCCGCCCGCCTGCGCGGTCACTGGCCGCCCATCACCGCCCGCCGGCCGCCGGACACCGGTCACCGCTGAGTGGACGCCCTCACGTGTGGCCTCGTGTGAGCGGGCGGGCTCGTGCGTGGAATTCATATGTGCGCCTTGAATGCGAGAGTAGGTTTCGGAAGATATTGGCCACGAAATTGAGTGCGTAGGGTCGCCGCGTGCTGGTCATTTTTGGGCCAGAAGGGTGGACGCGGGGTCCAATTGTGCACGGCACACTCAAATAATATAATACTAATATTGATCGAATTTGTTTGCTTATGTTTTTCCACTGTCACGCGTTGATTGCCTACAACATTACTAATTTTCCATTTTTCCATGGTGCTCATTGGGAATGTCAAATTATTATTTAGTTCTTAAGAAATCACATTAAAGATTTTGTTCTTCCTTAGAACTGCTTGAATGTCTCGTCCTGTCAGATCACTGCCCAGATTACATAAGACATTAGGACACATTTGGGATTATGAGAATTTTTTGTTTTGACACATTGTCTAAAATACACAATTACTGTACAAACAATTACTGTATTTGTAACTTCAATTTGAAGGAAGTTTTTAATCAAAACTGAAGGACAATCAACTTAAAAGACAAAAGTACTCTCAAAGACAATCTCACTTCATTTAACGCAATCGCGATATCACACTAAAATAATGTCTAATCTAACCGATGAAATAGTGAATGAAGACCAAAATTCGCGCGAGCATTTAATTGTAAAATGTAAATATAAGCTAGAACGCATTTTAAAATTGATGACGTTATTGAAAAATAATCAAAGTTTTGATAATGAAACTGTGGTGCCATTCCTCAGAACCAAGTGAGTTTTGAAGAATTTTATAGACATCTGTTACGAAATATTTTGTGTGTCGAATGTTATTGAACTCTGTTGTATACATACTGGAATTTTATTCGTGAAGTGTCAATTGAATCAATTGTATAATCCAAAATCAATTATTTATATCTACACACTATATGCTTTTCTTTTATGTGTGAATGTTTTCCCATTTTATATATTGGAGTGTGGGTGGCGAATGTTCTGAGAGAGAATACGTTGGCTGTTGATTTTGACGGGTCGAGCTTGATTTTCCATTTTAGGGACCAACCTTCTATGTTTCTCAAATGCAGTTAAGTTTTATTGCAAGTGTGATTTAATACATGGTTGGATATGAAGATGGCAGTATCATAAGCAAAATGTGCTATATATGTGTCGGAGGAGGATCTATATCAGATGTGTAAAGGTTGAAAAGGGTGGTTGAAAGAGGGATCTTTAGGGAAGTCCTACTTTTATTTTGCAGGGGTTGGAAACGTACTTCTCGACTGTTATGTAAAACGACTGTAATCGACTGTAAATGTGCTGTCTGTTATAAAACTTTTAATGATTTGTAGTAGGTAACTTGGGAGTGCCTATGGTTTTTAGCTGAAATATTAGACCTGGGTGCCAAACTCAGTCGAAAGCCTGTGAAATGTCTGGACGGTGGCTACTGTATGTTGTTTGTTTCGGAAGGCAGTATGGATTTGTTCGGATATTCGAAGTAGCTGGTTTGAGGTGGGTAATGTATTGACGAGGTTGCGTAGGTAAATTTATTGATGAAGCCAAATTGGTGTTTCGGTATGGCCAGGATTACGGGGGTGTATTTTGGGCATTTTCCATATTATTGGATAGTATCCTTTTCAAGAATAGAATTATATGTCCTATTAATGTAGGCTCTTGTGTTTTTAATATAATTTTACTTATTTTATCTGGACAAGAACGCTTTTTAATAGATTGATTAAGTTTTTAATTTCATTTGGAGAACTGTATTTTATTCCGTGGGGAATATTATTGTACTACTTGTGATATAACCATGTGAGCTGTATTTTTGGAGTGCTTTTAGGAGTGAATGATTGCGCAAAGTATCAGCCATGCCATCTGAATTCTCTATTGGTGCATATTTTTTACCTGATGCTTTTTTTAAAGGTGGTATAGTTGTTTTCTTTCAAAGGATGTTTTGATGAATTGCCAAAGAGAATTGTTTGTTGTGCTCAAAGATTCTACTAGTTTATTATAAGTTAAGTGGTTAAAATATATTGCTCTTTTAGTTATTGCAGTTAGTAAGTTTAGTTATTTTTTAATGTGAGGCGAATTTATTACACTTTAAAGTCTTCTGGTTTTGATTTTAGTTTTCTTTAAGTTTAGTTGGACTTGGGTAGATGTATGTTGGATCTTTTTGTGATACAGGGAAGTTTGTTGCCTTGCAGGGATTTTTCTGTGCTAATGATTATGATTTTTAAGTGTGAGATTGCTTGTTCAGTTTCCAATAGGGCATTTAACATTTTGAATTGTGGTATTTTATTAAGGATTATTTTTAAAACGTTTTTCAATTAATGTGTGTGTTTGATTTGTGGGTGGGGTTGCGAGGACGGAAGTTGTTGGGTTGAAATGATGACAGGGTGATGATCTGAATCGAATTAAAAAATGAGAGAACTATGGAATTTGACTTGTGTGTTAATTACAATATCCAGAATATACGGAAATTTGTTTGGGTCGCGGGGTTGGTGTGTTGGTTCAGAGAGAGTGTGATAGGAGGGGGAATAGTGATCTATATTAGATGTATGAATTTTGATTTTTGGAGGTTTGTAGGCTTCTATGACAGTTATTATTCCGTTCTCTAGCGCACATAATGGCTACTTTTTCTATTCCAGGGATATGGGGTAAGTTGGTTTGAATATATGGTACAGATTTTTCGATTAGTATTAAAACACTGCCTCGATTTGAGATTATGGTCTGATCTATGATTATTATATCCACGTAATTAGAATGCATCTTGTGTTTTTAAAAGTGCCCTAATAATGCCTGCTAATTTGATTTCTTTGGCTTTTAGGAAGTACGATAATTCTGTTTTCTTATTGTTGATGTCGTTGGCATTCCAAGTTAGTAGATTTCGTTTGTTCTTAATGTGTTGTATTGCCATGATAGCTATTGAAGTAAGATGGCAATGAAGTTTGTGTATTACTGATAATTGCTGCGATGATTGAGTTGATAATGTTTACGATATGAAATGTAATGGAATTTATTGGAGATTGTATGAATGAATTACTATTATTGCTGTTATTATTAAAGTTTGTGTTGTTTGGTTCTGGTCGGTTTTGGTTGGGTTGATAAAAAAGATTGGAGTTGGAGGTTGTAGATCGGACGAAAGTAAAATTTGGAGTGCTGTTTGTGGGTGGGTGGTATGGGAAATTATAGAAGGTAAGCAAGATGAGGTGTTATTGTTGGGCCTCTTTTTAGGGTTGGTTGGTTGTGAATTTGTAGATGGCGGATCTACATGTTCTCTGTGTGAAGGGTTTTCTACTGAGCGCAATTCTCAATTGTGAGCTCCGTTAGGGGATTGCGGTTCAGTTGTTTGTAGAATGGGCATTCGTCACAGCGAACGTCTGCACGATGTGACATATTGCAGTTTTTTTAAAAAAAGGCGAAATGAGTACAATTGTCTCTTTCTGGGTACCCTTTCCACTACCGCCCTATCATGACCCATTTAATTCTCTCCCATTCCATTTCATTCCTTTCAATTCCATCCAATCCATTCCAATTCATTCTATTTTATTCCATCTCGTTCCATTTCAATCCATTTTATTCCATTCTGTTCTATCCCATCGTCCCATTCCTTTTCATTCCATTCTGTTCCTTCCCTTTTCATTACCGTCTAATCGTTCCGCCCCTGCTTCATCCTTCCCCGTTCCTTTTCAATTCAACTTATCCTCACCCGTTCCTTTGATTCGTCCCCAACATTACCCATTCCATTTTGCTCAATCCACCCTAACTCATGCCATTCCATCCCATTGCATTGCATTGCATTGCATTCCATCCCATCCCATCCCATTGCATTCCACGTCATCCCACCTTCCCCATCCCATCCCATTCCGCCCCCTTCCGCGTGACTCTCCGTGCCCCTCGTCTTCGAGCTCCCCCGCGCCCAGGGTGGTTGAGCCTCGGCCGGGGCTCTTTTAATTTCATTCGCCGTCTAATAATAGCGCAGGTGGAAATCAATAAGACGATTCGTTATCGCATCCGCCTCGCCTGCCAACGTCCCACGCACGCCTTTTCGAAAAACGCTTACTAGATCAGAATCCGATCTTTTACTTTACAGATTGGACGGTGACAGGCCTCTCAGCAACTCTCTTTTCTGACTTTTTAGTTTATTTTCTTACTACTCATATTTGCACATTTTTCTGCCAAAACTCATTAATTTCAAAAATTGAATTATTAATAATTTTTTAAATAAAATATTGTAAATATTTTTCGAAAACCAAGGTAGGAACTCTGAGAAAAAAGTCAACACATCTAGAATATCTAGTCGAGAAACTATAACATTAGGAAAGAAAGACGGGACGAGTGAATGGAATCGCAAGCTCATAGGGGAACAGGCGAATAAGAAATGTCATGGGCGTGAGAAGAACACTCGCGCCTACAGAGAGAACGGGTATTATTTATCAAGAATGCATTAAAGTGCTCATAGAGTAGAAAAAAGTGGCAGCCCAATCATAGAAATTGAGAGGGCCGCCTTAGCGTGTTGTCTTAAGTTTATAAAAGGTGATTTTCGGCTTTATTATCAATTGCAACTATCATTTTTAAAAACTGTTTACATTTCCTTTTACAATTATCCGGAAAATCATGTTAGGATCGCCTAGGGCATTCAAAATTTGGAGATTGCTGAGTTTAAAGTAATTGAGAGGGAGAGAGAGAGAGAGAGAGAGAGAGGGAGAAATGGAGAGAGAGGGAGAGATGGAGAGAGAGGGTGAAATGGAGAGAGAGGGAGAGACGGAGAGAGAGGGAGAGATGGAGAGAGGGAGAGATGGAGAGAGGGTGAGATGGAGAGAGGGTGAGATGGAGAGAGAGGGAGAGAAAGAGAGAAGGAGAGAGATGGAGAGAGAGGGAGAGATGGAGAACGAGGGGGAGAGGGGAGAGATGGAGAGAGAGGGTATATATATATATATATATATATATATATATATATATATATATATATATAGAGAGAGAGAGAGAGAGAGAGAGAGAGAGAGATTCAGATGAATTTCATGTAAGATAGGATGATATACCTACTTATGATATAAATTCTTTATCGTATCGTTTACTTTCTTTATTATTAATTAATACCTGATTGGAAATTCAATTAAACAAATATTTAAAAAATATTAAACCGATCATACAACTATTATAAAAAATATACGAAATCATGATTTCTTGGTCTTATGAATGGATTTACGTGTGGTATTTCGCACTTTGGATACTATTGCAGAATTATCTTTGTTAAGGTAAGCTTACAGATTTGTTGTGGAATATGTAGAAATTTTACGGAGTTCCTGTTTCTGGATACTTGCTTAAAGCATATCAAACACTGTTGTTGTTCGAAAATGTTGATAATCGAAACTCTTCATTCTGCTTTAATGTTTATTCCCTTTATTTTCAAATTTTGTGCAGAGTGTATCATCACAGAATAAACTTCTTTGATATTGAAAGAGAAACAACTCCACCTAGCATGAATAACACTGATGGGAAAATAATGTGTTTTGCTGGTACGGAGCCAAATTTGTATCAACTTCGAATGCATTTTTTCATATCACCCACTGGACACTCAGCATATGCGTGTCGAAACATATAACAAACTCAATAATTCAGACAGAGTGACCCGAGTCATCGAATTCTTTTACTTTGGGAGAAGATTTGAGAAGAATGAATCGAACGTGAGATGGAGCCACTGGTGTCAGGCGCGAACACGCACGCGGCGAGTTTCTCCGTCTCCACCGCTGTAATTTTCTCTAATAAAATATTGATGAGCTCCATTCTGTGAATGCCTTCCTCAAAACACCTTTGGTCACACACACTCTCCAGACGAAAAAACATCATTCGAGACTTGGTTGTTAGAATACAATTCCGTAAGACTGTCCCGCGCTACCCTGCAAGGCGATGGCTGAGATCTGTTTTATATGATCTGCCAAGCTTCCTCTCGGTTTATTGTTCGAACCGGTTATATCGCTGGCGCGCCGGTTAGCAGTTTTACGACGGATGCAAACGTCTTATCTCGGGCAGCAACGGAAACTAAATTGTTTCTGGAGATTTATGCTTTACGGCTTTCGTTCTTTCTTTCCAGTTTTTGGTTGTTTATTTTTCAGTTCATACACTTGTATTTGAATATTGTTTGTACGACAATTCTTTAATAAATTACTATATTACTGCGTTTTAAAAATTATGAAATATTCTTCCTCTAATTTATTCCAACATGCGGACAATACTACCGCGTGAAATAGTAGTGAGATTGAGGTTAAAATATCACTCCATTTTATTTCCTGAACTCTGTAGTGTGAGCTAATTAATACTGTAAGTGTTTCATTGACGGACGGACTTTAGTTCGTTTTTGTCAGGGATTCCCAGACAGAGAGAGAGAGAGGGGAACAGGAGAGTGAAGAAGAGAGAGTGAAGAAGAGAGAGACGGAACAAGAGGGAGAGACGGAACAAGAGGGAGAGACGGAACAAGAGGGAGAGACGGAACAAGAGGGAGAGACGGAGCAAGAGGGAGAGACGGAGCAAGAGGGAGAGACGGAGCATGAGGGAGAGACGGAGCAAGAGGGAGAGACGGAGCAAGAGGGAGAGACGGAGCAAGAGGGAGAGACGGAGCAAGAGGGAGAGACGGAGCAAGAGGGAGAGACGGAGCAAGAGGGAGAGACGGAGCAAGAGGGAGAGACGGAGCAAGAGGGAGAGACGGAGCAAGAGGGAGAGACGGAGCAAGAGGGAGAGACGGAGCAAGAGGGAGAGACGGAGCAAGAGGGAGAGACGGAGCAAGAGGGAGAGACGGAGCAAGAGGGAGAGACGGAGCAAGAGGGAGAGACGGAGCAAGAGGGAGAGACGGAGCAAGAGGGAGAGACGGAGCAAGAGGGAGAGACGGAGCAAGAGGGAGAGACGGAGCAAGAGGGAGAGACGGAGCAAGAGGGAGAGACGGAGCAAGAGGGAGAGACGGAGCAAGAGGGAGAGACGGAGCAAGAGGGAGAGACGGAGCAAGAGGGAGAGACGGAGCAAGAGGGAGAGACGGAGCAAGAGGGAGAGACGGAGCAAGAGGGAGAGACGGAGCAAGAGGGAGAGACGGAGCAAGAGGGAGAGACGGAGCAAGAGGGAGAGACGGAGCAAGAGGGAGAGACGGAGCAAGAGGGAGAGACGGAGCAAGAGGGAGAGACGGAGCAAGAGGGAGAGACGGAGCAAGAGGGAGAGACGGAGCAAGAGGGAGAGACGGAGCAAGAGGGAGAGACGGAGCAAGAGGGAGAGACGGAGCAAGAGGGAGAGAGAGATGGAGAGGCGGAACAAGAGGGAGAGACGGAACTAGAGAGAGAGAGAGAGATGGAGAGACGGAACTAGAGAGAGAGAGAGATGGAGAGACGGAACTAGAGAGAGAGAGAGATGGAGAGACGGAACTAGAGAGAGAGAGAGATGGAGAGACGGAACTAGAGAGAGAGAGAGATGGAGAGACGGAACTAGAGAGAGAGAGAGATGGAGAGACGGAACTAGAGAGAGAGAGAGATGGAGAGACGGAACTAGAGAGAGAGAGAGATGGAGAGACGGAACTAGAGAGAGAGAGAGATGGAGAGACGGAACTAGAGAGAGAGAGAGATGGAGAGACGGAACTAGAGAGAGAGAGAGAGAGATGGAGAGACGGAACTAGAGAGAGAGAGAGAGATGGAGAGACGGAACTAGAGAGAGAGAGAGATGGAGAGACGGAACTAGAGAGAGAGAGAGAGATGCAGAGACGGAACTAGAGAGAGAGAGAGATGCAGAGACGGAACTAGAGAGAGAGAGAGATGCAGAGACGGAACTAGAGAGAGAGAGAGATGCAGAGACGGAACTAGAGAGAGAGAGAGATGCAGAGACGGAACTAGAGAGAGAGAGAGATGCAGAGACGGAACAAGGGAGAGTGGGAATAATAGAGAGGGAGCAACAGATAGGGAAAGGAAAGAGATGAGAAAGAGGAGGGTCAGTGAGAGAGAGAGAGAGGGAGAGAGAAATGAATAATGAGAGGGGAAAAGGGAGAGAGCAGGACGTCTGCTAGTATAAATTAAATCTATATTATCAATTTTGAATATACGCATTAATTGGCTGCAAACTGAGCAGCTTCTGGCGCTAGGAAAATATGAAACTGTTTTTATTTTTACTAAAAAATATAAATATTGATTACGTTAATTCGCAATTTCTCGTACCTGATGTTACGTTTATATTCTCTTTGCGTAACTGCTCTCGACACAGTTAACTACGACATGCGAGAAGGTAGAAAGAAACTTCAGTATTCATATATATCGCTTTAGAACAAGCAATTTTTGCTGTTCCAGGAGATGCTGATTCAAACAGCAGCATTTTTGCAGCTATTAATAACAATATTATATATCCTCTACAACAGCGAATAAAAGTGGTGCATTTAAACAAAAACAATTCAGTGCCAGTGCATATGTCAATATTGGAATAACATAATGAAATGAAATTTATATAAATATATACAAATATTTTAGATATTATACAGCATACAATTTACTGCAATGTTAACGAAAGAACAGGAGTATCTACTTTCATCTAATTGGATAGTATTTTTTAAATAATATAAAGCTAAAATTAATGATAGATGTCACACATGCGCGAAATTAATAAATAAATGTTATGAAATTAAACATTTTGTAACAATACATTTATAATAAATATGTAACATAATTACATTTTGCAATTAATTTGTATAAGTTATTCTTCATTTTTATATTATATGTATTTCTCTAATTTTATTTCTGTAATTTTATTTTTAGTTCTGACTGTGATCGCTACACGATCGAGACGTTATTTAGCTAACTATACATTTGATTCCGGACAACATCTTTTATTTATTTAATTTTTAGACGGTATCTACCTAACCAGCAATCTTATTTATGCACAGAATTGATTTAAGTGAACTAATAGTACCCTAGAACTCCAATACTTTGCGGTGGAGATTCCGAATCGAACCAAACGTATTGGTTTCCATTTCCTGAAACTGTTTTTCTTCCTCAGTCGATACAGAAGAGGGTTTTGTAATTCCCGATTCCGATACAAAAGGTCAGATTTGTCTCAATGCAAAAGCAGAAAAAACTCTCGACAAAGGAATTCCTCGATTGATACTCCATTAATTGGGGAAATTTCGATATCTGGGCTAACCAGCAAAACGTAAAAAATGTAATACCTTTCCTTCGAGGAAGCCACATCTCCTCTGCTAGTGACGGAATTTGTTCATCTCTTCAAGAAACGGAATTTGAGGTAATGCACGATGTTATGAAATTACGAAGGCATCTGATATCTACTCGTATTATGTGATGACATATATTTTTGTAAAAATTAATGTTTTATGAATTGTGGAAAATAATAGTGTTATGTCTTGCAAATGAGGTAGAAGTGATGGATAATAAGGTAAAGGAGTGTTCAAGCAGGAAAATAATTGTATGTAAAGTTGTTCTTTTTTAAACATAGATAATTCTCACTAAATTAGGTATTTTATTTTAGCAAAGTAGGTATTTAAAGTGCGTGAAGTTATTGTTGTTGTTTTTTTTTGTTTGTTTTTTTTGCACGATGGAGATTGAGGGTTTTTTACACAGACCGATATATTACAACACACTCACTCATTGGGGATCGAGCAAAAAAAATTAATTTCACTCACAATATGTAAACATTTTGTCTACGATGATATAAAAAAGCTTGTATTACAAGTCATGATTTGTTTCATCGCTACTCTTCTTTGTTTCACGACATAAGGTAGTGACTCTTTACTCCCCTTACCAGTCACTTTTGTGTATCTGATTCATCCTGAAAATAATTAGTGAATTTACTTTCCATAGGATTTTTTCGAATCTAAGAACGTTGCAGTATCTTATTTATTACCCATCATTCCTAAGATATTTACAAAAAAAACGTACCTTCAGTTTGGAAATTCATATACATTTACAAGAGAGTTGATACGAGTTACATAATATATTATGTGTTAATATTTTCCTACTCATTATGTAATAACAGTTATTTATAAATTAATAGTTATTGGGAAGTGTTTAATAATATTGAAATTGAAGTTGTTTTGTAATTAGTGTTTGCTTTATTTTCTTACTTCTCTTGTAACCTATTGTGGGCAAAAGTATGATTCGCACTGTGACGTCACCGCGAAAAAAAGTTTTTTTTATTTTATGCACGCATAGTAGCACGTAGAAACTATAGATGGGAGATTTAATAGCGATTAGTGCTACAATCTATTATTTTATACGATTAATCGAAAAATTGAAATCGATTGTTTTTACACCGATTAATGTACACATCAATTTTTTTTCAATTTTTAATTCTATTATTTTAATTCAAATATTTTCAAGACGAGCAAAATATGGAAGTACATCTCTACTTGTGAACTTGGTATTATAATCAGTTTGAAATAAGAAAGGCAGAATTACCAATATTCTTAGAATCGTCCTCAACGAAGAAAATCGTTAATTACAATTGGTGTTACTCTTTCTAGAAATTCTAGGACCATTTTCAATTTAAACCGAGTTACAGTCGTTTGTCTTGAGTATGTGTAAGGAATGAATATTATTTAAACGAAGAATAAACAAATATGAATTAAATTGTGCCGTGATTCTAAAAACCAATGCCAAAAACAAAAACGATGTATGAAAACATTTTAGAAATTAAAAATTAACGATTTTACGTATTATTTAAAACATGTGAAAAATTAATCGATTATATCGGAACGAATAAATTTGAACGACAGTACTAATTGATACTAATTCGGATCGATTAGTCGATGCATATTAATCTAATCGTAGCTCAGGGCGAAGTCGCTTGCTTTTTCACCATTGAGGTACCGCGTTCGATTCCCGTCGAACCTAGAACCCCTAGAACCTCATATGAAATTTGTTACGACAAAACGATATTGCCTGCTTCACAGCAACTACAAGTAGTCCAACCCCGGTGAACCGTCCTGAACCTCACCCTGATTCATATTCCTTCCCTATTCTGGCCGTACAAACGAAAAATTGAAAATTCGATTGTAATTTAATAATCGTCCCTCTCTAGTAGAAACTCACATTTTTTTACTATCGTAGAAAAAGTAAATTTTGTCGCAGTGTGTATTAGCATCTCCTAAAGGATTCTGTCTTAAATATTGAAATATATTTTGTAATAAAATTCAGCTCTACTTCGAAACTACATTCACCTCTTTAAATTGGTCTAAAATTTAAAAATAATATTTCAAGAATAATTTTGAGACACTTAAATATGCAACATATGGCATGTAAAATTTCAAAATATGTAAAAATATTTTGAATTTTCCCTAAATATGAGAAACTATGTAGTATACTTGTAAATATGGAAAAATATGGACACTCAATTCTTCTTCGACATCAATTACCACGGGCCTACCGTGGAAATAGATTAAAACGTGTTTTACAGTTAATTAGGGTGAGATGTGGAGAAATTTGCAAGATGTAGATCTGAATATCTGATCTACGGAGTCCCGAGCACTAAGGATATACGTTCATTCCTGAAATATTTTGAAGTGAGAGTACGAGTGTAAAGATAAAACTGCATTTTATTTCGGGTACACAGGATATTCAGTTTGTTCAGACAATTACTGCATTCTAGCAATGGGCAGAAAATGCCTTCCATACCATTTTCTGCAATCACTCAACTCTGATCTCAATTTCCTCAGTACCACATCTAATGCACGTATGTTCTTTTTGCTCGAATCCTTTCACGTCTGACCGTCTAACAGTTTTTAGAATAATTAAAAACACAAAATTTATTCGACTGAATTTTTAATTTTCAATTAATGAAAATCATGGAAATAATTAACAGCTTAAACAACAACTTAATCACCACATTCGTTTGGCCTAGATTTCTTTCTGAGGTGGAGGACAATTCACACCCTTGTACTGTGTCATGAGACTCGTACGGCGGGGGATTTCGAGTAGCTCTGTTGAAGCCCTGTGTAGCTACAACTTAATCGCCTGCGCATTGCGCGTTGCAACACAACTCCCTGAGTGGATTTAGACTCCCTGGAAAATAGTGTGTTTCATTGCTTGTTTATTTTGAATTCGTAATCATGGAAACATACAAGTTTGCAGTTTCGTAACTCGTATGACGTTACTGCTGATAACAAAATCCCCCGGGAAGTACGAAAAAGCCGTAGAAATGTACCTGCCGCCGTAGTCAGAATGAGATATTTCGGTCTGTGAAAAGTGTCCGTGAAATATTTACTCATGTCTGGATATAATTGTCGAAAACACATTATAATAATCAATAATAATACTAGTAATAATGATAATAATAATGACAATAATAATAATAACAATAATAAAAAATGCGATTAATAAATTCTATATCACTACACTCAACGCAAATTAACGTTACAAACCGTAAATAACTTCTCGCTTTGGAGAAAGGAGAGAAAACCTGACATATTTAGTCAATAAATAATAATACATTAAATAGTATGTTTTTTAATGGAAAGTGTATTTTCTATCAAGCGGATGGAAATACAACCAAAAGTCTGTAAATTTAGTAAAGTCGTAATTTGTATCTACCAAAAGTCTGTAAATTCAGTAAACTCGTAATTTTTATCTGTAAAGAAATAAACACGTGTAACTGAATTACGTAGAATTAAAACATTTATTATCGTAAACAAATCGTTGTTACTAAAACAAATATGAAATTGTATTTAATTTTTTTATCTACAAAAAGTTATAATTATTCCTTCTAGTTTTTTTTCTTCTTTTTTTTTTTCTTTTTCATTTTTGCGCTGGATCAATATCCATGATCTCAACAGACAATAATGTCTCCTGAATATTAAAGACAACTGTCACTGGGAGTGAAACTCGGTTTCTTTCTTCAATTTGTGGTCCAACCACACTACTGCAACAGGTGCAACAGTTAGTGCCACGTTCACTCTAAAATTATGAATTCGAACATGTTTCACTGTTTGCGTCGAATCTACCTCTCGAAATGTAGCCTTTACTGCTGCCAATAGTAACTCACAAGGAGTCACCGGTTCTGCCAGCAACACCCTCTACAGTACAAAACTACCTCTACAGTACTGCTGCAGTACATGCTTCATTCTTGCCTCCAATGCCGTTCGGCCATTGCTCCTGCAGCTCCTGCAGCCACCCTCAGCGCATTTGGAAGCCACTACAATCACTACCTACCGTTGCCTATTGGTATTACCAACTGCGCTTTCGCTTCCAATTTCACAAATACTGCACAATTATCCCCTATATTTATCGTGAAAATTATTCCTTTCATCACTTCTCCGATCATCACTGGAATCGTATATGGACACTGTCATTGTCAACACTCGCGACATATTACTATTTTCAGCGTTATCGTCGACTTCGCCTCACGTTTACTACTCTTGACTACTTTTCACTCTCGTACCATCGGCCGTCTCATTTACTCTGAAGATTTCCGCCACTTTTCCCTGCTGCTTTCTGTGCCGCCGACACTACCGCATTCTGCCGTCGCCTCTTTGCAACTACCTCCGCTGCCTCCGCCTCCGCCTCCGCCTACGTCGTCTTCAACTTCGCTGCCGACGGCGCTGCCCGCCGCCGCCGCGGCAGCTCCCAAAACAAATGAAGCCGCTGACGCAACATGACGTGTCCCGCGCACAAGAAAGACGCGCTGTCACGGCTTTGCCGAAACGGGCGCTGGGAAAACGCGAAGCCGCTGGTTCGCGAAAAACGATATTCGATCACTGAGGATCTGGTGGAACATCCACATCGATTCGTTACGATTTCCCTTTGCGTCTTTCCGGCAAGGTTCAAGAATTTCAAATTGCTGACGCTCATTTTTTTCCCTGCAAAAATGCAAGAGTTATGATCAAGTTGGATAAGCTCTTGCTTTCTCATCAAGTTTCTGTGGTGCATTAACTTCTGAGATCAAAAAATCCAAGAAAAATAATTCTGAACTTCCGATACATTTTCATTGAAAGCCAAATAGAAGAACGCACAAATTCGTGTGAAAATTTCAAGTGTTTAATTATTTTTTCTTCTTCTTTGCTTTTATTGATAATGTATATTGCAATTTCTCCCTTCTGCATTTTGAACACGTCTGTGCTTTTCAGAACCTTCTAATGGCTTCCTTTGTGTGGCTTATACTGTCGAAAAGAATTTTTAAAAAATTTCTAAAAGAAATGAAGGGAAAGAAAGATATTTTTAAAGGAAAAGGAACAAATTAAAAAATCTTGTTGGAGTTTTGTAGAACATGTGGGAAGCCTTCTAAAGAAGCCTTTTGGGTATTGAATTGGAGAAAAATAATTTAGCGTTAGTTGTAGTGGAGGCATTCTTTGCAGTGCTTTTTTCTATTTCACATATTGATGGTGCACAAAACGCCGTAAGGAATCGCCTTTTTAGAACTGAATGAAGAATTTTTTTAGAAAACTTTAATTTTTACTAGAAAAATGTCTTAAGATATTTTTCAAAACCTCCGGTAAATAGTCCAATGTATATTGTCTTTTGGAGTAATTTAAAAAGTTCCGGTGAGGATAATACCGTTCAGCAGTAAAATGACAATTAGGTACATGTGTCACTTTTCGTGGGCATCATTGATATGAAGTCTTTCAAGACTCTTGAAGGGTAATACAGTTTCATATCTCAGAAAAGGCAGTTCGAGTGTGCATCTCATAGAATAACTTTTTACATCAAAAAATAATGTTTGGCTTCGTCTGTTATAATGGTCTTGAAACTGCTGTTATTCCGTTTCCAAAGCTACAATTTTCTTTCAAAAAGCTGTTATGACAATCCTCTCCTCAGTGGCGAGGTTACTAGTCAGATGTAAATTCAAAAACTCACACGGTTTCTCACTAAGGACCACTATTCAATCTTTGAAGAATGTAGATTTTAGAAATAGCAAAAGAAGGTAGAAATAAATTATGACAGAAGGAGCATCAGTGAAGATGATGTTCAATTGTGCAGAAATGTATGGAAAACTTGGAGAACTGGCGGTAAACATGAGAGGAAATATTCGCAGAAATATGCAGAATGGGACGACTGAGGCCCGAGATATATTTCTCTAACCATGTTCTAAAAATTGAGATTTTTTCAATGATTTATTACATTCTTGGTGGTTTAGTTCTACTGCACAACAAGAATGTCCAGAAAGAATCAGAATTATTTAACCTGTGTAACCAATTGACTATTTGTGCAATTCAATTTCGCAGGTCTAAATATTTCTGTTGATAATAAAAGCAATACTGCTGTACCTTTACATACCCACAGTACCGGATTTAAAATGATGTAACGTGAAGTTCAGATTATGTTACATACATAATGAAACTTTTTTTTCAATTTTACAACAATTAAACAATTATTAATGAAGTACACGGGTTCAATTACATAATGGACCAGACTTAGAGTAGTGTGTCCAAATCCGAGAGGAATTTGTTAAATCTTCCAAGTATTCCTGATTCATTTATCCTAGAAAATTATGAGTAAATATTTATTTGGGAAATAATTAATTTAATTGAGTTTTGTAGAAAATAACTGTTTGCTGCCGTTGATTCTACCAAACAATCACTTACTTTTCCCTTGTAGCGACAATGGAAAAATCTATAGTGTATATTCAGCGATATAAAGTACATTTTTAAAATAATAAATGGGCTTTCTTGAGTTATTGGAGCAGTCTTGCTTTATCTGTTCTCACAGCGGAAACAGGCCGGCGTGTTCCGAACGCGAACGAGAGACCCACTTGCTTATCTCTTGCCATAGAGAAACGATTGCTCGCTTATGAGCGATCATATCCCAGCTTCTCCTGCGTTCGAGGGTTGTCGACCTCTGCAGAGGAGAGACCCGAGCTCGCCGGTTAAAAGGTTGGGAGGTCTGCGACGTCGGATAGGAGCTCGGCTTCGAGAACGACTTCTTAATGGGAGGGAGTAGAACGAATTGAATTGAATTAATGCCTTATTTTACGTGGCGAGACTCGGGCCATCAGGCACGCTCTTCCGTCTGACCACGCAAATTTCGCTACGCTCCTTTCACCCACTAGCAGAGGAAGGAGGTATTTCTTGGGCGAGAAACAGGCAATTTTGAATTTAGCTCAGAGGCGTCATTAAGGCTTGAGGATCTTTTACATGCAAGTAAATCTACTAATATGGGACAGCCGGCGTTACTTCCCCTCCGAAGGAAGGCGTAGGAAGGATTTTTTCGCCCTTAAAAATCCACGACTTCGATCGGTTTTGAACCCGCCAACTTCGATACAACAGTCCGATACGCTAACCATTACACCATCGCCGCGTGCAAGCGAGGCATACGAGGCATACGAGGCAAACGAGGTATAATAGTAAACGCGAGGCGGGGCGGAGAGTAAGAAAGCGAGGCGGATGAGGCACGAACCGTGTGGCGAAAACACGAAGCGAGAAGGGCGGTGAGGGTGATATCGTAGGCGCGTGGGAGGGGGTAAGGTATCGCCAAGCGAGGAGGGTGGAGTGTGGAGCGCGTGGCGGGGCGGGGCAAGGAGGAAGAATAAAAGGCGAGCGGGGCAGGAACCGTGTGGCGGGAGCGCGAAGTGAGGAGGGCGATGTGATAAGAGCGTGGCGGGAAAGGGACGGCAGAGTGAGGATTGTGGAGTACGGAGTGCGTGGCGGGGCGGAGTGCGCGATGGGTGGTGAGCGGGGCGGGAAGCGCAGGGCGACGAGCGTGCCTGAGGGAGCGCGGTGCTGGCAGCACACGACGAGGGCTCCTGGCGGAGGCGGCGGGGCGAGGTGTGGTGCGTAAGGCGCGGCGATGCGGGCCGGGGCCTGCTGGGTTGGGCGGGTGGAGGGGAAGGGGGGCGATAAGCGCCTCACCTGTCGTCGCGCGGCCTCCAGGGAACGTCGACGGCATCGCGGAGCGCGCGCGCACCCCTGGGTAATTAAAATTAACTCCTGCTCTCTTCGTCGCAGGAATTATGTCCTCTCTGGCGGCGCAGGATTTACGAGGTATTTATTCACGTTTTAAAAAAACGCTTTGCGGGCGGGCGCGAAATAACACGGCCGGAAACGAATTCTCGGCTGGCTGCCACGCGGCCTCCGACAATTAGTTCGGGTTTTCGCTTTCTGGAGGGATTGGCTCCGAGACCGAGAATTTCTCTTGAAGAACGTGGCTACCCGTTACAAATACGAAATACTGCGATTATTTTTCGCAATCTTTTGAGCATGATGAGTAAATAAATTTGAATACCCTATTCTTTTAGTTTTCATATTTTCGTCTTGCTGAAACTACTAAGAAATTTGCAAGTGGGATGTTCTACAAGAGTTTGGGTGTGTGATCAATGAAGGTTGGCATTGGTAGGATGAATAATTGCGTTGAAACGGAATGAAAGGTATGAAAACGGAAGAACTTAATGAAAGTTGTAGACAAATTATATTTTTCTTTTCAAATTTTGCATGACCGGCTGGTGTCGCAGAGGTAGAAGGAGAACTTTTTGAACTCTTGACGCAGCGCACATCATAGTTATGGAGAATGACTTCAAAGAAATGAATGTACTATATGAAACCATGTATGTCGCATTTTTGACTGTACAATTACGTGTTGTATGATTCATCGGCTTAGAGTCGCAGCAGTTTAGGACTCCTTTTCTGCTCTAACCTTTTGGCATTTGTTTCCTCACTTCCACGACCCTTCGTAAATTAGCGGGTGGTAGAAGATCTTATGTACTTCTCTGGAAGTGGGAAACAATGGTGTGGCAAGCGCCATTGCTTCATGTGCATATATTTTTCCAAATTTGCTGACAATAAATCCATTAAATATTGGTACTCATTTTGAAGGGAGGCTGAGGGGACCGCAGGATCGCCCTGTATAGACTTCCTTGAGATTTGAACCCGGGTGCCTCAGGTTAGTAAACGTGTGTCCTCTCCACTACGCTGCCCTGTTATGTATATATTTATTTGTATTTAATTGCAAAAATCTTCAGCGCGGGTTTTAATATATTTTTTCAAGTAAGGAGCAAAGTCACCAACAGTACCGCAAGCATTATTTTGACATCTAAAATGAAGTATTCAAGTTTTTTCTTGTAATTCTCGTTGTTGTTATTGTGAAATACTAATTAAATATCGATATTCTAAATTTAAAGCTATCTTAACTATAGAACTTCCTTTCATGCTGTTTTTGAAATTATTGTTTTTGCAAATTGTTCTGATCAAGGCATTTCTTTTTCATTTCAGGTGAGTGACTTCTAATGAGGGAAGCTATTCATCTTCCTTAGAGAATCAGTTTCTTACGAGTTACACATGTTTGTCGATAAGGTATGTCACGATTGAATGTACATTGTATTTTTATTTAAATGCTCTAGTTAAAATTTACTAGATTTCTCTTGTTTCATAACTCTGGTATTACAAGGTGACATGTAACTTACCTTGTAAGATTTTTAGAAATGTTGAGATGTAATACAGAAAAAAAACAGACATAAATTTCTTACTAATTTCTTGGAGATAAAATTATAATTTATTCTCATATCAATGAAAAATCGCCTGAATAATATCTATGTATCTCCGAACAAGTGCAGTAAAGATTAATCAGTGCGCAAAATTATGCCGCAAATAGCATAATTGGAGCTTGGGAAAATAGTAATTTTCATTAGTACCACCCACTATTCTATTGTCTGTTTGCCTTATCCCTTTGCATAAAGTAAATTACAATTTGAAAAATCCTGATGAAAATACATTGCATTGAAAGTTCTTATTTTGATGTTTTCGTATTTGCTTATTCGTTTCGAAGACAAAAATATCAAAGTGAAAGTCCACGAGTCATTATAAACTCCGAAAAAGAGTCTGAAACAATAAAACTAAATTCAAAACTTCAAGAAAATTTAACAAGGTATGTGTACGATACCTTCTGTGTATGAATAGTTAATCACTACAAAGAGCTCACTCGCTTCTGTTGTTTACATCCAGAATAGTGCGAGTAATGGAATGCTATAAAATTAGTACGTGGTGCATGTCTCGTTGGACTACCGACACTAGCTGAATAACTCGAGCTTCGCGTCTCCGTAGACACCATCTTCTCCTCGGTAGATAATCACACCGCTCGGTCGTAACTGTGCGTCGTTGCCGCCGCCACCATCGACGTAGACGGCGGGCTGGTCCCCCCACCCTTCAGCCTCCGAGAGCTGCTGCCTCTGCATTTGTCATGAGCTCTTTCGCCTGGAGCATGCAGGCGAACAGCCTCCATTTGTTATCCCGCTATCTCTGCGACTCTTTCCCTCTGATTGCTCTTTCTCAGCTGTTTACCTCCGGCCAACAAATATATCGTTTCCGCCACCTCCGTGCAGTCCACTTCCGGACGTCGTTTATATAATTCTTGTTGAACGCGTTCCAATACATTCTGACGTTCTGAACTCACTCCTACACGCCCGATTTCTTTTCTAGACCTTATTATTATCTACGCTCGTCCACACACGTCTCTATTCACTTCAGCTCAGTGTGACACGCCACCACTCATTCCGAATCACCCTGATTCAATACAATCCGCCCCGAATGACGAGACCCGCCAAATCGGGAGAAATGACTCAGGGCATCAATTGATGTCACAGCAGTCCCTTGAATCAGGAGGTCCTAGTTCGAGTCCCGACGGTGGCAGGATTTTCGGCACTAGCTTGCTAGCCAGGTCATATTCAGTTGCTGTCTGGAGCAGCATTCAAGCATCCGGCTGCTCTGATCGGTAGTTTTCCCTGGTTTCTCCGATCATCACCAGGCGAATGCTGGAGCAGTACCCTAACAAACGGGCCACGGATCGCGAGCGATCTCACGTTCCTCTCCTTCGTCCTATCTTACAAACACATACACTAACACGCACTTCACTATAACACATGCCGGGAGACCCATCAGCTAAGAGCTAAGAGCTTGTCCCGGCTGGGGCGGTGCCCTGTTTGTGGGAGATACCTGGTTAGGGATATCCCTGCTAGCCGACGGTAGATCGGCGCCGGATCTCGACATAGAGCGGGGAAAATATCATTGCCACCTCCCGAGTAAAAACATCCAATGACCTGGTAGGTGACGTGCCTCGAATCACTAAAACATTGAATCAGGCAGTCCCGCCAACTCGCCTGTACTCGTCTCTCCTCCCAATTTGCTGAAACCACGCTTCCCGATTGTCCCGCTGAAATCTGAGCCCTACGAAGCGTCTGCCTGGCCGTCCCAGAGGGCTGCCTTCCGCCCATTTCCATCTCCGCCTCCCTTCTCGCCGCTCGCGCCCTTTATGCACCTTGCGATCGCCGCGCCCCGAGTCGACCGCTGTGCCGGGCGCGTTTACGATTCCTTTACGCCCTCGTAAACGGGCAAATGCACAAACGCAATTTCGACAAGCGCCCCGCGCGCCGCGTGGGCGGCGGCGGCGGCAGCGGAAGCGACGGGGCGAGCGCCGCGCCCCGCCTCGCGACGCGAGGGCGAGAGGGGCCGCGCGGCGCGCGAGGACGCTGTCCTCATTACCTCGCAGGCGCTTTTTGCCGCGCCGGCACAAAAAGACTCCGGCGGCTGACAGGCGCTCGCGCGGCGCGGCGCGGCCCGGCGCGGAATGGCACTGCGCTGCATGGCCTCGCGTGGAGGGGAGCGGCTGCGGCGCTGCTGGGACTGGCAGGATGAGGAGTGGCCTGGAGAAGATTGATTGATTGTTGTTTGTTTTTTTTTTGTTCCCGGGCAAGTCACTTTTCTGTGGACAACAGTGACGTAGTGAAGTGCATATTATATGACGGAAAATTGCGATTTTACTTCCCCACTGAAATGTGAAATCGGTGCCGTCTTGCATTTAGGCTTGCGGTGTTTCCTTCTTCAGGTATCTCCGCCAGTGGTTCACCGCTCCAGCCGGAACAGCGGTGCACCACCCCAGTCTTTAAGTTTCCGACTGATCTCGGACTGGGTGGGAATGTTGTCTATTGAAGCGTGTGTGTGTGTGTGTGTGTGTGTGTGTATGTATATATGTATATATGTATGTGTGTGTGTAATTGAGGAATTAGCGATCGCGCGTGTTCCGTGTCCCGTTTGTTAATAAATTTTTTCGGCACTCGCCTGGGATTGATCGGCGAATCCATATTAACTACCGATCAGAACGTGTCGCTAGAATTCTTCAGAGAACGGCTATGTTGTTAGTGTCAAAAATCCGCCACCTAGAGAGCGTAAATCGTAAGACCTTCCCGTCAGACAGACAGCAGTGGCAACAGTTGTTTACCGGAGCCATCTCAGCCGGTGCGCAACGAACAGAGGACATTACCAGGGCGTAACAGGGCTAGCACATAATGAGCGAAGGATATGACCGTGCGTGGAACAGCGGCAGCGGGACGGTTGGGCAGGGCGTGGACAGGACGAGTTGGCGCGGGGCACAAGGGGAGCGGGAGGCCGCGACTGGGCGGGTCAGCAGGCATCACGGCGAGGAGGAGCCAGAGGCGGAAGGCGGAAGGGAGGGGATGGGGGAGGCGGGACGAGCGGGCACCGGGGGGGAGGGGGCGGAGGCGGGTCCGCTAGGCGGGCGCGAGCACGTGCGGTGTTGGAAGGAGGATGTGAGGGGAAGAGGGTGGGACCATCGCCGATATTGTGTAATGGAATTGTGTTCTAGAAGGGACTTGTTATTTCGGTCCTTGAGCATGATTATGAACCAAGTACCAAACCTTGACTTCAATTATTATCTTTTGCTAGATGTTCCATGAGAATATCTTTCTAGTGTCCTAATAAGAATCTGATACAGGGAAAAGAGTAACCATTTCCTTTTAAGGAATGTGTAGGTTAACTAATTGTCGTTATTTTCACAATTCTTAATTGTTGTTATTAATTGAAATGGTTCATAAGTAATAAATGCAACAGTATGTTGTTCAGACAATTTACACACACTTTTCTTGTTCATACTTAATTGGTTAGGTTGTCCAGTTTACGTAATCCACAGAAATTAGAATATAGTAATAATAATAATAATAATAATAATAATAATAATAATAATAATAATAATAATAATAATAACAACAACACAACTTGACGTAGTTCGTATCTGGTCTTGATAGTTTACAATTAGGTCATTCTAGTTTGTAGTAACTGGTTCTAATAAATCTACAATGGTTTTATTGTTCTTAGTCGAACTGGTTCCCTGTGGTCCTGCGATTTACATCTCGTTCAGTTTTCTTGGGTTCGTGTCTTGTATTCTTTTAGCGTTGGGATGGTTGCTTCAGCGATTTACAATACGATTTGTATTGGTACGTGGCACGAGTTAACTCCTGTTACCTCAGAGATTGAAGATGATTCGTGGCCAGGCGGAGTAAGCGGAAGGCTGGAGCCAGGCGAACAAAACGGAGGGCGGGGAGAAGCCGTAATTGAAGCGGGGGCGTGGCACGAGAGGCGAAGATGAGGCTGAGAGGGTATGTCGAGAGGACTCGAGGAGTGAGATAGGGGAGAAAGCCCAACTCGTAAGGTGTGCGGGAGACAATGAGGGCGGTGAGGAGGGGTTCAGGGCTTGGATAGAGGGAAGCCCCCCCCCCCCACGACGGGGGCGACGGGCTTCCCTTAATGAGGCCGCCGAGGCCCTTCAGGGGCCCCAGCGGGGCTCGATCGCAACGCGCTCCCTTCATCTTGTTCTCTGTATTGCGCGGCCGTAATTAGGAATAACTAGCAGAAACACGTCGGAACTTTCCTGACGAATTTTGTGAAGAAAGGGCTCTTCGGTCACGCATCTTCACAAAAAATTCAAGAAGTTATATCGAAAACTAATCAAAGATTTAAGTAAGATGTATAATGTTATTAATTTTTTCCAACAACACAATAAGAAATCTTATACTAATATCTTAAAGTACGATCTTAAAAGTTCTGAAATAAACACAATGTATTGAGGTGTATTTATGGGTCTGAATCGGAACCAAATATTACGCTTTTGGTTTATTAAAAAATAATAATTTGATATACATAATACACACTGTGCCGGTGATCTAGGCTGTCCGGGTGACGCCGCGTCGAAGGCTGAGTTGCCGACGTTTCGACCATCCTATCGTGGTCTTCCTCAGGGCTGGTATGCATACCAGGATGGTCAAAACGTCGGCAACTCAGCCTTCGACGCGGCGTCACCCGAACAGCCCAGATCACCCTCATGACTGGCCGCGGAAGCCTACGACTTCACACACTGTGCCGGTCAGATAGCCGAGATCGTTAGGGCAGTAGTACCGTAGTGGTCTCGGACTGGAAGACTGCGGGTTCGAGTCCCTCCTAGGGCATGGGTGTATTTGCGTACGTCTAAATGTGTGTGCCATTCTTCCATCCCTTACAGTCATTTTCATCTCATCGTCTATACTCTCAGGGCTAACAACCTTGAGGATAAAAATAGGGGTTCAGCTAAAATTTCTAATCCCCCTCCCCCAGAAAGGTACTTGCACCTGCTGAAGCAGGATGAACTAATGGTCCGACTTGGCCTATATACGAAAAATGAAAAATACGCACTGTTAAAAATATAAAAGTTGCTACTTCAAAGATTTGCATGTATATACTTCATTCGTTCAAAACAAAAGTAAACGTGAAGTATTAAGGATCTTTTCTCATTACTTTCTTCGTAATGTCAAGTGATTTTGCTATTACATTTAAATTTAATTTTGAATTGAGGAAATAGAGTAAATACATGAATATTTTTGAATTGCTTCCTGAGCAACCTAAAAATAATTGCCAGAAGCACAGCATACCTTTTCCTTTCGGAGGCTTGTATTCCGCAGTTTGAATCTGTAAGATTCCGTGAATGTATGCGATATTCCAAAAACCACAATATATTTTAAATACCAATTCTGATCCCACCACCAAAATTTTAATTAGTAGTCTTTCTCCATTCATTGCAAGTTAATGTTTCCTTTTCTGGAGGGAACATTGCCTTGACGTATATGTTACCTAGTTCATAATAGGCTTCTTTTTACATGACACAATAGGTTGCACCTCCTAAACGTGATGACCTTCCGCATCACTTTAAAACCTGTATGTGCGTATATTTTAGCATTAATTTCTGAATTGAAGAGATTTTCATGGCAACATCCTTCGAAATAACTCACTGACGCGTCTCGTTAATTCATTTTTGGTGGCTGTTGTAGAGAAAGGATAAAAGAATATTGAGAAAAAGAGAAGAATATTTTATTCCTTCCTACATTTATTTGCAGCTTAGCGTTATCTCGCCTCGAGCTATTTCAGAGGCCTGAAGTACCTACCTTTGAAGATACAACATTCGAGGAAAACATTTAAAGAAAATATAAGCGAGATCTTTTATAAATACATTTGGAATATTTAAGGTTATATATTAATACTAGTATTATCTCTATTTACGGGTAGTACAAATGTTTCCCATACTTCCGAATAAAAAAAATAGCAAGTTATTTTCGGACGTTCATTTTAATAAATCAAAAATATAGAGAATTATGCAATAAATGTGCATAAAAGAAATAATAAAATACTCTTGAATGCACAGCTACGTGTTGAAAGATACGTCTAATTCAAATAAATTCACAAAATTATATTATTTGAATAATCGGGTAAAACATTTCAATAACTTTCGAATTCCACAAAAATGTTTTTCTCCATGTTTAATTCAAAGAAACAATTAGTTGATTCGAGAATAAATTGTCATTCGTATTAACTAGAGACTAATAGTTTTTTAAACATTGAGTGTTTAATAGAAGATACTTCAGAGAAATATATTATAATTTGTTACTTAAATATTGACTGTTAATTTTCGTGGATAATTTTTCAGCGGCTAATGTTCTGTTGTATTCCAAAGTTCCAAAGTCTGCAAGACTAACTTAAAAAAATTTAAAGACTATTTTGCATTCAAAATTTAAAAATTCCACGTAATTTTCAAACAATATTTCCAACATGCTCTGTCTTACATTTTTTGGTTTATAAACCTCAAACTTTCTGCGAAACATGACTTTTTTTGTATACTTGTAAAACTTTGTTAAAGTGAGATTCTCATTTTTTGTATTTTCTCAATTTCCGTTTATTACCCTACAAATGTGTTGCCGTCATAAATGTAGTGTATTGTAACTGCCACTTTCAGAAGTTCGAAAATAATTTTGATTGTTTGTTGATTGTCTGTTTAAGTACCCGTTAGGTTGGGGAAAAATCTTTAATTATTTTCACCTACCTGTGATGCGAAATTTCGAACGGAGTGATCCACAATCAACAGTGATGTTTTGTTAAGCGACTCAATAGAGGTGATGACACAAAAATGGCCCTACGAGCACATTAAAAGTCTATCGCTGTGTAAGTCGGTGTAATTTGAGTCTTCGTTTGTTTGTTGCGTGTCGTTCGTTCAGTGGCGCGATGTCTCAGCGGGCACGGGCGCGCGCATTGGCTGCGCCCGCCCACGCCCACGCCCCCACCCCGCCCACGCCCACGCCCGAGCCGCCCTCCGCGTCGCGACGCGTCGCGCTGACAAACAAGCCGTCATCGCGCGGCTGGCGAAAGATGGATTAGTCGGTCATTAGTCAATAACGAACTTGTAAAACGTCAATCCCGATTTCTTGGTGATGGATCTTTCGCGCGAAAAATTCTCTTGTTTAATTGGTTTGTTCTGGACGCCACGAAAAGAATTACGTTGCGTTGGTTTTGTATTGTAATAAAGCAACGTTTATCTATATTTCTTTTTAAATGATATGAGTTTGTAGTAGAAAATTCTGTAAATTACAGCAGAAATACATGCAACACGCCCGAACTCTACTGAGATGAAAGTATTTAACCTACTATACCTACAGCAAGGTTAAAGTGTTAAAACGTGGAGATTTAGAAAGTTAGTTACTTCTCAATTTCTACAACAAAGCAATTTATATCGATTAAACTTAATAACATGGAATTTAAAATAAGGCGAGAAGGAACACATTGGTAACGAGTAGATCGCGTGCACTTTAATCTCAGTTTATTCGTTAATGTCTTGCGTCATATAATGTTTTATCATCTACTGCCAGTATCTAGAAAATGGAGTATATTACCTTTGACAATACACCGCTTTGAACGCGTATACCTTTATCATAGAAAACTTCACTTAATATTGTGATATTTAGATATTGTTTACCCGTGCTAGTCTCATTCCGATCTAAATAGTAAAGATGGCTACCCGGACTGCTAATGGTTTCTAATAGGTAACAGATGGGCAAGAAATACATTATAGATATTGCTACCTGAAGTTCAAATGTAAACACCTCGAATACACTATAGGCATCATTCATAATTTAATAATTACCAGAAAAGACCGTCGTCAAATTGAGATACGACACTGGAAGTAGTAACCTTAATTTAATATTGCGTTTATTCTTAGTACAATTTTTCCACCTTTACTCAGTTATATTTCTCATCCAATTCCATCATTTCCATACTTATTTGAAGTATGTCAACATCAGCGTGTTTCAAATTTAGCCGTTAGCCGTGAAGTCATGCATTTCTTTCCTCTATTCTGTTACGTTATGTAAATGCAAGGGTACAGTATCACTAAAAAGAATTGTAATTCTGCTAATGAAGGGGCACCAAAATTCCTCGGACCTACCCTGCGTGACGTGTAATGAAGCTGGTTCTCACTCCCGCCAGTAGTCGTTCCGAGGATGCAGTGGTGTTGAGGGAAACAATATTACCTCTCAAATAAATTAGAGCCATTAGCGCCCGATTAATTCAATTGCCACTGGCCCTCTCGATATTATAAACATCAATTAACGAGCAGCATAGCCCCTCGGAATATAATTAATTACCTGGCGATGCGTGAGCTCGCAAACAATGCGCCTCGATATGGGCACCACGAGCAGGGTCCATACCGCACGTCGGATACCGCATCATTAGTCACGTTTTGCAATATTGACTGGCGTTGGAGAATGGCTGTTTGAAGGAACAAGAATTCAAGCGGGCAATTAAATGACGTGGTTTCTCCGAGCGCTGGAGAAAGGAATGTATTACAATATTTTAAGATAATTATAACTATAATTATTATAGTTATAATAATAATAATAATATAAAATATAAATAATAATAACCGAGCCTACGTGGCTCTGTGCGTAGCGCGCTGGATTCGCAATCGGGAGGTCCGGGTTCGATCCCAGGGTCGGCCATCCTTACAGATGTTTTTTTCGTGGTTTCTCTTCGTCATAAGGTGAATGCTGAAATGGTTCCAAAAATTCACTTCCTTTCCTTTCACACCTCATCATCACCCTAACAATTCAATAATAATAATAATAATAATAATAATAATAATGATAATCCTACTTTTGAGAGTATTTATGCCTTTTGTAGGTGTTAATTAAATATTTTTCGATTTATTTACCTGTTTTCCTTAAATTAATTTTGACTTCGGTTTAGCTAATATCACATGGAAGACATATTTCGTTGCTTTTTTCTTTCAAAGATCTTTCAAAGAACGGGAGGAAGAAATTTCGTAAAACGGAATTCATTTCACGTTCTGAGAACAGTAAAAGAAAATTAAATATTTGGTAATCCCATCAAGTCACGTGTATTGTTTGTGAAAGAATATGAAATGCCTGCATATCAAAGAGATGTGTGTTTTCTTTAATATTGCTTGGTTTGCATACTGTAAATGCATTGTCTTTTCTCCTTTGGTACCCTTTCAACAGAAAAGATGTGCGTCCTCCTGAGCTCGCGGGACTTCCGTGTCGCCGTCATTTTTCATTTCACTATTTTACTCAAGACGTTTTATTAAACATGTTCAGAGAAATAAAATAATTACGAAAATCGCGCTAAATGTATTCCGTTTCAATGAAATAGTTACAAGCTTTGAAGGACTATAAAAGCAGCATCTGTTACGAGTCAAAAGCTTCTGCATATGTTTCGAGTCGTCCACCTGTTGACCGGAACACCTTTTACGTGTCGGAAGTGAATTTATGAACTATTAATTGTTTTCAAAGTACTCGTATGCTTTAATTTAAAAAAAATATTGATATTTTTCACTGCTTAAAATTTGCCAATATAACATAAGTAGCGTTCGGAAATTTGATAAAAATACCTTTTTTATTTTGACGATTTTGGGACTTTTAACAATAGTAATAACTTAATAGTATTTCTGGAGTTGTTTTAATAATTATTTTGCCTTTTTTCGCCCATTTTAGCTTATTAGGCTTAGTTTGGTATTTTACCTTTTTTTGCTCTTTTCTTCCTTTTTCGTCATTATTTTCCCAGTTTTATCCTGGTACTGACCTCAATCAATCTTGAAAAGTACCTGCAAGCCTAGCCAATACGAAGGCTCGGTTGTATTATCTTTCTGTAGAATCAGATTCAGGAAGTGTTAAAAATCTAAATGAGAAAGCGAGATGATACCAGTTTAGATTTTTGTTGTTTTAAAAGTGATGCCGTGTGGCTTTGTTTACTCACGAAGAATCCCTTATTGAGTTCGGCCTCCGATCTCCTTTGACTACAGAGTTATATAACGCACACTTCCCCGTGGTAGAGATTATACAATTGCGAAGAATGAAAACTACAATTCCGTTTGCATTGATGCCATTTCAAGGAATAAAAATGTGAATAATTTGAATTATTAATATTTACAATCATTCCTTTGAATGCTAATTTTCAATTGTTTAAATTACCTTTTGCACCTCTGCTTTAGCCACAAGAAATACCTCTTTGCATGACTATTTTGGTAAAAATAAAGGTCTTTTTGACTTCCTATTTTAGGTAAAACAAATGCCTTAACTTTCGGGCTGTAGTCATAAGTGTTGCGTTACGACGACAATGTTAAACGTTGTGGCTGCGGCTGTCAGTGTCAATGCCTCCGACTTGCACCTTCCTCCTTACCGTCAGTTGACGTCCTTAGATGAGAAATGAGGATATCCGACGGGAATTGGAAATTACAACACTCTGCAAAACATCAACACAATGCTGGCAAAATTAGCTTGCGCATCTGTAACCAGAAAAATGAATCCAGAAGGTAGCTGCGCCTCATGTTAAAAAGTACAATCCTTTACGATGGTGAAACAGAGCAAGTCCCTGCTAAAGGTGGAGAGATCAAATGCCATAATTATAAATTATTGATATCGGAACGGGCTAATGACTCAAACCGATATGTACTTAATAATGTTAATACGTTTTTTACAAATGATTTAAGAAATTATACAATATTTAGATAGTGCGTAGTATTCCTTCACATTGTAACATTAGGCATTGTCGTGAAATCAGATGCTATTGTAGAAATAAATTTTTGTATGTAATCTGTATAAGCATTCAAAAATCTTCATTATCTTTCAAAAAATCTTTCAAAATAACAAAACTTTAAAATTTCGTGTTTTATCGAGGATATTTACTCAAACTTTGCTGCTCCATTATATTTTGCTCGAGAAATCGGAAGAGCAAGAGCGCGGTAAGATCTCGCCAGCCAAAGCGCTGCGAGCGACCGCCATCGCGAGATTTCTTTCGGTCCCAGACGGCTGTGGCAGCCGCCGCGGCCGCGGGATCCGTTTAACTGCTTCGATTGGCCGCACAAATGGGAAAGTCAACACCGGCCGGACTTCATCTCTTCCAGGCCGATTGCCTTCCCGAGCGCTATCTCGCCTGCCATCACCGCTACCGCTTCTGCGGGCGAGGCGGGGGTGCCGTGCCCTGCCACTGTAACCGCCAAAGCAGCTGCAGTTGCTTCTGCTGCCACGGTCACCACCCCCACTCCTAATTCCGCCTACTGCCACTCTCATTGCTACGTTTCTTCCAGCGCCGTGACTACCTCCGCCACCATCAGCATCAGCAACACTATCAAAACTTACATTACCCTCGCCGTGTGTTTTGTCACAATTTCCAACACTATTGCCATAGCTGTTTTCAAATCACCTTACGTTAACGCTATTGCAACCTTCCTCTCGCGCCTCGTTTCTATCCTGGAACTCTCCTCCACGACTTTTTCTTTCTTTCCTCTCTCTCTCTCTCTCTCTCTCTCTCTCTCTCACACACACACACACAAACACACTCACACACACACACAAACACTCTCTCACACACACACACACACACAAACACTCTCTCACACACACACACAAACACAAACACACACAAACACACTCTCACACACACACACAAACACACACAAACACACTCTCACACACACAAACACACTCACACACACACAAACACACAAACACACTCTCTCACACACTCACACACTCTCACACACACTCCCACACACTTTCATACACACACACTCACACACACACTCTCTCACACACACACACTCACAAACACACTCTCGCACACACACTCTCTCACACACACTCTCACACACACACTCTCTCACACACACTCTCACACACACTCTCTCACACACACTCTCTCACACACACTCTCTCACACACACTCTCTCACACACACACTCACACACACACGCTCACACACACTCACACACACACTCTCTCACACACACGCTCACACACACACACTCTCTCACACACACTCTCTCACACACACTCTCACACTCTCTGATCATTGTGGTCACTCTGTCTGCGAGTGCTCTCTTCTCTGTCTCCTCGAGCAGATAATCTGCTCTGGATGTCGTATTTGATGTTTACCTGCCGATTGCGTCAAATCTCGATTTTATCGTGCAGGTCAAACATGTTCTACAGGTGTCCCCGTCGTTGTTACTCTCTTTGCCTGTGACGCATCTCTGCTCCCTTCTCTTCAACATCCTTATCTCACTTGCCCCACTGCTCTCTTTCTGAAAGTGTATTGTGTAGTCTCGTGACATTTCGTGCTATGGCTGATTCCCCGCTCACAGACTGGATCGTTTCAGCAGGGCTGATAGTGCCCCTCGTCCCTGTGTGTCTTCTAATTATTTTTGCTCACTGCCTTCATAGCTTTAAATCTCTACATTAAACAAATTATTAATTGAAACACTATATTTGATCATTGCCATCCTAACCGTGCTCCGATTTTATTTTCTCTGCTCTTCCTTCGTCAGATCTTTTGTGGATTTTACCTCCACATTTTTGTCCGTGTATACGCTCTTGCTGCTTCGCTGATTCCCCTAATTCATCCATAATGCCTTTCCTACCAACTCTTGTGTGACTCGTTTCTCCGCTCCTCCCCGTCCTCCTCCCGCTCACCCTCCCACGAGAGCTTCCCTTCGGAGAGAGTGGTCGCGGAAAATCGCAGCGGGCGAAGAAACGCCGCGCAAACAAAAGCCAATAACCCGCAATAAGCTCTGAGCCAACATCCGCGCCGGCCTCCGAGCACACCGCCGCTAATAGGTTTCAATAATCGGCACAGGCACGAATACGCAAACGCAGGTCGATTAATCGCTGCGGGCCCAGGGCTGCCGCTGTGGGGGAGGGAAGCGGGCTGGAGTGAAATGCGGAGGGGCGGGGCCGGCGGCCCTGGGGTTCGGAGGAGCGGATGGGTTGGTGAGGGGAGGGGAGGGGCGGGGAAGGGAGGATGGGCTGGAGCGGTATGATGGGAAAGGTAGGATGGGCAGGAGAAGAGGTCGGCTCGGGTCGGGACGGGCAGACGGCGAGTGGACTGCGCTAGCTGTACTCTGCACGTGAAGGAGTAGATGCGGTCGGGCGGTGAGGGGTGGGACGGGCTCAGGAGTAAGGGGTGGGTCAAGGAAGGACAGGCGGGGAGGGGCGGTTGAGCTAGGGCGTGAAGGGGCGGATGGGCTCCGCGGAGAGGGTGGGGAGGGACGGGGCGGACTGAAGTGGTAAGGTTCGATCTCCGGCGGGCTCAAGGCATCAACTGACGTCAATGCAGTCCCTCTGTCCGGGAGGTCCTGGGGTCGAGTCTCCACGGTGGCAGGATTTTCGACCCTAGCTGGGAGGTGTTCAGCCGCCGCCTGGAGAAGAATTCTAGCAGCCAGCAGCCCTGATCGGTAGTTTTCCGTGGTTTCTCCGATCAACACCAGGCGAATGCCAGAGAAGAACCCTCAAAAAACGGGTCATGGACCGCGCGCGATCTCACTTTTCTCTTCGCTCTCCTATCCTCACCCCTTACACACACACACACACACACACACACATACACACACACACACACTTACGCTGACACGCACTTCACTAGCACACATGCCGGGAGACCCGTCAGGAGCTGAGAGCTTGTCCCGGCTGGGCCGGTGCCCCGCCGATGACAGAAACTTAGTTGAGGAAAACCACGCTAGCCGACAGTAGGTCGGCGCCTGATCTCGCCATAGAGCGGGGAAAGATCACCGCCACCTCGCGAGCAAAACCATACATTACACTTACGGGGCTAATGACCCTGGTAGTTGACGTTCCCGGAATCACTAAGCAATCAATCAATCAATCTCGGGCGGGTGGGTGGGGAAGGGCGGAGAGGGGACGAGCGTACCGGCTGGGCTGCGGAGGGGAAAGGAGAGGCGCGACGGAGCAGGCCAGGGGACGCAGACAGGTTGCGACTCGGAGGAAATTGCCACGTTGTTATTGATTGCGGGCGCTTCGATTTCATTAAGATTTGCTCTGACTGGGAACCTCTGATCTTTACCGTTAGGAAAAATCGGCTTTCACAGGTTTGAAATTATCGTGACGAATTAGGTGTTAATGAACCGTTAGAAGGATTCTTTTGTAATCCTTATTTGAGAACATAAGATCTATGTAAAGAAATAAATCCTGTTAATATGTCTGAGTTTGTGGGCATTCTCGTGTGCCTTGGACATTACTACAAAATACTGTATCACGTGAGTTGTACACATTCTGAATTGAGACAAAATGCGCAATTTCTATTTTGTTTGAAAGATCGCGACAAATTAACGTTATTTTTCTACTTTCCAATATATATATATATATATATATATATATATATATATATATATATATATATATATATATATATATATCAATTTTCTATTGTATTATTAGTTTTATTTTATTTTTATTCCAATTGTTTTTTTAAGCACTATGAAAAATTCAACTTACTTGAATTAAGTGTGAGAACTTGGTGGCAGAATACACTAACTTAACATTACAGAACTTAACAACTATACAAACTCTACAAACGTTACAAATCTCATGAACATTTCACCGTGCAATCTTTCATAGAACTCCACTTCACCAAACTTCACTTAACCACACTTCACTGCACTGCGATACAGCGAGCTGTAATGTCTTTCTTACTCACTCGTTTCTCTCAGTTGCACAACGTCACTGCACTTCACGCCACTGCACTGCACATAATAATAGTAATAATAATAATAATAATAATAACAATAACAATAATAACAATAATAACAATAATAACAATAATAACAATAATAACAATAATAACAATAATAATAATGATAATAACATTAATAATAATAATAATACTTAATTACAAAGAAGACATAGGTAATTGCACTGAATTTTATTAAATATATTTATAACATATCCACATTCAAGAAACTAATTTATTTTTAAATTTGCTCAGGCTTTGAGGAAAGGGATCGAAGAATGTCACAGGAAAACTGTTCCAGTCCCTAATAGTGCGATTCGCGAATGAATATTTCCCAACGTCCGTTTTCTGAATTCTTGTCTGAATTTTGTGCATGTGATCCGCTCTGCCGAAATATGTAGGTTTCCCTAATCGACTTTGAATTTCTTTCCACGCTCGAAGACCTGTGTACGCTTTATACATTGCATAGAGACGTGACTTTAATCTTCTCCTTTCGAGTGACTCCCATACCCCTTTATTCTTGATACCCCTGAAAGTAAATTTTGATGCTCTACGCTGGACTTTTTCTAGATTTCTTTGTTGCAAAATTCTGTATGGGTCCCAACATACCGCGCCATATTCTAATATAGGTCGCGCTAATGACATATATGCTAGTTCTTTGACTCTCACTGTACTCTTTTTCAGTATCCGCATAACAAAATGTAAAGATTTCCAGGCTTTCCCTACAACGAAATTGACTTGATTTTCCCAGCTCAATTTACTGTCTAGCTGTATTCCTAAGTATTTGCAAGACGTGACACGAGGTATAACATTATTGTTCAGTTTGTACACAAATTCATTATAACTTCGACCCCTACCAAACGTGATGGACTTGCTCTTTGAACTGTTTATTTCCATGCCGTTTGTTTCTGCCCAGATATGTAATTTGTCTAAGTCTCGCTGCAAAATATCCTCGTCTTTCTCCGAGTTGATAATCCTATAGATTACGCAGTCATCTGCAAAGAGTCGTACATTTGAAGCTAAATTAGTCGGTAATTCATTCACGAAGGCCAGAAACATGAGTGGTCCGATTACACTTCCTTGTGGAATTCCTGACGTGACGCTTCTCGAGGTTGATAAGTAACTACCGATTCGAACTTTCTGCTTCCTGTTTCGGAGTAGTTCGTTTATCCACGCTACTACTCTAGTGTCTATACCCGAATCTATTAATTTCTTTATAAGACGATCGTGTGGAACAACATCAAAAGCTTTGGAAAAATCTATTACTATCGCGTCGACCCTTTTCCCTTCATCAACTACGTCGGCTAGGTCCTGTAGAAGTGAGACTAGCTGACTTTCGCATGAGAAACCATTTCTGAAACCGTGCTGACCCTGATAAAGCCACTCCCTGCCCTCCCATTCCTTCCTGATATAGCTTGAAATTAGATGTTCCATAAGTTTGCATACGACTGATGTAAGGCTTACCGGCCTATAGTTACTAATTATTGTCTTGTCGCCACTTTTAAAAATAGGTACTACGAGAGCCAGCTTCCAATCTTTCGGTACGCAAGCGTTATTTATTGATACATTAAATAACCTAATTAAATAAGGTAGAATTGCCTCTCCGCCTAATTTAATGATGTCCGTGGAAATACCATCAGGACCTCGTGATTTTCCTCTCTTCATTAATTTTATTCTCTGCCGCAAAGTATTTACATCAATATGAAAACTACATCTATCTACCAGCGTTGGTATCTGAATACTGTTAGATTTCTGCTTGAAAACCGAGCTGAAATATGCGATAAAAGTCTGCGCTTTTTCCCTGTGGTCCGTTATTGGCGAATTATTAACACCTAACTGGACTACAACTGGAATCTCGTCTTTACTTCCTTTCCTTCTACGAACGTATTTAAAAAATACCGACCAATTATTACTGCCCTCCGCATCAAGAATATGTTATAAATGACGTTCCTCTGCCATTTTCTTTTCCTTCCCTAATACTTTTGTATAATTTCGATATAAGGTCATATGATTTTCACTACGGTGTCTGTAGTTAAATGCTTCTCTGGTTTTTCTTTTCAATCGCCTAATCTTTGCATTATAAAATTCCGGATCGCTGTTACTTTTTAACAATTTACTGAGTACAAAAGCCTCCTCAGCATTTACTAAAATATTTGGACCACAGTTTTTAAATTTTCGAATATTTATGTACTGTACAGATTACCTGTTGTATAAACAAAATTCTCGGAGGTCTTAAGTACTAAAATACTTCATTTGTATTGAAAAAATATTCTTCAATTAAATAATATCACAAATACTTTTATAAAAAGCATCATCGTCGTACACCTACTTCAAAGAATAAGTATCTGTTGCTTTATTTTGTTATTGAATGTTAGTGCTATTATTCGAATGACTCTTATCTGAAGCATGTTGGAACTGTGAAGCATTTGGTCTGAGAGTGTCTCAGAGCGGAACAGTCCGTCACATTCCTCCGTTAATTGGTGATCGTTACGTATGCTCTGCCTCTGCCTCTCGGCCACTCGCTTCGTATCTCTGGGCCTATCCAGCGGGGATTTCTGAAAGGGATTGGGAAGAGCACCTTGTTCCCCCGAAAAGTAGAATTGTGCTTTGTGAATCGTGTCATCGCGGCATTGTTTGATAATTTGAAATTGAACCGTAAATATTATTATTATATTTTTAATTATTATTATATTTATTATTATTATATTTAATTATTATATTATTATATATGTATGTAGTATATATGTATGTATATATGGGAATCAAACCCGGGGCCGTGTAGTGGAAAGCGAGCACCCTGAATAACAGCTAGCCATGAGCACATTATGACACTTAAAATACTATACATACTTTGTCAAACAGTAGAGATAGATAAGTGTAGTAATTAACAGTGCTAAAAATCAGTTAAAAACGTCTTTATATTTGCTCCGTAGAGAATGTATTTGCAAATTAAAACAAAATTCTCCGAAGAGGAACACATTTGACATATACTTCAAATAAGTGTTTTGTTATATGAATTTGGAAATATAGTTTAAATTTAAATGAGTTTAAAATAATTTTCAATCCGTTTCGGATAAAGATTCGAAAAGTAGTGTTAATATTTGCATTACTTGCCAAATTGATAACCACGATTGCACACGTTTTTGAGGTTTCATTGGCACGATGGCAATTCTTTATTACGTTCAGGTCCAACTAAATTCTGCTCGATAGGTAACATGGATGTTATGTACTACTACGTATGTTTCACTATCTTGTCGCCACTGTTTGCGTGCATGAAACCTACAAGTCTACCTGATCCTTAAATGTGTGAAAAGTAAGGCTGCAGATGGATCTAATATACAAATAAAAGTAAATTATTTAATCTAATGACATCTTTTATTCTCCTCGGAATTCAAATGCCAGCAATACCTCAGCAATAAATATGGCAATGGTGTTATAGGTTGATATTGTGAAACTTCTGCACAATGCACATTGTGCGCTTTCCCGTATTATTATTATTATTATTATTATTATTATTATTATTATTATTATTATTGATTATTGTTGTTGTTGTTGTTGCGAAACTTGTAAAGGAGCATACAATCACATTGACCACAATATTTACATCCTGTTTACATAATGCAACGATCTCAACTTCCTGGAACAAAGCCAAGATAATGCTGTTACACAAGATGGGAAATATACAAGACATAATGAAATATCGCGCCATAAACTTGCTTTCGGTTTTCTGTAAAGTATTAAATAATATTACTCAAGTAGAATCAGTTCCACACTCAGTTGGGTTGGCAGCATGTTAGGTACAGATGCAGTTATATGTGGTCGATCGTCTTCTGTGAGCTAATATCCCGGACAAGCGACAATCAAATCCCCCTCAGTGACTTAAAAGTATTTGGCCAGATACAGCTGTTTTATAAGCCTATCTCCCCGTATTAAAAATTTCTTAGACGTCGTTAGCGCCGGCGATTAACCTCAGAAATTCTCGATGAAGAGAATTGTTAAAGAAAGTTGGTCTGAACAATCTAAGTTATTGTCATATGATTTGAAAGTGGTAGTGGCAAAATTAAGTAGAAAGAATAAGGGAACTAACAGAAATGGAAGAGGACTCGGTAACCTGAAATTTACACATTGTGTCACACGTCAACAGCTTTGATACTCTTGTAATGCGAGTAACGTAATTATCCTTCACGCAGGACCGCTCACCGTAAATCTTTCCCAAACGAAAGTGATGTCTACGACCTGGGTTAAGGCGGGAAGTGCAACTCACGTTTGGTAAATTTGTTTGAGTAAATGTATTACATTAAGAATGTAAACACGAAAGGATACATTAGATCTTGTGTCAAAACATGATGGTAAGGTTTGAAACACACACTTGTAATCTTCCGCTTTGACATGAAAGTAAATTTAAAACAGATCCCTTTGACATGTGAATTCTTCCTGTTATTACTTTTGGTTGTGATACGTAAATAATAAATGTATTTGCAAAAGGGAAATTATAATGAGAATGGAAAGGAGGCTGCGATTTACAGAAAAAAATATTTAAGAAAGACCCGCAAGTGTTATTTTATTTTTGAGTAAAGAAGATAACATTTTTCAAATATAATAGCCACTTTGAACTGTTATGGGGCTGGTCGCCGTACTAAAAGAAAATATGACAAATGAAGTTGAAATGGAGATCCAAAGAGCAAGCGGAAAACCGCCGGGGAGAAGCAGCAGGGTACCTTACACAAAAAGCAGGAGTTAATTGTCAAAGGACTCTTTAACACCGTGGCGGCGATGGTGTAACGATTAGCGTATCGGACTGTTTTACCCAAGTTCGCAGGATCAAACCTGATCGAAGCCGATTTTTAAGAGCAAGAAAATCCTTCTTACGACTTCCTTCGGAGGGGAAGTAAAGCCGGCTGTCCCATGATTTATTGCATGTAAAAGATCCTCAAGCCTAAATGTCGCCTCTGAGCTAAATTTAAATCGCCTGTTTCGTCTCCCAAGAAATACCTTCTTTCTCCGCTGGTAAGTGAAAGGAGCGTAGCGAAATTTGCGTGGTCACGGAAGAGCGTGCCTCATGCCCAGAGCTTCGCTACGACAAATAAGGCATCAATTCAATTCACCGTAAACCACGAAATGTTTTCCTAGACTGGCTTAGAGGGGTGATATCCATCATGAGAAATGACTTCTAATAACGAAGGCCGAAGAATGATGGTATCTATTCATCGATCATCGATCGAATTCATCGATCTAGTGAAGGGAAAATCTAATCTAAGAATAAAAGTTTGTTCTTTTCATTCGAGATATTTACCCGTGATTCTGACAACGAGAGCAGTTCGTGCGGAATATGATCAAACACTCCGGCACGAAAAAAGGATGTACTGAGTGGAGGCAGACCAGCGCTGGGTCGGCGGCAAACAAGGAATCTCGTCGACGTCAAGTGCTTATCACGTCTAATAATGAAAAGACGTGAGCCAACACAGCGAGAGAGGGGAGTAAGGACGGAGAAGCTTTGTATTGTGTGTTTTGCAGGAAACTTCAAGGGGCCCCGTGCGCCAGTCGCCGCCAACTCTGCCCACCGCTCTGCTTGCTGCTCGGCAGCAACGCGCCGACGCCGCTGATGAAACGATTATGGTTATCGCTCGGAATCGAGGATCTGCAGATCGGGCGCTTTGTCTCGGACAAACTTATCCACACACTCCATTTCCATTCACGTCCCCAGCTACCTCTCCCGCCCCTCTACATGTCGGATAGAAGGTTTTTCCTTAACCATGTAACCCCACAAGCACGGCACCGCCCCAGCCGGAACAAGATCTAAGTTCCCCACTTGTGTCCCGACGTGTGTGGTAATGTAGTTCATATAAGTGAAATTATATGAATGTGAGGGATGAGGTAGGAGAAGGGAAGATCATGTGCGGTCCGAGCCCCGTTTGTTATAGTACTGTTTACGTATTCGCCTGGTGTTGATCGGAGAAGCCACAGATAACTACCGATCAGAACAGCCGACCGCTAGAATTCTCCCTCAGACAGCTACTGAAATCGACTCAGCTGTCTAGCTAGTGTCGAAAATGCTGCCAACGTTGGGATGCAAACCCTAGGACCTCCCGGTCAGAGGCACTGTGAGATCTGTTGATTCCCCGAGCCCCTCGGTTTGATTGATTAGTTAGATTAGTGATTCCTATTATTATCCGCCGAAACCACAGGAACCCATTTATCAGAGCAGCCACTGCCCGCTAGAAGTCTCCTCCAGTCACCTTTGACCTAGCTATGCTGCTAATGTCGAAATATCGTGGTACCGTCAGGACTCGAACCTTAGGACTTCTCTAAGTCCCTGCCGTGACATCAGTTTATTCCCTGAGCCACCTACGCTAGTAGCAACAATCGTGAAGAAACCTTTCAGCTAATTCCATTTATTATAGCTACATTTTCAAAAATAACGTAATAATCACTAGTACCTGTCCCTGCCGTGCCGAAAGTAATTTTTCTACAACTCGGGAGTGAAAATTTTCAATTTTAAATGTTACTAACCTCACATTATTGGTACTTTTATTCGTTTAACTGTATATAATAAAAGGATGGGGAAGAGATTCTGGAGCGCAAGAAAACTTGCGCAGATTGTACTTCTACATCACACGTCGTATGTTCTTTGAAGAATATATTGAATTGATAAATATAAACATGTTAATAATTAGGAACCTACAGGTGTCTTTTCGAAATTTTGAAGAAGAATTTTGATAAGAAGATAAATTTTGATAAGAAGGATTTCATCTTAATTATTTTCTAACCATTATTACTACTGTTATTTAATATTATTCAGATAGCTCATATATCAGATATTTCCAGTTGCTTTAAAATTACTTTGAGATCCATTTGTAGCAGAAACATAAAATATGATCGCTATTTCTGCCATCCTAGGATACACGTCACTTTTCATTCCCTATTTTTCCCATTTTTAATGCCTTTATACTCTTTGTTATGATGTATCAACTTCGCAACGTCTTTAACTCAGCTTTCTTATTTTCGTATTGGACTGCTTTGTAGTAGATTTTTTGTTAACTGCCCTGGCTTTAGAGAGAGATCGTCTTGTGCTGCACTAATATATATATCCATCTCAAGTCCTTCACACCCTAACTCCACTCATCGACATCATGCTGTTTTAGAGCGCGAATTTCCACACAAAAGATTTTATTAAACATTCACGTAATGACAATTTATTTTAATCCAGTTCAATTCGAAGCCGCGTTTACAATGAGCTCTTCCCTCCACCCGCCACGTACTGATTATTTAGAGCATGTGGAAACATTTTGCTTTCAAATTATCGTACAGTAATAATTATTAGATAAATGAAATGTGTTGGAAGTAATTTAATTTATATCGCTGCTATGCTGTGTGAGTCTGTTGAAGGGCAGAGCTGATGTTTTAACCATATTTTCGATGATATATTTGGCAACATTGTTCGTACAAAATATTCCCGATTTTTTTTCTTGCATACTACATACGTAGGATATAAAATGTAATGTAATGCTTCAACCAAAAACGGCGATTATTTTTGCAGAAATTGTTATTATAGGTCAGCGAATCCAAAATATTGCATAAATATTGTTCCTATATGTAGTAAATTACTTCCTCTAATAGTTGTGAAGTCAGAAACCACGTTTTGTCTGCACTTAATGCCGAACAACAGGTTTACGTCAAAATGTCAAACCATCTGTCAGCGTACAACGCGAGGACTAAACTGTTTCCAGGATTTTCACCAAAATCTCCGGGTCAATGCCCCCCATCTCGATCAGGTTTTTGTCCAGTTTCTCTGATACACGGAGTAAATGCTGAGAGGGATCCTTTTTTTGCTTCTGGATGTAAATGTAGCTTTACTATGTACGCGTTTTGCTTGTTGTGGGGGGAGTAGAGGTAAGGGTGAGTTACTATTTTGACAGCAATGCAGAAAAATCAAACCTGCAGTTCGTTTACCGTTGCAAATCAGTTTCCCATAACTCGGGAACAAAATGTCTAGTTTTTCAAATATTGCTAATCCCCGCGTTTTTTATATTTTATTTTTATTTATTCATCTTTAACTTTTATCCAGCCTTCAACTATTAATAGTTAAAATGATGGGAAGAAATTCTGGAACTCAAGACATCGTGCGCCGATGATATTCTCCCCCATACGTCACATACAGTTTTTACTGCTTTTTACTAAATAAATAAATGAATAAAAATAATTTGACTAATAAATACGATAGATTGAAGACAAAATTGAAATCACACGTTCGACCTGAATGAGGCCAGCCCCTTGAATTTGAAATCGGTATTTCAATATAGGGGGTATTTAAGTTAAAGCCACAACGTTATTTGCAATTTTTTTTCAAAATTGTCTCCAAAAGTTTTGAGTATTTTTTTATTGGATAAAAGATAGTACTCATTCAAAAATGACACAGGCGCTATTTTTGTGGAATTTTCCAAGTTTTCGGGAATTGCGAAAGGTTTTGCAATCCAAAGATTCAAGTCACCTTGACATTGCGAAAATTGCAAATTTTTTTGCCGTCTTCCAATACGTATAAAATTTCAGGCAGATTTTTCTTATAAATAAAACAGCTTCTTCAAAACTAAATCTTCAAATTAGCACATGTACAGATTTTTAAAATTTGAGTAATTTTCCGAAGTTTTGCGTGAAATCAAGGCAATTTTAACTTGTGGTGCTACAGAATGGCACATACTTTTTCGTACTAGATACTTTTCTAATCTCTTTAGCCTGGGCTAGCTTTTCTGTTTTACCCTACCCTCTTCCCAGCTGCCATCTTTTGATCCGTAAAGGATATTTTTTCACTTTTTCTCAGTTTCTCGGTCCCCTAATGGTGGAACTGCGATATGACTAGAAATACTTCAGAAGAAGTTAACCTGGTTCTAAATGCAAGTGTTCGTTGGAAAAAATGGAGCAATTTTTGAGAAATGTTCGTTTGAACATTCCTGAAAATGTGCAATTTCGGTCTATTTTTTACGGAAAACTCGGTTAACTCTGAATTTTCGAAAATTGCAAAACTGAATTTTTTCCTGCGTCTTACCATAACTAAAAAATTGAAGGTAGAGGTTTTTCCCTCAAATAAAATTTGTTCTCCATGGTGAGTTCTTTCAATAATGTCATGTGCATTTTGTTGAAAATGTTAGTAGTTTTCGTGCAATATTGCGTGGAATATTTGCAATTTAAAACTAATTACAAAAAGTTTTTTTTATCAAAAAGGCTCCATACTTTTTTATTAAACTTTTGTAAGGATAGTGCCTAATGAACTGTAACATGACACATACTGTGACATTAACACCATATTGCTCTATCTTTTCTTTTTTGAAAAATCACAAACATGTAATTGTTTGACTTGCCTCTCAAGTCGTTAATATTTATATTAGCTGCAATTTGCTCATATGTGCTCATGCATTTTTGAGTACATGTTCTTTAAATAATGTCGTATAATGGTTCTCGAAAACTCAACAGTGATTTATGAAAATGAACTCAGAATTCCGAATTTTCAGAAACACTCAAACGCCATTTCTTAAAAAATGCTCCAATTTTTTTATTCAAAGTTTTCCAACGTGTAGTTCTGACTGCACTGTTTAAGATGGCGTAGATTTTTTCAAAAATTACACAAATCTAATATTTTGGAAATACCTCTCCCGTCTTTAAAACGCACATTTCGAGAGATTTGTAAACACTATTGCATTTGTGACTGGAAGTGCTTGAAATAACTTCTTATAATGGTTTTCGAAAACTCAAGCTCTATGGGAAAAGAGGTTCAAATTTCGAATTTACAGTAGCGCTTATTAGCCATTTTCTTAAAAACGGCTCCAAATTTTTCAAATAAATTTACCGTTTAAGACGAGATTTTACTATGCTTTAATATTTAAAATAATTCCCTTCTACTGTTAGGAAACCGAATAAGTAAGAAAATATAAAAACGATATACTTTGTGCGTCGGTAGATGAAATAGAAAACTAATACGGGAAAGTCCGGCCATTCTGTTGCACCACTAGTTTATTACATAGCACAACGTGTGTCAGATCTACGTCTTAACCTTCTTTAGTCCATATTTCACTCAAAATTACGGGAAAACGAGTAATATTTTCAACAAAAATATGCACATGACATTAAGTAAAGAATTAATAATCGACGACATCAAATTTTATTTCCGGAAAAAATCTCTGTTTTTGTAATTTTTTGAATCTGTAATTTTCGAAATTTCAGAATTAATAGCTAAATCCGGACAAATGCGATCTGTTATATCTCTATGTGTATTTTCACTGTACTCATACAAGAAACGTCAGGAAATTTAGACTAGTTAGTGATTTTTTTTCAAAATGTCTCACAGGGTTTATGCAAAGTATCCACAAGTTTTAGAGAATTATTTTCAAAATCTCAGAGTTTGAATTGGGCCAGAATTTTTAGAGAATTATAATTTTTGAAAAATTTCGATTAACCGTTGAAGCCTTAGTTTTGTTCTCAGACGGACGGATGTTAAAAAAAACACTTTTTCTTTATTACGGGTCTACCAAATGTGTTGAAATTGAAATTGATTTTTGAAATCGATTTTCCATCACTACATAGACTTCTTTATTCTACGAAAATTACTTCATAAGGTATTTACTATACGAAAATTACTTCATAAGGTATTTACACGAGAAAGTAAAAGAAGGCTTTCTCAATTAGTGTGTTTTATAATCAAGAGTGGGGGTGGTGTCTACTTCTTAGAATGTTAAGAAAGTGATGCAGTACGATTCTATCGCAGACCACTGCGAATATGTAGCATACGGAATGTCGGGAACACCCCGAGCGTGATGCATGGCCTGGCCGCAGCGAGTCGCCGCCGCCGCCGCCTCCGCGTCCAGTGCCAGCGCGTGGCGCGCGCCGCGCTCGTCAGCTGTCATCGACACCGCGCGTCGCTCATCGCCTGGCGCTGGGTTGCCGCCGGATCCCGCCCATAAAGATAGCGCCCGTACCTGCACGCGGCGGGCACGCCGCCTTCCGCCCCGCCCCCGCCCCCGTACCCACCCCACCCCACCCCACCCCACCCCAGCCCACGTAACCGCTCCCGAGCACAGTGGGCAAGTAGCAGTGAAAATGGGTCCCGAAATACTTATCAACTAATCCGTTTGGAGCTTAGCGATTTCCGCTCAGTATGTAAGGGCTTTCTTGTATAGTTGTTAAGTTGATTGATTAATTGAGGTTTCTGGGCACGCTAACTGCTAAGGTTATGAGTCTCAATGTAGTGAATGTGTTATCCTAGGCGGTAACAATGACTCCTTCCCCGCTGGATAGTGAGTTTCGGTACCAACCTTCAACTTGCGAGGCATTTCCACCTCTAGGTACATCTCCCTTCAGTGGGCCCCCGCCCCCCATTTGGAACAAGTAGTGATCTCTCGGCTGGTCTTCCTGCATGTGTGGTAGTGTAGTGCATGTAACTGTATGTGAGTTAATGAGGAGAGGATAGGAAGAGGAAGGAACGATCGTTCGCGGCCGCGACCTGTTTGTTAGGGTACTGCTCCGGTATTTGCCTAGTATTGATAAGAAAAGACACGGGAAACCACGTTTAGAGTAGTCGGTCGCTAGAACTCTCCTCCAGACAGCGGATGAATCCGACCTAGTTTACATCGAACTCTAAATTACTCTTACCTAACATCGAAAAACCCCTACTATCGCCGCTTTTTGGCGCATGGGCCGCCAAATTAATTCAAATTTGGCGACACGCTTCGAACATCTAATTCTAGAAGTAGTTTCGGCTCGAAGGGAATATGTGTATTATGATCAGCCAAGGATACATCTTTTATCAGCTTAAATTAAATAAGGTGAATGTAGATGGTGCCAAATCTTTTTCGTATTGAGTGATTTTTTTTTCTCAAGAAGAGTTAGCAATTATTTGATTTAGGTTAATTTGTGCTTGCGCCTTTTATAATCGCGAAGTGTGAAGGTTCAGAACGGGAGCACAAGTTGTCTTTTATGACTCGAAGTAGAATTTCCCGACTGCTAATTAGTTAAATCCTCTCTTCTTAACTACTTGTTCCTCTTTTCTTCACCGCATCTCTTTACTCTTACGCAACTTTGCATTAATGTCAGGGCTTCTTATAAACTCGTGAGGTAAAGTACGCAACCAAAATTGACTTCAACTGTTGTTTTGGAACGCTATCAAGGTTGACAAATGACAGTCATGGCGAGTAATTAATTTTTATAAGATTATCGAGATATGTAATTTTTCCTATTGTGGTTAGCTGTAACCAATGTGCGTATACAATTATTTCTTTTCACCCTTATTTCCGCATAATCGGATGCTGTAGTACTGTTGCAGCACTATTGTCCAACAATACTTGTGGAAATGTCTCTTATAATAAGTCATTTTTAGGCATTTGACTCACACAACTTATATATAATATTATTTACATATTACTATTTCTACTTTGAATTTCGACTAGTCTCAGCAGTATTTTAATTTCTGCCATTTAATCATCGAGATCTTTCTTCTCCTACGCTTGTAATGCTAAACTGTAGTTCACACTCAGTCGTACTTTCGTGAAATTAGATATTCATGTAATCGCAAATTTTTTCTAGAAATTTAATTTTTATTCAATTCGCACTGATAATTTGTCCAGGCAGGCGATTTTAATGATCAGCTTTCTCCGAATTATTTTTTACCTCTGCAGTGCAAAAAATCCTTTAAATAATTTACTTTCACAAAATGCGAAAACAAATCATTGAGTTGTGAATGCTGTGTCAGAGATATTAAAATCAGGGCTAATATGAAGGGATACAATCTGTCAAAACCTACTTTTGAAGATTCTGGAATGTTGAAGTGACTGAGGATTACATAACCAACACACCTAAACTTTATTTTCAAAGAGTGTTCTACGATTACTTTGTCAGACAAAACTTGTCTCTTTGCTCTCTCTAAAGAAATGCATCTGTGCAAATCTTCTGAAGTGTAAATTATTATCGTTAATGACTGAAAACTGAAGCTCCACCAACCATTGCTTGTTAGTATTTGATACGGTTTTACTATTATCTATTGTGTACAGTGTCATGATGCAGTAAATATATGAATAAAATGAACATATTCCCGATATTCTTTCAATAAAAGTATAGAGGCTAAAAATTAAAAGAAAAATAATGAGCCTCTATATTTTTAGAGGAGGATGATAGTGAATTAAAGCACTTATTTGACAGATGTTTTATACAATATTCAATTGTGGGAAGATTAAACTCTCTGTGCAATTGTTAATTCGAAATGTATCATGACGCTCTTACGACAGAGCGAAGAATTTTATTTTGAAATGTTTGGAGTGTTTTTCGTACTCAAGAAGTAGCCCTTCTCCAAACAGGACCCGCATAAGAAGGTAGAGGGCGAACGGCAGTTTTGTAAAGTAAAATTGAAAGATCTGTTTTAACAGGCTACTTTTCTTTATGAAAGGGCAAATTTTGAAGAGTGCGGCCTCTTACATTCATTCAAAATCTGCTCTCAAAAATCTGCATTCAAAATCAAATGTTAGTATAGTGTCAAGAAGAACTAGATATTGTATTGCTTTATTTGAAGGATTACAAGGAACATTTTGATTATTAATGTGTATACTTGGGTGATTGTTGATGCGCCGTAGCGTGAATATCTTAGCTTCACATTTGGAAGGAATCAGACTTAGTCTCCATGACGTTGCCGAGTTTGAAAAGCGTGTACTGGTTTGTTTTTTTTGAAGATGGTCTATGACCTCGAGAAGCGAGTCAGCTGAGTAGATGGCTGTGTCGGCAGCATAAAGTGCCGTTGTGTGATTGTCTCGATCAACTTAACTCGAACTCGTGATATCTGCTGTGAATGTGTTAAACAACGTGGGAGAGAGAGGGGACCCTTGAGGGACCCCTACGTGGATTATTCATTGGGTGAAATGTAATTATTCAATTTGATTAAGAATGTGCGATTCGAAATGAAGCTACGCATTATGTTAAATAAATAATCAGTTCATATGTACCGTAATTAGAATGTTAAACCTTGATGCCTGACACGATCAAACGCCTGAGCGAAATCCAAGAAAGCGACTGTTAGAAATTTTTACCATGAAAGGCTTGGGCTATGACTTTTGAAATTCTTCGAAGTTGGTGAACAGTAAAGTGGTTTGATCTGAATGCAAACTGAAGGGATGATGCTGTTAATAGAGAGGAAACTTTTGAGCCTGAATAATATTAGTTTATCTAGAAATATTAAAATCCTCGCAAGCCGACGTAGATCACGCCGGATCTCACCGCCCAGCGAGGACCACCTCTTCCCGCCATAAAACATGTACTACACTTATGGGACTAATGATCTCAGCGGTTGACGCGCCCGGAATCACTAATCAATCAATTACTTTATCCTTTTTTGTGTCAGGGTAGATTGACTCACAGAAAGAAATTTAAACTGTATATTATATAATACAATATACCTTGATTGGGCAGGAGTGCATGAAAATAGAAGGTGAAGTAGTAAAATAAATATGACACGGCTATCTGGGCAGTTGTGACAAGTGATTTGAAGTCTTTATAATATGTTTGTACGATTTATTAATTTAGTTACTTAGACAACCCAAATATGTTGTAGCAATCGTGGTGGAAATCATGAATTCCACAACCTTGTGCCATTGTGAACAAAATTGTTTTTGTGAATTATCGCAACAGAAACTCGCGTTTGACGTAACGAATTCGTACATTAATCCTCAGAAACAGAGCTCATGTAGGTCATTGTGTTATACATATATCGATATTTCTGCCCCCCCCCCCCCCCCCCGAAGTGCGAACCGCGGGTGGGCGGAGGGAAGGGGCGGCGAGGGCGCTGAACTCTTGCCCATCGATCGGTCTGAGGTCTGACGCGTGCCCCCTTCCCCGCCCAGTCACTGCCACTCGACCCCCTCCCCCCTTCTCTCCACATCGCCCTCCCCCTGCCCCGGAGGTGAGCGAGTGTCTGAGGTCGCCCACTGCGCCGGGACCCGTCGGCCCATACGGGCCGCGCCGCCTTGATGTGCGCTGCATGAGCGCTGCCCGAGAAAAAGCTCTCCTCTTCCGTTTCTCATGAATGATAAGTGTCATATTTTAGGTAGAAATATGCTGATATTGATAGTGAGGGACGAGTATTGAATAATTCTGTGCTTTTCAGAGGACCAAACAATATTTGGAATGTTTTAGGGAAATGTGTATTGCAGTTCAAAAGATATGTGACAGCGCCAGTGCATTAAAAATGGATTTTTATGTTCGATTCTTGAACCTCTTGTATGTCCCACTGTTTTCAATATTCGGTAATGACATGTTTGCTTGATTTTATTTGTATCCAATACTAGAGACTAAGTAGGAAGTGGAGGCAGGATAATAGTTGTGTATTCATTCCGAATTTATTATTTTTTATTCTTTAACAGATTTCCTTTATTACTTTCTTGGTGGTTTCCTCCTCACATTCCTCACATATCCTCATAATGCAAACCGCATTAGTATCAAAACACCATTGCATCACATTCACTGAACTAAAGACTTGCAAACACGTCAGTCAGAATTGTATTTTCATTCCTTAAAATGTAAAGATTGTTTGATGTCTGGTATTGTTTGTGATGTGGCGGAGGTAGTAGTACTAGTGATGAGAGTAGAGAGAAATAATTGGCCAGGTATCAGTTGTGATGGTTCAGAGGCCATCTTCAATCCAGCTCAGCAGTCTTCCAATGCCAATTGTGGCCGATTTCTCACTTTAATAAATATTAGCTACGTAGCTAGGACGGATTTAACTAGTCTGGAAGAGATTTTCCGCTTCTTTGATCGAGATTTTCCCACGCTGTCTTTGTCCAAATCAGAAGAATGCCAGAGAACTGCCTTAACGAATGAGCCTCTGACTCGAGCGATATTTCCTTCCTCTTCCTTGTCCTATCCTCGCCCCTTACAATACAATTACATTTACTGTACATACCGCAAATGACGGGAGACCAGTCGGAGCTTGAAAAAATCCACAGCAATTCTTTGGGTATTCTATTACAAGTGTCAGGGTGATTGTGAAGTATGAACTTTCGTAGAAGCACATGTATTCAATGTAGCACTAAATTAATAATTATGGAAATCCACTTTGTTCAATATTGTTGACTTGGAATGGATAAAAACGTGGAAAATGTACATGACGTTTTATTTTATACGAATGACATTGGAATTGCGAAGAGTTTTGTACATGACAGGAAACACTTTTAATGCAGGAAGTTAAAGTGAAATATCATAAAGTTATACTATCCATTAGTTTTTTCTTGCTTACTACTGACGTAAATACTACGCTTAAGCCTACACCATACTTTTCTATTCTCCACAAATCTTCACAATAAATGCAACCACGGCCGAAATCCTTTTCGCCCAACCCGATTTAATTAAAAATTCCCCCTCCATGTATTCATGAAAAAAATTCGCTGAAATCTACACTTTATAAAGGTGCCTATTTTGGCTTCATGTATTACATTTAACCAGTCAGTAGAAATATTCCCGAAGAAAAAAGAATCCCGAAGAAACACGATTGCGTTCTTTGACACACAAAAACTAGAAAAAATATGCCGTAAGTGCAACAAAGGATTGCATATTCATAGTTTTTTACCAATTTAATAAAAAGTTGTTAATATAATGTAAATATAGAAATATAAATGTACCATTTAAAACATTCATGTTATGTATAATATATGTATAAAATATTCATGTTATGTATGTAACGAAACGAAAAATGAAAGCTTAAATCTACTAGCATCTCGTCAGTATACAGTGATCAAAGCACCTCTAGGCACCATCTATTTTTGTAAAAATCTTTAATATATTGTATTATATATTATTTATATATTGCAAAATATTTTTCTCTCTTGGTCTTGGGAGCTGGACTGTTATATTATGTGTGATGTAGGGAGACACAAAAATCGGAGGAAAAGTAACTGATATGGTCGGCTATTGTTTCTATTTTTAGTTCTTTGGTCGTTAGTACCGAACAAAAGGGCATTGGTGATCACTCTTAAGTACTGGTTTTGGGAAACGTAATTCCTTGAGGTAGTTTTTGCTGAGGCTCTCGTTTAAAAGACAGGGTCATAAGATGGTTTTCGAAATACTTGTAATACTTGGAATTTTTATTGAATGACAAATGTTACTCGATTTAACTCGTTTCCTTAGTTGTTTTCATTACAATCTTTGGCATTTTTATTCATCGAAGTTTGACGTCTATGATGTTTTCCTCTTCTATGATATATAATCTACATCGCGATCTATCGGGACAAAAAATCCGGTTTAGGGCCATTTTCCGTGTTATGCAGGTTTGTCTATTTTACGATATTTGTGATATTGATATTTCCATTCCTAAAATTGTAACTAAATGTACGTAAAAAGTTGGAAATGCAAAAAATGTAATTAAAGTTAAGTAAAAATTACATGATTTCATTATGGTTATTTTATATATATATATATATATATATATATATATATATTGAAACCCAGAATATGTGTTTCATTACACTAATTAAATCATTAGTGTAAGAAACCAATTGCTATTTTGAACTGCGCGGTGCGCGCGCTGAGCGCGGCGCGCCGGGGCCGGCGAGCAACCGCTGCCTCCGCCGACGGTGCCACCGCCGCCGGGAGGCTAGCGTGTGAATTTCGGTTGGAACTGGGCAACGCGCACGTGCAAAAGTTCGTTACGAGAATCGCGGACGAGAGCCGTTGGCAGAACGGTGACCAGGGAGACGCTAGTAGAGCGGCGACGAGTGCGGACGTGCGGCGAGAGTTCTCCGCCGGTGTATGGACGCATATAACATTGCGACGTATTTTATGTGCTATTAGAAACCGCAAAGTAATTGACGTGTAAATAGAACATTAGAAGTATCAATATAAGTGAAAGATTAGTGTTGGTAGAATAATTGATGTTGTTCTTATTAGTTGGCGCGGTGGAAACATTCTTGAAATTGCGCGGTACAGAACTGTGACCAGTATACAGAGTAGGCGCGGGTTGTGTAATTAAACCCACTGACGGACAGTGATTCGAGGAAGGTGCGAGGCCGAGGTGCCAAGATCCTGATCGGGGAAGAATTGTTGGTGCATCAGCCGTGGGCGATTACCACGCCATCCGACGCTGACGGCCCGCAGCAGTAGCAGAGGTCGACAATCCTGTCGGCACGAGCGGTTCTACGAACACCATAGGTATTCGTTCGGGGCCCCGCAGGTATGAGAAATGCATTTCACTCTTAATCTTGGTACCAAGGCAGAGTGTACAAACGTTGTCTAATGATGTAAATAACAAAGTTGGTTTAAAATAAATCTTGTTTATAATTGTATTTCAATTTATGATTAACCACCCCAACGTTGCACCAACTTATCCAGGGACCCATTCACGTAAAAGATACCCTCTCTTAGTGTTGTATTGCAGTGAAAATACCCGGCACCACCAGGTATGTCACAGCTGGCGCCCGAACAAGTGGAAAACGTATAGTTAAGAAATGTGGCTTTAGGAAAGTTGGTGAAATGTTGGAAAATAATGTGCATGTAATTAATGTATAGTAATGTAGGGTACAGATGAGAAGCAGGCAGTGCAAAGTGTATTATTATAGAGTACAAAAAAAAATAACAACACATGTGTTAGCAAAAACATGCACAAGTCAAGTAAGCATAATGAAATGTTGATAATTACAAAAATGTTGTTGCGTAATTAATTGCGGGCTGACATAGGCAATTATTTGTGAGCATCCAATATATAGTTAATATTGTAGTTACTGAGGTTATGAAGGCTATACACGTACATGTTACAAATAATATAATGTAATAGAATTCCAAGTTTTGTAAGACATATTAATAATATTTGAACTGCTTGGCAAAATTTTTTATAATATGGAAATCAAAGAAATGGGGAAGTAGTAATAATTCTTATGAGAATATAAAGGTGGTTAATAGTGTTGTACAAATTATGCACAAAATTGTTTTTTTGCTGGGAACATTCACTCAGTAGTGCATTATCTATTGGTGATGGTAAAGTGTGGGGAATTTATTAGAAAAGATACCAGGTTGGGAAATATATACCAGCAGTGTGAATGGTTGTTGTGAATATCTATATGATATTATTGAGGAAAATTCAGGGAGGAGATATGACATGCAAGTGTGAATGATGATTATGTACATAATATAGCAATAAGTGCGTTGAAAAGTAATTTCAATTAATAAGGGATTTATTATAATTTGAAAGCATTTTTGTGTAATAGTATTAATGAGTCTATTAACAGTGTATATGTGTTTCAATGGTAATAATATTATGTATTGTAAGGATTATGTTTATGCATTGGTAGGTGAGTGGAAATTTATATGGCTATTAAATTAGTGTTATTGTGTTTTGGTGGTGAGTAAGGGTTGGTCGTCATTAATTAGCAATTGAAATAGGAGTGAATTAAACCATTCACGAAGAATATATAGTGTTGCGGCGGGTATAGTTAATTCATAGGATAACTGTGGTATCGTTGGTAGGTGAGGCAAGAGGAAAATTTGTGCGGCATTTCAGTGTAGTGAGAATCGATCGGACAGCTCAAAGCAACAGAATGGAGGCGCAAAATGTAGTGCTGGACCGGGAGGAGAAGGTAGATGAAGTAAGGGAGATAAATGTAGGAATCGATAATAGCATACCATCGGAAAGCAGGGATAGTGGCATTGGAAGTCGGTTAGACGACACGTCAGGAGATAGCTTCAATAAAGAAATAGAAATCACGTCAACGCCGATGAACCAGGCAGCAGGAAATCCGAATCGGGGGGGTGGAGAAGATACTAATTTAGACATACTACACATAATAATGATGATGCGGGAAGAACAGAAGAAGGCGGCAGAAGATCAGAAGAAGGCGGCAGAAGATCAGAAGAAGGCGGAGGAAGAACGGGATAGGAAAGCAGAGGAACGAAGTAGGAAGCTGGCTGATGAACAGAATAGGAAGATATTGGAAGAATTGAATGGAAAATTTGAAGAGCAGAGTAGGAAATTAGACGAACAGAAATTATTTACAGAGGAACAGATTAGGAAGCTGGCAGAAGAACAGAATAGGAAATTAGATGCAATAGGGGGGCGAATAGGACGCGCCGAAGAACAAATTGAGTTAACGAAGAATGAGATGACGAAAATCGCGGAGCGGGTAGAAAGTCACGAGCAATGGACCGCCGAAGAATTAGGGAAACAGAAAAAGGAGTTAGAATCCCGAGTAATCAATCTGGGGGGAGAATTAGAAAATAAGTTATATCAGCAATTAGATGTTAAAACCGCTATGCAGGACGAGAAAATTGAAAGGATACAATCGGTAGTCAAGGAAGAAATGCAGGAGAATAAGCGGGAATGCGAAGAGAAGGTTGTGTTACTACGAACAGAGATTGAACAAATAAAAGAATGCAAGGCATCCCCAATTGCAGCAAGCGGGACGGTACCATTTACCCCCCCAAGATCACTAAAATTTTCAGGAGACGGGAAAGAAAATCCATGCATATTTATGAAGGCGGCAGAACGACATCTAGATGTTATCAATACTTCGGAAAGGTGTAAAATACAATTGTTATATTTAATGTTAGAAGGCAACGCAAGGATATGGGCCGATACATTTGATAAGTTTCCCGAATCAGTAAAGGCATTTAAAGATCGATTCCTTGAGCGGTATTGGAATGAGGAAATTCAAATTAATTTTAAAATCAGTTTAATGAATAATCATTACAACCAGTCAATGGGAAGTTTGCGGGAATACGCAACAAGGCGTATTATGGAATACAAAACGCTATCCCCACCGATGAGCGATCAGGAAATAATATGTGTACTGACGAGACAGTTCCCAGTTACGGTGCAGAATCTTTTACGTAGTGTGCAGCATACCGACCTGGAAAGATTCCAGAATGTGTTAGGAGGGTACGACTTGACATTTGCAGGCGTACCAAAGAACAGAAATGAAGGGAATGTTAATATGGCTAGATCGGAACGTAACCAGGGGCAAGGGAATGATAGGAGCAACGATTACCAGAGAAACCAACGCGGAAGAGGGGGAGACGGATGGAGACCAGAGTCGGGGAACCAGAGACCGGACTGGAACAGATCTAATTCAAACCGTACGGAGACGCGAGGCGGGGGCGGGAATGCACCCGACCGATTAGCACAGCCTAGCACAAGTAGTGATCAAGGACACTATTTAAACTAATAGAGTCCGCGGTGATAGGTGGCCCCATTGCGGACGCGGTAATCGATGACGTAAACGCGGTCTCCATAAACGCTATGCAGCCGGTAACCTACGATACCCAACCGTGGCGGAGATGTAAGAACTCAGCGGTCAGAATCAGGAAATGTCCCACGATATCGATAGAATGTGAAGGCATAATTAAAGAAGCTTTAGTGGATACAGGGTGCACGACTACAGTAGTATCAGAAGAAATGTATGAGGAGCTAAAAGCAACGGGAAAAGAAGTAATGTGTTTGCCTATGAATAGGGCGTATGTGATTGGGGCAACTCAGAAGAAGTCAAGCCCCATCACAAAACAAATCATGTTTCAAGCCAGGATTGGCAACCAAGTATACGAGATAGTGGCCCTGGTAGTCAAAAAATTATTGTATTCGGTAATCATAGGGACGGATTTTCTGGTCGATTACAGAGCAAATATAGATCTAGAACGGCAGGTGGTAGAACTGGGGAGCCAGGCGGTAGGATTTGACCTGGGGATGGACGAAGAATACGAAGCGTGTACGGGCGTAATGGCAGAAGATTCATTAGAAGAACAGCTGAGGCAGCAAACGGAGAAGCAGATTGAGAAGTTTGCGGAAGAACAGAGCAAAGAATTAGGTAAACAGAAAAGATCCGAGGAGGAACAGAATAGGAAGGCGGAGGAACGGAATAGAAAACTAATAGAAGAACAGAACGGGAAGGCGGTTGAAGAACAGATTAAGAAGCCGGCAGAAGAAATGAGAAGAATCACAGAAGAACGGAATAGGAAGCTCATCGAAATATGCGAAAAACCGTATGGGAAAGCGGAGGAACTGGATAGGAAAGATGAGGTGCTAAAATTTCAATCATGTCATCAAGTAGATGCTAGGGTAGCGGTAACAGATAGAAACGAGGGGATGACAAACCACATCCATGAAGAAGTCAAGACAGCGGAGGGCAAAACGGTGGAGGTCCAAATCGAGACCGAGGAGGATGTGTATAAAGTGAAAGTGAAAACGGAAGAATTGAAGTTAATAATGGATGAAGAAGTGGAAATGAAAATAGAAGAAATGGAGCGTATAATAGAAGAAGAAATCGTGGAAAATATACAAGGGTGCGAAGAGAAAAGAGTACAAGAAGAGTTTAAACAGGAAGAAGACGGGAAAATGTCGCCAAGTGTCAAGTATGGGGTGACACCAATTATGCCTCCAAAGTCGATGAAATCTCTGGGAGATGGGACGGAAAACCCTAAGGTAGTTATGCGAGCAGAAGAACGGCACCTAGCATCAAACAACATATTGGAAGGATACAAGATCCAGTTATCACACCTAATTTTAGAAGAGAACGCCAGGACATGGGCAGTGAATTTTGGTATATGTCCGAAATTTTTGAAGGAATTTGGAAACAAGATTTTTGTACGAAAGCGGAATGAAGAAACCCAAATAAACATCAAGAACGACCAGAGGAATAGCCATTACAACTACATTACGGGAAGTCGTAGTGAATACAGAACGAAGAGCATTATGGAACCAACAACATTATTTGCCCTTATAAAATATCAAGGAATTAGTTGCATGTCAACGCGACAGTATTTTGTTACCGTGCAGAGCATACTGAGCAGAGCAGATCATACCGATTTAGGAAAGGGTTTGAAGATACGGGAGGGGTACAACTTCATGTTTGCAGACGCCCCAACGAATGGGAGTGAAGGAGAAGTAGGCAGGTCAAAAATGGAACGAAGTCAGGGGCAAGGGAAGAGTGATGGTATGGTCAACCATTGGTACAAACGTAGAAGAGGTCGTAGCTGGAAATGGGATGATACCTATCAAGACGTGTTCAACACGCTGGAAGCTATGTCCTACAACTGTGATTTAGGAAATCACTGTCAGCAAAATGGGAATGAACCGTCGCACAAGAGACAAGACATAGTAGGACACTACAAGCTTCAAATCGGAAACCTGGTTCAACATGGATGGAAAATAGTGAAGTGTAAATAAGTGCAAGATTAGTGTTAATTACGTAATCACATGTTAATTCGATTTTAGGTTATAAGTGTATATAGGGCGTCGAGCAATATGCAAACGAGTGCAACCATCGGTAGTGACGATGTTACTAGTGTGAATTTTTCCAGAAGTGGAAAAATTCAAAAAAAGAAAGGGGGGGGTGATGAAACCCAGAATATGTGTTTCATTACACTAATTAAATCATTAGTGTAAGAAACCAATTGCTATTTTGAACTGCGCGGTGCGCGCGCTGAGCGCGGCGCGCCGGGGCCGGCGAGCAACCACTGCCTCCGCCGACGGTGCCACCGCCGCCGGGAGGCTAGCGTGTGAATTTCGGTTGGAACTGGGCAACGCGCACGTGCAAAAGTTCGTTACGAGAATCGCGGACGAGAGCCGTTGGCAGAACGGTGACCAGGGAGACGCTAGTAGAGCGGCGACGAGTGCGGACGTGCGGCGAGAGTTCTCCGCCGGTGTATGGACGCATATAACATTGCGACGTATTTTATGTGCTATTAGAAACCGCAAAGTAATTGACGTGTAAATAGAACATTAGAAGTATCAATATAAGTGAAAGATTAGTGTTGGTAGAATAATTGATGTTGTTCTTATTAGTTGGCGCGGTGGAAACATTCTTGAAATTGCGCGGTACAGAACTGTGACCAGTATACAGAGTAGGCGCGGGTTGTGTAATTAAACCCACTGACGGACAGTGATTCGAGGAAGGTGCGAGGCCGAGGTGCCAAGATCCTGATCGGGGAAGAATTGTTGGTGCATCAGCCGTGGGCGATTACCACGCCATCCGACGCTGACGGCCCGCAGCAGTAGCAGAGGTCGACAATCCTGTCGGCACGAGCGGTTCTACGAACACCATAGGTATTCGTTCGGGGCCCCGCAGGTATGAGAAATGCATTTCACTCTTAATCTTGGTACCAAGGCAGAGTGTACAAACGTTGTCTAATGATGTAAATAACAAAGTTGGTTTAAAATAAATCTTGTTTATAATTGTATTTCAATTTATGATTAACCACCCCAACGTTGCACCAACTTATCCAGGGACCCATTCACGTAAAAGATACCCTCTCTTAGTGTTGTATTGCAGTGAAAATACCCGGCACCACCAGGTATGTCACAATATATATATATATATATATATATATATATATATATATATATATATATATATATATATATATATATATATATATACTGTGCAAGATTGACGGTATACCCCTTAATAACTCCTAAACGAAGCGTTCTAGGGTATTAAATAGTAAAATATTGAAAAACGTTTCTGACACCGTAATCTACAGATGAGGTCTTTACATTTTTGCTGGTTTTCATTTTAATTCAATTTCCATTCAAACTGCGATCCACATGAGCTTTATTGTTGCTGGCCGTTGCCGTGTGACCGGATGGCATCGAGAAGGACAGGACGGTTGGGGAACGTGGGGACAGGCTGGGGAACGTGGTTCTGTGAACTAATGCTGAGTTGGGGGTCGTCAGCGAAGGGGCGATTGCTGAATGAGATCAACCAGATCCTAATAGCGCTGATAGAACGGAAAGACGAGGGCGGGGCGGTGCCATTGCACAGCCTCGATGGTTGAACTGAGGGTAGTCTGCGACTCCTGTAGGAGCAGCCGCTCAAAAATAAATGCGGTAACGTGAGTGACGAACGGACAGACGTAAGTAAAATGTATTGTCGTAAGTAAAATGTATTGAACTCGAACTATAAGTAAAATGTATTGTCAAATACATTTTATCTGTCTGTAAGAACCAATTTAACTTAAAACCATACTTATTCTAGAAGCATGACATGTAAATACATTACAGACACTACCCATGGACAAAGTTAGTTTTTGTTTTACAGTGATATCACTATATCCCGCAACATACGTTAAGCTTTCGGTCTATATATCGTTAAATGACTCCCCAATCGTTCTAAGGCATTAAAAGCTAAAATCTTGAGACCAATGGCTTCAAAGAAACCTTTCTCACACCATAATCTGCAGTATAAGATATCCTTATACATTCTATTACATTTTTGTTGATTTGGCGCTTCTCGATATTAACCCACCAGTTGAAAGATACGAAGAATTTGCAACTAAATGTGTATGAGAAGGTCAGATAGGCAGACAGATAGGCAGAGTGAACGAGAGAGAGGGAGAGCGAGAGGGCGAGTGAGATAGTGAGAGGGACGGAGAGAGGGAGGAAAGGAGAGAGAGAGGGGGAGGAAAGGAGAGAGAGAGGGGGAGGAAAGGAGAGAGAGGGAGGAAAGGAGAGAGAGAGGGAGGAAAGGAGAGAGAGAGGGAGGAAAGGAGAGAGGGAGGAAAGGAGAGAGAGAGGGAGGAAAGGAGAGAGAGGGGGAGGAAAGGAGAGAGAGGGGGAGGAAAGGAGAGAGAGGGGGAGGAAAGGAGAGAGAGGGAGGAAAGGAGAGAGAGAGGGAGGAAAGGAGAGAGAGGGAGGAAAGGAGAGAGAGAGGGAGGAAAGGAGAGAGAGAGGGAGGAAAGGAGAGAGAGAGGGAGGAAAGGAGAGAGAGAGGGAGGAAAGGAGATAGACGGAGGGACAGAGAGAGATAGGGAGAGGGAGGGAGAAAGAGGGAGATGAAGAGCAGAACAATGTCTGCCGGGTTCCGCTAGTATTGACATAGAACGTATTTAAGGAAGAAATCACCAGTAAATGAATTTTAACATTCTTCATTGACAGCTTCCTAGTTTCTCTTGCTTCCATAAATTGACCTTTTCATCTAATGTAAGAGTATTATGGTTTTCGCTTTGGTAAAATGATTGTGGAACCCATAATAATATACACCACCTCTCTGCCTATTGGCTACAGTCTGACTGCTTGCTGACTCTTTCAACGCCCAATGCGTCACATCCCTGAGAACTATGATATTGTGACGTCACAGCGAACACAGACACAGAGCTTTCATATAACAAATATTTATTTACAAAGAAAACACAACAAATATTTTCAATGAATTTACACTTTACACCCTAGATCTGATATCCCCTGATCGCGGGAGCGATCCCAACCCGATTGACGATCGGTTTCAATTGTGGCACTCGCCACTCCTACATCTGAAGCGCGCACGAAGCCAAGCTTCCGTGACCGGATGTCACACAGGGACACAAAGTCCGTACCGGCGTACCAACTGATGGTTTGTCTGGATCGCAGGAGCGATCTTATCCGGTTGAGAATCTGCCGCGAGTCGTGGCACTCAACCACTCCTCACCTTGGAGCACGCACACAGCATCGCTCCCACGTGACCGCCGTCACCCAAGGACACAAAGTCCTCCACAGGCTCGTTAACAAGTGACTTGCCTCGCGAGCCCTGCTCGCCGCTGCACCGTTGTGTGCAACTGCACGAGGTTCTTCCACTGTCTCCAGAACCCACCCACTGGCTCTGTGCACTCCCTTATATACTCGAGGCTCACGTGACCTACGTCACGCCGCCCCCGCTGGGCCCTTTGGTTGCAGGAGGTTTGGGTCTCCGTTCCTAACGACCGGAGGACCCCAAAGCCTCGTGTCTCCCTCGTGCTGGCGTTTAGGAAAACCCCTTCTCTCCCTCCTGTGGCGAGGCGATTTCCTGTTACTAATCCCTTACCACGTGTCCCCAAATAGCTGCCACGAGGCTCGCTGGCTAGTACGTATATTCTCGCATGACCTTGAGTGGGTCTCTGGCCGTCGATGAATTTGAAATGCACTGCAGCTTGCCTCTAAGCTTCGCTCCCGGACGGAAGATCAGATGTGACTCGCGCATGCTGTCTCATGTTGGCAAGTTCAGGGAAGCTGACAAAGCGACTATATGACCGGATTAAGAGAACAGACCCTGAACATAGCGTTTTCTGAGAGACATACAACATTGAGGGAAAATGATAAATTGTAAATTTTGTTCATGTTCAGTATAAATAGGAATAGTAATTTGGTCAAACAGAGATACAAAGGGAATTCCCAGTAGTTATCAGGGTTATTATTTTGTGAGTATATTTTTTAAGTTATTGAAAGAGTCTCAAATTTTGTGTGTTGTGTTTTTTTATTTGGCGTGATTTGTAAGAGATGAAGTGTTTTTTTTTTAAAATCATTAAACCCCTTTTCACTGATTTATGTGTTCTTGTCCTTGGATTGGCTCTCAACACCCCAAAATATCCATCTGCGTGTGACATTATTAGCTCGCAAGGGCACGATATCTGCGAACCACCCTAACGGGCGATTGTGTAGAAGTTATGATTGCAGTAGGGGGGAGGATTCGTCAGTATATATATATATATATATATATATATATATATATATATATATATATATTGAAACAAATAATATGTTTCATTACACTAATTAAACATTAGTGTAAGAAATCAATAGATACTTTGGACTGCGCGGTACGTGCGCCGGGCGCTGCGAGCAGCAAGGGGAGCTAGCGACGGTTGCTACCGCCACCAGTGCCACCGCCGGGAGGCCAGCGTGAGAACGTCGGTTGCAACGGGGTAGCGAGCACGTGCGGGCAGTCGTTAGGAAAGTTGCGAAGAGGACAGACGTTAGCGGAGCGGCGAAGAGTTCGGACGTGTGGCGAAAATCCCGCCGGTAGTGCATGGACAAAGAGAACATGCGGTATAGTTAATGAACTACTAGCGACTGGAATATAGTAGACACGTGAATGAGCTATTTAAAGTATCAGTAGAATAAAAGATTCGCGTCGATAGAACATTCGATCGCGTTCGTGTTAGTTAGCGTAGTGGAAGCCTTACCGAAACAGTGTGGTACGGAACTAGAACCAGCACGCATTATAGATGCAGGTTGAGTAATTAAATTCATCGACGAAAGGTGGTTCGAGAGAAGTGCAACGCCGCGGTATCAAGATCCGAGTCGGGGAGGAGCCGCAAGGTCACCAGCCCAGGACGACCGCTACGCCATCAGCCGCCGACGGCCCGCAGCTGCTGTAGAGGTCGGCAATCCTGTCGATGCGAGCTGTTCTACGAGCATCAAAGGTATTTGGTCGGGGCCCCGAAAGTATAATAAATGTCTGTTATAATAACTCTTGGTACCAAGGCAGAGTATATAAAGATTGTCAGATCATGTAATTAACAAATTTGATTTGCAAATAAATCTTGTTCATGATTGTATTTCCATTTTTGATTAGCTTCCCCAATATTATACCAACTTATCCAGGGACCCATTCACGGAAAAGATACCCTCCTTTAGTGTTATATATTGCAGTGAAATACCCGGCATCACCAGGTATGTCACAGCTGGCGCCCGAACAGATGGAAAGCGTGTAGTTAAGAAATGTGGCCTTAGGAAAGTTAGTAAAATATTGGAAGGTACTGGGCATGTATTTGATGTATAGTAATGCAGATTAAAGATAATAGGCAGGCAATGTACAGGTTATTATTATAGGGAACAAAAAGTAACAGTACATGTATTAGCAAAGCCTGCATAAGTCATGTAAGCATAAGGTATATTTGATAATTACAGAAATTTTGTTGTGTAATTAATTGTGGGCAGATATAGGAAATTATTTGAGAGCAACCAGTATAAAATTAATACAACAGTTACTGGGTTTATGAAAGTTACTCATGCACATATTGCAAATGATATAATGTAATATAATTTCAAATTTTGTAAGACATGTTAATAATATTTGAATTGCTTGGTAGTTTTTAATAACATGGAAATTAAAGAATTTGGAAGTAGTAACAATTCTTGTGGAAATATCAGGGTATTTAATATTGTACAAATTGTGCACATTACTTGCTGGGAATGTTCATGCAGCAGTGCATTATCCATTGGTGATGGTAAAATGTGTGGAATCTAATGGAAAGGATACTAGGTTGGGGAATGTATAGCAGCATTGTGAATGTATATTTTTAATATTCATACAGTACTATTGAGGGAAATTTATGGAGAAGATATGACATGTAATTGTGAGTGATTATTGTGTACATAATATAGCAATAATTGTATTGAGAAGTAATTCCAAATTAATAGTGGATTTATTAAAATTTGAGAGTAGTTTGTAACAATGTTAATAAGTTTATCAGCAGCATATATGTAGTCAAGTGGCAATAATACTACTGATTGTAGAGGATATGTTTATTGTGTTCTGTGGTGTGTGAGGGTGTGTTCGTCAGCATTTAGCATTTGAAATATTAGTGCATTATAGCAGTGATAAAGAGTATACAGTGCTGTGGCGGGCAGAGTAAAGTTATAGGATAACTGTTGTACCGTTGTTAGGTGAGGCAAAAGGAAAATTTGTGCGAGTATTTAGTGAAGTGAGGATCGAACGGATAGCCCAAAGCAACAGAATGGAGGCGCAAAATGTAGTGCTGGACCGGGAGGAGAAGGCGGATGAAGTAAGGGAGATAGTTGTAGGAATCGATAATAGCATATCATCGGAAAGCAGGGATAGTGGTATTGGAAGTCGGTTGGATGATACGTCAGGGGACAGCTTCAATAAAGATGTACAAATTACGTCAACTCCAATGAACCAGGCAGTAGGAAATCCGACTCGGGGGGGGGTGGGGAAAATACCCATAATGACCCCATACAGATATTGATGAAGATGTTCGATCAACAGAGCAGGAAATTAGATGAAATAGGTGAACAGAATAGGATCGCAGAAGAACGGAGCAGGAAAACAGAAGAGCAGATTAAGAAGGCGGTAGAAGATCAGAAGAAGGCGGCAGAAGATCAGAAGAAGTTGGCCGAAGAACAGAATAGGAAGATATTGGAAGAACTGAATAGGAAATCAGACGAACAGAAAATATTTACAGAGGAGCAGATTAGAAGGTCGGCAGAGGAGCAGAAAATATTCACAGAGGAGGAGATTAGGAAGTTGGCAGAAGAACAGAGTAGGAAATTAGACGAACAGAAATTATTCACAGAGGAACAGATTAAGAAGCTGGCAGAAGAACAGAATAGGAAATTAGATGCAATAGGGGGGCGAATAGGACGCGCTGAAGAACAAATTGAGTTAACGAAGAATGAGATGACCAAGATCGCGGAGCGGGTGGAGTCATGAGCAATGGACTGCCGAAGAATTAGGGAAACAGAAAAAGGAGTTAGAATCTCAAGTAATTAGTATGGGGGGAGAATTAGAGAATAAATTATACCAGCAATTAGATGCTAAAACCGCCAAGCAGGACGAGAAAATTGAAAGGATGCAGTTGGTAGTCAAGGAAGAAATGCAGGAGAATAAGCGGGAATGCGAAGAGAAGGTTGTGTCACTACGAACAGAGATCGAACAAATAAAAGAATTCAAGGCATCCCCAATTGCAGCAAGCGGGACGGTACCATTCACCCCTCCAAGATCACTAAAATTTTCAGGAGACGGTAAAGAAAATCCGTGCATATTCATGAAGGCGGCAGAACGACATTTAGCTGTTATCAATACCTCGGAAAGGTGTAAGATACAATTGTTATATTTAATGCTGGAAGGGAACGCAAGGACATGGGCCGATACATTTGATGAGTTTCCCGAATCAGTAAAGGTATTTAAAGATCGGTTCTTTGAGCGGTACTGGAATGAGGAGATTCAAATTAATTTTAAAATCAGCTTGATGAATAATCACTACAACCAGTCAATGGGAAGCTTGCGGGAATACGCAACAAGGCGTATCATGGAATACAAAACGTTATCCCCACCGATGAGCGATCAAGAAATTATATGTGTACTAACGAGACAATTCCCAGTTACGGTGCAGAATCTATTACGTAGTGTGCAGCACACTAACTTGGAGAGATTTCAGAATGTGTTAGGAGGGTACGACCTAACTTTTGCAGGCGCACCAAAAAATAGGAATGAGGGGAACATTAATATGATAAGAACAGAACGGAATCAGGGGCAAGGGAGTGATAGGAGCACTAATTACCAGGGAAATCAACGCGGAAGAGGGGGTGATGGATGGAGACCAGAGCCGAGGAACCGGAGACCGGCTTGGAGCGGACCCAACCCAAACCGCACGGAGTCAAGAGGCGGGGGCGGAAGCGTATCTGACCAACCAGCACAGCCTAGCACAAGTAGAGAACAAGAGCACTATTTAAACCAATAAAGTCCGTGGTGAAAGGTGGCCCCATTACGGACGCGGAAATTGTGAAAGTTAACGTGGTCTCCATAAATACTAGACAGCCAGTAACCCACGATGCCCAACCGTGGCAGAGAAGTAAGAGCTCGGCGATCAGAATCAGGAAATGTCCCACGATTACGATGGAATGTGAGGGAGTAGTTAAAGAAGCATTAGTAGATACAGGGTGCACGACTACAGTAGTGTCGGAGGAAATGTACGAGGAATTAAAAGCAAAAGGAAAAGAAATAATGTGTTTGCCTATGAATAGGGCATATGTGATTGGAGCTACTCAGAAGAAGTCAAGCCCCATCACAAAACAAATAATGTTTCGAGCCAGGATTGGCAACCAAGTATACGAGATAGTGGCCCTGGTAGTCAAAAAGTTATTACACCCGATAATCATAGGGACGGATTTTCTGGTCGATCACAGAGCAATTATTGATCTAGAACGGCAAGTGGTGGAGTTGGGGAGCCAGGCGATAGGATTCGATTTGGGGATAGACGAAGGATACGAAGCATACACGGGCGCAGTGGCCGAAGAATCACTAGAAGAACAGCTGAGGCAGCAGACGGAGAAGATAGAGATATTAAATACGCGTCACAAGAAGCAACTGTTGCAGCTGCTGATGGAGAATAAAGAAGTATTCCAGAAGAATCGCGCCCCAATAAAGGGATTCACATTTCGAATCCAACTTACAGATGCAACACCATTTAGACAACGTAACTATCCGATACCAGCAGCGCTGAAGCAAGATGTTTCTGAATTATTAGCATCAATGATAAAGGATGGAATCATAAGAAAGGCACAGACATCCTACACTAACCCAATCGTGATCGTCAAAAAGAAAGATGGAGGAATACGATTATGCCTAGATGCACGAAGACTAAATGCAGTAACAAAATCATACAGAGACGCTCCGTTATCGGTGGAAGAAGCATTGCAGAGGTTTGGAGGGAACATCATTTTCTCTAGTACCGATTTTAGTAAAGCTTATTGGCAAATGCAAGTGGCGGAAGAGGACCAGCAGTATACAGGATTCGCATTTGAGGGAATATGTTATGTGTTTTGTAGAGTGCCATTCGGGTTACGCAATAGCGGAGCTGCGTTGATTCAATGTGTGGACAAGATTTTGCAAGGAAAACTGCAGAACAGGGTTACAACATATGTGGATGACATAGTGTTACAAGCCAGATCAATAGAACAGCATTTTGAAGACCTACGAGAATTATTTCACATATTAAAGGAAAATAATTTAGTACTGAATGTGAAGAAATCAACTTGGTTCACTAAGAAAATAGAGTTCTTGGGCTACGTAATAACCACAGAAGGAATCAGCATGAAGCCGGAAACCATCGAGGAAATCAAGAATATACCACCACCGACAACAGTTAAACAGGTACGCAGATTCATCGGCACTTGTAATTACTACGCCAGATTTTGCCCGCGATTCGCAGAAGCAATGCATCCATTCTCCCAACTAACAAAAAAGGACCGAAAATGGAAGTGGGATGAAAAATATCAAGAAGCATTCGAGAAAGTAAAGGACATGTTTTATAACAGTTGCTTCATTGCACATCCGGACTTTTCAAAAAAGTGCGTGGTACAGACAGACAGCAGTGATTTCGGTATGGGAGCAATGCTATACCAGGTGATCGACAAACAGGAGAAAATAGTGGCAATAGCTAGCAGAACTTTGAAAGGACCCGAACTCCGATTTTCGGCCACAGAAAAGGAGGCGAACGCCATCATATGGGCAGTAGCAAAATTTAAACCCTACCTAAAAGGAAGACATTTTACAATAAGAACTGATCACCAAGCTCTAACATTTTTAAGCAGATGTCATTTGCAGAACGACAGACTGCATCGATGGGTATTAGCATTACAGGAGTTTTCCTTTGATATAGAACATTGTCGCGGGACTCAAAATTATCTACCAGACCTTTTAAGTAGACACGAACCAGGCAGGGACAGTAAATACGCCAACGCCAGGGAATTCCACGTAATGGCGATTGATCTAGGAATCTCGAGATCACCGGTATTCGACTGGAATGATCTTGTCAGGCTACAGGAAAGTGACGACGAGATATGCAAAATTAAAAGATTCAAGCAAGGACAGATGGCGGAAGAAGAGGCGGAATTCGCAACGTTGCAGCAAAAGGAGGACAGGTGGAAAGTGGTACAGGAAGCAGTACTAATTAAAACCAAAGATAACCCGGAAATATGGAGAATTTGGATACCTCAGGATTGCACTAAGGAATTAATCAGATTTGCACACACATCATTGGCACACTTTGGTGCGGAAAAAATCCATCAAATACTACAGTCCCTGTGTTATTGGAAAGGAATGCGGAAACAAATCCGAAAGGTGATAAACTCATGTATGACATGTTTGAAGGCAAAACATCCGAATCGGAAATATGACGGCCCGATGCAGAATATAATACCAACAGAGAAAAACGATTTGGCTGCACTGGACGTGTACGGACCACTGCCTCGTACAGACCACGGTAATAAATATATATTCGTAATCCTGGATGTATTTTCAAAGTTTGTCCAAGTGTACCCAATCAATAAGGTAAATTCAAGGAACTGCTTAAAACTAGTGGAGAGGTTTATTCAAGTCGCCGGATCATATAAAAGGATATTATCCGACCATGGAACGATGTTCACGAGTGAAAGGTGGGAAGAAGGAATACGCAGAATGGGGGCAATTCCCATCCACTCGACGGTACGTCATCCTCAATCTAATCCGTCCGAACGGATAATGAGAGAGCTATCAAGGTTATTCAGAACTTACTGCAAGAATGACCATACAGCATGGAACAAATTAATTCCGGACATTAACCGCTGGCTGAACCACATCCCCCACGATAGCACAGGAATCTCCCCGTGGGAAGCACATTTTCAAAACAAACCGCCCCACATCTTATACGCGTTGGAGAGACCCGAGATATCGCAGGAACCAGCTAAAACATCAGAACAGATATACCAAGCATTAGTGAAGTCAGGGAAGGAAAGGAAATCGAAAGTAAAGAAGAAGAGTTACAAGTTCAGTGAAGGGCAACTAGTGTTACTACGAGTTCCCAAGGTATCAAACCCAAATTTGAAGCTGTATGCAAAATTTTTCCCATTATATGAGGGACCATATGTGATAGAGAAAATTACGGATAAAAATGTGGCTAAGTTAATAAATGACAAACAAGAAGTGGTCGGACACTACAATTTCCATAACCTAAGACCCTGTCCCATAGGTATGGAAAATAGTGAAGTGTAAATAAGTGTAATCTTAGTGTTAATCTAAACAATCAAGTGTTAATTCGATTTTAGGGTATAAGTGTATATAGGATTCTTGTAATATACAACATAGTGCAACCATCGGCAGAGACGATGATACTAAAGTGAATTTTTCCGGAGGCGGGAAAAATCCAAAAAAGAAAAGGGGGGGTGATGAAACAAATAATATGTTTCATTACACTAATTAAACATTAGTGTAAGAAATCAATAGATACTTTGGACTGCGCTGTACGTGCGCCGGGCGCTGCGAGAAGCAAGGGGAGCTAGCGACGGTTGCTACCGCCACCAGTGCCACCGCCGGGAGGCCAGCGTGAGAACGTCGGTTGCAACGGGGTAGCGAGCACGTGCGGGCAGTCGTTAGGAAAGTTGCGAAGAGGACAGACGTTAGCGGAGCGGCGAAGAGTTCGGACGTGTGGCGAAAATCCCGCCGGTAGTGCATGGACAAAGAGAACATGCGGTATAGTTAATGAACTACTAGCGACTGGAATATAGTAGACACGTGAATGAGCTATTTAAAGTATCAGTAGAATAAAAGATTCGCGTCGATAGAACATTCGATCGCGTTCGTGTTAGTTAGCGTAGTGGAAGCCTTACCGAAACAGTGTGGTACGGAACTAGAACCAGCACGCATTATAGATGCAGGTTGAGTAATTAAATTCATCGACGGAAGGTGGTTCGAGAGAAGTGCAACGCCGCGGTATCAAGATCCGAGTCGGGGAGGAGCCGCAAGGTCACCAGCCCAGGACGACCGCTACGCCATCAGCCGCCGACGGCCCGCAGCTGCTGTAGAGGTCGGCAATCCTGTCGATGCGAGCTGTTCTACGAGCATCAAAGGTATTTGGTCGGGGCCCCGAAAGTATAATAAATGTCTGTTATAATAACTCTTGGTACCAAGGCAGAGTATATAAAGATTGTCAGATCATGTAATTAACAAATTTGATTTGCAAATAAATCTTGTTCATGATTGTATTTCCATTTTTGATTAGCTTCCCCAATATTATACCAACTTATCCAGGGACCCATTCACGGAAAAGATACCCTCCTTTAGTGTTATATTGCAGTGAAATACCCGGCATCACCAGGTATGTCACAATATATATATATATATATATATATATATATATTGTGACGTACCTGGTAATGCCTCAGCTGTGACGTACCTATCAGTGCATACACTGTTCGGGCGCCAGCTGTGACGTACCTGTTGGTCGGTACTTTTCACTGCAAATCTAAAGGTTCTAAGGACGGGTATCTTGCTCGTGAATGGGTCATCAGAGGAAATTGATAATATATTGGTGTGTCAAAGTAATAATTTTGTATAAGCAGAAATACAATTTATTCACAACTGAATGTTCAATACACCTGATCAATTACAGAAGACCTCAATGACTTGGTACCAAGATTTTGTTAACCGTGTAATCTTATCATACCTTGGGGCCCCATTAACAATTCGACCGTGGTGGTTCCTCACCCCGGCGACTGCAACGGTTGATCTCCACCGCGGCTCGGCGTCCTTGGGCTGCTGATGACGTAGACACGTGCTGCGCTGGTCTGCAGAAGCGGCGATGAGAGTCCCTCGGCCGCAACCTTGGATGTTTTTACTTTCGCTCCCACACGCGTAATTACAGCGTCTCGTAGATGTCCATTGCGTTCACACTACGCACTTGAATTATTACTGCGCCCCTCCTTGGTTTTGTTCAACTTCCCGCTCGCAATTACTATGCGCGTGATCACACTTCGTGCCAGCGTTCCTTACACTATGCTATAAATTACCGGCTCTAATCAGTAATGATACAAATCTAATACTATTGAATGTCTTTTATCATTGGCAGTGCTTCACTTTGTCTACAACCGTCCGTATTTCCTCTGCCACTCACTCTCCGTGACTCCCCTCTGCGGCCGCACCTCGGCCGCCCTCTCCGGCCGCCTCCCGGCAACTGACTTCCAACCGTCGCCTGTCTCCAACCGTCGCCTCCCGGCTCGTAACGGCCGAAATTCCCCCCCTTCGCTGGGCAACGGCGGCGGTAGCGTTCGCAAATCCCCCACCGCTTCACTCGCACCTGCCGCTATACTGCGCAGTTCAAATGAGTAATAATTATACTCTTATATTAATTGTCTGTAATTGCGTAAGGAAACGCTTTCCGCGTTTCAATATATATATATATATATATATATATATATATATATATATATATATATATATATATATATCAAGAGAGAGAAAGAGAGAAGGAGAAATATTCACAATCGTGAAAGAATGTTAAAAATCAATGTTAGAAAAATGAGGGCCGGAAAGGGTAGGTAGGGTTTCGAAAACTATTATACAGTAACTTACAATCAATCTTTGAATGAAATTCTTAGAAAACGATTTACCATTTTTGCGCTCCAAGATAAATTACTTTGAATCTCTTCTCCTTGTTTTTCAATACGCGATGTGTATGTGCTGATCGTCCACACCAGGCTGTTGCAAACAGGGAACTGGGAAATAAGTTCAGAAATGTAGATAAGGGACCGTATCTGGCTTTTCGCGGGCGGAAGTGGAGCCGATGGGCAGGATGCAGGGAACTGATAAGCATTCTCGGTCAAGACTCAGACGCCACTACTGGGGTTCAGAAATGTTTTTCTCCGAAGTGTCATGCACTTTTAGGTTGCTACTAGAACGGCGCACTTCGACTCGGTTTTCAGTGGTCTGTTTTCTTGGAATTTCGTGAGAGCGAAGTGAGTCAAGACACCAAAGAAGTATTTATTGCGAGGATCTTGATAAGGTTTGTATGAAACTGAAATATTGTACGTCGAGTGAATTCATGTTTTAAGGAATTTTGAAGTAAACATTTCAAGAGGCTTTTATGTGATGTTTGAATTTTTTGTTTGCTCGTATGTTGAACAATTGTAATTAGTTTTTAAGTGTTGTAATAGATTTTTAAGAAATAAGTATCGTAAAAGAACATATTACAAACAATTATTCGTACAAAAGGAAATGGAGAGAAATAAAACGAGGCCATTACGCCGAGATTGATAACCAATCGACGATTATAACAATATTTTTCGACTTCTTTCTATTATCATCCGTGTTTCTGTATTTCGTTTTCTTATATTATTATTATTATTATTATTATTATTATTATTATTATTACAATATTTTACTATATTTTACTATTTCGTTATTGTGGCAGTTCTTGTATAAATAAGTGTAAATTTACAGTGATTAAAATTAATAATTTTTTAAATGTTGTGGAATAACTGTTTCCTGAGAGTTATTATTAGAATAAATTTGGTACAAATGCTTTGTCTAATATAAATTTTGAACAGTTCTCTAAAAATTGAAGTAATTATTTACTTTTTTGTCTAATAATTTAAATTTAATTTAATAAATTACACTGTTAAAAATATTACTGAAGTGGAGAGGTTCTGCATGATTGGATGAAATGTAGGCGAATAAAGTTTTTTTATTGAAAAAAACAGGTGGGCTTTTAATCCACTTGGTCATTCTACCCATATATTTTTTCACATATAAGTAAAGGACAGTGATGCGTTATAGACCTTTAGTAGTAAATTAGGTACGGTAATATTTGCTGCGTTTCTTGTTGTTAAATGACTCGTGTAGTAGAATTGATCAGCGCAGTTTAACCGCTGTTCCTTCCAGTTCGTTGCCGAAAACATGGCGTGTGTAATTTGAGCGTGGTCCTTGAGCATTGATGCGTTCACAGCGGCGCGTTTCGCTGTCAAATACCGCGATCAGTTGAATATTCATCGCGGGACATCGTGCGCCGAGCCCGTGCCCACGCCCCTGGCCGAAGGACCTTGCATTTCGGATGCGAACAAGCGTTGGTGTATCGAGCACAACCTTTGTGGCTCCAGTTCGTTAGGTTCGTGTGTTAGAATATTAGAAAATGACAGAATACAGAACAGAATACAGAAATATATGATGCAATATTGCTTGCGGATGTAAGAAAAGTGTGTGATGGAATTTTCTCTCCTATGGCTTCAATCCTGCCAACAGCCGGTTATCCTTTATGGGATGCATATTCGACCCTCCATTAAACACCAACACACTTGCTAGCTCCCTTAATCTGCGAGACGAGCTCTCTTAATCTTAACGCGAGGCCCTCCGCGACAACACATACGTGGGAGACAATGCACAAACAACCATACCCCAAGGCGGGACTCGAACCCGCGACCCTTTGGAAAGCAGCGATGAGTCGCTACACGCTCTTAGCCACCTCGTCCTGCCAGGTCGGCTGATGTAAAAATCTTAAAATTGACAAATAAGGCTTGTAACCTGCAATGATTGTAATTCATCGAGAGTGAGAATTGATTCCGGGCACGTCAATTAGTGAGGTGATTAGTCCTAAAAGTGTAATGCGTCTTTTATGCCTGGAGATGGCGGTGTTCCTACCCCACTGGAACGTGATAACCGGATCCTGGAACGCGAATTTCCTACCAGTGGTATCCCAAAGCGGTACACCGCACAGTCGGGATATGCTCTAAGCTCCGTCGACTGTTTTCGTATCACACATGTGAAGGTGCAGTGAATGTAGGTGTGTGTGTGTGAGGGATGAGGAAGGAAAGATCGCGCCCGATCAATGGCTCATTTTTTTTTCCACCGAAAAGAGCCGGTGAGAGCAGACGACCCCTAGAACTCCTCTTGATAGAGTTTGAATTCCACCCAGCTATGCAGGTAGTATTGAAAACCGTCGGAATTCGAACCCTAGGATCTGTCTGTCAACGAAGCAACGGTGTTTCCTCCTAGCTATCCTCCTAGCTTCCTCCTAGCACACGGAAAGAATAGAGAATGTAGAAAAATGCGCTAAATATATAAATGAAACGAATTGGGACGCTTGGTGCTTTGCGGTCAACATCCTGACGGAGCACGGAAGGGCGTTTGAGCGATGCACTCCGCCGCTGCTCGTTACTTGGACAGAGCGTCGCGCCGCGAGCGCCTCCGCGCAGGCAGCGGGCGCGGCGCATCGACGGCGGGCGTTTCGTCTTCTAACGACGTTCGCCATATTACGTTACCGCGAGAAAGTCAGTCGCGGCCTCCTGTTTGGCGGCCTTAAAATAACCGCCCCTCCCCGGGCGCTGGGGGCAGGAGCCTCTCGCGGCGGAGGCGGCGGAGGCGGGAAGGGGCGTTTTTCTGGGCGGGCGTGTAATAGGAGCGTATTCAGCAGTTGAGTGAATTTCGACGGAGCAATTTGCAGAGGCCCTGGGCTTCATTGACTTTGTTACCGGAATATAATTACGTCCGCGGCGCTGTAATTGGGTTCCGGTGCAGTGCGCGCGGCGATCGCCCCGCCGCGCCGCCCCTTAGCGGGCGCGCCCATGGCCGTCGCCGCTCGCGGGCGGGCAGCGGGGCGAGATTGCTTTGACACGGAGCTGCCGATTGGGTGGGGCACGGGCACTTGCAACGACTGGTGACGGACGTGGGAGGCGCGCCGGCGAGTGAACGGAGGCGGAGGCCTCTGCCTTGTCAGCGTCTTCCTCTTTTGCCTAGAGCTTTCTTAACGTTCGTTTAAAGTACTACCTGATGTGACAAAACTTGTGCACACGCGCGCGCTTGGGCCTTTGCCGTATAATGAGGCGGTTCCGCGGGGAGGAGAGGCAGAGAGGGTTGGCTGTAGTGAGTGAAAATATCGCACATTTGGATGGCGTTTTTTGAGGATTCCCACCTTCTCTCGTACAAGTATAGATACACACACATAAACAAACACGCACGTCCCAAGTGGAGCCAGTGTACCACTTAACTGAGATCCTGGTAATTGTTAATGTTTATTTTGTTTTGAATATAATATCGTTTCCGGAAAATATCTCTTCCAAGATTTATTTTTCAACTACACGAGGAAGAGTGAGTTTGAATGTTGCTTCTGTCAGTACAATTGATTTGCACTGTACGAGATACAGATGAATACGTATAGTATAACGTATATGCAAAGTGCAACTTGATACATATTTATGTACAATGAGTATTTCTTTACGTGTAATGTAAGGGTTTCACATTTAAATTGTGTGTTGAATTGCCTACATGTATATTTCTAATGAAGCTGAAAATATTGGGGATTGTGGAGCATCCCCTCCGCCTATGTTGCACTTACGGACATAACACTGGAGACCATTTCAAAATATTTCTGCCCTTAGGGCAGCGGTCAACCCTTTTGATATTGTCTCGCTTCGCCACTGTCTTTCACTAGTTATTTATCCATGTTACGTTCTGCAAAAGCTGTTTTTCTTTATTTAATTCCAATTTTTGCTTGACATTTTGTGTTGAACTCTATCACACCATCCACATCTTAGTGGAAACATACTAAAAACTTGACTATTTATTGAGATCGGCCGCTAAGGTTTAGTGGCAAACATCTGATGTCCCGCAGAATCACCCCCGATAGGTTCTAGGGTTCAAGTCCGGACGGTGGCAAATATTGAACACTAACGACATTGCTGAGTGTAATTCAACAGCCTCTAGCGTGAATTAAGCAGATGAGAGAATTCTAGCGGACGGCTGCGCTCATGGATAGTTTTCCTTTGTTTCTTTGCCGAGTGGTTAGACCGCATGCGATCTTTCCTTCCAGTCCCTCCTCTTCTCCTTACGCAATTACTTACACTTCGATTTTTTAACGTGGCGTTTGATGTAAATCAGCTGCTACGGTGTCATCCAATCAGGAGATTGAACACCATCACGGTGACGTCACTGTGGTGACGTTTATGCTCTCGATTGGATGACTCCGCGAACAGCGGAATTACGTCAAGCGACGCGTTAAAAAAACGAAGTATACATGCACTTCTCTATCACATGTTTGGGGTGCTTAGTGCTTGAGTCGACTGAATCTTGCTGGTTAAGTTACCTGAAGAAGGAAATGAAGCCGCAAGTCGACGTGTAGGTCACATCTCAGGCGAGGGAGGAACACCGCCACCTCCCATAATGCATCACTACACTTACGGGACCGCTGTGGTCGTCGCTGCGAGGCGAGGCGAGGCGAGGCGAGGCGAGGGCGCGCGCCCGCCCCGCAGACAAACAGGGAGCGCCCCAAGGGCCGGCGCGTAACCAGCGTTTTCCTCCCTGCGCGCAGCGCCCTTCGGCCGCGCGGCGGAGCACTCAAACAATTCGCAGGAGCCAAGTTATGAGCTAATGGCCAATGGCTAATGGGGCGGGCCCCGGCTTCCTAGTCTCTCGCTTGCCGAAATGGGTTCTGCGCTGCGCCGCCATTTCGGACGGTCTTCCTTCGAAGGACCTCTGATGTGGCTGTTGCAACGTGATATTGCGATTGTTTCATTTGTAGTTTGCAAATTTCATTTGCAAACTCAAATTTCATTTCATTTGCAAACTCGTACTTATGAACTGCGTTGCAATCTTGACGTATATGGATTCTGGAAGTGAAATATGTCTGACTTGAAGTAATATTTTATTTTAATGTTATTTTTAAAACATTTATGCTACTGAAAATTACAAAACAAAACGTAAGTTTAACTTTTTTCTAATATTTTACACGCTTGAGCATGGCGTTTGCAGTTAATGATAGTACAGAATGATCAGAGAACGGAATTAATTCATAGTAATAAATTCATGATTTCATTGTAAAGAAGTTTCAAACTTCATGCCTGTTTATATTTCTACTATTTTATTTCAGGCGTTAAAACGTAATGAAGTTTTACAAATTTAATAAAACGAACACAGTCGTTAATTCAAAATAATTTCATAATTTTATTTCATTGATATGAGATTAATATGACATCAGTAGGAGGGATCAGAGGCACAAAATAAATATAAACCGCAGAGAACAGTTCTCAGGAAATTTTCTTTCCCAAATCGAACGATAACGGAATGGAATATATTGTCAGCAAAAACCTTTGAACCCTTTCCTCGAAGCGTTCAACAGTTCACGAAATTAATTTAGGATATTACTAAGAATATGAGAGACTTAAATGAGAATAGTAGGTTACAGAGCGATGCGTTGGTAATATATAGTGAAGTGAGGTGTCGTGCAGTGTAGAGCAGAGAAATAATGAAGGAAGTGATGAAAGGGTCACAGTAAAGCGCAGTGCAGTGCCAGTGCTGTGTGGCCTTAATTGAACAAACATTGATTGTAGACATTTCTTTTTATTAAGTTAATTTACTGTTTTATTCATCAGTCAGTTTTCAGATTATTATTATTATTATTATTATTATTATTATTATTATTATTATTACTAGCAATAATAGCTTAGTAGAAGTTGCAGCAACTTGCTGAATGACATTGCTCAAGGCAGATTATTAATCCCGAAGACTTCGTATTCCCTACCAGTTAGAATAATTTGCATCTACATCTTTCAATGAACGAGATGTTGGTTAATGAGTAGATTAAATAGCTTGAGAACACAACACATTTTGAAATTGAAATAATCAATGTATTTCTGAGACGTCAATGAGTTGCAGTTAATGATAGGACAGAATGGTCAGAGAACAGATGAGACGCCTTATACGAAAATTAAAAAATAAAATTATCTTAGGTAACTGAGACATGACATTATTTTTTCTTTCGAAAATGATTCCAGATGGTACGTTCTTAACGTGTGAGACGTAATGGTCATCACTTTGAAAGACAACTTGCGAGTGAAATCGATCATGTTAATTAGACAATTCAAATGTTTCTCGAAAGATTTTTTTATGAAATTATTTCCATCCATTAACTCGAATTATGAAATATAATCAATATAATGGAATCCGACCTAAGTGCGATATTTCTTCAGGTCTGAGAGTAGGGAACCTGAAAGTTCAAAATGTCGAAGCCCATATGTGACCTTTTAAGGTCTCACGTGGAATGCTCGACTCTGGGAATCAATTCCTAACAATGAAAAATAATTTGTCTGAATATTGTTCAACGGTAGGAAATGGAATTCATAAAATGAAAGGATATTGACCTACATACACCTATATACACGTATGTGAGTAGAATATTCTGTTAGAATTATTATTACAAAAAACTGAGAAAATGAATTTAGCCTTTTAATTGAAATTCCAAATATGTGAAATATAATTAACAGATCTATCTTTTTACAAGTACCCACTGAATTTTCAGTGAACTTAAATATACGTTCAAAATTTATTGTTAAAAAATGAACTTAAATCACGATTTATGATTTTACTGCGAAACACATTAATGCAAATCACCTCATTAGTATTCTGAATGGCGTATTTTTGTTTGCAAATGAGTTAATATATCTTTTGGTTGGAGAAAAGCTTTGAAGTTTCTTTTAAAGAAAGATTGCTGTTTCTCCGTATAACATAAAAACCCAAGAACTTTTAGAAATATATGGCTAAAATGCATAGCAGCCAGGAGAGATTGAAACAAGTAGTTCTACATTAATCCTTACCGCTAAAAGGAAACAGAAGTGCACGCAGCTTATCCTCCCTCTTCCAACTGCTGAGAAATGTATTAAGGCAAAGAGTCGACCTGAACAAAAACGGGGGGAAAATAATATCGAGAAAGTACGGGCAAGGGACAACAGAAAGTCGGGATCACGGGGGAAAAAGTAGAGCGTGCAGGTGAAATGCCGGAGAGCAAGTGGCAGGAGGACGAAGAGAAGGGGAAGCAAAGGTACTCTGAGAGGACTGTGAAAGCAGACGCTTGTTGGTTGTCGAGCGATTAGGAGATGGAGTGGTGGAGAGTGACTGGTCTGGGCTACTGAAGTCTACGTCTTCAGGTGATAGAGGCCACAAAGACCTAGTAGGTCGGATTGCTCATTCAACTGGAGTTAAAAGAAACCCCATGTACAAAAGCGGATGCACTCTGCCCCGCAATAAGGTTTAACTCGGTACGTTCATGTTATGTAAGAAAATCTTCATAATTTTGAAAGAAGGCTTTGGATATAATGAAACTTTCCGTTTTATCCACTAGTTCTATACGTAAGTTTCCATAGTTTCTTTTCATTATTTACTACATTTGCTACTATATAAAGTTTCTTTATTATTTACCACGACGATTATATCCGAGTATTTGCCGATCAGTTTGTGAAGAAAACTATTGGTGCTACAATATCACGTACTTCCCTATGTTAATAGTTATAACAATAATAATAATAATAATAATAATAATAATAATAATAATAATAATAATAATAATTTTCACCCTCTATCGTACTAACAATTCAGCCATCACTCAAGAATGCAAACTATGTGATTCAAAATTACTCGACTACTAGTATTTTGAAAACACGCGTATGTAAAATTATTTAAAAACCTAATTTTTGAAAACATTGCCTTATGGAAGGAATATATAACTTCAGTTTTAAGGATGAAGGACAGATTCAAAGAAGAAACAAACTTTATCATCATAGTCTCAGTATTAGACGAAAAATTATAACATTTTCAAAAAAATTCTATGAAATAGTTTTAAAATCGTATATTGAGGAATAGGTCCAGTTAATAGAATATCTCTAACTTCTATTTTGAAGGTAAAGGAAAGATTCTAAAAATATTTAAACTTTTAAAATTTCAGAATATGCAGTCGTTTTAATAGAATTCTATCTTACTCTACAATTATACTATCACTTTGCATGTGTGAGCTAAAACAATTAGAGAAAAATTTAGTATATTTTTTCAGAATCTTTCGAATATTTCCAGGGGGTCTTTTTTCAAAGTATACAGAAAAAGTAATGAAATGTTTCAAATTCGTAGCCTGTATTTTGGTCAATTTGATTAATGTGCAGTATTACTTAACTTTACTTGTAACACGTGTATGCAACAAGAGAAAGTAAACCATATTCCAAATCAACTTCTAAAATACGCTAGTGAGAAAAGGGTTTCTCTATACCGGTGTTAACTATTGTGACACGTCACATAGTGGCGAATACGTGCGGCCGGAGGAATTCGGCCGGAGGAATTCGAATGTCCCCAGGCTGCCGTCCTGAAGTGTGAACGGCAGCGCCACCCGGACTTCTCGCCGTTTTCCAGAACAAAAGAGTGACCGTCGTTTGAGTGGAAGATCCGCGCGTGAGAACGCTGGCTCTCATTTTGCTTCCGAAATTGTTCGAGTACGGACCACGCTGCAACGCTGCGAGAGACTTGGAAGTGACGGCCAGGCAGTGTGGAACTGCGGTGGAAGCTCTGACCAACCAAGGTTTCAGGCGTGCTGCTGAACAGAATTCCATGCCGGGAACTACACGGCCACGCAAAACCAGGATCTTGATGGAAAGGATGTGGTATAGGAACGTCGTGGGTACATCTAATGTTCAATGTGGCGCAGTGTGTGAGCCGTGGAGGACATAACGTGAGTGACGAACTGAAATTTAAAGAAAACAAAACGTCACAGTGAACTGAAACTGATTTTATACTGTTCTTGAGAAGCTAACGAAAATAGGAAAGCTTCCCATCGTAATAATTGGTAATTGGTAATATGTGCAACTTCTTTTCTTGTATACTAAGATTCATTGGGTATTTAATTGTTGTGTTATGTTGTTGTGTTTACTATTGTTATAATTTGTAGTTTCAAAAGATTAGTGGGTGGATTTGCACGCTATGTTTGTATTTGTTTTATTCTTTGGGGGGATTACATTCATTCTGTTTTTCAGATCATCATCGTCTTGCACTGAGGGTCAATATTAGGGTTGCCAGCATCGTTAATGTAAAAGGGAGAACAAAAAAAGCACCGCATTAACTCATTTACTTTTATGAATATTTAATTTAGACATACATCTCTATTTCTGTCTTTCTTCTCTCCATTTTAGAATCAAGTGAAAATATGGGTACACAAAATGCAGGTAAAAATGGTTTGAGCGTCTCATTTTATATTAGTTGCTAGATACACTATCATGCATGCGTGTGTCAGCGTTCAGAAAAAAGGATATTCATGTTTTCTATTCTAAATTAAGCAAACGATACAACGTAACCGATGTTAGTCATGTGGTAAAATATATTACAATATAGGTTAAAAATTTACCAAATGGAGAAGATTTAAAATACAAAGAAGGGCGAGAGGACAATTGACGTCAAGGAGGACGTTGGAGGACTGTCCTCCCAAGTGGAGAACGGTTGACAACCCGAGTCAATATATTCTAAAATCCCACTTAGTCAACAGTGTAACATTACAGAGTAAGATATACTCTCTAAATATAGCATATACAATATGTCGTATTTTAGCCGTGCTCAGGAGATTGCGACCAGCTTTCGCAGCTGAGGTTGGGAGGTCGCAATATGAATGAAATTAATATCGATAAAAGGTATTTTAGATCCAACATCTTCTATTATTTTTGTGAGTGTAAATTACACCAACTCCTATTAGAGCCCTACATTAATTTGCTATTGGAGAAAAGAAGCTAAAATTGCCACAAGGTTGAATAAAGACCCTTCCTCCTCCGTTCTCCCCTCTCCAGACCACTTCCACCGAGTTCATTGCTCGCCAGCGAAGCGCCGAATGCCGGCGGCGAGGTTTGGAACCGCAGGCCACGCGCAGCGACCCCCAAGGGGCGAGGCGAGGCGGGGGTGAGTGGCGGCGGGGACATATTTCAATATCATCTGCTTTATTCGACGCCTTAATGGAGCCGGGGCTGCGAGCCGGGGCTGACCGCGGCGAAGGAGAACCTAATACTCCCAGCGGCACGCAGTGGGCCAAAAGCGCCATTCTACGCGCGCAACACACCATTTTGCTGTGGGTGTCGTTTTCTTTGTGAAATGGGTATTTACGAAATAAGTGCCTTAACACACTCAATTAGATCAAACGAGACCGTTAAAGCGATTGAAATATAGGGATGTTAAGGTGAGAATATCGTACAATTCACTTTGTAAAAATTCCAGTGGACTGTAACTTTTGTTTGAACATATTAATTCCACCTGCGAAATCTGATAAATACTGATAGTAGTTAAAGGACGCCATGGATCTCGAATTTTCTACCAACCATCCACACCAGTGTGCCGATAATACGATCCCAATAATTCGAACTTAGATTGTAGCTGGTTGTAGTTAATAGTGTACCACGTGTTTTTAGAACATATGATACCCTTATTACAAAACTGATACCAGTACACTAAAGTTTGATTTTAGAATACCAAAGTGGATAAAGGTTGTTTATCTGTAATTCGCTCAGTATAAGGGCATCTAGCAAGTAGTAGAGTAAACATTACAACGTACATGAAAAAAGTCATCCATTTGCAACCTACTTGGAAACTACCGAATTTTAAATCTTAAATCTAATGATATCAACCTACGAGTATTTAGTATTTTTTGTTCGATTCCTAAAGTATTCGGCGAGTTCGAAGCAAGTCTTTCAACTGATAGAAGAATTTGAACTGATAGATATTATTAAGGGTTCTTTCCGAACGAGTCAACTGCTACGGTCTTCCATAAGTGTAGTGAATGTTATATTATCGAAGGTGGCGGTGTTCCTCCCCGGCTAGATATTGAGTTACAGGGTCGATATAGACGTTATCTTTCGGGGATTCCCCGACCACATATTTTCTCCAGCTTTCCCCTAAGCAGGTGTATGCAAGTGTATGTGTATATGTGTGTGTGGGTATATGTGTGTGAGTGCATGTGAAATGATAGAGAAGGGGTGAAACATGACAAAGGAAAGATAGTGCACTGCACGTGGCCCGTTTATTAGGGAATCATTCACCTGAACCTGATAGAATGTATATCTGCCGACCAGAGCAATGGGCCAGTAGAATTCTCGCCCAGACCGCGCGACTTAATTCGCCCTAGCCACCTAGTGATTGTTCCAAATATGCCACTGTCCTGACGCAAACCGTCTTCTCGCCACTCCCGACCTTTCAGTCACTGCGGTGACAACAGTTGTTGCTCTAAGGTAACTCAATTGGTAAAAGATTCGGAAATTGAATCAAATATACCTATTTGAAAAACAGAAAATACATTTTGTTTTTCGTTAACTTTTGCGTAAGGCTGTTTGCATTGAATGTTCATTTTATGTGCACATGTGAGAAGTTCTAATGTCACTTGTAAGTAAGAACATAAAAAAATTCCATCATTTAAGTTTTAGGAGAAATGTAAATTGTAAGCTTTTAACTTTTGAGCGTCTTTTTACGATTTACAAGTGCTGACAATTGATAAACATGCATGTATCGCATAATTAACACTTCCCATAAAACCTGGAATACACCCTCATTCTCTCTCGAACATAGACCTTTTTAGTTATTTCGGACTAGTGCATGGCAAAAGCGCCGACGAAATGCAGTGAGAAGCAGCGATAAGGGCAACAGTGCAAGAGCGTAAACGAAATGCAGCCGAGAGCACTTGTGTGTCTCTGTCTCATTCTAAGCATCTCTTTTCATCCGTCTCCCTCTCGCTCGTTTTGCCTCTCTCCAGCTATTTATCTCTTCATATTCTCTGCCCAGTACTGTATTTTCGTCTTTCTCCGTGTTCATTTGTTCCTATTTATTTTTCTATATCCAGGCACATCAAAGCAGAACTTCTTCCAGGTCCATGTGTAGTCAGAAATGTGGAAATACCGATGCCTGGAGTCGGGGAGACCCTGGTGAGGTGAAGTTGGTTATCGTGTCGAGAGCTCATGATGAAATTGGTGTAGACGTAGGATGTGGGAAGTGTGGAAGGAAATGGTTGGGTTGTGGTTTTTACGCATGTGATACAAACCTCGTGTGGTAGATAATGTGATAGTGAGTGAATACTATTGTTTGTGCTAAAGTGGTGATAGTGTCAGCAACGTTGCTGCACATGGGTTTTGTGTTTATTTCGTATTGATAGTGGTAGCAGAACTGACGCTATTTAAAGTAATCGAATGCGCTTTCTCCAACTCATAGGTATCGTAGAAGGTAACAGTCTTATTCATGGAGTAACTAACTGATGACTCGAATATGCGGAGATATTTATCTCACTCGGGCAGTTCCGACCAGCACCCAAAAACAATGGCGCCAACAACGTTCAGAAATGTAACAATTGTGTGTAACATTTTTGGATCGTGAACGCCGTATGTTTTGCACTCTACGTTTCAAAAGTGTTCTTGCCAAATGAGAGCGCAATGGCCCAAAAAGTGCGAAAGGTTTTGTAAAACAACGAAACGTTTATATCAGTAAACGTATTCAATCCATTGGAGGAGTCGATAAACAGTTTTGCAAAAGGTTAATAGTAAAGATTTTAGTTTATGTAAGCCAAGAGATGAAGAGAAATATTTTTATGTAGAAAATATTGTTAAATAATATGCAACAAACACATTTTTTATAAATTTCATGAAAAAGATATAGTACTGTCACCTGGGGTGAAAACGGACGGTTTGGGGGAATTTTTTCATATTCTTCTTCTGTCAGTAGGGCTTTTGGTTTTTCAATACGACGTATCGTGGGGAAAATGTGTTATGATTGAAATTCACATGAAGAATAAACAGTTTGTAAGCATCTTATATATTTTTTTTTAAAAAAGTATGTGCTCGATGTCTCTCATATGACTTAAAAGTTAAGTAATAAAATATATCTATAATAATAATATTAATAATAATAATAATAATAATAATAATAATAATAATACAACCGAGCGAAGTGGCTCAGCTCGCTGACGTAGCGCGCTGACTTCGTAATCGGGAGGTCCGGGTCCGATTCCCGGGCCGGCCGTCCTGACCGGGGTTTTCGTGGTTTCTCTCGGTCATAAGGCGAATGCTGGGATGGTTCGAAAAGTCTACAATCACCTTTCACCCATATCCTATCCGAGGAGGCTGCAGGTTCGGGTCCTGAGTAGACATATTTGAGATTGTCCCTTTACCTACCATCATCTCATAATTCACACTACAAGGCGTAACAACCTTGTTGTAATCCAAGGATACAGCTGAAAAGCTGATCCTGGAAGAATTACACACGTTAATCGTGTAGCGTGGTCAGTAATGGCCTATACGCCAATAATAATAATAATAATAATAATAATAATAATAATAATACACTACTACAGTCTGTATACTATCAATCTGTGTCTGTATACTATCATTCTATACACAGTATAGAATATATGTAGTGGGTATAGATGTACACTGTGTATAGAGAATATAGATACACAGTATTCCCTTTCATATTTAATCACGTTCTCTGCATGCGACGTGATACGGGATCTATCTCGCTTTTATGGTGGGTATTTTTACTCGACTTTACTTAACGTAAAATTGACAATCCAAAATGAATTTCCAGCCCTCAGCAGCGAGGCGGTCCACGGTCGCAGTTTCCCGATCGAAGATAGACCATGAATTTGTCAATCTTACTGTACTCCCTTCCTCCTCAACACATAGTTTACGAACTATGATATTATTTAAAAGCGACAGCAACGGACATCTTGTTGTCTGTGTATCTTAAGAGAATATGCTTTACATGGATCTATGGATGTCGCTTCAACACGTAAATGTTGCTTAATGTAGACAGGCTAAATTAAGACAGATTTGTAAAGCATTTGAAGGAATGCAGAAATAATGTTACATTTGAGTGTAAATTGTGAATGTTTGCTTGCAAATATGATTTGGCCATATTTTTTGTTCTCTTATACCCCATCTCTAAAAGTAGAATGTTTAGGAGTTGGCGATACACAGTATTGCTGTTTTAAAATGTAGTATTAATAGATCAATCACTCAATTCATTTTACTGACATTTGTTACAAAATTGAATGCTTTAGAGCTGAAAAAATGTCATTCTTGAACGAGATTCATTTGTCTATTTTTATTCATATTAATATTTATATATAATTGGTAAATAATAATAAATTATTATTATTATTATTATTAATATTATTATTATTATTTACCATTTATCGTAAAATAAATATTTTTAGTACTCAGTATTACAGTATTATCTGATAAGGCAGAGTAGTATTATTCATGGCAGACGTTGCTTTGAACGAATGAACTTGACGCACTAATAGCGTAAATATTACTGTGTAGGACTTGCGGGCTAGCCCTCATACAATAAGCTCTAATGGAGTAATAGCGATATGTAATCATGTAATGCATATTACTGCGATTTCTGTTGATAATGATAATGAGTTTTCTCGAAATTAAAATCTCAAAACAACAGGGAAGGTGTTTTTTTTTCACCTGAAGTCTTTTTGTGTACGCTGAACTCATTTAAGGCCTGACGATGCAGTCTTCGTCCGCACCCCCACCCTCACCTCCGCCGCCGCCGCCGCCGCCGCTGCCGTGACGTCCTCCTCCCCAGCAGAGGGCAAGCGGCCGGTCGCGGCGACTGCCGTCAGACGAACGCGAAATCCAATTGCAACTTTCTCACGAAGCTAACTTTGCAAAGTGTCGGACGAGGGAGGTTCGGCCGCTCTCGCCCCTTGCCCCTGCCCCCGCCCCCGCCCCCGCTCCCGCCCCCGCCCCACGCCCCGCGCTCCACGTCACGCGCGTGGCCCCGCCCCGCACCGCACCGCGCCACACGTGGCCACCACACGGCCTAGATCTATAGCACGTCCGCAGGGCGAGGGCGGCCGTTAAAGCGATGTCCTCTAGGATGTACCATCGTTCTCGGTTACTGTTATTTCCTCTATTTTCATCGATGTCTGATATTATAACTAATTGCTCGTTTTCATTACTACGGACTGTGCAATTTATTTCGGAAGCAAATGATTTTCGAGAGAGGTATGTAAATGTTACTCTTAGATGAGAGTATATGATGACAACTTGTATGCACATAGATCATTGTAGGTAATTTATTTAAGATTTTAAAGGGAACAACTTTATGAATCTTTACGTTTCGTAATTTATTCTCGCGCAAATAAGCCATTGATATTCGCACTCTCTCTCGGAGAAGCCCAGTGGGGCTTTCTTTGTACCTAATCACTCCTAAATTGTAACTGTTTATGGGATACTTTAATCCATTGTTAGAATGGATAGACACGTTAGACAATGCACTGGAAAATTCCGAGTAAAATCCCCGTTAATCATGTACTAAAATGTGTCCGCATTAGTTGCCTTCTTGTCCCTCCCCCCCTGTACTACCTCCTTAGAGATGAAACAATAATTTTCGCCTTCCAATAAAACATCTACAAACACGAATAACAGGTCAAAAAGTAATCAAATAAAACCATGTGGAAAAACGAAACTTGAATGCTCACGGTCCTACTCTTAAACACATTTTTTTCAACCATTTATGAAACCCCTACTATCTATTTCTTTTTTGCAAAATTGCATTCAAATTAGGTGGTTTGAATGTACTTTATTACTTACAGATGTGTTGAGTATTTCGATTTCGGAATTACTTTGAAAATAATATTAACAAATATATTTTGACGGAACAACTGCGATGAATAGGTTGAATTCGGAATGAAGTTGCCGACGCTCCTCTTGAAGCGCCCCCTCCACTCCCGGGGGTCGGGGTGCGTACGGACACGGAGCACGAGCCCACCCGCGCGGCGTCCCCCCGCAATAGATCTCTGGGCCGGCGGCGGCAGCGGCGGCGGCCCGATGAACGTGCGCCCAACTTTCGAGCGCCTGCCCCGCCCCTCGCCGCGCCCCTCTCCCCACCCCTCGCCCCGCCCCTCGCCCCGCCCCGCCCTGCCCCTCATCCCGCATCGCCCCGCCAAGTCACCGCCCCGCCCCGCCCCGCCCCGCTCCGCCCCTTCTCCGTTCCTCTCCACCACCGCTAAGTCCCGCTCCGCCCCGTCCCGCACCTCTCCGCCCCCGCCCTGCTCCGCGCCGCGCCGCGGCGCCCTGCCCCGCCCCGCCCCACCCCTCCCCGCTCCACGCCCCGCTCCGTTTCTCATCGCCCCGTCCCTCGCCGCCGCCGTTGAGCGCTGGAACTCGAGCGGCGCTCCTCGCAGTTGACGTCACACAGCCGCGCCCTTCCGCGGGGGCGGGGCGGCGGAGGGCGGTGGAGGGCGGTGGAGGGCGGCGGAGGGCGGCGGAGGGCGGCGGGGCGCGGTTGGCGTGACAACGGCTCTCTCGGGCCGCCCGCGACCTCTGACGGGCGATTTTTATCGCGTCCGCCCCTGCACGCGACGCCCGCTGCACACCGCCCCGCCCCGCCCCGCCACGCGCCTCCGCACTCCACGGGGCACAACTGCGACCGGCCGCTCGGCCCCCGCCTCGCCGTGCCTCAGTCGGCCGCTCGCGACCGCTGGATGCCCCAGCTTGCCCCGCTCTGCCCCGACTATCTGCAGAGTGGGCAACAATGTCTTGTGTCGAGCGAACGGTTCGGATCTGCGCTCGTCGGGCATATCTGCTCTTTCTTCTTCCATATATTTCCTTTGCACTAGTTATTTTTTCTTTTGTTTCAGCCTACTCTCCCTTTTCGTTTCTTCAATCAGGCTATCGTTTTAGACAAAACATTTTTTTAAATTATTCATCCAACTCTGTTCAAACATGGATCTTCGCATATTTTACTTCGGGTCATTCTGTCTTGTTCAACTTTGCCCCATCACATTTACATCACCATCCCCTACCTGGTATTCTTGCCTGCTTTCCTCTCTCTGGTGGCGGCGGTGGTCGTTGGCGGCGATGGTGTAACTGTTACCGTACCGGACTGTTATACCCAAGTTGGCGAGTTCAAACCCGATCGAAGCCGTGGGTTTTTAAGGGCGAAACAATCCTTCGTACGCCTTCCTTTGGAGGGGAAGTAAAGTCGGCTGTCCTATGTTATTAGATTTACTTGCATGTAAAAGATCCTCAAGCCTAAATGACGCCTCTGAGCTAAATTCAATTTCGCCTGTTTCTCGCCCAAGAAATACCTCCTTCCTCTGCTAGTTGGTGAAAGGAGCGGAGCGAAATTTGCGTGGTCAGAAGGAAGAGCGGGCCTGATGGCCCGAGTCTCGCCACGTAAAATAAGGCATTAATTCAATTCAATTCACTCGCATTTTGTTTTAACCACTCTTACCTAACTCTACTAAACCTTACTCTAACCTTTCCCTCTCTTAGTGTGTCCCATTCCCTGTTGCCCACGAATACACAGATTTACCTCTGGCAGTCATTACGACTGTCCTCGACGACATCCCACCATCTCTCGTGGGAGGATGAAGCAAAATATAAGCAGATGAAATTGGTATCCCAAGGTCCCAATAGTAGAGCAATAAACGAGTGTTTCATTTCAATGGAATGACTCAACGATCAGGATAGAAAAAGAATAAAACTATTTTTTAAATGAATGGAAGTATATGTCAATCACTATTTATGAATCATTATTGGACTTTTAATCGTGTGTTAGCCTCTGTTCGACATTCCCTTCCGAGCTATAAATACGATAGAAAGCGCGACCGGGCAATATGCGATCGAATTCCTTTGACGTTCGTTCCAATGCCGTTTTGGGAACCATTATGTTCGGTCAGCGCTCTCCGAATATTCGACCACGAACATGACCTTTTCATACAGACATTCGGCAAATTCCTCAAATATCGAATTTTGTCCGCGAGCAACGGATGTGTGGAGCCCACTGAACCAAATCCAATCCGGGCGGCGAGTGCGGGAGTGGGAGGTGGGCGGGGCGGGCACGCTGTGTGACGGGCACTTCCGCTCGGCGCGCCGTGCCACCCCGCGCCGCCCCCCCCCCCCTGCCCCGCCCACCTCGCCTCGACTCGGAGCTACCCACGGGTGGCGTAGGGCGGAGGCAGCGCGTGGAGAGCCGCTTCACTCCGCTTCACCTGCGAGCGAAAGAGGGTTGCCACGGGATTTGGCGAGGAAATTAAATAAGGGCCTCGAAATACAATTGGAATTTCAAAGTCGTGACAAATAAAATTGATCTGGTTCAAAGGACTTAAGAGTGTGTTTAGTACTTCTGTCTGAAAAGGTCTGCCTCGGGTGCGAATCTCGCCGGAGTCGCTTTTTGTCCTATGTCTTTCGTGTGTCAGATGGGGGAGTTTTCGGTGTGGTAATCTGAAAATAGAGGATGATTCTGTTTGAACAGTCTGTTTAGTATACAGGTATCTAAGAATACGTGTCACAAACGTCTACGACCTGTAGAGGGATAGAAGATAACTTTTTTACCAATGAACATGTCTACAGTTTCATGTAACAATACTATACATGTCACCTCTGCCTCTGATTTGTGCGCAACTCATCATGGACTGGTGCAGGTCACTTTCTGAGTGAAATCAGAGAGGTTTCCGGTACCTGCCGAATACACACAGGCAACCGTCATACGTGTAGTCAGAGACATCCTGAATATTGTGAGGAGTCATCTGGCCCAGTTGCTCAGCTTAGGGTGGCAGACGATCTAGTGTTCAAAACTAACAGACAGATATAATAAACGTGTCATCCAATATTGCGACAATATTGGAAATATTTCCTAAAATAACTTGTGTAGTAATTTTGCCGACAGTATCAGAAGAATACTTCTCGAATCTACTTTGACTCTGCGGACATCACGCGGCAGTTGGAGACACTTGGCGTCACGCCAGCAATTCTTTCGTGATTTCCCGCTCACAACTCACCGCGAACGAAGCTCCTCTGAGTCCGCGAGGGAGCGGGCGCGGGCGTGGGGCGGGAGCCGATGGGCGTGCCCGTTGCGCCCTGATGCGGGCGTGATTGGGGCCGCCGCCCCCGCCCCCTGCACGCCGCCAGGCGCCACCTGCGGCCTCCGCCGCCGCGCGCACCTGGCCCCGGAAGCGGAGGTGGGGTGGGGTGGGGGGAGGACGCGAGGCGGGAGGCATCGCCTTAACAGCGTCCACGAATCGCTTATTTGCATTCACGGTCCGGGGAATTACAATAGATTTCCATAGTACGATGTTACGATCATTTGTTGCACTGTATTTATTGCAATTTTTTCCGTGGATGAAATCAAGAGTGATATTTTCTGCATGTACGAATATTTTTTATTTACCCACAACTCTTTTCGTAGTGAACCTGTAGGAAATAAAATTTCAGTACATCAGAGGTTCAGTAACCCTGAAGATCCCAAAATACTAAAATGCAGTTTTTTTAGCTATGATTGGTTTTACAATTTCAAGGCTAAAGTAGAGTATCAAATACTCGAGAATTCAACATTTCAATATATCCGTGCTCTCTTGACACTTTATTGCATATTGACATTTACCAAGTATTGTAGTGCAGTTGTTGTGTCTTGCAATCTTCAAGCGTAATCTTCATTTTTGAATCTTCATGGTCACACTTAGTCTTCTGTTCTGGAAGACCTTTTCCCCAAAATTACGATGTCGCGACCTTGAAACAGCGAAGACGATTTTTCTTCCTTCAAGTTGCATTTGCCATGTCCTGCGCAACAGATGTGAGTTCACCATAAAATAATCTTCTGTGCTTATTCGTTACGTATTTGGATTGGGACCAGTGACTCCAGATCGCCATATTTGAATTCACCGTATACAGAGTCAATTGTATACTACATAATATATTATATTCCGTGTGTTTTGTATAAAATATTCACTCTCAGTGGATATAATAATGGCTTTTCGCGCAAACTCCTTTGCGTTTGTGCGAGTTCATACGTACACAAAATATAAATAGATACCTTGTTTTATAGTAATAATAATAATGATAATAATTATTTTTAATTTACTTACTCGTAGCTTTCTGTTTTTACAGTTACCTCACATACGAGGTTCAAAGCCTAACTAATTTGAATGGGTGAAATCCAAACGGTATAAGTGACATTTTATGAATTCTCAGAAAAACGTTTTTATTTTAGGGAATATTTCTGTGGCAATGTATATTTGTGTTTTTAAAAAACAATTGAAATGCCGTAGTTTTAATGACAAACAGAGCACCTCGACTTTACAGTGATATTGACTTAAACAGATGTCCCAGAATTTATAAAATGTCACTTAAACCGTTCTAGTTTTTCACCCATTCATTTAACTTAAAAATTAATATAGAACTTACAGAGATAACAGAGAGTAATACAAATTGGATAATTAATTACACTAAATTAACAATTTTATTATTTTCACACATTTTGGAATTCGTGTTGATTACGACACTTTTATGGATGTTAATAATTATTGTTATTGATGTCCAGTTTATCCACTGACTTAACAATGGTATTTAGTTCGATTGACTGCTATGGTCAATGTCTCCGGAGGAGTAGTGCATGATTTCTCCCGCTGGTTGGGCTGAACCGGCGCGCGAGCTACTCGTCACCTCGCGGCTTGCGGTTCCCATTCCGCCAGCGGAGCACCACCCCAACCGGGACAAGATCGTACTCTAGGACAAGGAAGGGGAAGGAAAGATCGCGCGCGGTCCGCGACGCGTTTGAAAGTGTACTGCTCCGGCATTGACCAAGCGTTGATCGAAAACTTCCGAGCAGCGCAGTCAGCCGCTAGAACTCTCCTTCAGTCAGCGGCTGTATTCGACCGAGCTATCTAGCTAATGTCGATAGTTTCGTCACCAGCGTCGTCGTCGTCACCACCCCTAGGACTTCACAATCTGAGGCACTGAAATGACATCATTTGATGCTCTGAGTTACCTCAGACGGAATATTTGCTTCGACGCCCGTGGATGTCAATATCATTCCTTGTACTCGTATAAAAATGCTCGGAGAAATGTTGACGGTTTTGTACCATTTACAAGACGTCATCGTTACAAAATCTCGGAAATGTACTTCTGCTGGATAGGGGTTACCTCCCATTTCTGCATCGAACAGAATTAGAACGCAAAATTGAGAATTTCATAGATTACGTTGGGTATAATTCAGCACGCGTATATGAAACACGCTACACACTCCAATGAGCTCCTCCATTATCGATAACTGGAAAACGATGTGTTAAAACGCGGTTTTAGGGGTCTAGGGGGGTCCAAGGAATGTTTCATACATTGTAATCTAGAAAATAAATTATTTTTGGATGTTTTGTTGCATTTTTATAAGTTAATCTCGCCAGAATACTCCTTCTGTATCCCGAGTTATTATAAACTTGTATAATCTGGAAATTTATATGATAGTGCATAAAGTATTGCGACGTTCACCATGTGTTTTTGGTTAAATTCAGTTGCAACAGTGGACGTCTTTCTGTTTGTTAAAAACGTTTAAGAAGGTTAGAATGTTTACTCGCACACAGAACCGGGTGAATAAAAATGTGCAACGCAGAACTCAAGGTTTAATGTTGAGGGTTCCAGTATGAACAATTTTATCTTTTAAAGCAGTGCTTTACGAAGTGCTGAATGTTCTAAGAAACCAACTCGTAGGTATTATTTTCGCGTCTATTGGGTTTAAGACTATTAGCTCAGTAGAATTAGACCAAAAAAGGCGATCCAAGGAAAACAAATTCGGAAGTTTTGATACTTTGCGTGATTGTTTGTTGGTACCTACTGCATAACATACTAAAAAGTATGGGGGTGCGCCCGGGGCCATAACAATCAATCTCGCAGAAAACTTTTTTTTACCAAAATTAAACTAGATAAACGTTCCTAAAACCAATTTCCTACAAGCTTTTGCTGTAAAATTAACCATTTTAGAGTTATAGGCTTGAAAAAAAATTTTTCTGTATCCGACAAGGACCTAGTTATCTCCCCAATAAAATGATGTTTTGATTTGTTAGATGATGTTGTTTTTGAATGATGTTTTCAGTGAATGGAAGTAATTTTATTTTTGTTCAAAATTTATCAACAACATGTATTTGCATATTTTTCGCAAAAAATAGGAACATTTTGCATCCATAAATCAATTTGTGTACTAGCGGAACCCGGCGGACGTTGTGCTGCCCGCCATCTCCCTCTGTCTCCTTCCCCCTCCCCTTCTCTCTCCGTCTCTCGCTCTCTCTCTCTCTCTCTGTCAGTGTTGCTGGGTCTGTTTGACTGTCTCTGTCTTTGCTTTCCTCTGTCCCTGTCCCTCACTCTCTCCGTGCCTGTCTCTCTCATTGTCTCTCTCTCTCTCTCTCTGTTTCTCTCTCTGCGTCTCTCAGTCTCTGCTTTTGTCTGACACTCTCTCTCTCCTCTCTCTCTCTGCATGTCTCTGTCTCTTTATCTGTATGTTTCTCTATTCCTCTTTGTATTTATCTCTGTCACTCTCGGGGTCTCTGCCTGCCTCTTTCTGTCTTTATCTTTCTATCTTTTTGACTTTCCGTCCCTCTTTGTTTCTCTCTCTCACTTGGTCTCTTTTACTTGGTCTCTCTCTCCTCTCCTCTCTCTCTCCTCTCTCTCCTCTCCTCTCTCTCTCCTCTCTCTCCTCTCCTCTCTCTCCTCTCCTCTCTCTCCTCTCTCTCCTCTCCTCTCTCTCTCCTCTCCTCTCTCTCTCCTCTCCACTCTCTCCTCTCTCTCCTCTCTCTCTCCTCTCTCTCCTCTCCTCTCTTTCCTCTCTCTCCTCTCCTCTCTCTCATCTCCTCTCTCTCATTTCCTCTCTCTCCTCTCCTCTCCTCTCTCTCTCATCTCCTCTCTCCTCTCTCTCCTCTCTCCTTTCTCTCCTCTCTCTCCTCTCTCCTTTCTCTCCTCTCTCCTCTCCTCTCTCCTCTCTCTCCTCTCTCTCCTCTCCTCTCTCCTCTCTCTTCTCTCTCTCCTCTCTCTCCTCTCTCTCCTCTCTCTCTCCTCTCTCTCTCCTCTCTCTCTCCTCTCTCTCCTCTCTCTCCTCTCTCTCCTCTCTCTCTCTCCTCTCTCTCTCTCTCCTCTCTCCTCTCTCCTCTCTCGCTCCTCTCTCTCTCCTCTCTCGCTCCTCTCTCTCCTCTCTCGCTCCTCTCTCTCCTCTCTCCTCTCTCGCTCCTCTCTCTCCTCTCTCCTCTCTCTCCTCTCTCTCCTCTCTCTCCTCTCTCTCCTCTCTCTCCTCTCTCTCTCCTCTCTCTCTCCTCTCTCTCCTCTCTCTCTCCTCTCTCTCTCCTCTCTCTCCTCTCTCTCCCCTCTCTCTCCTCTCTCTCTCCTCTCTCTCTCCTCTCTCTCCTCTCTCTCTCCTCTCTCTCTCCTCTCTCTCCTCTCTCTCCCCTCTCTCTCCTCTCTCTCTCCTCTCTCTCCTCTCTCTCTCCTCTCTCTCCCCTCTCTCTCTCCTCTCTCTCCTCTCTCTCACTCGCGCCACAGTCCATACCTCCTCGGCCTTGCCCTGTCTCACGGCAACGCTCAGCAACAATGAAGCTCAGGTGGAGCTCAGTTTGAATGGAAATTCAATGAATATGAAGCGGAATTTTGGGCTGCAGCGCCATCGTAAAGTCGGCCGTTCTGGAAGAATGTCCCTTTCTATCTCGTGTGCATCTCTAACCGTTGGGCACTACCGATTCCCATCACTGCAGCAGTGACAGTGCGAGCTTTGTTGTTAAAACGCGTGTGTGGGATATAGCGCAATATGTTTTTCTTTAAATATTGCTGTATGTACGGGGATAGTGAAATTTTCGATTTCCTCTTTTTTTTGTGTAAAACGTGTACAAACAATAGTGCTTGTTGCAAAGGGCTGGAGTGCGTTCACCGTATTTTTGAAACCAAGTTAATTTTTTGTTTTGTATGAATTCCATTGCCGACAATTTTCTCAAAGCATATGTAATGCAAAAAGTTGAGGGACCACTGAAAATCAAAGCCAGAATCTCGTGCGCGGGAGGTGAATGTGCTTGACAAGGACACTACGCATGCAATTAAAAAAAGTATTGTTTCAATACAGGTTTTTATTTAATTTCATTTCAATAATTTACATCAATTGCTTACATTTTATTATATATTAGTGTTAAGGATTTTCGAAATTACATTATCGTTATTCCAAGGAGCTACACCCTTTAGTTTGTAGAGGCAGCAGCCGCCACTGTATCACATCTGTTGTGAAGGACGGTTTTGCCTTGTCAGATACTTCAGTTGTAGAATCTTCAGGGTTTGCTGGCATTTTATTGCACATAAGAATTAGCTTTGTAATATTGCACAGAAACAAAATAGATCATTTCCTGCAAAGACAATTTTACGCTTTACAAAAAACTTCAAGTGAGATCGTAGTCATCCAGTAATAGAACATATTCTTAAATTTCTTTCACGAATTGAATAAACATAATACGTCTCAATTGTATTTCCCGACAAAATCTTCAATATGTATTCTGATCATATTGGTACACTTCGCAGAACCTTCGTTTCCTGGGAAAATCGTTCACCATAAACATGCAGGTGTCCGTCGTTGCCTTCTGGCGAACTAACTACACGTTTGATTCAATTCCGACTAAACGCGCTTTTCGCTTTGCCTTTGTCCCGTCGCTGTCAGAACAGGGTTAAAAGTCGCTTCCTCCATTCGGAGAAACGACCCCGCCCTTCGACCTCCGCCCCGCCCCCTTCCGCCCCGCCCCCTTCCGTCCGTCGGAGGCGGCGGCCGAAAGCCAGAGCACGGCCGAGCGGCGCCCGGCGGCCCGTGAAAGGAGCAGCCCTTCCTCCCGCCCCCGCCCCCGCTCCTCCCCTCCCGCCCCACGGCGCCTCGCCCCGCCCCCGTGTCCGCCGCCTCTTTCCGATCTCTCCGCAGTCGCTTCGGGCACCGGCCGCCGCCGCCCCCCTCCTCGGGCCCATGTTCTGCCGTCGTCTCTTCTCCCTTGGCGCGGACTGACGTCGCGCCGGCCGGCTGCAATAGCTCAGCGGCAGCCCCAAGGAACGGCTCACGGGTAGCCCGCTATCTTTTCTTCCTCTTGCCTTTTTCTCTCCTCTTTCTTATACTCACTTATACTTAGAGCATTACATTTATCACACGTGTGATGGAGACTATTAATTATATTAGCTCTGTTTAGGAAACATTATTGACAGAAGAACACATTCACGTGCGAAATCACATCAGATACATGATAATCAGGGAGGGTCGATGGACTGTCGTATTAGTACCCGCTTTAGTCTGTTGTGGTGAGGATTTTATTTACCCATTTTGAAATTAACAGCTGGGGAATCTGGGGAATTTGAAGATAGAAGCGAGAGGATAGGAAAGAGAAATAGATGGAGATATGAGTAATGCCGTGTTTGTACCTGTGAGTTAGGAACAACGGAGGGAGATTTTGTAATGGTTTGGAGGAATTTATTGTGGAAAATCTGCATTATTTGAAAATTTGATTTTCTGGCTGAGGCCACGATAGGAGAACATTGGGATAAGAGTGCACAAATGACTGATTAGTATGGGTGAGTAGCAACATGAAGGCGCAGTGGTAATGACTTTTGAGTATGGGATGTAATTGGTGGGTTCTACGGGTAGCCAGAGTTATTCTGTGAAGAATATTTGATTTCCAAGTGAGCCTCCTATCAAAAAGCATACCAAGATATTTGACTGTCATGTTGTTTAGGAGCCAAGTTATATTTTCTCTTTGATACGTGAGAGGGAGAGGATTATTTGGTTTGCGGAGCATGAAGATTCTGGCTTGACGTTTTGCTCGGTTTATCCGAATGTGCCATTTCTTGGCCCAGTCGGAGAACTGGGAAAGGTGATGTTGCAAGTCTTCTTGTGTGGTGGTAATATCAAGGTTTGAGGTATATACAGCGGTATCATCAGCAAAAAGTGTAATGGAGGTATGTGAGGTGGATGGTGGATGGTATATCGGCGGTATAAAGATTGAATAGTGCAGGAGAGAGAACGGACACTTGGGGTACTCCTGGGGGAACGGACACTTGGGGTTTTATGGGGAAAGATGGTGAAACCTTTTCAGTAAATGTGTGTTCCTGTGTATCTATTTCCCTTTCCCGCGCTGTGTTTTCATGCTGCCCCCAATTCATCCCTGCCGTAAGACCAAATCAGTAGTCGTCTGCTATCACTACATGGAGTTTGTGCTAACTGCCGCTGCTGCCTCTCCGGGTCCTGGGTGCAATTGTTCCTCCTACTGCCGGTGTATATTATTATTGCCCGTCTCTGTAAGCACAGACCTGCCTCCATAATCATATCCACATTTTCACTACCGCCCACCAACTAGTTACTGTCTATACAACGCTCTCCATTCGCCCACCCTTTTCCTCATGCGACTGCATGTGAACACTCATCCGTCGTTCTCCAACGCAATTTCCCCCTCCACCATCGTCCCTCGTCCGTCACCAGATGTCATTTGCATGTCTCTACCCTAGCTCACTGCCTGTGCCGAGAATACACACAATATCCTCACCCACGCCATCTCCAATTTTGTTGAACTCTCTCTGGGATTCATTATCAAGACCGGTCGACCCTCGACGACGAGCTGAAGTTATAGTATTACAGGCTCATACGTGAAAGGCTAGAGCATACCGCTTTGAAACAAGGGAGCTCAGCGTACACGTAATTTAATAGGAGCGAGACTTGCAACCGCTGAAGTGAAACTGCATTCTGCGTATTGCGCCTGCGAGATTCTCTCGATCGTGTGTTAACGACGCCTCGGCAAAATTTGGCAGAAAGATCAATAGTAACAGCGTAGAATGCCCAATGTTTTCGTCTACGCACGCTTATACAAAAAATATCCTTCGCACCGTGACGTAAGCGTAACTACCATAAATTTATTTACAACACTTTACTTTTTTGAGCATCAGCCACATCAGACGTGAAGGCCAATGTGTGGAATGTGTGAACTATAATGATGTGTATGATGATGATGATGATGATGATGGTGATAATGATATGTGATGCGAAGTGATATGAATGAAAGAAATGAATAGGTGTGCCACAATAAGTGAATTTAAACTCTTGAACCCACAAGTTGAACACAACATTACTGAATTGAAATAAAAGAAAATATATAATGAGTTTTAAGAAATGCTATTGTGTGTTAGAGTACTCGTATAGTGAATACTCCAACAGTCATAGTATTCTTCCGTGTGAAAACATGAGAAGAAAAAATAAGTTTATCTAGATCATCATTATCAGGCCTTTTATCACGAAAAAGGCTAATGGTGCCTGTATGCACGTGCAATAGAACCTCTGTAATCCGCCCTCGGTTATTCCGGTGCTACAGTTGATCCGCCTGTATCTACGCTGACGTGATCATCCGCCGAATATAGTTGACGATCATTGTCGACTAATTGTTTGTTTTGTTGCGTATGGGTATCATCAAGCCAATTCATGGAATTACAATTCATGGAACAGAAGGAATGTCTCTCCACTTGAGGATATCTTGTCTATCAAAAAACGTGCGAGGTGCATCAAATGTCCACCACTGACTTCCTGAGTAGCCTATTGAATTTCTTCGCTCGTGTATTGTGATGTCAAGCCTTGAGAGTATTATATAATCTAAGGTTCCAGTGACGCCTACCGATGCCATTGTCAGTTCGGCCGATTTCGCGATAACGACAGAGATTTTCTTTTAAAGAAAAGTCCAAACCAAAAGTTTGCAAGCTCAGTTCATTTGAACAAAAGGAAGAAGCCTCAAATACATCATCATCACACAGCTTGAGTAGTTCATCTGAAGTGGTTTTGATCAATGTTTTACGTAGTTTCTCGTTTTTAAGGCATGTTTAAAGCATTTTAAGAGGATTTTATTAATCATTTTGGCAATGTTTTACGTCATCAAAATCCACCCTCTCGTGATGAGGTTACATACAGGGCAAACTTTAACGTTTGTAGCTTCTATAGTTTTGGCTCTGTGCGTAGAATGCCATTTTTTCAACTCTGTAACAAGATTACTATTGTTTTTATTTCATTAATTATTTTTACTTTTAGAACCACCAGTTTATTGATGCTATGAGGTCCTCATTGCGCAGATTACGCATTTACTAGCACGTAGGGATTTTTATTATAAGCCATAATTTGACGTAGATATTTCTTTAAACGTTGGGCGCGAGGGTTTTAAGACGTGACTAAAAAGCGTCACGTCACTCCGCGCCGCGCTGCCACGCGTGCCCACTCGCCACCTGTCGCAACAGTGAGCGGGAACACGGCCCGCATGTGGAGCGCACGCGTTGGGCGGGGCGCGCGTGCGAAA